>CM029271.1:31831766-32431766 GCA_016920895.1 Vaccinium myrtillus | reverse complement strand
CCCGTTTGGCGACCGGAGATGATTTTGGGTGGATTTGTAATGAGGGTGGATTTGAAGGTGGATTTGTAATGAGGGTGGCCCCACCTCATAAGAAGGGTGAATTTGTTAGTGAGGTGTTTGGATGGTATTTTGATAAGGTGGATTTGGAAGGTGGATTTGATAGGATAAGTGACCAAATGACCCTTTTACCCCTGGACCGAATATTTTATTAAACTAAATGCATTAATTCGATTATAATATAAATAAATACATAATAAATATGAAAATACACATTAAATAAAATAAAAATATTAAAACCATAATTTGAACAAAAAAAATTCTGGAAATAAAATAATAATTAGGAAGTGAAAATTTGAAAAATTAATAAAAGGAATTTTTTTTCTTTTTTGAATGGTGAATGGTAGGTGAATTAATATTCGTTTTTTTCTTTATTTGACTTGTGAGGAGTTAAAATTATTTGGCATTTAACTCTTGTACTTAATTTAGTTGCCATATTATAATATATGTTGTTTTTTTTATAGGTCCATCCATTTGGTAAAGATGAAGAATGGATCAATTGGGAAGATGAAGAATCAACTTGAAGCCGGATGTTTGAATAACATACCTTTGATTTAGACTTGTTTTTTTTTTTATTTATTTATAAAAGACACTGTATAAACTGTATGTTTATTTGAGAGTGTTGTAATAATTCCTCAATTATTTTTGATAGTGTAATTTTGTTTTTAATAATGAACTCTTTATTTCTAGAAATGGAATCATTTTCATAAATTTTCAAACATACAAATATATTACATAATCCTTACCTTGTAAATACAAAAATACAAAATAAATACATAAACAAAATATGCAAATCGAACACTTTGAAATGGAATATTTCGATTACCTAACTGAAATCAGTGGGTTTTGTTCAATACGAGCTTGAGAGGTTGGAAGAATGGAGTCACCAGAAACAACGGCGACAAGTATCTCCTTCCTCTCTCTTCTTTTCGATCGCAACAACTGACACGATCAGCCACAAAACCCTCCAGATCACCACGATTTGGAGGGGTATAATAGGAACGAAAAGTAGCAAATCGCCCCGGATTTGGTAACGACAGGGTCGAGGCTGTCGTTACCTAGTCGGGGTTCACCCGGAGTTACAGTCCCAACAGTAACGCAAATCGGGGGAGAGAAGTTGCAGCCAAACGGCGGAGTAGAGTGGGACCAGGATTGTAAATCAGGGGGAAAAACCAAATCAGGGTGCAAATGACGTTGCCAAACAGGGTGATAGGATGGTGATGATCTAATGATGCAATGTCCTCTGATTGTGACGTGACTACAAATAAATATAATAGATTAATAGTCAACAATATAAAACTTTATTGGCAAAAACTATAGTACTATTATTTTAAAGAATCGTTAAATTACGTGTTAAATTTTACTTTGTGCCCAGGGATGGAGTCAGAAGGGGGCCAGTAGGGGCGGTCGCCTCTGCCAGGAAAACAAAAAACCTCTAGTATTATATAGAAAAAACTAATTTTCATATGAATTATATAGGCTCGCTCCTGCAAAGTATTTTGGATAAAACATTCGCCCCTGCGTAATGAAATTTCTGGCTCCGTCTCTATTTGTGCCCCACAAATGCATTTCTTAGTTCCAGGTAAAGGTGCCCGGTTTCCATCACGTGGCTGCACCATTTTCTTTATGCCAATACCGTTCTACTACTTTTTTCCTTCAAATTTCTTAATTGCTATCATGGACCCGCTCCGCCGCTGAGCAGTGCATGGTTTAATCAATTATTTTTGGGAATTGAACGGAATGAAATCCTCTTTCCAAAAATCCTCTATTCTTCTGTTCTGGTACATTTTCAGCCATTAGATCACATAAAAATTTAAAACAAAACACAAAAAACGCACCATCCAGCGACCCAAAACTATTTGGCACAGAAGCACATCATTTTTTGGGTACAGGAAACTCAGACGGAATCGAGCTCCACATTCCACCAACTTTTTACTCACAAAAAAAAAAAAAAAACCCTCCACATCCAACCCATAACCCCCTTACAGATCTTAGAAACGAGAGTCACAGAAATCAAACCACAATACAAAAAACAATAGTCCGTAAGGAACAGAAACATAAAGACATAAAATTACAGGTATGTGTGGAAAACTTCAACGCAACAAAATATCACGCCACACCAGTTCATGTAGATCCATGTACGTTTCTATATGGGGATAAGGTTAGAAAATTGAAGACCGCGTTTGTCCAAAAGATTTGCTAGTTTCCAAGAGTGAGAAACGAGGGGTTTTTTTTTTTTTTTTTTGTCATCCATTATTCCTAATCTATTGCATGGGGAGGGGGAATGAGACTCGATCCTGGATATAGTATGGAACATCCAATAGCTCTACTATATGAGCTACCCACCACTTGCGAGAAAGGAGGTGAATAGAGAGAAAATTACGACAGGGAGACATCACCCACGCATATGATTCTCAAAATTTAAAATAATCAGTCATGCCCGATTAGTAGCGAGAGAACAAGCATTTGAAAACTACTACTTTGTAACTATCAATCATGCAGTATCACGTACAATTCTGTAGTCGGTGTTGTGGGGGGTGTTTTGTCCCTAAGATAGATAGAAGAAAAAGAAAGAGACGTGTAAGAAAAAGGCTAAGGTTGTCAAACCCTTTTTTCTAATGGCACTCTAGCCACAAATCTATGTGTAGTATATACAAGTGTCTATGCAAATGCATCACTTGATCGAGCTTGTAACCTAAGGCTTTGTTTGGCTGTGCAGGAAAGGGCAGGGGGGAGCCATGATTATAACCTTCCTTTCAACTAGTATCTGCATCTTCCTACTAGTAGCTCTTGTAGGGTTCTTGCACAAGGTATGGTGGACCCCAATTCGAATTCAACACATCATGGCTGCACAAGGAATCAAAGGCCCTGCTTACAGATTCCTCCATGGGAATACAAAAGAGATCATCCAGATGAAAGGCGAATCTATCAGCAATCCAATGGACTTCTCATCTCATCCTGTCTTCCAAAGAATTATGCCTCATATTCATGCTTGGAAGCAGCTATATGGTACTATCAAATTCTTAATTTATTTCACCCTTTTTTATAGGGGTCGGTGAATTTTTTTTTATTTTTTATTTTTAACTCTAGATGTCTGGGCTAGCTTATACCTTTTTTTCTCCAAATATTCATGTCCTTCTCTATTGCGCCGTATTTGTAGTCACAAGACTGATTTAGGTAAAAAAAAATACGAATTTTAAGGGCCTCCATACTTTAGTACCCCTGACTATCTTCTTTTGTAATACCAAAAAAAAAAAAAAATGATTAAGTTGAAGTTGATTAAGTTGTATGCTTGGTCCACCCTGTCACAAGAAAGGTTGGATGGACTCTCCTTCTAGAGATTGATTGTTTGGACATAATTAGTACTTTTGCTGCTAAATCTGCAAGAATATTGATACTTAGATGATGCTTTTAAAATCTCGTAAGGTTGGATTATTATTGTTTTTTTTTGTTGAAATTTTAGGATTATTGATATTTAAGTGATGAGTTTGAAATCTTGGTTATTGTTTTAGAGTTATTTCTTTGATGAATACTAGTATCGGTTTTTGGAAGTGTAAATTACCTACTTACATTTTTTTTCATTAAGATTTTGAAAAAAGGGTCCGTTTTTGGGGAGGACATAGTAAAGGGGTCTTTACTGCAATAAGGACATGAACTTTTTCCTTAATGCCAAGAGGAGAAATCACCTACACATTCCAAAAATGCCCCCACTAGCCAATGAAAGTGCCTAAACCCCCAAACCTAATGAAAGTGCCTAAACCTAAACCCTAGGGTGCCCTATGAAAGTGCCTAAGACCCTAGGTAGGGTTGGCAATGGGGACGGGGCGGGGCCGGAGACCACTATCCCTGTCCCCGATCCCCGAATCCCTCCCCCCGATCCCCGAATCCCTCCCCCGATCCCCGAATCCCTCCCCGATCCTCGTCCCCGCCCCAATCCCCAATGGGGATCATTTTCCCCCTCCATCCCCGTCCCAAACGGGGAACAGAGATCCAAACCAGGGATTCGGGGAAATTCCAAAATGGCTAGCTTTACAGTAACATGAAGGCTATAAAGACTAGAATCCACCATCAGCATCTCCAAAGTGAACCAAAATTCTTCCATCAAATGCAGCAGAACCTTAAAGATTGAGCAAACCAGATTTGTTCAAAACTAAATTTATCTGTTAAAAAAAAAAATTAAAAAAAAACGCATAAATCTATATACACACTAGATGTACAATATATACACCAGATTTACACATCAAAAACATCCAAATGGACCAGATCTACATATTTATAGCACCTATACATACATATACACACACATGGAGAGAGAGAGAGAGAGAGAGAGAGAGAGAGAGAGAGAGAGAGACACACAGACACACAGAAACGAACAGATCTCGGTGAGAGGATGCCGATGACAATGATCGCATCTCGGTGTCGACGACGGTTGCATCTCGGTGTCGATGGACGGAGTTATGACCTCGAGGTGTTACGATCGGTGTGTGTGTGTGTGTGTGTGAGAGAGAGAGAGAGAGAGAGAGAGAGAGAGAGAGAGAGAGAGAGAGAGAGAGAGAGAGAGAGAGAGAGAGAGAGAGAGAGAGAGAGAGAGAGAGAGCGACGACTTCTCTCTCTAAAGTCGGCTGTGAAAACTGAAAATGAAATGTTAGGGTTAAAAGATCTCCTTGGATAAGTATATATGGAGTACTGAATATTAGTTACGTACAGTAATAAATTATTTCCTTTCCCATTTAATGCGCAAAGGAGTTGCCAGCCTGATGGGTGGGACGCTGACAGTCTATGCGTGAGGCTTGGGGTTCAAACCCTACCTCCGACATTTTTGCACGTATATTATATAAAACGGGGTTTCGGGGACGGATCGGATCGGATTTGGGGCGGGGATACACTACTACCCGTCCCCGATCCGATCCCCGAATTTTTTTAAAAAAAATCCCCAAATCCGACCCAGTCTCCAAACAGATCTCCAAAACGCTGATCCATTCGGATCGGGGGAAATTGCCATCCCTAACCCTAGGGTACCCTATGGTGCCTAAACATAAACCCTCGGGCACCCTAAAGAGCCTAAAATCCTAGGGTACCCACGAAAGTACCTAAACCACTAAAATCCTATAATTGGAAAGTGCACCCTAAGTGCCTAAACCCACTATACCCTACCTCAAAGAGCCTAACCCCCTTAAAATTGAACCCAATCCCAAAATTAAAGAGACAATTAATTTTGTCCCACTCACATAAGAGAGAGAGAGAGAGAGAGAGAGAGAGAGAGAGAGAGAGAGAGAGAGAGAGAGAGAGAGACGGGCATGAAAGGCCACGTCGCTTTCAATTGGTCTCTCTCACTAGAACTCTCTCCCTTTATTCATTATTGGTGGCTCGCAAAATCCAAAGGCATTTTGGTTCTTCTTCGTCTGTGCATGACGCAGTTGGACAAATAATCAATCGGGACTGGGCTTCATTGTATCTTGGAGTCGAATTCGCCGGCAACCCGGTGCACACCAAATTCACTCGAATTGGTGGGGGCGAATATCGTCTTAAGGACAACGACAATGTAACGCACCTTGAAGCAATTATTTATCTCTCCATTTTTATCCACTTATTCGATTTTTGCACCAACATGGATAACTAAAGTTTAAGTTTTTTTGTTTCTCTGCAAATCAACCTACTGGAACAGGGAAAAATTATCTATTTTGGCGTGGTTCTCAAGCCCAGTTGGTTGTCACTGAACTTGAGTTGGTTAAAGAGATATTGAACAATAAAGATGGAGCATTTCTTAAGGCAAGGGTTGAGGTTCTCATGAAGAAGTTATTTGGAAATGGGATCTTCGTAGCTGAAGGAGAAAAGTGGTCGAGGGTACGCAAAATAGCCAACCACGCTTTCCATGGAGAGAGCTTGAAGGTAAACACTTTCTATATTCTTTCTCAATAGTACCTCGGCGGATTTGATTCATCTCGTGGAATACTATGGGGCATGGGCTACATCATATTACTCTTTCCGTCCCAAAATGAATGTCCATTTTGACGCTTGTTGTTGTCCCAATTTCTTTGTCAATTCTGAAAAGTTGAAGGCACAAAATCAATTATTTTCCACTTTTTCCCTTCTCTAAGTAATTAAAATATTTAAAAAAAAGGAAAATAGAAGTAATGATTGATGGACATTCTTGGAAAGCTACAACTAAGAGTAATGATTGTGTCTATCTTTTTTGAATTTCTAAAATGGACATACATTTTTGGGACGGAGAGAGAGTATTGCATATGCTCATAACATGTACCTTTCATTAAACTTCTCTTCCAAAGTGATCAAACACAATGTTTTAATTTGTATTATCAGTCTAACTCAAACTCGGTTAATATGGTCTAGAAGCTATTTCACTTGTAGCCCAATAATTCTAGATTAGAACCTCCAAAAAATCTAACATGGTATTAAAGTTAGGTTTGATTAGCCTCATCTCACGTGGTTGAGTCTCTGACCTATAGTCAATTCTTTCACCTCATCAATCCGTACCTCCATGTGAGGGGGAGCCTTAAGACTTTATTTTACATCGCTCATCTTAGTAATCCAATCTTGATTAGTATATATAACCTATTGCCAATTAGTGTTAGATTATAATGCTCCAAGAAATGAATAATGATAGTGACACAAACTTTGTGCCACAACCAACCACAACCCCACTCACATGGGGTGTGGGGCCCGTACGTGGGGCCCATGTGGGACCCACACCCCATGTGAGTGGGGTTGTGGTTGGTTGTGGCACAAAGTTTGTGTCACAATCATTTTTGCCAAGAAATAGTGTTTACAAAAGTTTCAAAGATCACCTGCTTATGTAGGGGATGATTCCAGCAATGATTATGAGTGTGGAAACAATGCTAGAAAGATGGAGACAACATGAAGGAAATGAGATCGAGGTATATGAGGAGTTTAGGCTCTTGACAGCAGAAGTTATTTCCCGGACAGCTTTTGGAAGTAGTTACTCCGAAGGGGAGAACATCTTTGACATGTTGATGAAGTTAGAAATGATCATAGCAAGGAATGATTGTAAGATTCGCTTGCCTGGCATCAGGTAGGCTCCCTTTAACTAGAAGCTATTGTCAAACTTGTCTCTATGTCAATTTATCCACTTTTGTTCGCAGGAAATTTTTGAAATCGCGCGATGAACTTGAGTCAGATAGAATGGAACAAGCGATTCGAGAATCAATTATAGGGATGATCAACAAACGGGAAATGAAAATGAGGAGAGGAGAAGAAACCAACTATGGAAATGATTTTCTTGGATCACTTATAAAGGCTAATGATGATCCTGTTGAGAAGAATAGGATTTTAGTAGATGATATGGTAGATGAGTGCAAGACTCTCTTTATTGCTGGACAAGAAACAACAAATGGGTTATTAGCTTGGAGTATTTTCCTTCTAGCAATCCACACAGATTGGCAGGAGAAGGCAAGAAAGGATGTGCTTGAATTGTTTGGCTAACAGAACCCAAATGCAGAGGGTATTACAAGATTAAAGATTGTAAGCTTCATCAACTCGCTTATCATTAATTTATATTTCTACTTGCAATAATTTGTGTTACTTGAGAATATTGTGGGGTTGAAATTAGAACACACCAAACATTAGACAGAGAAATCGCATAAGAACACAAGGATGTACTTGGACCGTACAAGAATATCATAGTAAGGGTACCGAATTTAATAAGCTAGCAATGTTCGGTAACTCTCAAGACACCCTTGGACCGCACTCTGTGATTGTGGATTGTCACTCATTAGAAATCCCGATATACATGACAACTCAAAAAAATTACTGAAGTCGGTCAAAAGAGAACTACAACCAGAACAACTCAAAAGAATCAAGACATGTGGGTCGCCAATTTAGTATAGACATAATTTGGGTAGAATTAGACCCCATAAAGACAATTTTATGTCCAGCGATATAAATTTAGGACATAATTTTTCTCACCTTTTTTTCTTGTAGATGACCATGATTCTAAATGAAACTCTAAGGCTATATGCACCCGTGATCATTACATGGAGAAGAGTTGAAAGGGAAGTCAAGCTGGGGAAATTGAGTATTCCAGCCAATACAAATGTGGCCCTTCCAATTCTAGCAATCAACCAGGACCCTGAAATATGGGGTCAAGATGTTCACTTCTTCAAGCCAGAGAGATTCACAGAAGGTGTGGCTAAAGCAACAAATAGCAACATTACAGGATTTATTCCCTTTGGTTTTGGTCCTCGCATTTGTGTTGGCTTAAACTTCGCAGCCAATGAGACCAAGATAGCACTCTCAATGATCCTGCAGCGTTATAAGTTCACTTTGTCTCCAAATTATGTTCACGCTCCAATTTATATTCTCTCAATTTGCCCACAAAAGGGAATTCAAATCATGTTGAGTAAGTTGTAATTGTGAATTGTGGCATTTCCATTTCATGTAGATGATTGTTGGTTTTTTACCCATAGGATTGTTTGTGTTGATTGGGTAAACCATACTACCTTGGTTGCTTATGAATGTAATGTTGGCATTTTAGGCATTGGTTTTATGATGTATCAGTTATTGGCCGGTTTTTTGTTTACAAAAGGACGAAGGGAGATAAGGTTTTATGCATGATAGTGGATACACAAAATGGTTATGTAGTTGGCCCTTATTATTTTTTTTTATAAAGAAGAGTAAGAACTTCATTGATAATAAAGATTAAAATCAACCGTGTGTATATATACAATTCGAAAAAAACTTATTGCACACGAGTGAGACAAATACTTAATACATCCAAATCAAATGAAAAATACACCAACAATAAAATGATCAGACGATTAGATGTTAGAGCAGCACATGACTTCTGTTGGTGAACTTCTGCTTTGAGGAACTAAGCTGCTGTGTTGGCCATAATGTTTTTGGATTCTTTGAAAGATGATTTTGCTGCCTCTGAATTATTTCGAGGGAAGGTAATTGAGCTGCTAGTGGCAGATTTAAGGTGGGAGCCTTAATGAAAATGCATGGTGCTGTCATGAATCAAGTAGGATGCATAAGGTGGGAAGCTATTCTTGCAACTTTCACATTGCAAGGTGGGAGGCAGTAACTTGTTTCTGGGACTTCATCACTGACTTGGTTTGCTTTTGCTAATGCTGTGATGATTAAAGGTTGCTTTTGCTTCCACTGTATCTCTCGGGCACTACAAGAAAAATGACTATTCCCGGCATTAGAAAATCGTCTGGAAAAGTATTACCGGCGGTAAAAATGCAAAAAACCGCCCGCCGTCAAAACGGCCGTCGGGAAAAGATAAACGGCAGTAATCTACCACTGGTAATAGTAGTCAACTTTTGCCGGCGGTTTCATTACCGCCGGTAATGGTTATCTCCGAAAAAAAAATTTGTCCCGCCAAGTTTCGAACCCGCGACCCTTTGTGTGGAGCCCCGACACCTAACCGCCCGACCACCCAAACTTTTCGGTTACACTTAGGAAATAAAAATATTTATATGCCAGTAAAAGTGACCTTTACCGGTGGTTTTATTACCGCAGGTAATAAAACCGCGGGAAAAATTATTTTTTGCGGCGGATTGTGATTACCGTCGGTAATAGCACCCTTTAACGGCTGTTTTGTTACCGCCGGTAAAAAAACCGCCGGTAAAATCAATATTTGGCGTAGTGGGGTCCGGATGGCATATGATTGTCGCGTGTTTCGATACCAACATTGTTGGGATGCTCTCATGTGTTGTGATGCCTAATCTCGGTTCCCCTTTGTAATTGTAATCGCTTATTATTGTTAATAAAATATTTCGCCGTTCAAAAAAAGACAAGCAAGTTGTCAATGAACAACTGTCACGATAGTTTTACAATTGACAAGGCTTCCAATTTAAATTGTTCGATACCAACCAAGTGACTTTAGCATCCCATATAGAAAATACTGCGTGCACGGTAAACAAGGAATCCGACAATACAACGACCCACAATCCAATCGGACTCGGGGAGGCTGCTTGTGCACAGCAGGTGTTGTGTAGAATCCGAGCCATTTGTTGCTTGGATCGACGACCCAGATTTCAAACAAACTATTAACATGAATAGCTAGTTTTCAATCCGAACTGTTGAAAACAGTTGTGGACGGCTGCCATTCTACATAGCCCCTGTAGGCATGTAAAATTTCTAGCCTATCACAAGCTGCCACGTGTTGCTAGGGCACACATATTGGCTAATTAAATGTTGTCAAGTGTCCACAAGTCAAAGTCAAAGTTTTACGGACGAGCCAACTAAATGCTGCCAAGTGTCCGTACGTCAAAAGACCAAGCACAATAAGTGGCCAATCAAATGTTGCCACGTGTTTACAAGTCAAAGGTCAAAGATGTATGGATGGTCCAATTAAATGGCGTCACATGTCAAAATGACACAGTTATTTATTTATCAAGTTTGGCCAATCAAATTATGCCACTTGGTGAAATAAATTCTATGTCCCATTATATATAATTATCTTTCCAAAAAATAAATAAGAGGAAAGGTATTTATATAATTCTAATTATTTTCCTTTAAATGAAATAAGGAAATAATTAGAGAGATAACTATGGAAAGAACTGCAGTTTGCCATAAACTCTCCATCCCACATCCCTATAAATAGAGGTGTTCTCTCATATATTTAAAAAAAAAAAAAAAGACGTTGAAGCTTCAATCAAGACATTCAATTAGCTCCAAGCTCTGAAGATCAAAGCTCCAAAGCCCTTCAGAATTCCTTGAAGTCATCAACACATTTAAAAAAAAATACCGGGAAGGGCTTGATCCAAGCAGTTTTCACAAAAACTGTATATATACAGTTTTTGTGAAAACTGATTGGATCAAACCCTTTCCGGTATTTTTTTTTGATGATTTCTCGCGGGGACCCTTAAAAACACCTTTTAAACACATTGGACGGTTCGGATTATGCAAAAATAATTTTTAAAACCTCGAAAACACCATTTTTTCTTCAATCCGGGATCCTTGACAGGATCACTGGTGTATATATATATATATATATATATATATATATATATATATATAATGCCTCGGAAAACTTCACATCCACACGTCCCGGAAATAAGAAAAAATTGGTTTTTTTTGTGTTGCAAATTTTTTTTGGAAAATCCGATCCGTCCAATGTGTTCAGAAGGTGTTTTCAAGGGTCCAAGCGAAAAATCTTCAAAAAAAAATACCGGGAAGGGCTTGATCCAAGCAGTTTTCGCACTGTATTTATATATTTTTGCGAAAATTGCTTGGATCAAGCCCTTCCCGGTATTTTTTTTTGAAGATTTTCCGCGAGGGCCCTTGAAAAAACCTTCTGAACACATAGGACGGATCGGATCGTCAAATTTTTTTTTGGATCAAAAGTCCGGATAAGAAGTGGAACCTATAATGCCTTTTGTTGTATTTTTGTGATTTTAGGTTCTAAGAGCAGGGTTATCAAATTTAGCATTAAATTGGAGAATTCACAAAGGAGCTGTCCATACCTGCATAGCACTGAATCATTTTCCTTTGAAGAGTCGTCAGCATGGGCCTTATATTCCCTCATACTCCACCGAAAATCCTCCTCCTAATTTACTACTCTTTTCTTTAGCTTCCACAATCACTTTGTCACCTATACTTTAGTTTTATATAGTTTGGTGTACAACATGGGACCAGAGGGCATGAATATTTAAGGTCTCTGTGGAGGTGCTCTTCGCCGGAGTGAGCTCTTAATTTGAACTTTCCAGATGAGTGTGGGGGATGGTGGAACGAGTAAGCTATGCCTGGACCCTAGCCGCCCGTCGGTGGGGATACGCTGCACACGTAGACAACCACGTTAGTGCCAAACCCGGACGGTGGTGGTCCGGGAAGGCACTCCGACGTTTAAGTCAGTCACCGGAGAGAAGAAATACACCGGAGATCTGGGGAGAAAAGTGGAGTTATGAGAGTAGTAAATGAGGAGAGAGAGAGATACCCATTGTGGTAGTTGTAGTTGGGTATTTATAGGCAGGGGGGCGTGCGTCCCATGCACTCGGTGCCCCTCACGCGCCCGTCATTCGTGCCTGGAATGACAGCTGATGTGACCTCCATCTCTGCTGCAGACGCCGCGTCTCGGCTGACGTCACGGCATGTGGGCCTGAGGGGTCATATCACCTCGAGACATTCCCCGTTACCCACGTGACTCTGCAGGCGTCGGTGGCAGGGTAGGTGACTGCCGCATTTAATGCTCCATCGTGGAACGTGCAGCGTGCCTGACACGCCACCGCCAAATCAAGTACATCCGAGCCCCACGTGCCGAGGTCAACCGACTCGACATGCGGACATCCCGGTCTCTCGAGCGCTCGGCACGTCGATCGGCGGAGCCCCGAGAGCAATCAGAAGGCCAAGTAGAGAGAACCGAGTCCTCGGTACCCATGGGCTCATCCCAAAAATCCATATTCGTCCAATCCTGGATATCCGCGCCGACCGCCGAGGGAACCGTTCGCTCGGCGGGGGCGAGATGTGTCGATCTTCATTCAGTTTCGCAGGTTTGCTGACCCTTTTGCTCTTTTATTATGCAGAGTGGGGTCCTTTGCTGAACCTAACGAAACCGACCGCTACAGTCTCAATGGGAGGAATTTTCGGGAGGCAGCAGCCAGCGGAATTCGGTTTGGTCTTCCAACACGTGGGGTATGGCAAGTCATGGTACAAAAGATTATAAATTAAGAGAGAAAATTAAGAAGCTATCCACATGGGATTTTACCAATTACAATTAGTGACCAAGTTTTCCACCATGTGACAACCATTTTCTTTTCTCCGTACTTTTTCCTTTAAATTCTTTGAAATCAAAACGCATACGAGATTGACAAAAAACTTTTAATTGACAAAAAAAAAGGGAAGTTTCTTACACATCTGTTGTGTTGGTTTCGACGTAAAATATTTTCCTCTTGTATTTTTTTTTTGATATTGTAGGGACCATGCACCCTATGTCAGGATCACTTACTGGACCCACCCATGCGATATAAATCTTCGAGGGAACTAGCACAGCAACCCACCGCCACGGCTCCCCACTTGAATCCTGAGTGCAACCCAAGGGTAGATAAGATGAGACTAGAATGTTAGCGGTTAGATGGTAACAACAGACTACCAACTTGGCTATCACCCCTCTTGCCACTCTTTTGTATCACAGGTACGTACATCTGTACAATCTTGTTCAATTAGTGTAATATATTTTTGTATGTATTTTCAAAAAAGAAAAAGGAAAAAGGGGGAGGTTGAGCTAGGAAAAGATTAGAAGTACTGAAGAAGACCCAAGGAAAGAAAAAGACGTGGGGAAAGGGCTATGGAAGAGGCTGAAGAGATTAGTCAGGTTCATCGGGACCCTCTTTACTAAAAAAAAAAAGAAAAGAAAAAGCAGAGACGTGTGACATGTGAGTCCTGTAAGGAGGCTGGGTCAAAACCCTTTTTCTAAAGGTTCTGTCCTTGAGGTGCAAGCAACTTACTGTAATAACTTATATAATAAACACCAGTTACACCAATTTGTAGAGAACAAAGACAAAAGGGGAGATCCAAGGAGCTCAGAGCCGAGAATAATCAGTTTACGCAATCTTTGTATTTCTCAGTTTTCATTACAAATAATTAAGGTAACTCGAATGGGTACACATTGCTATACTCTCTGTTTTTTCTCTTGAACTGATGCTATACTCTTTGCTTCCTTTTTATTTTTTCAGGCTCCGTCTATTTCGATGTATAACATCAATAAAAAATGAAAAAACATTCTTTACACCGGCGGCGTAAACTAAAGTTTTCTCCAAATCGATTGCATTGTGCTATGTGTCCATGTTTTACCTTTTGAGACCACTGTTTGGACACATGACGCAATGTAATAAATTTGGAGGAAACTTTGGTTTACACCACCGGTGTAAAAAATGTTTTCCCATAAAAAAAACACTTTGCCAAAAATCTTTTACATGTAAAATAGGGGTAAAACATGCACTTGACCCTCAAACTATTCGATTTTTTTTATTTATTTTGAAATCGTCCTTAAGCTACTAATTGAACACACTTGCCCCTCCAACTATTTATTCGTTACTTACCTCATACAATTGGGGTTTTCCATTCATGACATGGACGAAAATGGGTAATGGCGGGGTATTTATGTCTTTCCACCACCATTACATCTAATCTTCTTCCTCTAGCCTCCACTTCACACTTTTACTCCCAAACCAGTCATTCCATCGTACCCTCGGCTTCCCTGCCCCGTGTTGTGTTTCACAAAACAAACACAATTTGTTGGTCGGAAATGGGTAATGGCGGGGTATTTATGCCTTTCCAATAAATATTATTGTGTTTATGCGCCCGTGTAATTTTGATTGGACCAAAATACTGAAATCGCCGAGAACATGTAATTGTGTGTACACATATATACACAATATTGTCAATAATATATTGATCATAGTTGGTCGGAAGTTTAGAGTTGGGAAAAATAAGGCTGTTTTTGGCTGTGCAGGGCAGGGAGCTAGCCATGATTATAACCTTCCTTTCAACTAGTATCTGCATCTTTCTTCTACTAGCTCTTATAGGGTTCTTACACAAGGTGTGGTGGACCCCAATTCGAATTCAACACATCATGGCGTCGCAGGGAATCAAAGGCCCTGCTTACAGATTCCTCCATGGGAATACAAAGGAGATCATCCAGATGAGAGGCCACTCCATCAGCAGTCCAATGGACTTCTCATCTCATCATGTTTTCCCAAGACTTATGCCTCATATTCATGCTTGGAAGCAGCTATATGGTATCAAATTCTTTGTTTTTACCTTTCATATAATAGTTGGTCATTTTTTTTTATAACTCAACGTATTCGGGTCAGCTTACGCGTATTTTCCTTTAAATATTCATGTCCTCCTCTGTTGCGCTGTATAGGGTAGTCACACAACAAGGTTTGGATCTCCACACACGAATTTTGAGATATGATCCTGAGATCATGTGACCGCCAATGCTTTTGGACAAAGAATGAGATGTTTGGAGATAAAGAATCTATTTCCGCGAATAAGTCAAACTTTGTCACATTTAGGTCTATTTCTGCAAATAAGTCAAACTTTGCCACGTTTAGGCGTCTTTCTAGTAAGGGTATATTTTTGGGATCTTTTTTTGGCTTTTCATGCTTTTCAAACCAGTCATTTTTCTCACATACATTAACTAAAACACTCAAAAAGTGTTTTGAGCATTTTTTAGTCGAGGTGCGTACAAACTAGGGGTGAAAACGGTCCGGTCCGGTCCGGTTTTGGCACTTTTTTGGGACCGGACCGGTAATTCGGTTTGACTAAATTGGAAACCGGAACCAGACCAAACAATTCCGGTTCGGTTTCATTCGGTTTCGCCGGTTTCGGTCCGGTTTGGCGGTTTGGCTAGTTAATGTCAAACACGGTATAGATCTGGACATATAACAGCAACCGGCGGTGAAAAAATGACTAACCAAACTTTGGATTGACTACGGTATAGTTAATTACAGCAACCGGCGGTGAAAAAATGACTACCCGGACTTTGGATTGACTACGGTACAGTAATTTCTTTGCATCTGAAAAAATGAGAGAATCGGACGGGGAGAGAGAGAGAGAGAGAGAGAGAGAGAGAGAGAGAGAGAGACGTACCGGCGGTCGGTGGTGGTGACCGGAGCCGTGGAGGTAGAGAGAGGAGAGACGATGAGGTAGAGAGAGAGTGAGAGGGTCAGAAGAAGTGAAGGGAGGCGGTGGGTAGTGGGGTGGGTTTCACTTTTGACTTTTCTGGACTTTGGTGCGTGTGTAATGTGTTTAGATTTAGGGTTTACCTAAAACAATAAAATACTATATAAGTTTGTATATATATCCGGTCCGGTCCGGTTTGGTCTGGTTTTTTAGATCCCTACAACCGGAAACCGGACCGGTTTTCCGGTTTTTCCAAAGTATGAGACCGGGACCAGACCGATTAAATTAAAAGGGAGGTCAAACCGGCCGGTCTGGTCCGGTTTCCGGTCTGGTCCGGTTTTTCCAGTTCACACTTTCACCTCTAGTACAAACTGACCCGGACATCCAGTTTTATTAAAAAAAAAAAAAGAAGCTCAAAAAGCCAAAAAGTCGAAAAGCAAGAAGTTTAGTGGAACGGGCTCTTAATAATGAATGGAAGGGAATAACATTTAGAGAGTGCTTGTCAATAATCCAGATAACTAAGTCAATTAAGCTTTTTTTTTTTTGCTTCTGTGAATCAACCTATTGGAACAGGGGAAAATTTTCTAATTTGGCATGGTCCTCAAGCCCAATTGGTGGTCACTGAACCTGAGTTGATTAAAGAGATACTGAACAATAAAGATCGAACATATCTCAAAGGAAAGCTCAATGCCTTCTGGAAGAAGTTATTTGGAGATGGAGTTAGTGTAGCAGAAGGAGAAAAATGGTTGAAGCTACGCAAAATAGCCAACCACGCTTTCTATGCAGAAAACTTGAAGGTAAACACCCTCTATTTTGAGCTACTTGTAAACATTGTTACAAAAGTTTTAAAAAGGCCTTCTGTATATGTATACGCAGGGAATGTTTCCCGCAATGATAGTGAGTGTGGAAACAATGCTAGAAAGATGGAGGCAAAATGAAGAAAAGGAGATTGACATATACAAAGAGTCGCGGGTTTTTACGGCAGAAGTTATTTCTCGAACAGCTTTTGGAAGTAGTTATTTGGAAGGCAAGAACATCTTTGACATGTTGATGAAGTTGGTAAATATTGCAGCAAGGAATGATTTTACGATTCGCTTGCCTGGCATCGGGTAGGCTCTCCTCGCTGTCTCCATTATAAGAAACAAATTTGAAACAAACTGATGATTAAGAGCATCTCCAACCAAACTTTATATCTCTATATTTTTGTACATATGGAGATTAAATGGACTCTAACCAAGCTCCATTTCGGAGCTCTAAAATAGAGAACTCATTGTGGGTCTCCAAATATGGAGACAACCTAAAAATGGAGACTCATCTCCATTTCTTCTTTTTACTTCTTAATAACTTTCAAATTATAGATCTTATACTTATGAAATCTGTACTGGCGAAAAGATAATATCAATTTTTTATTTTGACATTAATATCAGATATATTTAGTGAAAAATTTAAAAAGAGTAATAGGAATTTTGAATGAATATATGTTAGTAAGTTTTTTTTAATATATATGTTAATGGTTGAAATGGTATGAAGGGTAGTAAGTTCCAAATTTAATTTTTGATTTAAATCTAATATTTTGAGTCTCCAAAATGGAGATTTTGAGATTCATGGGTTGGAGATGCTCTTTGAAGCTATGGCCAAACTTGTCTTTATGTCAATTTATCAACCTTTGTTTACAGGAAGTTTTTGAAAAAGCGTGATGATCTTGAGTCTGATAAAATAGATCACGCATTTCGAGAATCAATTATAAAGATGATCGATAAACGGGAAGAGAGAATGATGAGAGGAGAAGAAAACAACTATGGGAGTGAGTTTCTTGGATCACTTATAAAGGCTAATCACGATCCTGACGAGAAGACCAGAATTTCAGTAGACGAAATGGTAGATGAGTGCAAGACATTCTACCTTGCTGGACATGAAACAACAAGTGGGGTATTAGCTTGGAGCATTTTCCTTCTAGCAATCCACACAGATTGGCAAGAAAAGGCAAGAAATGAGGTGCTTGAATTGTTTGGCCAAGAGAATCCAAATGCCGAGAGTATTGCAAGATTAAAGACTGTAAGCATCATCTAATTCTCTTATCATCTTCTATTTTTGCTTGCGATATTTTTACAGACAGAAGGTGACAACAGAACAACTACATAACCGTATAGAATACCGAAGTTGGTGAAAATAGACCGATCTGCAACCAAAATAGCACGAAACCGATCAATAAACGAGGGTGACCAATTGGCTATAAAATTCGGGTGGAATCTGAGACGCCATAAAGTGAGTTTTATATCGCACGATTACTAAATTTAGGAACTAAATTTTCTCTTTTGTTCTTGTAGATGAGCATGATTCTAAATGAAACTCAAAGGCTATATACCCCAGTGATCAGTTTGCTGAGAAGAGTTGAAAGGAAAGTCAGATTGGGAAAATTGATTATTCCAACCAATACAGAATTGTACCTTCCAATTCTAGCACTCCACCATGACCCTGAAATATGGGGACAAGATGTTGACCTCTTCAAGCCAGAGAGATTTGCAGGAGGAGTGGCTAAAGCAACTAAAAGCATACCAGGATTTTTTCCTTTTGGTTTTGGTCCTCGAATTTGTGTGGGCTTAAACTTTGCAACCAACGAGATCAAAATAGCACTCTCAATGATTTTGCAGCGCTATAAGTTCACTTTGTCTCCAAATTATGTTCACAGTCCTATTGAGATTCTCACAACTCGCCCACAAAAGGGAATTCAAGTCATGTTGACTAAGTTGTAATTTCGATTTGTGGCATTTCCATTTCATGTGTACATGATTGTTGGACAAAGCCATCGATCCGTTTTGAGTGAGTCTATTTTCTTTTTTGAGTACCGTAGGATTTAATTTGTCGATCGGCGTGAAACCATACTACCTTGATGTCACAGTGTTTGTCCCCATTTGAGTGTTTTATCTTTCCACCGTGTGCAGATATTATTCTCCTTGTATTTGTTTCGAAGTATTTCTCCCCTTGAATATGTTGTTAGTTGGGTTGGGCTTTTGATGCTTGTATAAGTTGTATTCTCATAGTACTACTTGTAATAAAGAATACATTTCTTTTAAAGATAAAGAAACCTGTGCAACTCTATTAAAGAAAAAAGAATCGTGATGTATGAATTATTGGTTGGAAGAATATATATATATATATATATAGAGTCCGGTTCCGGTCAGGACACCCGGACCTATCTTAGGTCCGGAATTTTCACTTTCCGGTCATTCGGCCGGGATCCGAACCGTTGGATGTTTTCAAAACATGTTTTTAAGGTTCTACGCGGGAAATGGGCAAAAAAAAATACCGGGAAGGGCTTCATCCGAGCAATTTTCGATAAAACTGTGTCAACGGTTCGGATCCCGGCCGATTGACCGGGAAGTGAAAATTCCGGACCTAAGATAGGTCCGGGTGTCCTGACCGGATCGTGGGTATATATATATATACGGCAATTATCCAATCAAGGATCCCGGATGGGAGGTTTAATTTTTTGGTGTTTTGATGCTTTTAAAAATTGTTTTTGGAAAATCCGAGCCGTCCAATGTGTTCAAAAGGTGTTTTCCAAGGTCCACGCGGGAAATCTTCAAAAAAAAATACCGGGAATGGCTTGATCCAAGCAGTTTTTCGCAAAAACTGTATATTTACAATTTTGCGAAAAACTGCTCGGATCAAGCCCTTCCTGGTATTTTTTTTTGAAGATTTCCCGCGTGGACCCTTGAAAGCACCTTTTGAACACATTGGACGGCTCGGATTTTCAAAAAATTATCGGGAAGGTGGAGTCCCGGATCCGGGATTCCCGGATTAGATCGGGACTCTATATATATATATATATATTTTTTTTTGAGCAAATGATTTACCACAAACTAAAGCATAGACATGACATTACCGACCTGAAAATATTTAAAAAAAAGAACAATAGAACAACAACGGAACAAAAAAAAATAAAAATGAAAAGCCGCTTAGCTCTGATGTCTGATTTAGTACTCCGCTCATGAAAGTGGGTGGATAGAGGATCACCGTTGGATCGTGCTTTCGTCGTAGTATCACCACTGGATCTGCCTTCTGACACCTTCATCATCGCTGTTGGAGGTCGTGTTGTTTTGTTTGAAAAAGGACAAATAGAGATAAAGGAAATGGCACCCAATTCTCATTGTTGATGCATGATGGTGAAAAACAGAGTATAGTATGTGCTTGGCCCCTACTATATGCTATTTGCCCTACCAGGGTGTAAATAAATTCACATTGTGCCGGCCCAAAAATCACAAAAAAAAAAAAAAAAAAGATGAAGAAGAAGGAGATGGAAGTAAGCCATGACATACCCTAAGTACTCAAACTCCTAACTCAAAATTTCAATTGATTTCTCTTTTGACTTCATAGTAGCAAATGTTGTTTCACTAACTAGCTCCACTTGCTTTTTTGTTACTTAACGAGCGACAAACAAGAGTTGATAGCACTAGACAAGTTTCGAACTTCAAACTTACGCGGGATCTAGTAAAGGCCTAAATTTCAAACCATTACCACCTGACCAATCCTCTTGCAGGTAAGGTCAGAGTGGACCTACGTAGGGTTCAATTTTGTAGAATTAATATTCTTTCATATTTCAATTATGCTCATGCAATTTATGATAACCATGTTCCAATGAAACGACTCTCAATTCAATTTATGCAGATATATGTTCGTTAGATGATTTTACTAATTTGTGCCCCCACCAATACAAACTTTTAAGTTCGTCACCGTGTGGCTCCACCATTTACTTTATGCCAAACACGAAAGATTCTAATAGCAAACCGCACACGAGATTGATAAAATTTTAAAGAAACAAAAAATTAATGGAAGTTTCCTACACTTTATTTCGTGTGTGGACATGCAAGAAGTGTTAAATGGTAGTTGATGTTATTGAGATTTGACCCTTGATCTTGTACAGGGGGACAGGTATATAGTGTCTATCAACTTTGTATCGTGAGAAGTTTCTTACATTTGTAAGGATGTAATAACAAGTATGGAGACTGCTTTCATTGACAAAATTGTTAGGATCTAATCAAATTTTATGAAATTACTCCACCTCATCAGCAAACAGCCCAAGACTAGATGCCCAAAAATTGGCAGCATATCCCCCCAAAAACTGACAGCATATTGATGGGAAATCATAAGAGAATAATTAACTCACGCCACGAAAACTCTATTTTATAAATCTTTCAACACACATACAAACATATATCACTCTCACACAACACACATATTAACTTCCAGATAAACACAACCTATGTCTATTCATTGGAAAAGGGAAAAAACATATGAATCCAAAAATGAAGAAAGAGTTGTCTTACCTAGAGGCATAATAATAGCAAGATATCAGGAAATCTAGATTAAAAAAAAAGACTAGAGGCCAATGGCGCGGTAAACCAAAATGCTTTGCAGTTCAGCAGGCGCGCACAATTGGGGAATCTTTGAAAAAAGTAATCGCGTTAGGTGAATAAAGTACTACTTGTTCTTGTAAATACTCCATGCACGACCAGAATGAATTTTATTTGAAACTATACTTTCAGACATTTGGTGAGCTATTTTCACTATCAGATGAATCTACCGTTATTCTTATTTTTGCTGATGAAGTAGCCCGAGACTGGTTCTAGGAGGTATATATGCACAGCATCTACCCTTTGTCCCGAGCCTTGTTTATTGTCATTGCAAAGCATAATCTTACGGGGAGTTGTTTACTTGTAAATTCGACGGGATATGATTTTTGATCTGAAAATTGTAGTGGGATAAAAAGTAAATAATCACTAGATCGATTTTAGTCTAAGCATCTAAGTTAGCATAATCAAGAAGTCATCTAATGCATAAGAACTTATAGCATATACAGAGAGAGTAAAAATTAAAGCTCAATGTCACTAATGCAAAAATACATCTAAAATGAAAGAAAAAATCAGTTTCTTTAGTCCTTTTCACCAATAACAACTAACAGCATATAAGAAGACGAAGCACGCCAAGCTAAAACTAAGAAGTCTGAAAACAGGGTGTTGCTAACCTTATCAGCTTTGATTTCTTGAGGGAGGAGGTAAAAAAAAAAGCTTCCTGAAATTATTTTTAAATGTCAATAGCAGTAAATGCTGCAAGTTATTTGGTGGGCTACGGGTCCCTGTAGTGAGCCCATCCGGCCATTCATCTCGATAATGAACGCTCGGATTTTAATCCAAATGTATAAAATCTTGGCAGTAAAGACATTTAATGAAAAGCATGGATTCAGAAGAAGAATGTTGAGCTGATGCTCTAGCTGACCTTTGAAAACAACCTGCAGAGATGAGTGCAAAGACCTTGTTCTTCTTGTGAGATCAAGTTCAAGTGCAAGTGACTGAATACAGTTGTAAAATAAAAATATCACAACTGATGCCGGCCTTTTTAAAGAGAGATGTAAAAATAATTTGACGAGTAGATCATGTACCTTATTCCTTGTTCGCTTTGCAACTTCAACAAGTTGTTCTCCTGGTTTTTGTGCAGAGCATCAAGCAACTACAACAAGAAGGAAGAACGAAGTATGAGAATATAACTAATGATGTGTGTTGTGTCAAACCTCGAAGTATGAGAATATAACTAATTAACAAGGAAGAACGAAACACAAGATGTACATGATTCCCCTCAAGCACGAAGTAAGAAAGAACGTCCATGGGAAAGAACAAGAGGATTCACTATAAACAGGGAGAGAACAATGAGCCGGTCATACCCGTAACTCAATTTGAAGCATCCACAAGATATCTAGGGGCAAATCTCTAGAGGAACCCAATATGGATAATCAAACCCTAGGTGGAACTTAATAGAGCATCAAACGTCTCACAACGACAATAGAGACAAATACCTAACTCCCAAACATCAAATACCAAGAGAGAGACCAACAATGGACCCAAGAAGGACAAACCCTAGCAGCCCCAAAAGCCTCTATTTGTAAGAAAGTATAAAAAATTAGGTCAAAACACTCTTAAAAATGCGCAGCCGCACCAATTCAGCATTGGTGGTTCGGACTAAGGTTCTGCTAGTCCAGACTAGAGAGAGAGGCAACAACCTTCCAGAATAAAACAGACTTGCTAGTCCGGACTAGACTTTCCCTGGTCCAGCTAGAGAAGCTGCAACCGACTTCGTGCACCGAATTTCAAACTTTCTTTGAACGTCTTGAATTCAAGGCACATCTCAGACAAATCTCCACCTTGACTTGAATTCCCTCCAATTCAATGGCATAGGTAATCCTCTCCATACTCACTCTTCCCTAGAACGCCCCTCACGGGGCAGCCCCACATGGGCAATCACCAACGAGCCTTAAGCACCACCACTTGACCTTGCAAACACGACTGAGGAAACCCAGTCGCACACGCCTCCAAATTGAGCCTCTCAACTTCCCCAGCAAACCCTTGTATATTCCTTGTTGCACCAGCAAAACCTTCATCTTGATATGCCGTAAACTGAAAGAAGTGCTATGCCCATCAAACTTTTCAACTTCAAAACAAGTCTCCATCAAAACGATTACCAAAAAGCACACACGCAGCGGAAACAAAAGCCTCGAGTTGAAACACTAAGCTCTGATATCAATTTCTTGTGTCAAACCTCGAAGTATGAGAATATAACAAATCAACAAGGAGGAACGAAACACAAGATTTACGTGGTTCTCCTCAAGCACGAAACAAGAAGGTACTTCCACGGGGAACAAGCAAGAGAATTTAATATAAACGGGGAGGGTACAACGAGCCGAGTATACCCCTAACTCAATTTGACGCATCCACAAGATATCTAGGGACAAATCTCTGGCGGAACCCAATATGGATAATCAAACCCTAGGTGGAACCCCCATAGAGCATCAAACGTCTCACAAATACGATAGAGACAAATATATAACACCCTAATATCAAATCCGAAGAGAAAGACCAACAATGGACCCAAGATGGACAAACCCTAGCAGCCCCCAAAGCCTTTATTTATAAGAAAGTACAAAGAATTAGGTCAAAACCCTCTTAAAAACGCGTAGCCACACAAATTCGGCATTGGTGGTTCGGACCAAGGTCCTGCTGGTCCGGACCAAAGAGGCAGCAACCTTCTAGAACAAAACAGGCCCGCTAGTCAAGACAAGACTTTTCTTGGTACCAGAGAAGCTGCAACCGACTTCGCACACCGAATTTCAAACTTTCTTTGAACATCTTGAATTCAAGACATATCTCCTGAATTCAAGACACATCTCCAAAATTGATGTTAGCCATTTTTTGGCTCATTTTTTCAATTGCACCCCTTGAATGTTGGGTTTGGTGTTGGGCTTTGTTGGGTGTTTCAGTCTATTAGTACAGGATGCTGACATTTTTTGCGATATGAAACTGCCCTTATTAGACTTTTGACATTTTCCATTTGGGTCCATTTGTTGTTTTGTTTCTGTCTTCTCGTTGAAGGAGATTTTGGTCAATACAACAAAAATAGCCTAATAAAACCCGCAAAAAGGTAGCCCAATAAAACAAATGTTGGTCCTTCCCCCAAAAAAATTTGGCCTGATTCCTTTCGTCGAGACAAACTGATGATCACAAAAAATTCGACTCAAAGTAACAATCGCAAAAAAAAAAGAAAAAAAAAGGAAAAAAGAAAAAAAAAACTTGATTTTGGCACTCATCAAATTGATATTGGCACTCCTAAAATTAATTTTTACACCTAAGCTCCAAACAACTGGCACAAGGCATCGCACCTAGTATTATACTCCTTCCGTCCCTTTTTAAATGTGTTACTTCGTAAATCCAACTTATTAAAAAAAACATCATCATTACACCTTTCACATCAACTTTTTCCTCCACTTTACACTTTTCACATCAACTTTTACATCTATTTTCCAAAATTGTCCTTCACTTTTACCAATTAACTCTTTACCCACTTACTTTTTAAAAGGGCAAAATGATAATTGTACAAACTTTTACCCATTAGCTTTTCAAACCACACACTTATTTAGGGACAACCCAAAATGGAAAGTTAAACACTTAAAAAGGGACGGAGGGAGTACCATAAAGATGCATGCATGTATTCTCCTTCTGCTGCAAGTTTATCACAAGTCTAGGAGAGAAAAAATATGGAACATGACAAAGAAAACAAAGAGACGTGAGAGTGCAGAATGGCTGGGTCAAACACTTTTTCTAAAGGTTTTGTCAAGGTGCTAGTATAGGTAAACACCAATTTAATGTTCACGAAAAGAAAAACTTTGAAGACAACAAAGATTAAGGAACATCACCGTGGGAGCTCAGAGCCGAGAATAACGATCAGTATATGCAATCTTTGTATCTCTCAGTTTTGATGATTAAAAATTAAGGTAATTCGACTCGTATATATGATAAATCTCCAGAGTGCTTTCTTCGCTCGCGTTTTGTATCACTTTTGAAGCTATTCGTTGGATTCTGTGATATCTTGCAAGAATTGTGGTATGAGTTATACAAGTCGATATGTGGCGTGTGGAACTGTTAGTACATGAGCCGAGTAAATTTGTCATAGTTGGTTGATCTCGTCTTTGAGCATATTCTAGTCTTGCCGTACTCTATATTTTCTTTATTATTTATTTTCATGGTCTAAGATTTGTGACCATATAAGATTTATCCAAATCAAAACAGTCATCAAAATGTCACTGTTTCATTTCATCACAAAGATTCCCAGTATCTGTTTATGTCAACACATATACACACAAATGTCCATATATAGATCATAGCTGATCGGAGTTGGGAAAATAAGGCTGTGTTTGGTTGTGCAGGCAGGGGAGCCATGATTCTAATCTTCCTTTCAACTGGTCTTGGCATTTTTCTACTTGTTGCACTAGTACAGTTCTTGTATAAGGTATGGTGGACACCAATTCGAGTTCAAAACATCATGGCATCGCAGGGAATCAAAGGACCTGCTTACAGATTCCTCCATGGGAATACAAAGGAGGTCGTCCAGATGAGAGGCGAATCCACCTGCACTCCAATGGACTTCTCATCTCATCATATTTTTGCAAGAATTATGCCTGATATTCATGCATGGAATCAGCTATATGGTACAAAATTGTTCGTTTTACCTTTCATATAGGTGTTGGTGATTCTCCCTCTCCAAATTTTCATGCCCTTCTGTGTTGCGTTGTATTGGTAGTCGCACGATGACCGCTAATGCATTAAGACAGAGAACGAGATGTTTGGAGATGGAAAAGTTAGACATGGAGGCAAAATAGTGACTATAACACATGCACACGCACACGTGCAAAAAGTGAGCACAAGATTGAAAGAAAGGGAATAACATTTAGAGGGTTCAACTAAATCTTGTTTAAATCATCCTGCTTGAACAGGAAAGAATTATCTAAGCTGGTATGGTCCTCAAGCCCAACTGGTTGTCACTGAACCTGAGTTAATTAAAGAGATAATGAACAATAAAGATGGAGCATATCATAAAGGAAGGGTTGATGAATTCTCGAAGAAGTTACTAGGAGATGGGATCGTGGTAACCGAAGGAGAAAAATGGACGAAGCTACGCAAAATAGCCAACCATGCTTTTTATGCAGAGAGCTTGAAGGTAAACACTTTTTATTTTTTATGTACAGCCTCAGACAAAAGATTACTTAATCATTGCAATTAGTGTGGTAGTAATCCTGTGGGGTCTGGGCTCCATAAAGAATGAGGAAGTGTTGTCCCGACAAAATTATTAGTTTGCTGGAAAACAAACCAAGTGCATACATTACCTCCATTATATTTTTCATCACACTCCTCTTGCAAAATAATAAAGCATAATTTTGGGGAATTTGCGCATATTGCTACAAAAGTTTCAAGGAAGGCCTTCTGTATATGCAGGGGATGGTTCCAGCAATGATTGCGAGTGTGGAAACAATGCTAGAAAGATGGAGCCAACATGAAGAAAAGGAGATCGAGGTATACAAAGAGTCTAGGCACTTGACAGCAGAAGTTATTTCCAGAACAGCTTTTGGAAGTAGTTACTTGGAAGGCGAGAAAATCTTTGACATGTTGATGAAGTTGGGAATGATTATGGCCAGGAATCGTTTTAAGATTCGCATTCCTGGCATCGGGTAGATTATTCTCCCAGGCTCCCTATCTCCCAGTTCCTTCCATTCTGAAAAAAATAAATTGAAAATATTTTGATACAAACTGTCTTAGAAGCTATTGCCAAACTCGTCTCTGTGTCAATTAATCAACTTTTGTTTGCAGGAAGTTTTTGAAATTGAGCGATGATCTTGAATCAGATAAAATAGAACAAGCAATTCGAGAATCAATTATAGGGATGATCAACAAGCGAGAAGAGAAAATGATGAGAGGAGAAGAAAGTAAATATGGGAGTGATTTTCTTGGATCACTTATAACGGCTAATCATGACTGTGATGAGAAGAATAGAATTTCAGTAGACGAAATGGTAGATGAGTGCAAGACATTCTACTTTGCTGGACAAGAAACAACAAATGGGGTATTAGCTTGGAGCCTTTTCCTTCTAGCAATTCACACAGATTGGCAAGAGAAGGCAAGAAAGGAAGTGTTTGAATTGTTTGGCCAAGAAAGCCCAAATGCAGAGGGTATTGCAAGATTAAAGATTGTAAGCACCATCTGACTCTCTTACCATCAGCTATTTTTCCTCGCAATCACCCCATGTGGGTCGCATATTGGCTACAGACATAACACGGTTAAAATTTGAGCTGACACAACAAAGCCATTTTTTTTGGTTTCTTGAAGATTGAATGTAGGGCATAACTTTTATCTTTTTCCCCTCTTTTTTTTTTCTTTCTTGTAGATGAGCATGATCATAAATGAAACTCTAAGGCTATATCCACCCGTGATCAGTTTGTTGAGAAGAGTTGAAAGGGAACTCAGATTGGGGAAACTGATTCTTCCAGCCAATACATATGTGTTGCTCCCAGTGCTAGCTCTCCACCATGACCCTGAGATATGGGGGCAAGATGTTCACCTGTTCAAGCCAGAGAGATTCGCAGATGGAGTGGCTAAAGCAACAAATAACAACATTGCGGGATTTATTCCGTTTGGTTTCGGTCCTCGGATTTGTGTAGGCCTAAACTTTGCAGCAAACGAGCTCAAGATAGCACTCTCAATGATTCTGCAGCGTTATAAGTTTACTTTGTCTTCGAATTATGTTCACCATCCAGTTCAGCTTATCACAATTCGCCCGAAAAATGGGATTCCTATTGTATTCAATAAGCTGTAATCTTGAACAGATGCATTTCGATTTCATTTTGGCGATTGTCGGAACAAGCCATTGATGCCGTTTGGGTGAGGCTGCTTTTTATCCATAGAATTAGGTGCAATATCACAATGCTTGTTCCCTTTTCAGAGTTATATTTTGTAAAATGGATATGTGCACTTTAATTCATTAAACAGTTATATTTTCTGTTCTTTTTTTATCGGAAAAAGAAAGTTTTGTTTGCGTTCTTGCCCATGTTGAACAAGAAAAAGAGAAAAATTTATTGGCATTAGTTTTTTTTTACTTTTTTTTTATAGGAAATCTGAATGGTTAAATGGCTTTGTAACCCTTATTGAAGTTTAATAAAGTTTACTTTGTTAGATTTCAATTCCTTCTGTTTGCTTCCAAACAAGTTCTGAAACACGGCAAGGACAAACACCACTTTCACAAACCACATTCCAGCATCCATTTCCCACTAAAAGTTCTTATCGATAAGAACTGAAATCTTTTGGTAAACAGATGGTGAGTACTGAGTATAGTTCGTAAGCAGTGAAAATGTAGGAGAGAGAAACATTACATTGAGTGTCTTGTTGTAATTTTTCTTTTCACATTTGTAATCTTCATTACTATAGTACATTGCTCTCTTACATTGAACTCTTGTTGTCAAATAACACTTGGTGACCTTTTATGTTGAACCTATGGATACATTTTGATGAAATGAAACACATGTTGGACAAAATGAATTGTTAATTTTAAAGGTACTAAATACTTAAAAAGGGAATTACACGGGGTCTCTCGACGCCCAGAATGACACTAGGACCATCCAACAGATGTGTTGCTAGGAATATGCCTTGGCCAAGGAGGAGTATACACAGGGTCTCAAACGCCCATATCGAATTACACTAGGATCACTTTCAATTGAGTCGCTAGGACACTCCTAAATCTATAATAATGATAAATTGATTACATGACGGGTTGTGTGTGTTTGACACGAAAGAGAATAGTGGGTATGTATCAGGTACGATGAGTTGGTGATAAGGGAACCTTGAAACCTTAAAGTGGTATAAATGGGGTGGAGGTTTGGGTATTAAAGATATAAATCTTTTAATCAAGCCCTGCTAGCTAATCAATGCTGGCAGATCCATAACAATCCCTGCTTGCTCACCTCTCAAATTCTTCCGCAACGATACTGCAGTAAGGATAGTCTTCTTAATGTTAAGGCCCATTCTATTTCCTCTTGGGCATGGAAGAGTATTCTATCAGTCTTTTCCATAATAAATGGATTCCTCATTGGGACAAGCCTTTTAGTCATCTTATCCCTTTTGATGGTCCTAACTCCCTTAAGGTTTCTTTTCTTCTTTGTCAAATCAACAATGGGCTTGTTTGGGATATGGGCAAAATTTATGATCTCCTCCCGTCCTTCTTTATCCCTAAGGTTTTAGCCATTAACTTGCCAAAGTCTGACTGCCGAGACCAATATATCTGGCTGTATACGACAACTGGGCGTTACTCTACCAAGTTATGATACCGGTTTCTTTATGATAATTATCGAGAAAGAACAGGTTCTTCTGTTTGGATTTAAAAAGGGCAAACCATTTGGAACATGGTTTGGACTCTGGATCTCCCTAAGCGGGTCAATGTCTTTCTCTAGAAATGCTTGAGGGGTATTTTATCAGTGCGTAGTGGTCTTGCTTTGAGCATGCCTCAAATTTCTTCTATTTGTGATTGTGAGGAAGAGACCATTGCCCATTTGTTCTGCTTTTGCAATCATTCTAGTGTTGTCTGGGATATCACTGACTTTCCTCAATCCTATTTGGGTGGCTCTGCATCCTTGGTTTTCAAAGACTAGTTAATGGACTGGATTATTCTCTTTCAAAATGATAAAGACAAATTTTTTCTCTTCATCGGCATTCTATGGTCTATTTGGAAACAAAGGAATCCAAACCAAACCAAATCAAGCCTTACGTCCCAATCAATTGGGGTCGGCTACATGAATCCTTTTTCTCCATTGAGCTCTGTCAAGTGCTGCTTCATCGCTTAAACCTAGTATACTAAGATCTTTGCGTACTACCGCATCTAATGTCAATTTGGGTCTTCCCCTCCCTTGTGCGTTTCTACCCAAAGCTATCATATTCACTCTCTTAACTACTGCATCCGCTGGCCTACGATAGACATGCCACCTTAGCCTATTTTCCCTTAACTCCTCCTCTATAGGTGCTACACCTACCATCTCGCGAACTGTTTCATTTATAATCTTATCTCGTCTAGTTTCACCACATATCCACCTCAACATTCTCATTTCCACTACACTTATCTTGTTCACTTGCTGCTTCTTAATAGGCCAGCATTCTGTCCCGTAAAGCATCGCTGGTCTTATGACAGTTCTATAAAATTTTCCTTTCAATTTTGTTGGTACCCTCTTGTCACACAGTACACCAGTAGCACTTCTCCACTTGAGCCGCCTCACTTGGATCCTATGAGTCACATCATCTGCAATCTCTCCATCTTGACTAATAATAGAGCCTAAATACCTGAAATGGTCCCTATTTGGTATGTCCTGATCTTGGATCATCACTCTTTCCTCAAACGCACTTCTGGTATCACTAAACTTGCAGACCATATACTCAGTTTTACTCCTACTTATCCGAAAGCCCTTAGTTGGAAACAAAGGAATCAACTAGTTTTAAAAAATGTGGCTTTTAATTGTAGTTCGGTTGTGGCTATGACTAATGATAATGCTCATTGGTTCAAGAGGGCTTCTCTGTGGCATCGGCGCGATAAAACAAGATCTCACCAATGCATCAAGAATCCTTCGATTGTTCTTATCATAGAATACTAGTATTCTTCACGTTGATGGAGCTTGAAAGAATGGACATTCTCGGTGCGGTTTAGGGTTCATTGCTAGTTTGCTGAATGGCTATCTCCTGACTCAACAGGCTAGCTATTTCGTCTTGTAGTTCTAGCCCTTTCCATTTAGAACTGCTTGTTGTTCGGGAAGCTCTTAAGTGGCCTTTAGCTCATAATTACAATGCCGTATACATATTTTCTAACTACTTTAATGCTATTATGCATATTGCGGGAGGATTGAGTGTTATTACAAAGACGCTTTTTTACTACACAACATCAAGGAGGAGATGTTGATGTTAACTTTTTGTCGAATCTCCAAGGCTGCTTGGAAAGTGATTCAGCGGGCTCATGACCTTGTCCAGCACACCATCTCCTCTTTTGTATGTCATCCGGATATGGGGGACGGCGGTGGATAGACTCTTTTATGTTGTTTTTGTTGTTGTTGTTGTTTTATTTAGTTTAGTGTTGTTGTTGTTGGCAGTTGTAAACTCTTATGGTTTAATGCAATTTTTTCTATTCATAAAAAACAAAATCTCCTTTATGAAAATTTCATAGACAAAAAACAAAGGCCCTGTCTAGGTGTGCAAGGGGCAACAGAGCCATGGTTATAACTAGGGATGGGCATGGGGATGGGAGGGGGTGGATATACCACTACCTCCATCCTCAATCCACAACCCCATATCAATCCCCATACCCTCCCCCATTCCCCACCGAGGGAATCGGGGATCCAAAAATTCATGTACAAATGGACATTAAAGCTATCAACTGTGCATCAGATCAAACCCAGATATCTCACAATGTCCATGCATGCAGGCATATGTATGAAAGAGGTACTTTTTTGTTTAAGAAACATTAGCAAGTTAATTAAAAACACAAAATAATAAAAGTACCAGATTCATAAAAAACAAGTCAAATGAAAACACATCTAACTGAAAAAGAGGAGAAGCAAGTGATCCTGCTATAACTGTTTACAAGTTATAACTTAAGCTTATCTCGAAAAGAAAAAAAAAACCTTATAAATATAAAATATAAATTTATTATATATATATATATATAGGGAGCACTTCTAGTCCGGACTCCGGACTTCCGGACCTCCGTGATCCGAGCATTTTTTTGACGATCCGATCCGTCCAATGTGTTCAGAAGGTGTTTTCAAGGGTCCACGCGGAAAATCTTCAAAAAAAATTATCGGGAAGGGCTTGATCCAAGCAGTTTTCGCAAAAAATATATATTTACAGTTTTTGCGAAAAATGCTTGGATCAAGCCCTTCCCGGTATTTTTTTTTGAAGATTTCCCGCGTGGACCCTTGAAAACACCTTCTGAACACATTGGACGGCTCGGATTTTCCAAAAATAATTTGCAACACAAAAAAATCACTTTTTTCTTATTAACGGGAGGGTTTGGACTAGAAAATTTCCCGGAGCACTTCTAGTCCGGACTCCGGACTTCCGGACCTCCGTGATCCGAGCATTTTTTTGACTATCCGATCCGTCCAATGTGTTCAGAAGGTGTTTTCAAGGGTCTACGCGAGAAATCTTCAAAAACAAAAAATACCGGGAAGGGCTTGATCCAAGAAGTTTTCGCAAAATTGTAAAAATACAGTTTTTGCGAAAAACTGCTACATCCATAACAGTTATGGGAAATTGATGCATATTTATATTCATGCATATTTATGGGAAATTGAACTCCAAATTGAAATGGTCCATGTCCATTGGTAGTTGTGAAAGTGAAGCACATCCATTTTGGATAAGAAATTAAAGAGTGGCAGTAATTTATGTATATATGACGCTACACATTTTCCATAACAGTTACACAGAGCGCAATAAGGCCAAAACTCATTCTCCTGTGCATGTGTTTCATCAGCAACAGTGTGGAGTTATATTTTTCAAAAAAAAAATTGTTATCCTTATCTGATCACTGAGTTTGAAGTTGTGGTGGAAATCCCAAGTGAGATCACCAGCTTTGAATAAATCACCATTAAAAGTTATTATAAGGCTTTGGTGATGGTATTTGTGAACCAACCAAATCATTCAAAAATTGATCTGTAACTATATATATGGAAATATGTACAATAATAATGTTGCAGCATCACTCTAGCTACTAGATATATTTAAAATTCTTGATATTTTATAATTCTAACAGTAATCTTATTTGAGGAGAATCACTTCGAACAGGAAGCTTCCCGGCACCTTCCGCAAAGATTTGTTTAGTGCATAACCATTTAACCACTTTGTATAAAAATATGACGCTCTCAATGTGCTCTCATTCCGGCTCGCCGTATTTATGACTTAGGTTATACCTCTCAAAGAAGTTCGAAAAGGAGAGAAATAGAGGAAGAAAAAGTTGATCACTTAATCGCACTTGTATGGGCTCAAATAATGAAGAGAGACATAGCACATATATCTGGTCTACAATATTTTGATGATTCATTCCAGGGACCATAATGGGTTAGTATGTACACTATATGTCGAGGCAAATGAAGATAATACATACAAAACTTTCTTTTGATTTTAATTGAATCTTACGCTAGTAAAAAGTAAAATTGATACCCGAATTAATGAATCATTTAGTCGATCCCGAGGAATCAAAAATTATTTATGTCAAGGCACAACTAGTCTGGAATCCAGACCCTTGAAAACACCTTCTGAACACATTGGACGGTTCGGATTTTCCAAAAATAATTTGCAAAACAAAAAAAATCATTTTTTCCTTATTTTCGGGAGGTTTGGACTAGAAGTTTTACCTATATGGGAGCACTTCTAGTCCGGATTCTAGACTTCCGAACCTCTGTGATCCGAGTATTTTTTTGACGATCCGATCCGTCCAATATGTTCAGAAGGTGTTTTCAAGGGTCCACGCAGGAAATCTTAAAAAAAAAAAAAATACTGGGAAGGGCTTGATCTAAGCAGTTGATAGGTTTAGGAGGTTAATGTGTCATTTGACCCAACCTCAGGGACTTCGATGTAATTTCTGTTTCTGTATTTTGGTTCTGTTGTTGCAAGTCTGTTGGGGTTGTTAGGAATAAAGAGAGGGGGAGCAAGGGAGATAGGGTGTGGATTGTCTCAGTTCTGTTTTCCTCCCAATCCTCTTCTCCTTTTGCTGCAAGTTTATGACTAGTCTAGGGGATAAAAAATATGGAACATAACAAAGAAAACAAAGAGACGTGAGAGTGCAGAATGGCTGGGTCAAGCCCTTTTTCCAAAGGTTTTGTCTTTTTAGGAGGTGCTAGTATAGGTAAACACCAATTTAATGTTCACGAAAAGAAAAACTCGGATGACAACAAAGATTAAGTGTTGGTGCAAAAATTGCGTAATCGATGGAAGTGGATAAAATTAAAGAGAAAATATCGGTTGCTTCAAGGCGCGTTACAATATCGCTTTCCTTAAGACAATATTCGCCCCCACCAATTCGAGTGAATTTGGTGTGCACCGGGTTACCTGCGAATTCGACTCCAAGATACAATGAAGCTCAGTCCCGATTGACTGTTTGTCCAACTGCGTCATGCACAGACGAAGAAGAACGAGAATACCTTTGAATTTTGCGAGCCACCAATAATGAATAAATGAAGAGAGTTCTAGTGAGGGAGAGTGATTGATTGCGTTTTCATCCATACGTTTTGAGTGAATCCCTAGCCTATATATATGCATAGATGTGACCGTTGGCCAATGGTCACATCTATTCGTTTAAATCCAAACCTAACAGTAATACCTTTTGGTTTGATCGAGTTTATTCATTTAAATCGAATAGACACATCCCTTGCATTTAATCCAATAGTTGCATCTATTCATTTAACCTGAATAGACACACCTATTGGATTAAGACCGTTCACCAATTACAACATTTAATATTCATTAAATAATCCCCCACCATTTTCAAATTATTGAATATAAATCTTGGTTGAGTTCCAACATTAAGGAACATCACCGTGGGAGCTCAGAGCCGAGAATAATGATCAGTATATGCAATCTGTGTATCTCTCAGTTTTGATGATTAAAAATTAAGGTAATTCGACTCATATATGTGATAAATCTCCGGAGTTCTTTCTTCGCTTGTGTTTTGTATCACTTTCGAAGCTATTCGTTGGATTCTGTGATATCTTGCAAGAATTGTGGGATGAGTTATACAAGTCGATATGTGGAACTGTTAGTACATGAGCCGAGTAAATTTGTCATAGTTGGTTGATCTCGTCTTTGAGCATATTCTATTCTTGCCGTACTGTATATTTTCTTTATTATTTATTTTCAAGGTCTAAGATTTGTGACCATATAAGATTTATCCAAATCAAAACAGTCATCAAAATGTCACTGTTTCATTTCATCACAAAGATTCCCAGTATCTGTTTATGTCAACACATATACACAGTATCGGAAGTTTAGAGTTGGGGAAATAAGGCTGTGTTTGGTTGTGCAGGCAGGGGAGCCATGATTCTAATCTTCCTTTCAACTGGTCTTGGCATTTTTCTACTTGTAGCACTAGTACGGTTCTTGTATAAGGTATGGTGGACACCAATTCGAGTTCAAAACATCATGGCATCGCAGGGAATCAAAGGACCTGCTTACAGATTCCTCCATGGGAATACAAAGGAGATCGTCCAGATGAGAGGCGAATCCACCTGCACTCCAATGGACTTCTCATCTCATCATATTTTTGCAAGAATTATGCCTGATATTCATGCATGGAATCAGCTATATGGTACAAAATTGTTAGTTTTACCTTTCATATAGGTGTTGGTGATTCTCCCTCTCCAAATTTTCATGCCCTTCTGTGTTGCATTGTATTGGTAGTCACACGATAACCGCTAATGCATTAAGTCAGAGAACGAGATGTTTGGAGTCGGAAAAGTTAGACATCGATGCAAAATAGTGACTACAACACACACACACACACGCACACGTGCAAAAAGTGAGCACAAGATTGAAAGAAAGGGAATAACATTTAGAGAGTGCTTGTGAATAATCCAGATAACCAAGTTCAACTTAATCTTGTTTAAATCATCCTGCTTGAACAGGAAAGAATTATCTAAGCTGGCATGGTCCTCAAGCCCAACTGGTTGTCACTGAACCTGAGTTAATTAAAGAGATAATGAACAATAAAGATGGAGCATATCATAAAGGAAGGGCTGATGAATTCTCGAAGAAGTTACTAGGAGATGGGATCGGGGTATCAGAAGGAGAAAAATGGATGAAGCTACGCAAAATAGCCAACCATTCTTTTCATGGAGAGAGCTTGAAGGTAAACACTTTTTATTTTTTATGTACAGCCTCAGACAAAAGATAACTTAACCATTGCACACCATTGCACTTAGTGTGGTAGTAATCCTGTGGGGTCTGGGCTCCATACAGAATGAGGAAGTGTTGTCCCGACAAAATTATTAGTTTGCTAGAAAACAAACCATTACCTCCATTTATATTTTTCCTCACACTCCTCTTGCAAAATAATAAAGCATAATTTTGGGGAATTTGCGCATATTGCTACAAAAGTTTCAAGGAAGGCCTTCTGTATATGCAGGGGATGGTTCCAGCAATGATTGCGAGTGTGGAAACAATGCTAGAAAGATGGAGCCAACATGAAGAAAAGGAGATCGAGGTATACAAAGAGTCTAGGCACTTGACAGCAGAAGTTATTTCCAGAACAGCTTTTGGAAGTAGTTTCTTGGAAGGCGAGAAAATCTTTGACTTGTTGATGAAATTGGGAATGATTATGGCCAGGAATCATTTTAAGATTCGCTTTCCTGGCATCGGGTAGGCTCCCTCTCTCCCAGGCTCCCTATCTCCCAGTTCCTTCCATTCTGACAAAAATAAATTGAAATGATTTTGATACAAACTGTCTTAGAAGCTATTACCAAACTCGTCTCTGTGTCAATTCCTCAACTTTTGTTTACAGGAAGTTTTTTAAATTGAGCGATGATCTTGAGTCAGATAAAATAGAACAAGCAATTCGAGAATCAATTATAGGGATGAGCAACAAGCGAGAAGAGAAAATGATGAGAGGAGAAGAAAGTAACTATGGGAGTGATTTTCTTGGATCACTTATAACGGCTATTCATGACCGTGATGAGAAGAATAGAATTTCAGTAGACGAAATGGTAGATGAGTGCAAGACATTCTACTTTGCTGGACATGAAACAACAAATGGCGTATTAGCTTGGAGCCTTTTCCTTCTAGCAATTCACACAGATTGGCAAGAGAAGGCAAGAAAGGAAGTGTTTGAATTGTTTGGCCAAGAAAGCCCAAATGCAGAGGGTATTGCAAGATTAAAGATTGTAAGCACCATCTAACTCTCTTACCATCAGCTATTTTTCCTCGCAATCACCACATGTGGGTTGCATATTGGCTACAGACCTAACGGTTAAAATTTGAGCAGACACCACAAAGCCATTTTTTTTTTTGGTTTTTTGAAGATTGAATGAAGGGCATAACTTTGATCATTTTCCCCTCTTATTTATTTATTTTTTTCTTTGTAGATGAGCATGATCCTAAATGAAACTCTAAGGCTATATCCACCCGTGATCAGTTTGCTGAGAAGAGTTGAAAGGGAAATCGGATTGGGGAAACTGATTCTTCCGGCCAATACATATGTGTTGCTCCCAGTGCTAGCACTCCACCATGACTCTGAGATATGGGGGCAAGATGTTCACCTTTTCAAGCCCGAGAGATTCGCAGACGGAGTGGCTAAAGCAACAAATAACAACATTGCAGGATTTATTCCGTTTGGTTTCGGTCCTCGGATTTGTGTAGGCCTAAACTTTGCAACAAACGAGATCAAGATAGCACTCTCAATGATTCTGCAGCGTTATAAGTTTATTTTGTCTTCGAATTATGTTCACCATCCAGTTCCGCTTATCACAATTCGCCCGAAAAATGGGATTCCTATTGTATTCAATAAGCTGTAATCTTGAACGGATGCATTTCGATTTCATTTTGGCGATTGTCGGAACAAGCCATTGATGCCGTTTGGGTGAGGCTGCTTTTTATCCATAGAATTATGTGCAATATCACAATGCTTGTACCCTTTTCAGAGTTATATTTTTTAAAATGGATATGTGCACTTTAATTCATTAAACAGTTATGTTTTCTGTTCTTTTTTTATCGGAAAAAGAAAGTTTTGTTTGCGTTCTTGCCCATGTTGAACAAGAAAAAGAGAAAAATTTATTGGCATTAGTTTTTTTTTTTTGTAGGAAATCTGAATGGTTAAATGACTTTGGGTTGTGCATTCTCAAAGTCCAAAGGGAACGCGTTGGGAGTTTGGTCAAAGCGAAAGTGTCGTTCAATTTCTTCAAAGAGCTTCTCTAGAAACCACTCAAGAATTTCAAAAGCCTCCAGCTCCTTCATATATGGGGATAGGATTATCGTGGGTTTGTGATGGTGTTTACACCACATTTTACTGCATTATCGATATCGATAAAAAAGACACGTGGCATGTTCCTATGCATTTGGAAGTTAAATAGAAGTTATTTCCTAAAGCTTGAAGAAGAAGATAGGAAGACATTTGGCACCACCCTATTAATTTGGAAGTAATTAGGACACATGACTTCTCCTACACATTTGGAAGTTAAGAAGACACATAGCATTGTCCTACGTATTTGAAAGTTGAAGAAGACAAGTGGAAGCAAGAGATTGAAAGAGTGCAAGAGAAGGAAATAAGTTAGCCATGAAAAGAACCCTATAAATACAAGTTGTCTACAACAATTCAAAGCATCCACGATCAACAGCCACAAAGGCTTATCTTTTTATCTTTTTCTTTACTTTCCTATACTTTACAACATTTTCTAGGAGTAAAAGTAACGCTTATCGATTGTAACCCTTATTGAAGTTTAATAAAGTTTACTTTGTTAGATTTCAATTCCTTCTGTTTGCTTCCAAACAAGTTCTGAAACACGGCAAGGACAAACTCCACTTTCACAAACCACATTCCAGCATCCATTTCCCACTAAAAGTTCTTATCGATAAGAACTGAAATCTTTTGGTAAACAGATGGTGAGTACTGAGTATAGTTCGTAAGCAGTGAAAATGTAGGAGAGAGAAACATTACATTGAGTGTCTTGTTGTAATTTTTCTTTTCACATTTGTAATCTTCATTACTATAGTACGTTGCTCTCTTACATTGAACTCTTGTTGTCAAATAACACTTGGTGACCTTTTATGTTGAACCTATGGATACATTTTGATGAAATGAAACACATGTTGGACAAAATGAATTGTTAATTTTAAAGGTACTAAATACTTAAAAAGGGAATTACACGGGGTCTCTCGACGCCCAGAATGACACTAGGACCATCCAACAGATGTGTTGCTAGGAATATGCCTTGGCCAAGGAGGAGTATACACAGGGTCCCAAACGCCCAGATCGAATTACACTAGGATCACTTTCAAGTGAGTCGCTAGGACACTCCTAAATCTATAATAATGATAAATTGATTACATGACGGGTTGTGTGTGTTTGACACGAAAGAGAATAGTGGGTATGTATCAGGTACGATGAGTTGGTGATAAGGGAACCTTGAAACCTTAAAGTGGTATAAATGGGGTGGAGGTTTGGGTATTAAAGATATAAATCTTTTTAATCAAGCCCTGCTAGCTAATCAATGCTGGCAGATCCATAACAATCCCTCGTTGCTCACCTCTCAAATTCTTCCGCAACGATACTGCAGTAAGGATAGTCTTCTTAATGTTAAGGCCCATTCTATTTCCTCTTGGGCATGGAAGAGTATTCTATCAGTCTTTTCCATAATAAATGGATTCCTCATTGGGACAAGCCTCTTAGTCATCTTATCCCTTTTGATGGTCCTAACTCCCTTAAGGTTTCTTTTCTTCTTTGTCAAATCAACAATGGGCTTGTTTGGGATATGGGCAAAATTTATGATCTCCTCCCGTCCTTCTTTATCCCGAAGGTTTTAGCCATTAACTTGCCAAAGTCTGACTGCCGAGACCAATATATCTGGCTGTATACGACAACTGGGCGTTACTCTACCAAGTTATGATACCTGTTTCTTTATGATAATTATCGAGAAAGAACAAGTTCTTCTGTCTGGATTTAAAAAGGGCAAACCATTTGGAACATGGTTTGGACTCTGGATCTCCCTAAGCGGGTCAATGTCTTTCTCTAGAAATGCTTGAGGGGTATTTTATCAGTGCGTAGTGGTCTTGCTTTGAGCATGCCTCAAATTTCTTCTATTTGTGATTGTGAGGAAGAGACCATTGCCCATTTGTTCTGCTTTTGCAATCATTCTAGTGTTGTCTGGGATATCACTGACTTTCCTCAATCCTATTTGGGTGGCTCTGCATCCTTGGTTTTCAAAGACTAGTTAATGGACTGGATTATTCTCTTTCAAAATGATAAAGACAAATTTTTTCTCTTCATCGGCATTCTATGGTCTATTTGGAAACAAAGGAATCCAAACAAAACCAAATCAAGCCTTACGTCCCAATCAATTGGGGTCGGCTACATGAATCCTTTTTCTCCATTGAGCTCTGTCAGGTGCTGCTTCATCGCTTAAACCTAGTATACTAAGATTTTTGCGTACTACTGCATCTAATGTCAATTTGGGTCTTCCCCTCCCTTGTGCGTTTCTACCCAAAGCTATCATATTCACTCTCTTAACTACTGCATCCGCTGGCCTACGATAGACATGCCACCTTAGCCTATTTTCCCTTAACTCCTCCTCTATAGGTGTTACACCTACCATCTCGCGAACTGTTTCATTTCTAATCTTGTCTCGTCTAGTCTTACCACATATCCACCTCAACATTCTTATTTCCGCTACACTTATCTTGTTCACTTGCTGCTTCTTAATAGGCCAGCATTCTGTCCCGTAAAGCATCGCTGGTCTTATGACAGTTCTATAAAATTTTCCTTTCAATTTTGTTGGTACCCTCTTGTCACACAGTACACCAGTAGCGCTTCTCTACTTGAGCCGCCTTACTTGGATCCTATGAGTCACATCATCTGCAATCTCTCCATCTTGACTAATAATAGAGCCTAAATACCTGAAATGGTCCCTATTTGGTATCTCCTGATCTTGGATCATCACTCTTTCCTCAAACGCACTTCTGGTATCACTAAACTTGCAGACCATATACTCAGTTTTACTCCTACTTATCCGAAAGCCCTTAGTTGGAAACAAAGGAATCAACTAGTTTTAAAAAATGTGGCTTTTAATAGTAGTTCGGTTGTGGCTATGACTAATGATAATGCTCATTGGTTCAAGAGGGCTTCTCTGTGGCATCGGCGCGATAAAACAGGATCTCACCAATGCATCAAGAATCCTTCGATTGTTCTTATCATAGAATACTAGTATTCTTCACATTGATGGAGCTTGAAAGAATGGACATTCTCGGTGCGGTTTAGGGTTCATTGCTAGTTTGCTGAATGGCTATCTCCTGACTCAACAGACTAGCTATTTCGTCTTGTAGTTCTAGCCCTTTCCATTTAGAACTGCTTGTTGTTCGGGAAGCTCTTAAGTGGTCTTTAGCTCATAATTACAATGCCGTATACATATTTTCTAACTACTTTAATGCCATTATGCATATTGCGGGAGGATTGAGTGTTATTACAAAGACGCTTTTTTACTACACAACATCAAGGAGGAGATGTTGAAGTTAACTTTTTGTCGAATCTCCAAGGCTGCTTGGAAAGAGATTCAGCGGGCTCATGACCTTGTCCAGCACACCATCTCCTCTTTTGTATGTCATCCGGATATGGGGGACGGCGGTGGATAGACTCTTTTATGTTGTTTTTGTTGTTGTTGTTGTTGTTTTATTTAGTTTAGTGTTGTTGTTGTTGGCAGTTGTAAACTCTTATGGTTTAATGCAATTTTCTCTATTCATAAAAAACAAAATCTCCTTTATGAAAATTTCATAGACAGAAAACAAAGGCCCTGTCTAGGTGTGCAAGGGGCAACAGAGCCATGGTTATAACTAGGGATGGGCATGGGGATGGGAGGGGGTGGATATACCACTACCTCCATCCTCAATCCACAACCCCATATCAATCCCCATACCCTCCCCATTCCCCACCGAGGGAATCGGGGATCCAAAAATTCATGTACAAATGGACATTAAAGCTATCAACTGTGCATCAGATCAAACCCAGATATCTCACAATGTCCATGCATGCAGGCATATGTATGAAAGAGGTACTTTTTTGTTTAAGAAACATTAGCAAGTTAATTAAAAACACAAAATAATAAAAGTACCAGATTCATAAAAAACAAGTCAAATGAAAACACATCTAACTGAAAAAGAGGAGAAGCAAGTGATCCTGCTATAACTGTTTACAAGTTATAACTTAAGCTTATCTCGAAAAGAAAAAAAAAACCTTATAAATATAAAATATAAATTTATTATATATATATATATATATATATATATATATATATATAAGAGCACTTCTAGTCCGGACTCCGGACTTCCGGACCTCCGTGATCCGAGCATTTTTTTGACTATCCGATCCGTCCAATGTGTTCAGAAGGTGTTTTCAAGGGTCTACGCGAGAAATCTTCAAAAAAAAAATACCGGGAAGGGATTGATCCTAGAAGTTTTCGCAAAATTGTAAAAATACAGTTTTTGCGAAAAACTGCTACATCCATAACAGTTATGGGAAATTGATGCATATTTATGGGAAATTGAACTCCAAATTGAAATGATCCATGTCCATTGGTAGTTGTGAAAGTGAAGCACATCCATTTTGGATAAGAAATTAAAGAGTGGCAGTAATTTATGTATATACGACGCTACACATTTTCCATAACAGTTACACAGAGCGCAATAAGGCCAAAACTCATTCTCCTGTGCATGTGTTTCATCAGCAACAGTGTGGAGTTATATTTTTCAAAAAAATAAAAAAATAAAATTGTTATCCTTATCTGATCACTGAGTTTGAAGTTGTGGTGGAAATCCCAAGTGAGATCATCAGCTTTGAATAAATCACCATTAAAAGTTATTATAAGGCTTTGGTGATGGTATTTGTGAACCAACCAAATCATTCAAAAATTGATCTGTAACTATATATATATGGAAATATGTACAATAATAATGTTGCAGCATCACTCTAGCTACTAGATATATTTAAAATTCTTGATATTTTATAATTCTAACAGTAATCTTATTTGAGGAGAATCACTTCGAACAGGAAGCTTCCCGGCTCCTTCCGCAAAGATTTGTTTAGTGCATAACCATTTAACCACTTCAACACACTTGTATATAAAGGGAGAGAGATTTGGTCGTTTGCCAATTAGGGTACTTTTGTAATTTCATTGCCACTTTAGGATAGTTATGAATTTCCATAGAGGCTATAGGGTAGTTCTGTAATTTTCAACACACTTCTATACCTATACCTATCAAAGACCTTTTTTTGGAAAATGCTAACGTTTGCCTAATAGGCAAAGTGTATATAAAGGGAGAGAGATGTGGTCGCTTGCCACTTAGGGTACTTTTGTAATTTCATTACCACTTTAGGATAGTTATGAATTTCCATAGAGGCTATAGGATAGTTCTGTAATTTTCAACACACTTCTATACCTATCAAAGACCTTTTTTTGGAAAATGCTAACGTGTGCCTAATAGGCACACATTAAGGTTGGAAAAGTGTATTGAAATGTGTGAAAAGTGTATAAGAATATATATGAAAGTGTATTGAAAAGTGTAAAAGGTGTATTGGAGTATGTGTTTTTTTTTTTTTGGGCACACGTTAGCAAGACCCCTTTTTTTTTACATAAAAGAACCAATGTGGCTTGCCACAATTTTTGCAATTTTGGACCATAATACCTTTGTCCTGTTGGGTAGCCTTGTACTCTTGGGGTTAGTTTAGGTAATTCACAATCTCCATTCAATTACTGCTCAAGTACAAGCATGACTCTTTTTTGGCCTCAAAAGTCAAAAGTTGGTTCCTTAATTTGCTCTATGTTTTGGACTTCCTTGGTGCCCGAGTCCAAAAATTTTTATAGCATTTTGCTTCCACTAGAAGAAAGAGAGGAGTGGGGCATATTGCAAGGAGATATAAATATATAGAGAGAGGAGGGAGAGGAGAGATGGCAGGAATATCTAAATTTCATTTTTAATCTAATTTTATTTTGTTGTTGTAGGATAACTCGATAAATTCTTGAAGACATATGCAGTGGAAGATCGTCGCGTTTCATCAATCGTTTCAAAAATTATTATTGCATTGATGCTACTGGAATAGGTTTAAATCCTTTTAATCTAATTTATTAGTTACTTTAATGTTTGTTAGTTATTTATGGAAGTAATTTTGTTGCCGCTTAATGTTGAGTTTGATTTGAGCCCGTGGTAATGAAAGGAAGACGCATAAAAGGTTGATATGTGAGTTTTGTAATAATCACACACATCAACCTAGATATTAGAGAGTCTCAAATGTCAGAAAAAGAAAAATAGGGCTTCTGAAGAGGTTAGGAACAAAAGGAAATAATGCCTTTAAGAGAATTTTATTTTAAAATATTGACAGTGCCACAGTATGTAAAGGTGTGTGGAGCGTTGAGCTCTAGGACGTAAGAGTGCCTTTAAGTGAACTTTTGCTCCTCTATACTCTCAATTACTGTATCTCCAAAGTCGGGTTGTAGATATTAGACGGACCTGGTTCTTCATGTTTAGGAATAAGGTTAACAATGAGCACGCGTTTTTGTGCAAAGCACGAGGACTAAAACTAGTTGTATAAAAATATGACGCTCTCAATGTGCTCTCATTCCGGCTCGCCGTATTTATGACTTAGTGTTAGCCCAAATGTTTTCTTAGAAAAACATTATTGATTTTGATGATAACAAACTTAGTTTAAAGTGAAATATAATTAATATTATGAGATTTGATGCTCATTTGAATATTTATTTATTTTGTTGGGTGTTGCATTTAGTTATTTTATTCCGCATTATTTTTTGACATACACAATTCACCCCCCCTTTTGTGTTGCTATCTGGGCCAACAATTGGTATCAGAGCTATGGCTCTAGTATTTTTTTTGACTTAATCGTCTTAGGGTAAGATCTATGGCAACACCTTTTGGTACTTTCCTTCCCGAAGGCCAATCGACTAATAGACCTCCTTTATTTAGTGGGTCTAACTATAATTATTGGAAGGCTAGAATGTGCATTTATATTCAAGCATCAAACTACGAGTTATGGAAAATTATTGTCAATGGGCCTCACCGCCCTACCAAAACCGTGAAGGAAGTAGTAGTTCCTAAGAATGAAAACGAATGGGATGAGAATGATGTGAAAGGTATTCAATTGAATATGCCAAGGCTATGAATCTCTTATATTGTGCGTTAGATCCAACCGAATTTAACAGAGTGTCTGCATGTGATTCTACTAAAGAAATTTGGGATAAGCTAGAGGTCACGCATGAGGGTACTAGTCAGGTTAAGGAGTCTAAAATTGATATGCTTGTTCATAAATATGAATTGTTTAAAATGATGCCTGATGAATCCATTGCTAGTATGTTTGCTCGCTTTACTGATATTATCAACGGCTTAAAATCTCTTGGAAAATCTTACTCTAATGGTGAACTTGTGAGAAAGATTCTCAGGTCATTACCAAAGCAATGGGAGCCAAAAGTGACGGCAATTATTGAGGCCAAACAAGACCTCACAAATTATAGCTTGGATGAGCTTTTGGGTTCACTAATGACGCATGAAATCACGATGAACTTGGAAGAAAATCCAGGTCAAAAAAAGAAGGATTTAGCCCTCAAATGTTCAACTTTGAGTTCAAAAGATGATAGAGATGATTCGGAGACAAGTGGCAGCGATGAGGAAATAGCTATTTTTACTAGAAAATTCAAAAGATTCATGAGAAAGAAAAAAGAAAATGGCAAAAGGTTTTTTAAGAGGGATGGAGCGAAAAATGATAACAAGAGAGATCCTATAATTTGCTATGAGTGTAAAAAACCAGGCCATGTTAAGTCCGAATGCCCCCAAGCCAAAGAATCTAGCAAGAAGGCAAAAAGAAGAGCAATGCTTGCAGCATGGGGTAACAGCAGTGATGACAGTAGTTCCGAAGAGGACAGCGACCAAGCCAACCTATGCTTAATGGCTCATGAAAACAGCGAGGTAAACTCCTTTGATGATTCAGATGATCAGTTTACTTACGATGAACTATTAGATGCGTTTCATGAATTGCATGCTGAGTTTAAGAAATTAGGTTCTAAAAACAGTTTTCTCAAAAAGAGTAACTCTTCACTGCTTGCTGAAAATGAATTTTTGAAAGGAGAAAATGAAGCATTAAAAGAAAAAATTAAAGAAGTTTCTTTTCCAAAAGATATTGTCAATGATTTGAGACTTGAAAATGATGTTTTAAAAAAAGAGGTTGAGGATTTGAAAATATCTCTTTCTAAGTTTGTCCAAGGAAGAGAAAATTTGGATATGATTCTTGGAAAACAAAGATGTGTTTTTGACAAAGCGGGCATCGGTTTTAATCCTAGAAAAAAGCAAAAGTTTTACCAAAATTTGTTTGTGAAAACAAGTTCTTCAAGTCATACTACTTGCAATTATTGTGGCATGAAAGGTCATTTATCATATTCTTGTCCTATTCGTAGAAATGGCTATGTTGGAACTAAAAAGGTGTGGGTTCCAAAGCATCATGTTACTAACCCTCACGGACCCATACAAATATGGGTACCAAAGAACCACATATGAATTATTTTTTGCAGATTTTGGGCTCTCAAAGGTAAATGTTGAGATAGTCTTTAGATAACAAGGCGACTATTTTGCAATGGAGTAAGCTCAACCAATCGATTGGTAGAGTCAACTCCGATTCGTATGGTATGGCTATAAATTAGCAATTTTATTTGCCCAAAGTTTTTTTTATAATTTCAGAGGTATGATTTTGATGAATTCTTAGCAGCTTATTTACTCTTGCAAATTTGGAAATTTTTTTTTGCTCTAAAACTTTTTGTGGAAATATATTTTCTAAATATTTTATTTTAAAATGGAGAAATGTTTTTTTTATATTTTGGCATGATTAATTCTCCTAATGTTTATTAGAATATTGCTAATATGCTCTTATGGCAAACATTTTTTTTAAGTGGAGATAGCTAATATATTTGTGAAGCTTGAAAGTTTTAGTGCTACGAAAAAGGAATAACAGATGTGAATTGGCAAAGTGCCTTATCGCGTAGAGTCCGGAACGCAATCCTAACGTGCAAAGTTGAGAGGTAGTTTGTGGAATATCAAGAACACAGTTTCCCCTACTTTTTGTTGATGACAAAGGGGGAGAAATATTGTGGAAGCTAGAGGGGGAGAAAAAGCTCAAGTAAAGGATGCACCAATTAAGGGGGAGTATCTTATCTTTTGTGCTCTAATTATATTTCTGAATTTTATTTGATTAAAATTATTTATGGTTTGTCATCATCAAAAAGGGGGAGATTGTTAGCCCAAATGTTTTCTTAGAAAAACATTATTGATTTTGATGATAACAAACTTAGTTTAAAGTGAAATATAATTAATATTATGAGATTTGATGCTCATTTGAATATTTATTTATTTTGTAGGATTTGGTTGAGATGCATAAGGAGAGATTTTATACCATATCACTAACTCCAATAGCCAAGATTTTAATTCAAAGGAAAAAGATTAAGGACAAATCTTTTCCTATTTTTTATTGGCTTGCAATTGGAAGCAAACAAAGTGGAGCTGATTGATTAACGGCTAGAAGAAGAAGAAATACAACGTTCAATTGGGTCTTGGAAAATAAAAAGAGAAGACAAAGGAAGTTAGCCAATTGAGAACCATACATACCTTAATTGCATAGCCTTGGTTCAACGGCTAATTCAAAAAATGGATTGACTTGGATTATGTTTTATTAAGGCTATAAGCATTGGGTGGCTTATTTCCAAATATACAATGATGGCTACCTATTCAAAGCTTCAAACGGCTAAGTGAAGAAATGGAAGTTACCTTATGACATATGTTTCAACCAAAGGCAATATTGGTTTGTCAGATTCCAAATTTGAAGTGGGATTTTCATAACGTCCATTTGCTAGCATATAATGCAGATTAAATGGTGATGGTTAGTGGACTCCGAAGAAGAAAAAATAACGTGCCACCTTTATCGTTCAAAGCTTTATCTTGTATTCATTCACACTTTCAAGAGTGTTTAATTTGTGAGATTTCATTGTAAAAGGGAGTGTGACCCCTTGTGAAAAGTTATTTTTTGTGAGTGATTTTTTTGTGAGAAAAAATCACTTGGTTAGGTGTGACTAGCACCGGAGTCAAAAATAGTCGGAGCGATTGGGGGACATTGCTCGTTGTAAAGGTTTCTCTAGCACTCGCGAAGCTAGAAAGTGTTACTATTGGAGATAGTGCAGCAATTCCCGAGTAGGACACTTGGGGAGTGGACTAGGCCGTGAAGTTGCGGACCGAACCACTATAAATCTCTGTGTTTGATTTCTCTCTTCCCTTACTCCTTATTTACTGTCATATAATTATTGTTTGCGTGCTTGAATTTATTTAATTTTATTGGGTGTTGCATTTAGTTATTTTATTCCGCATTATTTTTTGACATACACAATTCACCCCCCCTTTTGTGTTGCTATCTGGGCCAACACTTAGGTTATACCTCTCAAAGAAGTTCGAAAAGGGGAGAAATAGAGGAAGAAAAAGTTGATCACTTAATCGCACTTGTATGGGCTCAAATAATGAAGAGAGACATAGCACATATATCTGGTCTACAATATTTTGATGATTCATTCCAGGGACCATAATGGGTTAGTATGTACACTATATGTCGAGGCAAATGAAGATAATACATACAAAACTTTCTTTTGATTTTAATTGAATCTTACGCTAGTAAAAAGTAAAATTGATGCCCGAATTAATGAATCATTTAGTCGATCCCGAGGAATCAAAAATTATTTATGTCAAGGCACAACTAGTCTAGAATCCGGACCCTTGAAAACACCTTCTGAACACATTGGACGGTTCGGATTTTCCAAAAATAATTTGCAAAACAAAAAAAATCATTTTTTCCTTATTTTCCGAAGGTTTGGACTAGAAGTTTTACCTATATGGGAGCACTTCTAGTCCGGATTCCAGACTTCCGAACCTCTGTGATCCGAGCATTTTTTTGACGATCCGATCCGTCCAATATGTTCAGAAGGTGTTTTCAAGGGTCCACGCAGGAAATCTAAGCAGTTTTCGCAAAATTGTAAAAATACAGTTTTTGCGAAAAACTGCTTGGGCTTGGATCAAGCCCTTCCCAGTATTTTTTTTTGAAGATTTCTCACGCGGACCCTTTGAAAACACCTTCTGAACACATTGGACGATTCGGATTTTCCAAAAATAATTTGCAAAACAAAAAAAAAATCATTTTTTTCTTATTTTCGGGAGGTTTGGACTAGAAGTTTTACCTATGGGAGCACTTCTAGTCCGGACTCTGGACTTCTGGACCTCCGTGATCCGAGCATTTTTTTCACGATCCGATTCGTTCAATGTGTTCAGAAGGTGTTTTCAAGGGTCCCCGCGGGAAATCTTCAAAAAAAAATACCGGGAAGGGCTTGATCTAAGCAGTTTTCACAAAATTGTAAAAATACAGTTTTTGCGAAAAACTGCTTGGATCATGCCATTTCCGGTATTTTGTTTTGAAGATTTCTCTCGCGCACCCTTTGAAAACACCTTCTGAACACATTGGACGGTTCGGATTTTCCAAAAATAATTCGCAAAACAAAAAAAATCATTTTTATTTTCTCTACGCTGGTCGTTCCGAGAAATGGTGCGTCTTCGAAAATAGCAAATAAGTTCCGATTCGCATGAAACTTGTCGTGAGGTCTCGGGCAATCATGTAAACAATAAATATAATTTGTGGTATGATTTGTAATAAAGTTGACGTGTGTTGGGATTTCTGAGCCGAAATCGTCAATTTTACCGGGTTCTGGAATAGGCTGGTGATGATCCAACGATCCGATGTCCTCCAATTCTGACGTGATAACATATAATTTTATTGACAAAAATTATTATAATTTTAAGGAATCGTAAAATTACGTGTTAATTTTACTCCTATTAATTTGTGCCCCACAAATGCATTTCTTACCCAGGTTAGGTGACCCTGGTTTCCACTTTCCACCATTTTGTTTTTGCCAATACACAACCTTTTTCTTTCAAATTTTTTAATTGCGAAGAACGGCACACGAGATTGACAAAATCTTTTAATCTTTTAAAAAATGGAGTAAACAAAGAGAGAACGCCTGATCCTAATAACATTGAAAACGCCGAAGAGAAAACTTAGATAAGTTATTCTCCTCTCGTGTTTAATGTGAAAACGCCTGATCCTAATTACAAAGGGGGTTAATTGGGCGTTTGGTAATGCTTTTGTTTTGTGTTTTTTTTAATTTTGTTTTCAATGTTTTTCAAAACTAAAAACAAAAAAAGCGTGTTTGGTAATTTATTTATGTTTTGTGTTCATTAAAAAATGTTTTCAAAATTTCTGAAAATTTTCATGACACAAAAAATGTGATTTGCCTTGTTTTTAAAAGCATGGTCGTTTAATTTTTTTATTACCAAACATGTTTTTTTGCTTTTGTTTTTGTTTTTATAAACAATAAACATAATTCCACTTTTAGTTTTTTTTAAAAAAAAAACAGAAAACAAAAACGTTATTAAATGCCCCTAAGCAGCTGTATTATAAACCTATCATAAATGACCAAATGGCCAAAATAGCCCCGTCACGGTGCAATTCAAGTGCCGGTGGGGCTCCGCCCCCATACTCGGGCCGGACTTTTGCTCTCCATCCCAACAATTATGTTTCTTTTAATTGGACGTACATATATGTTAGGACCATAGGCCACACTTTGTCTGTATTGACAAATTCCACGACAAAACACACATTTATTTGTATCCCTATTTATTGAGTTGTATTTTATTTTTCCTTTTATTTTTAGAGTGTCTGTTTAGGAAGTGGAAGGAAATCAACATGTCTTGTAACGCGCGGCCGTTATTGTGTAGTTAAAATGCAAGGGCAATATTCGGAAAGGCTTGGATGGTGATATGGATCCTCATCACAGTGGAAAGATTTTATTTCTATAGAAGATATTTTCCTCAACATGGAAAGACTTTCTACCACGCATTATAAGGAAATCAAGAGGTGCAATATATTTCGTGCATACATCAGCTCTATAAGGAAAGGGAATCACAGAGAGAGAAAAGGGAAACGTTTTTCAATTGGTGGAGATGAAGTAAAAAGTCCATTTTGGATGATAGCATGATCAAGCTATAAGCAGCAAGTTTGCACGTGGATTATGGTTGTTAAAATCCAATTGGTTAGTTCATTGGGTATATTGTGAGGTGTGATCCTAAAAGGAAGTTTTACCCATTCCATTTAATTTGATCATGAATAAGTTCCTGGGATGATATATATATGCGGCTCATTTTGGTGAACTTAGGGGGGGTGCTGTGCATGGGATGCACAGCACCGTGCTGTGCAGCCCCACGGTGGGCCGCGCCGGCATTTTTTGGATGATCGGAGACATTCACCACGTAGACCTCGTCGAATACTACAAGTGTAGAAAAAATCAATTCGATCGGATATCTTTAAGTACGTCATCGGAACACAAATACTTTGAAAACAAATGGAACACAAATGGACACAAACACTGGATCAAAATCACTTTTTCATGTTATTTGTGTGCCGATGAGGCACTTAAAGATATCCGATCGAGTTGATCTTTGGCAGACTTGTAGTATTCGACGAGGTCTACGCGGTGAACGTCTCCGATCGTCAAAAAAATGCCGGCGCCGCGGCGCCGTGGGGCTGCACAGCACGGTGTTGTGCATTGGGATGCACAACACCCCCCAGGTTCCCATTTTGGTTTAGGGTTATTGAAGATATTAGTCGCCTCTCTCTTGCTGCAAAACTTAGAAAAATACTTAGAGAGCTTTTAGCTTATCTCTTGGAGAAGAACATATGATCCGTTGATCGTCGAGCTTTCAGAATAACTCCAAGAGTTATTTTCAATCTTTGATTCTACAACTTGAATCGTCCTTCCGGTGGATTCTGGAAGTATCTTGGAGGACTTGAGGATTCAAGGCAGCGGCAATCAACCACTTGGTGCGGTATACGTGAATTCGGCAAAACAGTCTTTGGTTAGTCGGTGAGGATTCACGATTGTTTAGTTAAGATTGTTTTGTAACTGCACAATGAATATTTTTAGTGGTTTGATTTCCTCCCGTGGTTTTTACCCTTATTAAGGGGTTTTCCACGTATATCGTTGCGTTCATTGTTTACTGTTTTATAATTCCTTTTATTTTGCTTGTTAAGTATTCGAATAGCGAAAAAGGAATTTTCAATAGATATATATGCGTGTATACTGTAGATTTCATGTATGTTTCTATCTGGGGATAAGGTTAGGAAATCGAAGTCCGCATTTGTCCAAAAGATCGATTTGCTATAGTTTGCTTCCGAGAGTGAGAAAGGAGGGGTTTTTTTTTTTTTTCCAATCGATAGATGTATTATTGAAGATAGAAATTATGAAACATCCAAAGACGCTATTCTACACACCCAGTCCGGGAAATCCCTTTCCCAAGTGGTAGGAAGCTCAACAGATAGGGCATACTTGTCTATTTCAATTTCAAGAGTCACCCTATTAAGATTACGACGAACAAAAGAAAACGAAATAGAATGAAGCAGACGAGCTAAATTAAAAACATCTGTAATGATTACGCTACACTGGAACTCGCACACTTCACTCCTTGAAACATCTGAATGATCCCTTGCTCATCATCTTCCACCACAAAATTGTCCCCCACACGATCATGCATCACTTCTAAAGCACTCCGAAAACCCAAAGCTTCTACCATTTCTACCACCCAAACATTAGAAAGAGGGATAGCTGTCAGCTTCACAATCTGTCCCATCTCATTTCGCACAACAACACCGACGCCACCCTTGCCCCGACTCTTATCAAGAGCTCCATCCACATTAATCTTAAAAGAACCCCTCGAAGGAGGTTGAACAGAGATAAAATTACAATAATGCTAGGACATCACTGATCATGTTCTGCCACACACATGATTACCAATTATTAAAATTACAATTGTGTATCTCAAAAAATAATGTGGAATAAAATAACTAAATGCAACACCCAATAAAGTTAAATAAATTTAAGCACACAAGCAGTAATTATACGACAGTAAATAAAGAGTAGAGAGAAGAGAGAAATCAAACAAAGAGATTTATAGTGGTTCGGTCCGCAACTTCACGGCCTAGTCCACTCCTCAAGTGTCCAACTCGGGATTTGTTGTACTATCTCCAATAGTAACACTTTCTAGCTTCGCGGGTGCTAGAGAAACCCTTACAACGAGCAATGTCCCCCAATCGCTCCGATTATTTTTTTACTCCGGTGTTAGTCACACCTAACCAACTAGTTTTGACTCCGGTGCTAGTCACACCTAACCAAGTGATTTTTTTTTTCACACAAAAATCACTCCCAAAAGATAACCTTTCACAAGGGGTCACACTCCCTTTTTACAATGAAATCTCACAGATTAAACACTCTTGAAAGTGTGAATGAATACAAAATAAAGCTTTGGACACAAAGGTGGCACACGTTTCTTTCTTCTTCGGAGTGTACTGACCATCACCTTAATCTTCCTTTTATGCTTAGTAAATGGACGTTATTGGGAGCCCACTCCAATTTGGAAATAAGCCAATCAATATTTGGCTTGATTGATCTCAACAATGTTTGTCCATTTTGGGTACATACTTTATGCTTTGACTTTTAAAAATGGACAAACATTTTAAGACTTGAAAAAATATGTTTGTGGACTAACAAATCCGGACGGAGGGAGTAACATTTTGGTATCTGAGTGTATATCAGCCCATCTCAACCATTCAATCCAAAAGTATTTTGAATGTTCCAGATTTTAAACAAACAATTCGCTTGAATAATTTGTAAAAAAATCGGGAACATCAAAAACGCTTTTGGATGGTTGAGATGAGCTGGCGTGCATCTGGGGTACCCAAGTGTGGTGTATCCATAGACGCGTTGAAATGCATAAACGGTCTAATGATGATTAACGCCAATCCGGCCAAATCACGCGTCAGCAATTTGGACAGGACAATGGGCCCAATAATATAACCAATAAATAGAGAACGTTGTCTGATAAAAAAGTAAAATAAAAATAGAGAATGTTGCGTGATGGGTGTTCCCGTGGTGGTATTTTTGGAGGTACGGTGCTTGAAGGTGGACGGCGAAGAGGAAAAGGGAGAGGATGGGCGGTGGCCGCTGGCGGCGGAGAAACCGGTAAAGGCTGCTGGCACGGAGGAAAGCTTGCCGGCGGATAATGCATTTCTGCTAGTGCCGACACTCTAATAAACATTAACAAAATTAATAATGGATAATGCATCCTTGAACTGAATTGCTAAGGCCGGGAAAATGGTGAATTGGCATGTCCATATAATATAAGGCCTACATCCAGCACGAAGAAAGGGACATAGTGGGTCCGAAGTTTAAATAGCACCGATTGTTAGTTCTACCAAATCGTAGCTTGCCGACACTATTTAGAGGCAACCCTCATTAATCCAAGCAAATCATTAGAAAGCAAACCTTGACTAGCAGTTATATTCACAATTAGTGTTGGCCATGGAGGTGGATCGGGTCCGGATAATACTATCTCCGTTCCCAATCTCTGAACCTCTCCCCCGTCGCCGCCCCGATCTCCAACAGGGTTTTGTTTTTATCTTTCACCGCCCCAAATGAGGAACTGGGATTCCCGCGGAGAACCGAATCACTTGATTCTCAAATTGCCTTGATTGAAGCAATTTAAAGATAGCAATGACCCATTCCTTTAATGTATTAGCCATTTGAAACAATTAGGCAGCCATAACGTGATTCCCGATTTGCCGACTTCCCTTGTAAAGCTTCCTGGCCATTTTAAATTAAGAGGAGCTTTCCAAAATAGAGTAAGATTTGTCCTTAATCTTCTCCCCTTTAAATTTAAATCTTGGCTATTGGAGACAGGATTCAATATAAAATCTCTCCTTATGCATCTCAACCAAATCCTACAAAATAAATATATATTCAAATGAGCATCAAATCTCATAATATTAATTATATTTCACTTTCAATTAAATATGTTTGTTATCACCAAAATCAATAATGTTTTTCTAAGAAAACATTTGGGCAACAAAAATCAATAATGTTTTTCTAAGAAAACATTTGGGCTAACAACCAATCATGCCCGATCACCGATGAGAGAAGCATTTCAAAACTATTTTATAACCACCAATCATACAGTGTCAGGTAAGATGTTGTGGTGGAGTGTTTTATTTCTAACATTATTGATAGATAGAACTAATAATGGAAAAATGCAAAGAAAAAGAAAAAGAAAAAGAAAAAGAAAAAGAAAGAGACATGCAAGAAAAAGGCTAAGGTTGTCAAACCCTTAACCTTTTTTTCTGAAGGTTCTCTAAACAATAATTCTATTTTCACACTCTCCCGCTTACGCCCCGCTCATATCCATTGTGTGAGACTTACCTCGGGATCTTACACGAATGTTCGGAGTTGCTCAATTTATTTCTAATATTTTTTTAAGCGTCTTAAGAAAAAATCAACTCAGTTAGAAACCGGTAAATGCTCAATTTTTTTAGTAAAAGACGAAAGAATAGTTCGTTTTGTGCTCCCTGCGCGGCTGCATCCGATAAAGGCTCGATTGATTTGTTCAAGTTTCAATTCCTAAATCGAATGGACCAATACTTTAACAAACTTGTTAAACCTTTACCGATATCTGATTGAGCTGTTCTTTTTTAGAACCCTCCAAAAATATTCTAAACAAATTGAGTGGCTCCGATCATTCGTGTGAGACCCCGAGATAGGTCCCACACAATGGGGTGTAAGTGAAAGGGTGTGAGAGTTGTTTAGAATATTTTTTAAAGGGTCATTGTAAAAAATTAGCTCAATCAAAAATCTTTGAGCAGCTCCGATCATTCGTGTGAGACCCAAAAGTGGGTCCCACACAATGAGATGTGAGCGGGATGTGAGCAAGAGGGCGTGAAAGTAAACTCACTGATGTCTAAAATAGGAGGTGCAACTGTGCAAGCAGCTTATATAAAACATCAACTTTGAAGAGAACAAAGGCAAGCAAGGTGGAGGGAGATAGCTAGAATAACCAGTTTTATGCAATCTTTGTATTTACCAATTTTCATTACAAATTAAGGTAACTCGCGTATGCATTTTTGGCACCTTGTTTCTCTCTCACATTCATCACAAACGTCTATGCATATGCATCACTTGAGCTTGTAACCTAAGGCTTCGTTTGGCTGTGCAGGGCAGGGCAGGGCAGGGGAAGCCATGATTATAACCTTCCTTTCAACTAGTATCTGCATCTTCCTACTAGTAGCTCTTGTAGGGTTCTTGCACAAGGTATGGTGGACCCCCATTCGAATTCAACACATCATGGCGTCACAAGGAATCAAAGGCCCTGCTTACAGATTTCTCCATGGGAATACAAAAGAGATCATCCAGATGAGAGGCGAATCTATTAGCAATCCAATGGACTTCTCATCTCATCATGTCTTCCCAAGAATTATGCCTCATGTTCATGCTTGGAAGCGGCTATATGGTATTATCAAATTCTTTATTTGTTTTAGGTTCAGCAATTAGCAGTTTCGCCAAGGTGGAGATTTGTTAAACTCCCAACAAGCTCGATCTACTTCATTGTTATTCTCATCAAGACGGGTTTGAGGGCCGTCCGGACAGTTTTATCAGAGACGGGGATTTTTTGTTGCGAGTTCTGATTTTCTGCCCGGAGGGTTTTCAAATTCGTCCAGACGATTGGAGGCGAGACGGATGCGTATTTAAGCAGATTTTAGGTTTTTCTATTTATTGTACAACAACTTTTCTGAGAGAGAAAAGAGAGAAACTATGAGAGATCTCATCTATAGCCTTCGGGCATCTGATTTTCATCTGATTAGTGAAACCCTCAATCATTTGACTGCCCGCGGAGTATGTTTTCATTGCCGAACCACGTAAAATCTCTGCGTTCTCTTGTTTTCTCTCTCTCTCTCTCTCTCTCTCTCTCTTCTAGTTTGTTCAGTAAAATCTTTGCGTTCTCTGTGTTTGCACTCTCTCTCTCTCTCTCTCTCTCTCTCTTCTAGTTTGTTCAATTACGTAGCATAAATCACGGAATGGGGGGAGGTGTTGTGCACCGTGTTGTGCACGCCAGTGCACGGTGCTCCGACGATCGGACACGTTCACCTTGTAGAGCTCACAGAGTAGAACAAGTGTTCAAAAAATCAGCTTGATCGGATATGATTAAGTGGCTCATTGGAACATTATTATCTTGAAAAGAATGGATCCGAAACACTAAACCAAACCCACTAGAACCCCTTATTGCCAAGTTTTATGTATTCCGATTAGACACTTAATGATTTCCAATCGAGCTAATTTTTGGAACACTTGTTCTACTCGCTGAGCTCTACGATATGAACGTTTCCGATAGTCGGAGCGAGGCCGGAGCACCGTGCACCGGTGTGCATAGCACGGTGCACAGCGGGTTGGTGCACAACACCTCCCCCCTGTCCGTAAATCACATATGTAATCTGTGTTTGTTAATGCTTTCGCACAACAATAATAGCATTTCGAGAGTGCGTGTCAATAATCTGGATAACTAAAGCTAATTTTTTTTTTTTTTTGTTTCTCTGTAAATCAATCTACTGGGACAGGGAAAAATTATCTATTTTGGTATGGTTCTCAAGCCTATTTGGTTGTCACTGAACCTGAGTTGGTTAAAGAGATATTGAACAATAAAGATGGAGCATATCTTAAGGAAAGGGTTGAGGGTCTCATGAAGAAGTTATTTGGAGATGGGATCTTGGTAGCTGAAGGAGAAAAGTGGTTGAAGGTACGCAAAATAGCCAACCACGCTTTCCATGGAGAGAGCTTGAAGGTAAACACTTTCAATATTCTTTCTCAATAGAACCTTGATTCATCTCGTGGAGTAGTACTATGGGCTACATCATATTACTCCCTCCGTCTCAAAATAAATGTCCATTTTGACGCTTTTTGCTGTCCCAAATTTTGTCCATTTTGAAAAATCGAAGGCACAAACTTAATTAGTTTTCACTTTTTCCCTTCTCTAAGTAATTAAAATATTTTTAAAAAGCAAAAATAGAAGTAATGATTGATGGGCATTCTTGGAGAGCTATAACTTTAAAAGGGTAATGATTGTGTCTATTTATGGACATCCATTTTGGAACAGAGAGAGTATTCATTTCCATTGTACCTTTCATTAAACTTTTCTTCCACCGTAATCAAACATAATTTTTTAACTTGTATTATCAGTACTCTAACTCAAGCTTGGTTAATATTGTCTAGAAGCTATTACTTATAGCCAATTAATTCTAGATTGGAACCTCCAAGAAATCTAACATGGTATCAGAATTAGGTTTGGATAGCCTCATCGATCTCACATGGTTGAGTCTCTAATCGAGTCAATTCTTTCACCTCGTCAATCCATACCTCCATGTGAGGGGGAACGCCAAGACTTTATTTCACAACACTCACCTTAGTTATGGAAGCTTGATTAGTATAGTAAAACGGCTACCCCACCTATTGCCAATTAGTCCTAGCTAGGTTATAACGCTCAAAGAAAGTGTTAACAAAAGTTTCAAAGGTCACCTGCGTATGTAGGGGATGATTCCAGCAACGATTATGAGTGTGGAAACAATGCTAGAAAGATGGAGAGAACATGAAGGAAATGAGATCGAGGTATATGAGGAGTTTAGGCTCTTGACATCAGAAGTTATTTCCCGGACAGCTTTTGGAAGCAGTTACTCGGAAGGCAAGAACATCTTTGACATGTTGTTGAAGTTTTTTTTTTTGATAAACAGAAAATTTATTAATCTTTGAAAACAGATTACAAAGATTAAAAGGGGCCAAGACTGAAATCGCCAAGGCCCCAAAAGGGGAAATAACAAGACAAACATGGGTGGCAAGATACCAGCCAAACTACAGAACCAGAAAAACATCCCAGACGACCAAACTCCTGAACCAAAAAACAAAGCAGCCAAGAGCAAGAAAAACCTAGGCACACCTCCCCCTAAAACAGCTCAAACCAAACAAAACCAAGAGAACCAAAACCCAACCAGGGAAGTAGAAACCCCAAAAAACGCCGAAGCACTACAAAATCTCCTTCCCTTCACCACCCAAGATCAAGCAAAGCCAGAAGCATCAAAATCACCCATTGAAGTAGAAAAAACCCCCAAACAATGAAACCTCCAACTACCAAAAATCAGAATCAGGGCCAAAGAGCTCCCAATGGCAAATCAAAACTCCACTGAAATGGAGGCATCTCCTTCCAAAATGTCAAGAGCTTTAATTTCTGCTTTAATATCCTGTTCTGAAATTTCGACACCCTGCATCTCTAAGTACTTCTTAATATTATAGCTCTCCCTTCCATGAAACTTTATACCAAGGCGAGCACCCGTCCGCATGTTCTCTCGGGCTTCCTTGATTAAATTCGAATATTTCTTATGAATGTCGCTACTTACCTCCTCTTTGATCAAATGAGTGGGTCCATCAAGACTTCCATCAAAACTTCCTTTTATCGATCCCGTCCTTGACACATTCCTAGTACTGTTTCGGCTAACTGTCCTGGAGAGCGACGCTGTTTTGAAAGGATTTTTGCTCCATAAAGATTTCCTCCGATTAACGTTCTTGGTCTTATGTGTCTTCTTATGGCGCACACACTCCACGAACTTAATAAGAGGTTCGTTTGAGACAAGATCCCCGTCATCATAATCTGAGCTCCCTGAAGCTGCCTTATCTATCGAACTCGAATCAACCGAATGGACATCTAAAAACTTGTCATGTTCTCTCATCTTCTCCACTGACTCGTCGACATGGTTCTCAAGGAAAAGAGATTGTAGGCCCATAGAATCCTCCACAAATGATTCCAAATCATGAGTGAAATTTGGATCCTCTTCTGTAACATTTTCAAATGATTGGGCTTCCTTAGGAACCTCTGAAAGCTGATCTTTATGAACACTCATCGACTCATCCACTGCATGAAAATTACTTGACTCCACCTTCCTGAAAGAACCCTCCTCTTCTTCTATTCTGACTATGTATCGCATTCCATCTACAACTAGTTCGACATTCCCTTCAATTCTTTGGGATTGGTTAGTCGCAATCAAGATTCTGCCCTTTTCGAATGACCCTCCTTTCAGAGTGTTCTCGTCCACCTCAAGAAAATCACCCCAGATAGTACCAATATCTTTGAAAGTTAGCGAGGACCAAGCACTAAGGGGCATCCCAAAGCATGATATCCATACAAATCTCTCCTCTTTGGCTTGCTCGCCGTTCCACGGTTGAAATTCATCGAACCAGTTCTTTATCCATCTTTCTCCTAAAATCTTGTCCCTAGTTTTTTCATTGGCAAACGTTATAACCACAAACCTTCCACCAATCGCTTTAATTTGGACATCATGGACTTTCTCTAACTCGAAGATTCTTTCCAGATCTTTTGCAGAGAGAAGCTTTCTGGATTTCGCGATGGCGCTCCTGAATAGCCACCCATTCCCAATAGAATGGCACTGAATGCTTGTAGATACCACTTTCTTTCCAATACACTCCACCCCTCTAGTAACTTGTGCATAAGTAGGTCTTTCCTCATTATCTCCCCTCAACTGTGGTTTAGACTGCATAAAACAATTCTGAGACCTCGTCAAGTTGTTAACAAAGCAATCCTTCCTTGGTTCCTTCTTCTTGTCATAGTTAGCAATCTTGACCACAAGACTCCTATTATCAATCCACAAGCCATTTGCCTTAACAATAGCTTTCTTAGCTTCCTTCTCAAATTCATATCGTATAAACCCAAACTTGCAACCAGAAATTCTGCTTTTCTTCATGGGAATAACGGAATCCTTAACAGAACCAAAGTTGGAGAAAAATTTTCGAAACCAAAGGATACCCACATCCTCAGGCAGGTAGTCCACAAACAAAGTATGCATCGGAAGATTCGACAAACAAGCAATAGCATGAAAAACCCAAAACACTGAAGATGAACAGCAAAAAGAAGAACCTAGCTGCCAAAACGAGCAGAGTATATACCTTGAAAATCTGCCCACCGAGTGAGAAACACGAACACTGATAGCTGAACCCGGAAGCAACACAATTAGCTGCCGAAATGAGACCCGAATAATCGAATAATCGAACCAGCGATGGCTAATGGAACCACCAAACAACCGAACCAGCGAATAAACAACCCAGCGGTGGCTAATCGAACCACCGATCAGCCGAAATGATGCTCAAAGGTAGCGATGGATTCATCGAAACAGCGGCAATCAGAAAACTGATCGAAAATGAGAGAAAGAGAGAAAAAGAGAATAGGGTTTTAACTATGAAAGGGGAAGAATCTATGTGGGAAACGGGGAAGGAAGGTGGAGAAGGAAAGAGAAGAGATCAAAGAGAGAGGGGTGGGAAGGAACGACGGGTCGGAGAGAAATCTGGGATCGCCATTTCGCCAGACCTTTCGTCTCCCATTTCGCCAGACCTTGGTTTACATGTTGTTGAAGTTGGGAATGATTATAGCAAGGAATGGTTTTAAGATTCGCTTGCCTGGCATCAGGTAGGCCCCCTCTCTCCTATTTCCTTCCTTTCTGAGTTAAACTGATTTTGAAAAAACTATCTTAACCAGAAGCTATTGCCAAATTGTCTCTATGTCAATTTATCCACTTTTGTTCTCAGGAAATTTTTGAAATTGCGTGATGATCTTGAGGCAGATAAAATAGAACAAGCGATTCGTGAATCAATTATAGGGATGATCAACAAACGGGAAGAGAAAATGACGAGAGGAGAAGAAACCAACTATGAGATTGATTATCTTGGATCACTTATGAAGGCTAATCATGATCCTGTTGAGAAAATGATCAGGATTTCAGTAGATGATATGGTAGATGAGTGCAAGACATTCTACCTTGCTGGACAAGAAACAACAAATGGGGTATTAGCTTGGAGCATTTTCCTTCTAGCTATCCACACAGATTGGCAGGAGAAGGCAAGAAAGGAGGTTCTTGAATTGTTTGGCCAACAGAACCCAAATGCAGAGGGTATTACAAGATTAAAGATTGTAAGCATCATTATCTCTCTCTTATCATCAATTAATATTTCTACTTGCAATAATTTCAGAGACAAAGAAAGTTAACTACAGAACCTATTGCAAAAGCGTATAGGAGAAGGCAAGAAAGGAGGATTTTTTTTCCTTTCAAAACTGCCCATGCATATACTTTCTATGACCAGTTTATGCGTATTCAAACCTGAAGCCTTAGTTTGTATTATTAGGTTTGAATTTATTAGCGTCATTCTTTGTGTTAGGTATGAATATTGTGGGGTTGAAATTAGAACACAACAAACATTAAACAGAGAAATCGCATAAGAACACAAAAATGTTCTTGGACTGCACCAGAGTATCATAGCAAGGGTACAAAATTTAATGAACTAGCAATGTTCTGTAACTCTCAAGACACCCTTGGTACAGACACAATTTGGGTAGAAATAGACGCCACAATTTTATGTCCACCGATATAAATTTAGGACATAATTTTTCCCTCACATTTTTTTTTCTTGTAGATGAGCATGATCCTTAATGAAACTCTAAGGCTATATCCACCAGTGACCAGTATGAGGAGAAGAGTTGAAAGGGAAGTCAAACTGGGGAAATTGTTTATTCCAGCCAAAACAAATGTGGTCCTTCCAATTCTAGCAATAAACCAGGACCCTAAAATATGGGGTCAAGATGTTCACTTCTTCAAGCCAGAGAGATTCGCAGAAGGTGTGGCTAAAGCAACAAATAGCAACATTACGGGATTTATTCCATTTGGTTTCGGTCCACGAATTTGTGTTGGCTTAAACTTTGCAGCCAACGAGACCAAGATAGCACTTTCAATGATCTTGCAGCGTTATAAGTTCAAGTTGTCTCCAAATTATGTTCACGCTCCAATTCAGATCCTCACAGTTCGCCCACAAAAGGGAATTCAAATCATGTTGAGTAAGTTGTAATTTTGAATTGTGGCATTGCCATTTCATGTTGGTGATTTTTGGTTTTTTACCCATGGGATTGTTTGTGTTGATTGAATAAACCATACTATCTTGGTTGCTTATGAATGTAGCGTCGGTGTTTTAGGCATTGGTTTTATGATGTATCTGTTATTGGCCGGTTTTTTGTTTAAAAAAGGACAAAAGGAGATATGGTTGGAAATGGCACCAATTCTCATTATTATTTATGCATGATAGTGGATTCACAGAATGGTTATGTAGTTGGCCCTTAATTTTTTTCTTTTCAGAGAAGAGTAAGAACTTCATTGATAATAAAGATTACAATCCACCGCGTGTATGTATACAATTCGAAAAAGACTTATTGTACACGAGTGAGACAAATGGTACATCCAAATCAAATAAAGGATACACCAACAATAAAATGATCAGACGAGTACATTATGGAGTAGCACATGCAGGACCATTTTCTTCAATAGAATACTTCTATTATTGCATGATAATATGTTTTAACTCTACAAGGGGCTAAACACTTAGACTACGTACATTGACGATGAAACCTCGCAAATTTTAATGATTGATCTTGTGTATGCGATTGATTTTACGTGTGTTCAATTATATATGCATGAACTTGGATATGGATTCAATCAGAATAGTTTTGGAAAAATTTCAAAAAAGCCACATGAACTTTCTTTTATTTTAATTAGACACCTAAACCAAATCTCATGTTATTAAATTGGACACTTGATGTCAATTTTCGTCGATTTACTAACGGAAACTGCCCGAGTGTCATATTTGCTAACGGATTTATGGCTCTCGAACAAATCTGTCTCCACCCGCCCATACGACACCCACCATCACTCTCTCACTAAACCCAACACACTTAGCGCCATCTGGTCACTGGACCGAGCCTCTCGACTACCATTTCACGACCCTCTGCCGCTGTCACCTCGGCACTTCTGCGTAAGAAATCAAGGGATTCTGGACTGGGCAATTGGATGATTGAGGGTGCGATTGTCAGATTGAAATGTGAGTACTGTAAGGTGGCTGTGTCAAACCCTTTATCTAAAGGTTCTGTCCTTTTTCCTCACCATTTTCTCCTCACAACCAGAGCGCACGGCAAAACCCCCACGGGCTGCCCTCACTTGTGCCCTTCTCCGGTTCCTCTCAATCTGCCCACTACACATTTCGCGTCAATTTTTACCCTTATTTTTTAAAATTATACTCCACTTTTACCCATTAACTCCTTTTTCCATTAAATTTTCAAAAAGGTAAAATAACAATTACACAAGGCTGCTGATAATGCCAAAACCCTAAATGTTCCTGCCAAAACCCTTTTTGTTTATGCCAAAACTCTTTCATTTCATGACTTAATTGCCCCTCATCTCTCTCTTCCCCCAAACCCATCTCTATCTCTCCTTCCTTCTCTGCGAAGAAAATCAAACCCTAGTTTCTTCTCAATAATTTATCTCTCTCTCTCTCTCCACCAAAGAAAAAGCTACTCATTTCCCATGGCCAGACTGGGTAGAAACAGAAATCAAGAACGAAGCCCAACTCGATGACGACGAAGACCAGCTGGACGACGAACTCGACATTCGTTCAAGGATTCCGACGAGTTTGGTCTGAGAAATCTCAATTGTGCTGCCTTTAATCGACCATTTAATCAATTCATACACAAATTGAAATATTATTTTTCGGGTTTTTCGGAATTTTTGAACTGGGAAACAGCTTCTTCTTTCTCCTCCTCTCCTACTTCATCATCATCTCGAGCCACCGGGTATCAGATCCACCCAGCACATGGCGCCATCAAACCCGCCCTTTGTCTTCCTCCTGGGTGGGTCAACGGGCAACAGATTATTGAAGGGCTTTCATCTGGGTTTATGCTTGTTCTTGGTGGGATGGATCGGAATAGGGAGATGTGTGTTAAGATCCCTCCTTATTTATAGTGAATTTGTCTTGTGGGTTTCTTTTCTAGTATGTTTATGGGTCAAAAATCAAAGACATTGTGGGATTTGGGTTTTGATTTTCGTCACAGAGAGAGAGAGAGATGGGTTTGGATGGAGGTGGGTATTGGGAAGAGAGAGATGAGGGTCAATTAAGTCATAAAATGAAAGAGTTTTAGCAGAAACAAAAAGGGTTTTGGCAGGAACATTTAGGGTTTTGGCATTATCAGCAGCCTTACACAAACTATTACTCATTAACTTTTCAAAATACACATTTATTAAGACACAATCCAAAATATAATATTCAATAATTAAAAGGGGTAATTGTTCTAGGGTCCAGAAGTGGGGACTTATTGAGTCATTTAGTCTATGTTAAAGTTTTACAAGGTTTAAGGTCCACAATTTTTTATTTATAAATTTAGGTACTTTAAAAGGGTACCCTAGGGTTTAGGTTTTAGGGTGCACTTTCATATTATAGGGTTTTAGTGGTTTAGGCACTTTCATAGGGTACCCTAGGGTTTTAGGCACTTTCATAGGGTACCCTAGGATTTTAGGCACTTCCATTGGGTACAAACTTTTTTGGCACTTTCATAGGGTACCCTAGGGTTTAGGTTTTAGTGTGCACTTTCCTATTATAGGGTTTTAGTGGTTTAGGCACTTTCATAGGGTATCCCTAGGGTTTTGGGCACTTTCATAGGGTACCATAGGATTTTAGGCACTTTCATAGAGTACAAACTTTTTTGGCACTTTCATAGAGGTGCAAACTTTTTTTTGGTAAAGGTAAAAAAAAAAAATAAATGCCAGCGTTAGGACTGGATATGTTATAAACTTGTTTTGTGGATTAATGAGATTACAAATTCTTTGCCTAGAACTTTTGAACAAGTCGCCCTAATTAAAAAAGGACGGAGAGAGTAATAATTATCTCATGACTGATACCTTGCTTCCACTACGGGTATCTTCTAGGAAATCCACATCCACATTTTAGTATAGATAAGTTAGATTTTTTTAATATTTTGTTTGTCAGGTGCCTTGCATATAGACTTTCAATATCAATTTTCAAGTATCATTTGTCAAATACACTAGGCCTCGTTTGGGTGAATTGAAAAAATTGGTTTTTTGGTTTTTTTTTGGTTTTTTTGGTTTTGTTCTTATTCAAAAAAATTTTGCATTTGTTAGTTTTCGGTCGATTTGTTGTGGTTTCTTGGCTCCTCTCTACGAGAGAAATCTAAAAAGTATAAAATTATTAGTCAAACTTAAAGTTTTGTGAATAAAGACGAAAAATAAACCAAAATGGTTTTTTTAGCCAAGGAACCCCTAGGTACAGGGCCTCGTGCATAGCACGAGGTTGATGCCCGTGTTTCTGATTATTGATTTTGTAGAACGAGAAGAATGTAGTCCAGTCAAATTGACTGGGTCTTGAATCAAAGTATCCTTGCAGCTGAACTGGCCTTGAGCAAAGATGAGGACCAAGACTATGGAACACTAAAATCACGCCCGAAGAATTAGGCAAGCGTAATGTATAAGATTTTTTGTTTTATTTTTTCTTGGTTTTTTCTGAGGAATTAGACATGTTTTGGCCTAAAAAGTTAGTTGGCTTATTTTTTGTCTTTATTTATTTTTTTCGCATTTTTTAGTTTTGCATCAACTTTTTGAGTATTATTGGTTCGTCTGGGCGAGAGGAAATCAAAAAGTTAAAAATTATGATCGAAGTTTAAATTTTTTTTGAATATAAAGACAAAAGTAAGTCAAAAAGACAATTTTTTAGATTTTTTTCGATCTTATTCAAAAAAATTGAAAGTTTTAATCATAATCTTTTACCTTTTGGATTTCTCTTGTCGAGATGAACCAATAATACTCCAAAAATTAATGCAATACTAACAAACACCAAAGTACTTCTTACTCTGTAGCTATAATTTTATTATCACTATATATATAATAATAATAAAATGAGGTAAATATCTATGACAGAGTAATAGCTATAGTGCTTTTGGTTGCTGGGGAAGGAAGATATTTTTTGATAAATTTTATCCAAGCAAAAAGCTATAACTTTATTTGGGAGCATTGGGATTTGCATAATTTAAGAACAAGTAACTATCAACTATAAATTTTTTAAGGCTGTGTTTGCGTAATTTCTGGAACAAGCTTTGCTGCAACAAGACAAACCCAACCTCTGCAAAGTATACTTTAAAAGACAAACAGGAAAAAGACCAAAAAGGACACACAGTGGCGTCTAAATTACAACAAAACCAACAAGCACCATCTGAAATTTGGGGGAAAATCGGCTTAAATTGGCAAATGACCAAACACCTTCAATTGAAAACCTTCTCTTTTATTAGCCCTCCGGTCTTGGATACAAGCACAAGTTACTACGTAATGACAACTCTCTAATTTTCAAATATATGATTATGAAAATGACTCCACAATGATTACCCCGCCCGCCCGGGAGCCGGAGGTGTTGATGGAATTAGCTAGTCAGGTGGGCCTTTTTTTTTTTTTTAATTAGCGTTTTGGACAAGTTTACAGCCAAACACGAAAGGTTCTAATATCGAACCGCACGCGAGATTGATAAGATTTTGACAGTTGATGTTACCGAGATTTGACCCTTGGTCTTATGCATGTGTATATAGTTTCTATCAATTTGGTCTTGTATGTTTTTTCATACATTTATTTGTAGAGAAAAACTTATTCACGGTTGATCCGTGAATGAGTTTTTTGCCGTCCCTAATGAGAGTTTGCCAACTCACCCTCTCCTCACCTGCCACCGTACGAACACTGCAGCAGCAGCAACGGCGCCTCTTTCGGGCAAGTCGAAGGGCTTCCAAACGTGGTCTCGTGGGGTCCATTTCGGGGTCTCAAACAAACGATCCAAACCATTAAATAATTTTAAAATAATTATTTGAGTGACCTTGGAAAAAATCAGGTCCATCGGACATGTTTACATAATTGATCTAATTTGTTATATTTTCATTAAGAATTCAGGACGCTATAATTTGAAAGAAATTTCAAGAAAAGTTACACAATTGTGCGCTCAACTACCCATTGATCTGAACCGTAGGTTTTGTAGGGCTCGTTGAGGAGAGCATTCAGTAAAAAAATTATCTTGATCAGACATCAATAGGTTTTAAAGCACTATAAATATGAATTTCTTTGGTACCTACCAATGTCCGGTCAAGATAAGATTTTACTGAATGCTCTCCTCAACGAGCCCTATAAAAACCTATGGTTCATTATCAAATCTCGGTAACATCAACTATCATCATTTATTAAAAATCTTATCAATCTCGCGTGCGGTTCGATATTAGAACGACTTATTAACCTTTTTAGTCCCCAAAGTATTCGTGAAATGTCAATTTGGTCCCCAAAATATAAATCGTGTCTATTGAGTCCCCAATGTAAACAATTCGTGTTTAAATGGTCCCTGGGTCTAACTCCGTCCGCGTTAACCGTCAAGTGCAAGGGTATTTTCGGGATTTCATCTCAAACCCCCACCACTTCATCTTCTACCTTAAAACCCTAACCATACCCATCCCCAAACCCGAAAATTCCAAAACTGAACACAAACCTCTTGGTCAAAAAAAATAAATTATGAATGACAAATTCAAAAAAAAAAAAAAAAAAAACCTCAAACCTCTGGACCTCCCACTATTTTTAAAGAAACAAAACAAGAGAAAAAAAGAAAAAAAAGAAAGGAAAATCAAGTGGCAACCATGGCGACACCCACCGCCGTGGCGCCGCGTACAAAATCTGTGTGATGTGAGCAAAAAATAAATACATCGAAAAAAGTTTCGAGAGCATTGTCTTTCATTATCCAACCATCAGTTTGCCAAATCTTGAAAAAGAACTTGGAGGAAAATACGATTAATGTATATTAAAACTTGAATAAATGCACCCCTTCCTTCAATATCTTCTTCTTGATTTGCATCCATGGTAAGTTTTGAACCTTGTTTCGGTTGAGCGATTGTCAATTCTGCAGTCGAAAATCTCATATTGGTCAAGAACGAGCAAAAGCGTGAGAGAGAAATTTCCTCAAAAATCGAACTGTTGAAGACATCGCCAAGCGGTGACTTGTGTTGAGGACTGATTGAACGAGGAAAACGAGATTAATGGACGTCTTTAGTTTTGCAGATTTCTGGGCGAGAGAGTTTAGAGCAGAGAGAGAGAGTGTATGCGTGTGTTTCATGACCGAAAGAAATGTAGGGAAGAAGAGATGGGTTTCTGTGTTGGTGGGATTTTTTTTGGGCTTTCACGATTTTGGTTGGAGATGTGAGAGAGTAAAGTACCACTGCAATTTTTGGGTTTGAGGATGGGGATGGTTAGGGTTTTGAGGTAGAAGATGAAGTGGTGAGGGTTTGATATGAAATCCCAAAAATACCCCTGCACTTGACAGTAAACGCGGACGGAGTTAGACCCAGGGACCATTTAAACACGAATTGTTTACATTGGGGACTCAATAGACACGATTTATATTTTGGGGACCAAATTGACATTTCTCGAATACTTTGGGGACTAAAAAGGTAAATAAGCCATATTAGAACCTTTCGTGTTTGGCATATAGAAAATCGTGGAGCCACATGGTGGAAACCAAGGTCACCTTACCCGGTGATGAACTCAAATGTTTGTATTAGTGGGGCACAAATTTGTGAAAAAAAGTTCTATTCTTTTTGTTCCATCTATTTCTTTACTCCAAAAGTTTCTCTCATGGCACTGAATCAAGTAGTTGATATGATTACAAACGATTCGGATTTTTCATTTTTCCGACTCCGATGATGAGTTGGAGATGTTAAAGACAATTGCAATGCATGAAGAACAACAAATGGATGGGGAATCAAGCTCACGTCGCGGTTCTATTCGTACTCGCACCATTATTAATCGCGATACTTTTGGTGGGCACAAAAATCTTTTTAATGACTATTTTGCGGAGTCACCCATATATCCTCCAAAGATCTTCGAAAAGAGGTTTCGTATGAGTCGTTTGTCGAGTCTGTTGCACATGCTCTTATAGGCACATCCGGGTTGAATTGATGGCATGTCTACAATACTTTTGATGAACAGTGAATCCCAAAAATTGAACCAACGTGGGCGGCTGGGCCAGCAACGTGAAGAGATTGTGCGCCCACCTGGATCTCTTCTTATCTTCACAACACATATCACCCCAACCCAAGCACATCTTCAAATCCATGCCAATCCAAGCCAGAAGCAATCCATCGCAGCATCGCCTAGTAAAGCCAAATCCCTTCTCGATCAAATAGCAGAAACACCTCAGCATAAGCATCAAAGACCAACTTTTAGCCCCATACCCCTTCTTGATCAACCTAAGAGAAAAGAAAGAAAATACTCCCTCCGTCCCATAAAATTTGGTCCCTACGAAACTACATGCAATTTTCAAACTAAAAAATAATGTATTTACCAAAATAATTTTTGAATTTTTTTTGTACCGTTTAAAAGTTCTCGATGAGATTATCAAACAAGATCCATATTGACTAAAAAATTATTTTCGTAAGCACGTTATTTTTTATCTTGAAAATTGCACGTAGTTTCGTAGGAACCAAACTTTATGGGACTGATGGAGTAAATAGGTGTATTACTATTGATACTAGTAATAGCCCAACCTAAGCTTTTGTGAATTGACATATTTTCAAATATCTTATTTGTTTTTGGTAAATAATGGAAAAAGACAAAAAAAGAAAGAGACGTGTAAGAAAAAAGCTGGGTTGTCAAACCATTTTTCTAAAGGTTTCACTTTTCGGTACTGAGAAGGGCCGGGTATGAAGTTTTGTTATTTGGACGATTCTGGGAGAGTTTGGAGGTCTCAGAATTACGACCGCATAGGATTTTTCCTAATCAAACGTTCCCCATACAGCTACCCATATATACAAATGTGTATATATATATGTGTGTCTCACTTGAGTTTGTAAGCTATTTGGTTAAAATTTCATAGTCAGGAAAATTAAGACTTTGTTTGGCTGTGCAGGGCAGGGGAGCCATGATTATAACCTTCCTTTCAACTAGTATCTGCGTCTTCCTACTTGTAGCTCTTATAGAGTTCTTGCACAAGGTATGGTGGACACCAATTCGAATTCAACACATCATGGCGTCGCAGGGAATCAAAGGCCCTGCTTACAGATTCCTCCATGGGAATACAAAGGAGATAATCCAAATGAGAGAAGAATCCACCAGCAGTCCAATGGACTTCTCATCTCATCATGTTTTCCCAAGAATTATGCCTCATATTCATGCTTGGAAGCAGCTATATGGTATCAAATTCTTTGTTTTACATTTCATATTATGATATATGGGATGTCCGGTGAATTTTTTGTAACTTTAGGTGTCTGAGCCAGCTTACGTATGCATATTTTACTCCAAATATTCATGTCCTTCTGCTGTATCGGTATTTGGTAGTCACACAACAGGGTTTGAATCTCAAAACACTTTGTGATATGATTGTGTGACCGCCAATGAATAAGTTAAACTTGTACATTTAGAGAGTGCTTGTCAATAATCCAAATAACTAAGTTTAAGCTTTTTCTTTTCTTCTGTAAATCAACCTACTGGAACAGGTAAAAATTATCTTATCTGGCATGGTCCTCAAGCTCAATTGGTTGTAACTGAACCGGATTTGATTAAAGAGATACTGAATAATAAAGATGGAATGTATCTCAAAGGAAAGCTCGATATTTTCGTGAAGAAGATACTAGGAGATGGGATCACAGTAGCAGAAGGAGAAAAATGGTCAAAGTTACGCAAAATAGCAAACCATGCTTTCTATGCAGAGAGCTTGAAGGTAAAACACTTTCTATTTCTTCAGTACATCCTCACACTAAAAAAAATTTCACCATACTTTTTAGGGTGGTAGTACTGCTTAATCTTTGAGCTACTTGTGTATATGTAGGGGATGATTCCAGCAATGATAATGAGCGTGGAAATGATGCTAGAAAGATGGAGCCAAAATGAAGAAAAGGAGCTCGACGTATACAAAGAGTCTAGGCTCTTGTCAGCTGAAGTTATTTCTCGAACGGCTTTTGGAAGTAGTTATTTAGAAGGCGAGAACATCTTTGACCTGTTGAAGAAATTGGGAATGATTGCATCAAAGAATATTTTTACTATTAGCTTGCCTGGGATCGGGTAGGCTCTCCTCCCTCTCTCCATCATGAGAAAAAAAATTGATAACTTAAAAGCTATTGCCAAACTTTTCTCAGTGCCGATTTATCAACTTATGTTTGCAGAAGGATTTTGAAATCGCGCGATGATCTTGAGTCAGATAAAATAGAACAAGCAATTCGAGAATCAATTATAGGGATGATCGACAAACGGGAAGAGAAACTGATGAGAGGAGAAGAAAACAACTATGGGAGTGATTTTCTTGGATCCCTTATAGAGGCTAATCATGATCCTGATGAGAATAAAAGAATTTCAGTAGACGATATGGTAGATGAATGCAAGACATTCTACATAGCTGGACAAGAAACAACAAATGGGGTATTAGCTTGGAGCATTTTCTTTCTAGCAATCCATTCAGATTGGCAAGAGAAGGCAAGAAAGGAGGTGATTGAACTGTTTGGCCAAGAGAATCCAAATTCAGAGGGTCTTGCAAGATTGAAGACCGTAAGCATCATTGAACTCTCTTATCATCATTAATATTTTTTTATATATATTTACGGGAAAGGTGAAAAGGTGTCGGGGCCAACTTACACACCTCAATTAATTTTTGGGGAGCAACCCCACCGTCGACTAGTGGGTGGCCCATTTAAAGCCAAACCAAAGCTCTGTATGGACTCTGGACCCACAAGAGTTTAACACTTTAGAGTTTTCGAACCCAAAATTTTAGGTGGGAGCAAACCTTTGAATCTCAAGCCTTGACCACTAGACCAATCCCCTGGATTTTGTCATCTATTTTTACTTGCATTAATAGTATTTCAGGAAAAGAAAGTGACTAGCTACAGAATTGACTACAGAAGGCCAGGGTCCGGGTAACTTGGAGGTTTTTTTCAAGGCAATCATTTAAAGCCAATTTTATGGACATGGGGTTCTTGTTGTGCACTATCCAAGCAACGGACGGTCCGGATGATGCACAACAACTGTGCATGGGCTGCACAGCAGCAACCCCAAATCCCAATTTTATGTTGCACGAATATTAGGACATAACGTTTTTCTTTTTCCTCATTTTTGTTTCTTATAGATGAGCATGATTCTAAATGAAACTCTAAGGCTATATCCACCAGTGATCAATATGCTGAGAAGAGCTGAAAGGGAAGTCAGACTGGGAAAATTGATTATTCCAGCCAATACAGAATTGTACCTTCCAGTTCTAGAACTGCACCACGACCCTGAGATATGGGGACAAGATGTTCATCTCTTTAAGCCGGAGAGATTTGTAGAAGGTGTGGCTAAAGCAACAAATAATAACATTGCAGGATTCATTCCATTTGGTTTTGGTCCTCGAATGTGCGTGGGCTTAAACTTTGCAGCCAACGAAGCCAAGATAGCACTCTCAATGATTCTACAGCGCTATAAGTTCACTTTGTCTCCAAATTATGTTCACAATCCGCTTCAGATTCTCATAATTAGCCCTCCGAAGGGAATTCAAATCATATTGAATAAGTTGCAACATTGAGTTATGGCATTTCCATTTCCTTTGATGATTGTCGGAACAAGCCATTGATGCCTTTTGGGTGAGGCTGTTTTTATCCATAGAATTAGATGCAATATCACAATGCTTGTCCCCTTTTCAAAGTTTTAACTTTTAAATGAATATGTGCACTTTAATTCAAAAAAAAATTATCGTATTGCCTCTTCCAACATTGAACTGTGACCGATGCCATTATTTTTTTTTTTGTTGATCGGATCGAAAAATAATATTTGTTTGTGTTTTTGCCCATTTTATAATGCATTTGAAACAGAAAAAGAGAGAAAATTTTAATGGCATTAGTTTGCATAGGAAATCTGAATGGTTCAGTGGAGATAAATGGCTTTCGGTTGTGCATTTTCAATGTCCAAAGGCCATTATGTTTTGAGCAGTGGAATGGGTTGGTAGTTTGGTCAAAGCCGAAGTCTCCTTCAATGTCTTCAAAGAGCTTCTTTAGAAACCACTCAAGAATTTCAAAAGCCTCCAGCTCCTTTATATAAGAAATCACCTTCCTCCAAGTGATCGAGAGCATTGATCCTTTCCACTATCTAAATTTCCTTCATTTCGACAAATTTCTTTTGCCTTTTGAAAAATTAAAGGGTAAATAGTTATTGGGTAAATAGTTAATGGATAAATTTACCCTTGGGTATCTCCTCGTCGTCTCTGAATGTATGAAACCCCTCATCCTTCAAAGCCTTGTAAAGGTGATCATTGAATTTTTTGCAGGTGTCTTCCCCCCTAAAGCTCAAGAAAATGTCAAACGTACTTTCAAAATCAGAATTCGAAGAGGAAACCATCGACAATGCAGTATAGCCTGAGCTACGCGATTCGATTTTCTGCAGACATATCAATGCCAGCGAACCCTATGCTTTGCAGAAATCGTAGAAATTAAAATCTCAAAATGCTAAGAAACTTCACGAGAAAGGAAAAGGGAAAAAACATATGAATCCAAAAAATGAAGAAGAAAGAGTTGTCTTACCTAGAGGCATAATAATGGCAAAATATCAGGAAATCTAGATTAAAAAAAGGACTAGAGGCCAATGGCGCGGTAAACCAAAATGCTTTGCAGTTCAGCAGGTGCACCCAATTGGGGCATCTTTGAAAAAAATAATCGCATTAGGTGAATAAAGTACTATTGTTCTTGTAAATACTCCATGCACAACCAGAATGATTTTTAATATAGGGGTCCTTTTGAAATTGTACTTTCAGACATTTTTGCTGATGAAGTAGCAGTGTAGCACGAGACAGAACAACATATTGCTGCCCAAGGGGAAAAACTGGTTCTAGGAGGTTTATACGCACAACATCTACCCTTTGTCCCTGAGCCTTGTTTATTGTCATTTCAAAGCATAATCTTATGGGGAGTTGTTTACTTGTAAATACAACGGCATATATATGTTTTTTCATCTAAAGGATGTAGTGGGATAAAAAATACATATTCACTAAATCGATTTTAGTCTAAGCATCTAAGTTAGCATAATCAAGAATTCATCTAATGCATAAGAACTTATTGTTAGGATTTTCGGAACACCTGTTCAATCCTACAACACCTCTACGAATTTTGGAAATAATGAATCACCAAACAAAATCACAAACAGACGTGCGCAATAGAAAAACGAGACACAAGATATACGTAGAAAACCTCAACGCGAGGAAAAACCACGGGAGCCACACCAGTCCATTATGAAATCGTAATCAAGAGTACAAGTCCCCGCAATCTCTCTGAGATTTGCGTTTTCTCTCGCCTCTCTCTACTCTCTCTGAAAAACTGATAACCCTAATTATTAGCAAACTGCAAAATAAATAGGTCGGGTTCTACGGCCGAAGTTACACACCTAGGTCCAAAAATATAGTTTTCGCCGCAGTCAAGACTGCGGGACGTTGTCCCTGTGGGGGCTCCGTCCCCTACGCCCCCGAGCTAGACCACTGGTGAAGGTTGTCTGCACCCCAACACTTATAGATGTTATGCTCTGAACAAGATCCCGAGCTAAACACACGCACGAATTTGAGAAAAATTCTGGATTATATTAATCCAATACAATCGTACATATTAAGACTTGTCCCACATTGATCACCTAAGCCACCCAAGTTTGGTTAATATAATTTAGAGGTTACTCCACCTATAGCCAATTGGTTTTAGGTTGGAACCCTCCAAGAAATCTTACAATATATATAATCTAGAGGTTACTCCACCTATGGCCAACTGGTTTTAGGTTGGAACCTTCCAAAAAATCTAACATGGTATCAGAGCTAGGTCTCGGTGGTCTTACCTCGCGTGGGAGAGTCTCAATATTAATCTCATTTTTCCGCCCAAGTCGCTTCTTGGTCTCTTGGTCTCTTGGTCTATCACCTCCACGTGCATCCGGGCTACACGTGATGGGGAGTGTTAAGACTTGTCCCCTATGATGCACAGACACGGAAATGGACCAGGACACGGACACAGGGACACTCATCTCTACAGGATTCCCTTATTTTGTGAGCCAACTCTCACAATAGCATATACAGAAAGAGTAAAAAAAAACTCAACGTCACTAAAGCAAAAATACATCCAAAATGAAAGAACAATCAATATCTTAAATTAAGAAGACAAAGAAGAAAAAGCACGCCAAGCTTAAACAAAGGAGAAGTGCAAAAATACATCGAAAATGAAAGAACAATCAATATCTTAAATTAAGAAGACAAAGAAGAAAAAGTACGCCAAGCTTAAACAAAGGAGAAGTCCGGAAACAGGGAGTTGCTAACCTTATCAGCTTTGATTTCTTGAAGGAGGAGGTCAAAAAAAGCTTCTTGAAATTATTTTTAAATGTCAATAGCAGTAAATGCTACAAGGTATTTGGTATGAAATCTTGGCAATAAAGACATTAAATGAAAAGCGTGAATTTAAGAAGAAGAAGAAGGTTGAGATGATGCTCTAAGAACCTGTAGAGATGAGTGCCAAGACCTTGTTCTTCTTGTGAGATCAAGTTCAAGTGCAAGTGACTGAATACAGTCGTAAAATAAAAATATCACAACTGACGCATGCCTTTTAAAGAGAGATGTAAAAATAATTTGATTGTTTGCCTTGTTCTTCAGCAAGTCGTTCACCTACTGTTGTTGTTCTCCTGGTTTTTGTGCAGAGCATCAAGCACAGCCCTAAAAAAACAGCTAAAACAGTAAGGCTCTTTGTTGCATGCATTTATTTGCTTCGACATCACCCATTTTTTCTCAAGCACAGCCGTAAAATTGTCTGCCTAAGTCTGCTGAGTACATGGCTGATTACATGAATACATGATTTCATTATAAAGCTACAGGTAAACCCCATTTTGAGGGACCAAGATCACGGCATATAATTATTCTGTAAATGGGTACAAATCTACCTATACGTGTCAGGTAGTATGGAGGTTTAGTACTTGGTCAGATGGATATAAAACTGCGGCTCTTGATCTTCAGCAACTAGGATTGACTGCCATTCAAAAACTCTGTTCCTGATTAATATTATTTCTGATCACCAAAACTAGAGAGAAGACATTACTCTAAAATTTCCCGAAGAGCGGTTCATAGTTGTAATCAGAGACTTTAAGACATCACAAACAAAACAGACCTGCTAGTCCGGACCAAGGCCCCGTTGGTCTGGACCAGATTGGCAGCAACCTTGAAGAACAAAACAAACCAGCTAGTCCAGACTAGACTTTTCCTGGTCCGGACCAGAGAAGCTGCATCCGACTTCGCGCACCAAATTTTGGACTTTCTTCGAACGTCTTGAATTCATAGCACGTCTCCAACAAATCTCCACCTTGACTTGAATTCCCTCCAAGTCAACAACATAGGCAATCCTCTCCATACTCACTCTTCCCCGAACCCAACCCCCCGGGCGCCCCACGGGCAATCACCAACGGCACCAACTAGCAAGGCTCAAGCACCACTACTTGACCTTGCAAATGCGACTCAGGAAACCCAGCCGCACATGCCTCCAAATCGAGCCTCCATCTTCAAACATGCATCTAACACCCAATGCATCTATTACTGATGGTAACAAAGATCTAGTTAAGCTCCACAAAGAGCTAAAACCGAACTCTAGGTGGAACCAATAGAGTATCAAACATCTCAAAAATACGATAGAGATACATACTTAACTCCCTAATATCAAATCTCAAGAGAAAGACCAACAATGTGTTGTACACGTTATAGTGCATATTGTTATCTCTAACTTAGACAATGTTGACTTTATTTTATGTTCTATTTGCTCTTATTATGTGTAGTTTTATATTTTGTAGGTAAATAAGGTGTTAGTGGAAAAAGAAGAAAATGGAAGCTTGGCTTGGTTACATCATATTTAAAGTTGGAAGAGAAATGATCAGATAGGTTCTGGAGCACCAATGGAAAGTTGCAGGCATTCGAATCAGCAGAGGAAAGAGAGAGAGAGAGAGAGAGAGAGAGAGAGAGAGAGAGAGAGAGAATGGGAGTTCTGGAAGGCCTCTACAAGGTTCTGATGAGACGGACCTCCGTCTACGTGACTTTCGTCATCACCGGCGCTTTCGCCGGAGAACATGTTAGGTTTCCGATCTCTTCTCCGCTGCCTTCCTCTTGTCGTGTGTTGTTTTATTTTGAACATGTGGAGTATATAAAGGGTAGTTTGATGGTATAAGTTTTCTATTCGGTAGCTTAGGTTATGGATCTAGATGTCTATCGTACATGTCGGAAATTTGAGGAGATTTGTCCCGATAGGGTAATTGCTATCGGGAAAAATACAACATGCCCCCCATACTTTGCACTCAACTACATATCGCATCCCAAGCTTTGACTTTTTTCAATTTACCTCCCAAACTTAAACGCCGTTATTCAAAACGACTCCTTCCGTCCCATTCCGTCAACTCATTAACGGGAAATGCCGATGTGGATCATAACGATTTAAAACAGTTCTGTTAGTCACATTTGGAGGGAAAAACTCACGTGAGTACGCAACCACCTCTAGGACTGAACAAAACACAACCCCGGACAACTTTTCATCACTTCTCTCTCTCTCTCTCTCTCTCTCTCTCTCTCTCTCTCTCTCTCTCTCTCTCTCTCTCTCTCTCTCTCTCTCTCTCTCTCTCTCTCTCTCTCTCCATCTGTGGTCTCCACCAGAGGAGAAAACAACGATAACGATGATCCCTATGGCTCCATTACTGAGATTGAAGCTAATATACAACAAATCAAAGGTATTAGAGTCTTCATTAGTCGTCATTAAATGTAAGTATCATTAATTACATGTTTGGGGTTGGATGTGGTAGGGGGTAGTATTTATTAAATTAAAGTTTTCCCTTTAATTTCAGAGTCAGGTTAGTAGTGTGGGTACAAATATGGCAAAAGGTAGCCAGCCCAATGTTAGACATTGCTTTGAGAGTCAGGTTAGTAGTGTGAGTTTGTGACTTTAAAGCTCAATATATAAGTGAGTCGCTTAGACTTATTGTTTGATTTGCAAGTTCCTGTGACTAACCAGATGCATGCAATGATGTGGAGAGGAACCAATGTATATTTGGCAACTTCAAAGACAGGTGGCTCTTCAAAAAATGCACAGGGGAAGTGAATATCTTTTATGAGCAGTTTGTTTTTGTTGATCCTCCTGCAAAGGCAGTACTTTTTTTGGAAGCTCAAATGATTCATACTTTTTTTGGAAGCTCAAATGATTCATACGTGGGAGTTTTTTGTAATCTGTGTTCTTTAGTATTAGGATGGACACAGTTTATTTTGACTCTAAACTTGGAAGTTGTAAGGGTGAAGTGTGTACTTTGTAGTGGTTGATGACTGTCTAAGATGTAAACCTAAACTTGATGATTGTCTAAGATGTAAACTTAAACTTTGCACTGCTGTGAATGGCATGACTCACTTTGTTTTGTTTGTTTATGTTGCTTATGTTGCATGTTCATAGACAGATATGAGTTTAAGTTTTGCTTGTTGAATGGCATGGCTGACAGTGAAATTGTTGTGCTCATAGATTTAGTTTTGCTTGTTGACTGCAAGAATGTGGGACATAGGAAATGAAGGGAACATAGGATGTTCCTATACCTTCCAAAATGGTCAATTACATTTCATGACATCCCCATATTTGGGGAACATGTACCACACACCCAACAGAAAAAAATGGAACAGAGGATGTTCCTACAAAAAATGGAACAGAGGATGTTCCTACAACAGACACACCTAATCTGCCACACACACACCTAGTAGTTCCGAAATGTTACATTTTTTCATCAAAAGTAATGGTAGAAGACCACAGTAGCAAGTAGGATCCAAGTGGCAACAAGCAACATTTTCATCTTCTTCTCTCTAGCCTTGCTTTTTTCAAGCTCCATCTCCATCTTGTTGATCCTCCTAAGCAACCCTGGGATAATTTGAGTGGACCTTCGACACATAGGGGGATCCACCCAACCAAAATCATTGCAGTCATTGTTTGTGCACTTCACAAATCTCTTACCTGTGTTTTGATCGGTCCAAGAAGTGTGAAGGAGCTTTTGATTTCCACATATGATGCAGAGATTGTTGTTCATTGAGAATGTATTGTTGTAGGTCCTCCTGTTGTTGCTGCAACTGCTATTCATTTGGCAAAGATTTGATATTAGATGATGATGGAGGATGGGAAAGGATTTTCAGAGGGAGGGAGAAAGGGCAGGGGAGAAAGGGTAGGGGACAAAGGGCAGAAGGATGCTCTGTTTTTATAGAGAGAGGTGCATTTTGGAGGGAAACCAAGTAAGAGAGGAGGATTTTTTCTCCAATTTGGGACAGGTCATCAACCACACCCTCCAAAATGTACTCTAACGTTTTTCTTCTTCCCGTTATGCTCCACATCGGCATTTCCCGTTAATGAGTTGACGGAAGGAGTCGTTTTGAATAACGGCGTTAAAGTTTGGGAGGTAAATTGAAAAAAGTCAAAGTTTGGGATGCAATATGTAATTGAGTGCAAAGTATGGGGGGCATTTTGTATTTTTCCCAATTGTTATATGTTTAACCAGATCGGCAGGAGCTCATTTTATCGAACAAAACGTCTAGGAACACAATTTTAGAACACAAACCAACCGACGTGCATCAAATAACTCTGGACATATTGGGTTTGAAGTTTTGTAGCATTGATCTTTATGGAATTGTCATGAAAACTGAATCGATTTGGCAACTTATTAATTTATTTGAAATAACCTGCAGGCGGTGGACTATGGAGTGCATAAGCTTTGGGAGTACAACAATGTTGGGGTATTTCCACCATTCTTTGATTAAATTCTTCGTCGGTTTTTTATGTGCATGTTGACATGAATTAATCTTTGATCCTATGAGGCCGTGTTTCGATAATTGCTCTTTGCTTAACATGATTATACCCTTTAGAAATGCTTAGGCAGTGCTTACAACAACTGGCTTAGGGTTTCTAGGTGTCTAAGCATTTTTTGCGCTGACATAAAAATCTCAGTGTGTTCTCATGGGTTGATTATTGGCTCAATATTTATTGTTTAGTAGTGACCACCAACACTGACTCTAGCTCTAGGCACAAATGAGGGACCATGGACGTGGTGATTTCCATGTGTTACGCAACTCCAAGTGCTGCTTTGTTACTATAGATGTAGCTCATATTGAGTTTGGATATATAACTTGAAGATCTGGTCAAATATTTCCACTTATGTATGTCTTTTGATTTTGTTTTGATTTTTGTCTTGTACTACTATTGAAGCCTATAAAAGGAAGAGCTTCTAAGAAGAAACCAATCAGTAGCTCTGGAGCTACTTGTTTACCATTTTCCAGTTTCTTTCTTTTTGTTGTTCTTTATCATTTTATCTGTGAGCTTGTTCCACTCAATAAATTCAAGTAAGTTCTGGTTCTTTATTTGTTTTCTGTCAATATGTTAGGCTAAATTAGTTGCTAGGACTAGGATGAAATTACTTGCATCAGTATCTATTTCATTTGGGTGAATTAATATCACCAAAAGCATTTTATTTTTCATTGATTAAAGTTTTTCCTGTTCAATTGCCTATTTTTCAAAGAACAAATAAAATTGGATTTTCATTGTGTTTTGTTGGATTCAGTTTATGATTTGTGAGAAATGGGTAAAGACTGTGTTTTGATGAATTTAATGAATGTTTTGATTTTGTACTTCCGTTTGGTAAAAGAAGAACTATTTTCTAAAGCTAGTAGAAAGGATTGTCAAAGAATATTTTTCACATTAAAATAGCTTTGCCGCCAGCTTATTGTGCAGAGAAATTGGAGAATTAAGGAACATAAATATTATAGATACGGCGCAGGTAATGGATTCCACTGCCCTAGTATTATGTTTACTTGTTTTATCCATCTTTTATATTTGAAATCACAAACCCAAAAATTGTTCAACTAGATTAGGATTTTTTTTTTTCAAATTGATTGAGTTATTCAATCACATCACACTAGTCCATGTGGGTTCGACCTCGCTCTTGCTAAGCTATACTTCGGTACGATTCGTGCACTTGCAAGTAATTAAAATTTCACAACAAGTTTTTGACGAACCCTAGAAACCCCCAAAGCCTCTATTTATAAGAAAGTACAAAAATTAGGTCAAAACCCTTTTGAAAATGCGCAGCCGCACAAATTCTTCATCGGTGGTCCGAATCAAGATCCTGCTGGTTCAGACTAGAGAAGCAGCAACCTTCTAGAACAAAACAGACCCGCTAGTCCGGACCAGACTTTCCCTGATCCGAACCAGAGAAGCTGCAACCGACTAAGCGCACCGAATTTCATTTTTTCTACAAATGTCTTGAATTCAAGGCACATCTCCAAAATTGATGTTAACTATTTTTTGGCTGATTTTTCCAATTGCACCCCTTGAATGTTGGGCTTGGTGTTGGGTATTTTAAGCTTTTCGCACAGGATGTTGACATTTTTCGCAATTATGGAACTACCCTTATCAGACTTTTGAGATTTTCCATTGGATCCATTTTTTGTTCTGTTTTTTGTCTTCTTGTTGAAGGGGATTTTGGTCAATACAACAAAAGTAGCCTAATACAACCAAAAATAAAGTAGACTAATAAAATAAATGTTGGTCCACCCAAAATGTTTGGGTAAAAGTCAGATTTTTTTTCCGATTTCTTTCATCGAGACATACAGATTATCACAAAAAATTCGACGCAAACTAACAATCACAAAAAATAAAAATAAAAGGAGTAATGCGATTTTGGCCCTCTCCAAATTGATGTTGGCACTCCCGAAATTAATTTTGGCACCTAAGCTCCAAATAACAGGCACGATACTGGTGCTAGGCACGTGGTATCACACCTAGTATTATTATACCATAAAGATGCATGTATGTTTCCATAGGCTTAGAAAAATGAAGTGGAAACTATTGGTTCAAAGGATTTGGTAGTCTGGGAAATAAAAAATATATGGAACAAGACAAAGAAAAGAAAGAGACGTGAGAGTGTAGAATGGCTGGGTCAAACACTTTTTCTAAAGGTTTTGTCTTTTTAGGAGGTGCTAGTATATTTAAACACCAGTTTAATGTTCACTAAAAGAAAAACTTTGAAGACGACAAAGACTAAGGAAGATCACCGTGGGAGCTCAGAGCCGAGAATAATGATCAGTTTATGCAATCTTTGTATCTCTCAGTTTTGATGATTAAAAGTTAAGGTATTCGACTGGTATATATATATGGTAAATCTCCCCAGTGCTTTCTTCGCTTTTGTTTTGTATTACTTTTGAAGCTATTCGTTGGATTCTGTGATATCTAGCAAGAATTACGGTATGAGTTATGCAAGTCGATATGTGGCGTGGAACTGTTTCGTACATGAGCCGAGTAAATTTGTCATAGTTATGCCAATAGCTAAAATAAGTCCGAATGGGTTTCGTGAGGATGGTCACTGTCTTGTTTTGTGGACAATTTTATTTGTCTTCCGGATTATAGTTGGTTGATCTCGTCTTCGAGCATGTTCTATTCTTGTTTTACTGTATATCCAAATCAAAATCAGTCATCAAAAAGTCACAGTTTCATTTCATCACAAAGATGCCAAGTACTGTATCTTTTTATGTCCATATGCACACAAATGTCCATATATAGATCATAGTTGATCGGAAGTTTGAGTTGGGAAAACTAAGGCTGTTTTTGGCTGTGCAGGGCAGGGCAGCTATGATTCTAACTTTCCTTTCAACTGGTCTCGGCATTTTTCTACTTGTAGCACTGGCAAGGTTCTTGCATAAGGTATGGTGGACTCCAATTCGAGTTCAACACATCATGGCATCTCAGGGAATCAAAGGACCTGCTTACAGATTCCTCCATGGGAATACAAAGGAGATCGTCCAGATGAGAGGCGAATCCATCCGCGCTCCAATGGAATTCTCGTCTCATAATATTTTTGCAAGAATTATGCCTGATATTCATGCATGGAACCAGCTATATGGTAAAAAAATTGTTAGTTTTACATTTCATAGTAGGCGTCGGTGATTCTCCCTCTCCAAATTTCCATGCCCTTCTCTGTTGCGTTGTATTGGTAGTCACACGATGACCGCTAATGCATTAGGACAGAGAACGAGATGTTTGGAGAAGGAAAAGTTAGACGTTGATGCACAATAGTGACCACACACACACACAAAGCGAGCGCATGATTGAAAGGAAGGGATAACTCAGCTTTTTCTTCTTTAAATCATCTTGCTGGAACAGGAAAGAATTATCTAAACTGGTATGGTCCTCAAGCCCATCTGGTTGTCACTGAACCTGAGTTAATTAGAGAGATAATAAACAATAAAGATGGAGCATATCTTAAAGGAAGGCTTGATGATGATTTCTCGAAGAAGTTACTAGGAAATGGGATCTTGGTAGCCACAGGAGAAAAATGGACGAAACTACGCAAAATAGCCAACCACGCTTTTTATGCAGAGAGCTTGAAGGTACACATTTTTTATTTTTAAAGTATTGCCTCAGACAAAATGAAAAATTTACCATTGCACTTAGTGTGATAGTAATCTTGTGGGATCTGGGCTCCATACAGAATGATAAAGTGTTGTCCCCACAAAATTATTAGTTTGCTGGAAAAACAAACTAAGTGCATACATTACCTCCATTATATTTTTCATCACATTCCTCTTGCAATAAAATCAAGCATTATTTTGCGGAATTTGTAGCTGACCCCAATTGATTGGGACATAAGGCTCGGTTTGGTTTGGTTTGGTTTGGTTATTGTTTTGGGGAATTTTCGCATATTGTTACAAAAGTTTGAAGGAAGGCCTTCTGTATATGTAGGGGATGGTTCCAGAAATGATTGCGAGTGTGGATACAATGCTAGAAAGGTGGAGGCAACACGAAGAAAAAGAGATCGAGGTATACAAAGAGTCTAGGCTCTTGACGGCAGAAGTTATTTCCAGAACAGCTTTTGGAAGTAGTTACTTAGAAGGCGAGAAAATCTTTGACATGTTGATGAAGATGGGAATGATTGTGGCAAGGAATCGTTATAGGATTCGCTTTCCTGTCGTCGGGTAGACTCCCTCTCTCCCAATTCCTTCCATTCTGACAAAAATTAATTGAAAAAGATTTTGAAACAAACTGTCTTAGAAGCTATTGCCATACTTGTCTCTATGTCAATTTATCAACTTTTTGTATGCAGAAAGTTTTTGAAATCGCGCGATGATCTTGAGTCAGATAAAATAGACCAAGCAATTCGAGAATCAATCATAGTGATGATCAACAAGCGAGAAGAGAAAATGATGAGAGGAGAAGAAAGTAAATATGGGAGTGATTTTCTTGGATCACTTATAACGGCTAATCATGACCGTGATGAGAAGAATAGAATTTCGGTAGATGAAATGGTAGATGAGTGCAAGACATTCTACCTTGCTGGACAAGAAACAACAAATGGGGTATTAGCTTGGAGCCTTTTCCTTCTAGCAATTCACACAGATTGGCAAGAGAAAGCAAGAAAGGAAGTGTTTGAATTGTTTGGCCAAGAAAGCCCAAATGCAGAGGGTATTGCCAGATCAAAGATTGTAAGCATCATCTAACTCTCTTATCATCGGCTATTTTTTCACGCAATCACCACATATTGGCTACAGAGATAACACGGTTAAAATTTGAGCTGACACCACAAAGCCAATTTTGGTCGCTTGAAGGTAGAATGTAGGGCATAACTTTTTTCTTGAAGGTTGAATGTAGGGCATAACTTTTATATTTTCCCCTCTTTTTTTTCCTTGTAGATGAGCATGATCCTAAATGAAACTCTAAGGCTATATTCACCCGTGATCAATTTGCTGAGAAAAGTTGAAAGGGAAGTCAGATTGGGTAAACTGATTCTTCCAGCCAATACATATGTGTTGCTCCCAGTGCTAGCACTCCATCATGACCCTGAGATATGGGGGCAAGATGTTCACCTCTTCAAGCCAGAGAGATTCGCAGACGGAGTGGCTAAAGCAACAAATAACAACATTGCTGGATTTATTCCGTTTGGTTTCGGTCCTCGAATTTGTGTAGGCCTAAACTTTGCAGCAAACGAGCTCAAGATAGCACTCTCAATGATTTTGCAGCGTTATAAGTTTACTTTGTCTTCGAATTATGTTCATCATCCCATTCACCTTATCACAACTCGCCCAAAAAATGGGATTCCTATCGTATTCAATAAGCTGTAATATTGAATAGCTGCATTTCGATTTCATTTTGACAATTGTTGGAACAAGCCATTGATGCCTTTTGGGTGAGGATGCTTTTTATCCATAGAATTAGGTGCAATATTACAATGCTTGTCCCCTTTTCAGAGTTTTATTTTTTTAAATGAATATGTGCACTTCAATTCAAAAAAAAACTAATCGTATTGCCTCTTCCAACATTGAACTGACCGATGCCATTCTTTTTTCTTTTTTTTTTTATCGGAAAAAGAATATTTGTTTGGTTTTTGCCCATTTTATAATGCATTTGAAAAAGAAAAGGAGATAAAAATTTAATGGCATTAGTTTGCATAGGAAATCTGAATGGTTCAGTGGAGATAAATGGCTTTGGGTTGTGCATTCTCAATGTCCAAAGGCCATTAGGTTTTGAGCAGTGGAACGGGTTGGTAGTTTGGTCAATGCCAAAGTCTCCTCCAATGTCTTCAAAGAAATAAAAAAAATAAAAAAATCCAAGCTAGCTTACGTACGACTCCATGCAAAATCGGGCCACCTTCCGACCATGGGCTCTTTTAAATCTTGGATTAAAGCCCCTTGTGCAATGGCTCCACTAGAGTTGATAGCACACATGAGAAGTTTCAAATCTGGATTTGAGATCTAGAAAAATAACAATTTTCTAAATCTCGAGCCCTTGACTACCGGACTAGTCCCTCGAAATTGCGGGTCCGGTGTGACCCATCTTTCCAGCATGTGGCTCCATCACCATCTTTCTGCCAAACATATAAGGTTTTACTTTGTTTCATTAAAACATTTTTAGAAGGAAAAAAAAAGGAAGTTTTCTTGTCTTAATATGAAAAAGTATGGGATTAGGCTTAAAGTGTATGTCGAGTCAGCTGGGGTGGACATCTTTATCACACCAAAATTTGAATTAAATTGAAATGAGTCAAGCCACGTTCCAGGTCCTCTGTGCCCAAAACCCTGTGCTTCTGTGCCGAAGGGTTTTGGGCCATTGGATTGTAATTCTATTTTATGTTCTAATATTTATGGGTGATCCAACGGCCGGAAAATCCCTCAGCACAGAGGTACGAGAATTTTTCAGCACAGAGGATCTCGGCTCTCAAGCCAAGCAGTCTGAGGCTTCGTACGGGTTACCCTTTGCACACAGATTTCGATGCACAGTTTCGGATGCATATGTGTTAGAAACGGTCGGATGCATGATTCAATCGATTATGTTTTATCTTCGGAAATCATTTTCGCACTTTTCTTTTATCCTTTTGGACTCCTATTCTTGTCTTTATTCAAGTGAAATTACAAAACTATATATCTTTACTTCTGAATTAACTTTTCATATGTATGAAAGGTAATTCTGTATTTCACATAAATTAGGACAACAAAAAAAGTGCCTAAGGATAAAAATGAAATGCAAAAAACATTTCCCAACTGGTATATGGACAAAAATGAAATGCAAAAAATTATTTCCCAATTTTTGAATACTTTTTACTCTCTCTCTCAGCTTTTTGTGTTATTTTAATTACTCTCTCTCCTACTTTTTACACTTTTATAATATTTTATAGAGATAGAGAAAGTAATGGAGAGTAATGGCGCAATGCAATTAACCGTGTCGTACCGAGTCAAATATACATTTATAAAAACAAGGAAATAACTACTACTCTAGAGAATAATGGCTAAGTCTGAGTGTCGATCCACAGAGACAGATTGGCTAAATTACATTATTTTCGATTGATCTCTATTTTAATTCGAAGGCAAGATAGTTGATTGATTTGATTCTCAAGAGTAATTAAACTAAAGAAAAATGGTAATTGATTAAATTGGTGGAGAAAAATATCTAAGGTTCCGAATCCACTCCGACCACGTAACAATGCAATGTGTAAGCTTGGTTTAATATTCGAATCACGAAGGATTATCGCTAGGGCTTGCAACCCCTTTCGATAATCATCAAGAAGATATATTGAGTTGTTAACCGGCATGGACTATCCCATAGCACGGACCGTCTCACTAGCGCGGTCAAGCTGCCTAACGGCACGATCCGTCTTACGAGCATAATCCATCTCAGAAATCCAAACACAATCATAGAAAACCATTGTATAACTTGTATTCAAAAACCATGGATATGAATACGAAATAGATTGAAAACATCGTTTCGTTCAATTGAAGACAAAACGGGTTCTAGTTATACAATTGATTCGAATAAATAAACCTAGAACCTATACATAAACAAAAATTACTTGGAGGGGAGCTTCATCTTCCCCTAGACAAGGGGTTTAGCCGAGCATGGCGACTGGACTGTAGTTGGTTCCAAAGAACCACTCTTCTGATCTCTGTCCGAAATTTCCCCCAAAGGGGTCTCCTTCCATGAAAAAATATCTCCCCGAGGTCTGCTCCAAAAATTGCATTATAGATGGCTTTTGTAAATGCCCATGAATTGGCTTGAATAAACATGATGGGCATGAATAAATTCTCTGACTTTTCCTTGAATTCTTGCTGACATTTGGATGATGGAAGGTGTCGGTAATTGGATTAGATCCAAAAATAAAGCTCCAATGCTGAATTGAATGCGCTCTGATGGGTTCACGATGCTTTCGACTGATGTTCAAAACGGAGTCCGATTGGGTGCAGGAACAATCAATCTTCTTATTTTGATGCCCGGAATAATATGGTATCGTGCATGTAATTAATGCACTTGGCATGTAAATCGTAGGGCAAAATTTGATGTCAACAGGACTCCACAAGAATTATTTTCTATTTTCCAAATCCCCAGCCTTCCCTCCACTGACATTGATTTGAATAATCAATGAATTGATTGTCAACACTCGGGCCATGGGGCGGTAGTGTGGACTGGAAAATGATCCAGTGGTGCACGCTCGCAGGACACGCAATTCTCTTGATTTAAGGCCAAATGTGGTACCCTGCTCCTGGAAACCAACAATCACAAAAACACAACAAAAGACATTAAATAAAATAATAAGGGACATAACAAATGTAAATTAGGCGGCCTAAATATGTACATTTCGGCACTTTTCAGCATTTGTGACCATTTAAGATTTGTCCAAATCAAAATGGCAAATGGGTTTCGTGAGGCTGGTCACTGTGTTGTTTTGAGGACAATTTTATTTGAGTTCGTGATTATAGTTGGTTGGTCATCTTAAGCATTCTATTCTTGTCTTTATTGTATATTTTCTTTATTATTTATTTTTCATTGTCTAAGATTTGTGACCATATATTATAGACTTATCCGAATAAAAATGGCAAAATTTGGTCCACCACTCATCATAATGTCCCAGTGTCATTTCAACCTCATCGCCTCTCAAATGATGAAGCCATATTTGGCACCTAGTTTCTGTCTTACATTCGTCACAAATATTCCCAGTATCTATTTATGTACACTTACATACACAAATGTCCATATATATATAGACCATAGTTGATCAGAAGTGTATGGCTAATGGCTGTGCAGGGCGGGGAAGCCATGATTTTAACCTTCCTTTCAACTGCTCTCTGCATTTTTCTACTTGTAGCAGTGGTACGGTTCTTGCGTAAGGTATGGTGGACCCCAATGCGAATTCAACACATCATGGCGTCGCAGGGAATCAAAGGCCCTGCTTACAGATTCCTCCATGGAAATACAGAAGAGATTAGCCAGATGAGAGGCGAATCCATCCGCACTCCAATGGACTTCTCTTCTCATCATATTTTTGCAAGAATTATGCCAGAAATTCATGCATGGACTCAGCTATACGGTATCAAATTCTTAGTTTTACCTTTCATATAGGCGTTGGTGATTCTCCCTCTCCAAAATTTCATTCCCTTCTGTGTTGCGTTGTATTGGCAGTCTCACGATGACCGCTAATACATTAAGACAGAGAACGAGATGTTTGGAGAAGGAAAAGCACATTAGTGACTGTTGGGATCCACCTCGTGTGGGCTGGATGGGCAAAGGCCCAACGGTTAGGGTTTGCATTGTGTAACCCTAGCCTTGGTTTATAAATACTCTCGTTGTGCCCTTGGTGAGTTAGAGCGGTAAGCAATGTGAGAGGGTGAGGCAGAGAGTGTGAGGGGAAGCTGGTTGTGGCTCCCCGGAGAGGTTTTTTTATGTTTGTGTCTGTGTGTGTACACACACACACATATATAATACGAGACGGAGTTTTCCTCAATGATTTCGTGTGTGTGTGTGTGTGTGTGTGTGTTGGTGTGCGTGCGTGACCCCAAGCAAAGCAAAATTGGTATCAGAGCCCAGGCGGGGCGAGAGAGTCACCAAAGTCGCGGTTTAAACCCGCAGGTTTGAAATCGAAAAAAAACGCAGTTGGTCAAAAATAAGTTTCGACCCCGGATTATTGATCGTCTCACCCAGACGATCTCAACGATGTATGTCCGCGCCGGAAAAGATGTCGGAGGAGGCTTCACGCGCCTGGAGAAGATGTCGGCGGTGGCGCGTGGCAAGCGAGTGAGACCTACTCGTGGCGTAAAGTCCACGCGTTGCTTGAAGAAGAAGACGCGTGGCCTCAATCGCACACGTGTGGTGTACGCACCAGGTCAACGCCACGCGGCGCTAAGTTAGATGCCATGGAGGACGGTCAGCAGACAGGGGTCAGGTCGTGACCCTTTTGACCGGTTTAGACCATGAGTTGGATGGTTTGACTCTTTATTTGGAGTTTTAACCAGTTTGGCCGGTTCAGATCCAAGTCAGGGGTTCAGAGAGTTCATGAACGGGGGTCAGCACATGTTAGATGGGTCAGGCGCAGGTCAAAGGGGTGATTGTTGGTCCAGAGGGGTCCATAGATGTCTTTGGAGAATGGTTAACGGTTATTTCGTGAGTTTGGAGCCGATACAACTCCATTTTGTGCGTGTGAGTAATCAATTTTGACTATCTCGACATTCCGGATTCAACCCTGTGCTCCATTTTCCATGATGAGGCTCCTAGGTTGATGACGATGGATAGTGGAGCAAGAATTGAATGTTTGGAGGCTGATCGGGTTGTGAGGAGGCTTGTTTCTTGCTAATTGGACTGTTCTGGATTCAGTGGTGGACACAGATTTATGAAATTCGAGTCACATTTTGCGGTCCTAGACACATCCAAAGAGATCAACGAGGATCGAACATGGTTAGAGTCGATCGAATGGGATGTTGTTGAGTCGAAGGCAAACTAGGGATGATCAATCAAGGTCGGCAAGCAAGGATACACTCTTTTGGATTTTTTGGTACTCCGGCTTGGGGGTGCATGGATGTTCGTCTAGTTAGTGATATAGGCGCTTGCTAGAGCGATAGATATTGGAGATCCAATGGAGTTCAGGGGTTGTTGGGTAAAGCTGGGAATGGAACGCAAAGGAACAACGAGGCTGGAGAGACCCGGGAGAGATGACGAGAGTGGCAGAGGTTCAGCAAAGTGGCAAGGGAGGCGGACAGTGCAGAATTGCTACCCACCGAGGAGGATTGGACAAACATGGCAGAGATCAGAGGTTGATTAGAGCAATCGGGAGATTGCGGATTTTACGACCATCGAGTCGTGATTAGTCTGAGATTAATGAGCAAGGATACATTCTTTCGAGCAGTGCATCCCGATTTTCAGGGTGCGGATGAGCTCGTCTGGCAATGACCCAGGCGCTTGCTAGGGCAACAAATCGAAGTTGGTCAATGGTGATCGGAGCCAGTCTAGTTCAATCGGGCTTCGAAGACCTATCATTTAGAGATGTAGTGTTGATTTGGGCTGTAGGAGGAGTTGATCGGATGGTGATTTCCGGTCTAACGAGTGAAGGGCCACCAATAAAGCTTGTGGGAGTGTAGTGTCAAATGGAGTTGATATCAGGCCCGGTCAAGCGGTATGGGTATTTCGTGATGGTGAACAGGAGAAGCAACAGTTGCAGAGACGCACTGGAAAGGGCAAAGGAGTACAAGCAGTTGCAATTGAGATGTACAGGTGTGCCGAGTACCAAATCGGAGAGTTTGTGATATTTCTGATCTTGTGGCGAGCAACTGGTTGTTGAGGAAGGTTGTTCACAGAAGCTCCAGACAGAGGAAGTGAGACAGTGACGAGGCAATGCATTGTGGAAGTCTCTTCCTTCTGTGATTTTGTGACTAGATCCTCTCCGGGATATGCGGCCGCATGATGTGGAGAGATGGAGTCACGGATTGTGTCTTGTGATTGGGCACATGTGTTCGTGGTTTGTCAGACGCGGATGGAGGAATCTCGGTTAGAGGTGCAAGTCATCCGAGGTCAGATGTGACGAGGCATTTTGGGTTTTTTCAGAGACAAGTTATGGATGTTGAGTTGGTGTAGCTCTGTCGAGTTTTCCGCTAATGTTGTTTCTTGGTTGAAGAGGGATGTAAACATTGTTCTTGTTGATGGTGGACCAGAAGCATTCGGGTGTGGATGCCGGCACCCCAAGTGGGGGGTGCGAATGCGGAGCCTAACAGTGAAAGGCGCGGGACATCTAGATTGGAGGTGTGGGCCATGCAGGTGGTGCATGGCAGATACAGGCACTTCGGTGAGGGGGTGCGGGCACTTCTATTAAGGAGTGCTGAATATCAGCGATAAAGTCGATATGAGCCACGAAGATCTAGCAAGTTATGAAGACAAAATTTGATATGTCGTTTTCGTACCAAAAATATAATTTATAAAACAGGGAATTAACTATTATTCCGAAGAACAGTGGTTAAGTCCGAGATCGTCCACGAAGAGTAAAAAGCTAAGTTGCGGTACTTTCAACTGATTTCTAATTTAATTCGGAAATAAATGGATGATTGGATTTGATTTGATTAAACTAATAATTAACCTAAAATTTAAATAAAGAAAGTGATTACGGTTTGAAAACAAGTGAGAGAAGGGACTAGGGTTTCCGATTCAACCTCCCCTCATAATATAATTGTGGCGAAATCTAGGGTTTTATTCAACATATAACCAGATCACCATTAGGGTAGCAATTCCTAGCAAGTCCCCAAAAGTATAATCAAGACTTGTACTCCGTATAGACTATCTCAACACGGCACAGATCGCCTCACCGGACTTAACGGGCAGCACGACCCGTCTCACGTCGTATAATCTATCTCAGAAACTATCCCGAAACATTAAAAACAGTTGCACTACGGTGTTTGATATCATGAGTACAAACACGATAAGAAAATAAAACAATTAAAACTTTCATAAAAATAATGAAACATCCATTGTTGCACAACTAATGTTAAATGCAAGACCCTAAAAATCTATACAACCATATTATTCGGAGAGATATCCTCATTACCCTAGCCGGAGAAGTTAGCCACTCATCATGGAGTTAAACTCCAATTTCCAGCCGCAGCCGTGTGCGGCTCCTGTTATGCGAGAAGAAGTCATCCCCAGAACAAAACCCTCGTGCCTTTTTATACATACCACTGACCGACTCACCCCAGCTTCCTCTCCAAGCAATTCCATTGGTGGACCCCTTTTAACTTAATCTGCCGAGATTTGTAAAAAAAAGGCAATTCATTTTTCCACTTTTATGGCCCCACCCAATTTCTCATTAGTAAACTATGCGCTACACTTGCACTCAATTCACAAATCACGTGAATTGCAAATTGGTCCGCAAATTCTTATTTAAGAATTTGACTCAGCGCTTTAGGCTTTTAAAATCAATAATAAGCTTTCGGCTCCATCTCTCAATTTAATTTGATTAGCACCGTATAAAATTCTCAATTTAACCACTTGTCCCATTCAATTGTTCCGCAAGTCCTGAAACATATAAAACGAGTATCAAGCTCCAAATAATATATTAAACATGCGCAACAACAATAAATTAGGGGCCGACAATGGGCACATTTGTGCCCCTATCATCTGCGTATCCCGGTTTTGGGGTGCAATGATGTTCGAGAGGGAATGCGGTGTGTCAATAGAGACGGGTGTCAGCCTCTTCCCAAGCGGTTTGTAAGATCGTCTAGTGGAATGAGCCTCTGGTGTGAGCAGAGAGATGTTGTGTTGGTTCTCTGGACAGATAAATGCTAGAGTGGCGGATGTTCAAATTTGTCTAGTGGGGTAATCTCTACGGGGTTATCAACACTAGAGGATGGAAAGGACTACCATGGTCGCCGAGGAGGTGAGCCTCGGGTGGCACCCCAGTGAGGGGTGCGAGCGCTCCAATTGGGGAGCGTGGACACCTCGGGAAGAGAGGTGGGAGTGGAGAGCATCCCAGGCGAGGGGGTGCGGTACTCATGCTTTTTCTGAACGGTTGCGGATATTAGCTTGCAAGGACACGTTCTTTCGGGTGATGTATTCCGGTTTTTGGGGTTAGCTCGAGCTGTTAATGGCACAGGCGGTTGCTAGTGGTGGCAGATTGAAGATGGCAACATGGTGGTGATGCAAGGTCAACATTTACCCACTCAGGGTGGAGGGGGTGATTTGTTGGGATCCACCCCGTGTGGGCCGGATGGGCTAAGGCCCAAGGGTTAGGGTTTTCATTGTGTAAACCTAGTCTTGGTTTATAAATACTCTCGTTGTGCTCTATGTGAGTTAGAGCGGTAAGCAACGTGAGAAGGTGAGGCAGAGAGTGTGAGGGGAAGCCAGTTGTGGCTCCCCAGAGAGGTTTTTTTATGTTTGTGTATATGTGTGTGAATAACAAGAGAGAGTTTTCCTCAATGATTTCGTGTGTGTGTGTGTGCGCGCGCGTGCGTGACCCCAAGCACACCAGTGACTACACAACACGCACGCGCGCACACATGCACACAAAAAGTCAGAACAAGATTGAAAAGAAGGGAATAATATTTAAATAGTGCTTGTGAATAATCCAGATAACTAAGTTTAGCTTATTCTTCTTTAAATCATCCTGGTGGAACAGGAAAGAATTATCTAATCTGGTATGGTCCTCAAGCCCAACTGGTTGTCACTGAACCTGAGTTAATTAGAGAGATAATAAACAATAAAGATGGAGCATATCTTAAAGGAAGGGTTGATGAATTCTCGAAGAAGTTACTAGGAGATGGGATTGTGGTAACCGAAGGAGAAAAATGGACGAAGCTACGTAAAATAGCCAACCATGCTTTTTATGCAGAGAGCTTGAAGGTAAACACTTTTTATTTTTTAAGTACTGCCTCGGACAAAAGAAAAATTTACCATTGCACTTAGCGTGGTAGTAATCTTGTGGGGTCTGGGCTCCATACATAATGATAAAGAGTTGTCCCCACAAAATTACTACTCCCTCCGTTCCAAATTAATAGTCCACTACTAAAAGTCGTGTCATTTTTCAAATCAAAAGATGAAGTACTTCTGTGTATCATTTTTTGAATTTTTCGCACCAAATTAAAGTATTCGTCGAGTACTTTAATTTGATGCAAAAAAAATTCAAAAAATGGTATACGGAAGTACTTTATTTTTTTATTTGAAAAACGGTAAGAGAGAGAAAGTGGGGCTCTTATTTAGGAACGGAGGGAGTATTAGTTTGCTGGAAAACAAACTAAGTACATACATTACATCCATTATATTTTTCATCACATTCCTCTTGCAATACAATCAAGCATAATTTGGATTTGTGCATATTGTTACAAAAGTTTCAAGGAAGGCCTTCTGTATATGCAGGGGATGGTTCCAGCAATGATTGAGAGTGTGGAAACAATGCTAGAAAGATGGAGGCAACATGAAGAAACGGAGATCGACGTATACAAAGAGTCTAGGCTCTTGACAGCAGAAGTTATTTCAAGAACAGCTTTTGGAAGTAGTTACTTGGAAGGCGAGAAAATCTTTGACATGTTGATGAAGTTGGGAATGATTGTGGCAAAGAATCGTTTTAAGATTCGGTTGCCTGGCATCGGGTAGGCTCCCTGTCTCTCACAGTCCCTTCCATTCTAAAAAAAAAAAAATTGAAAAGATTTTGAAACAAACTGTCTTAGAAGCTATTGCCAAACTCGTCTCTGTGTCAATTTATCAACTTTTGTTTGCAGAAAGTTTTTGAAATTGCGCGATGATCTTGAGTCAGATAAAATAGAACAAGCAATTCGAGAATCAATCATAGGGATGATCAACAAGCGAGAAGAGAAAATGATTAGAGGAGAAAAAAGTAACTATGGGAGTGATTTTCTTGGATCACTTATAACGGCTAATCATGACCGTGATGAGAATAATAGAATTTCTGTAGACGAAATGGTAGATGAGTGCAAGACATTCTACCTTGCTGGACAAGAAACAACAAATGGGGTATTAGCTTGGAGCATTTTCCTTCTAGCAATTCACACAGATTGGCAAGAGAAGGCAAGAAAGGAAGTGTTTGAATTGTTTGGCAAACAGAACCCAAATGCAGAGAGTATTGCAAAATTAAAGATTGTAAGCATCATCTAACTCTCTTATCATCAGTTATTTTTCCTTGCAAATTTGCAATCACCACACGGTTACAGACATAACTTTGGTTTCTTGAAGTTTGAATGTAGGGCATAACTTTCATGTTTTCCCCTCTCTTTTTTTCCTTGCAGATGAGCATGATCCTAAATGAAACTCTAAGGCTATATTCACCCGTGTCGAATTTGCTGAGAAGAGTTGACAGGGAAGTTAGATTGGGGAAACTGATTCTTCCAGCCAATATAATTGTGTTCCTCCCAATTCTAGCGCTCCACCATGACCCTGAGATATGGGGGCAAGATGTTCACCTCTTCAAGCCAGAGAGATTCGCAGACGGAGTGGCTAAAGCAACGAATAACAACATTGCGGGATTTACTCCGTTTGGTTTCGGTCCTCGAATTTGTGTAGGCATAAACTTTGCAGCTAACGAGATCAAGATAGCACTCTCAATGATTCTGCAGCGTTATAGGTTTACTTTGTCTTCGACTTATGCTCACTACCCGATTCAGCTTCTCACAATTAACCCAAAAAAATGGCATTCCTATCGTATTCAATAAGCTGTAATCTTGAACAACTGCATTTCAATTTCATTTTGGCGATTTTTGGAACAAGCCATTGATGCCGTTTGGGGGAGGCTGCTTTTTATCCATAGCACTGGGTGCAAGAAATAAGTTTCTGGGATTGGATTGGAAAGATGTCCAAGCCTGCACATTAAGTTTCTGGGTGTTTGTTCAGTGAGTAAATGGGGAGGCTGAGAATTATGTATAAGTATGTTATTTGTATTGTTGTAATGTGTGGGAAAAAGAAAGAGAAAAAGTAGAGAGTGCAGTGAACGTGAGGGAGCCCCCCCTTTGGGGGTCTCCCCCCACCAATGAAGTTGTGTGTGCATGTGAGTGTGTGTAAGATGTGCGAGTAGCCTATGTTTGTATTTGTTGCGAAAGAAATAATAAAAGTCAGTTATGTTGTGTGCGTGAAAGTGTGAATTTCTCTCTTTTTACCCACCAACACTTTCAGAGTTTTATTTTTTTAAATGAATATGGGCGCTTTAATTCAAACAAAATTTATCGTATTGCCTCTTACCGTGACATTGAACTGACCGATGCCATTCATTTTTTTTTTTTTTTATCGAAAAAAGAAGATTTGTTTGTGTTTTTGCCCATTTTATAATGCATTTGAAAAGGAAAAAGAGATAAAAATTTAATGGCATTAGTTCGCATAAGAAATCTGAATGGTTAAGTGGAGATAAATGGCTTTGGGTTGTGCATTCTCAAAGTCCAAAGGGCCATTATATTTTGAGCAGTGGAATGGGTTGGTAGTTTGGTCAAAGCCAAAGTCTCCTTCAATGTCTTCAAAGATCTTCTTTAGAAACCTCTCAAGAATTTCAAAAGCCTCCAGCTCCTTTATATATAGGGATTGTCATGGGTTTGTGATGGTGAGTACAGAGAGAAAACAGTGAAGTGTAGGATTTCTCTCTTTCACCTTGCATGTATATTTTATGTGTGTTTTATTTTTGCGTTACGCTTTCATTGCGAGTGGGAATAAAGATTATATGAAAAAATTTAATGGGTACACTTAGAGAGGGATGACGTTGGCAATTAAGCCTCTCTCCCCTAATTTGTCCAGATGATAATTTGCTATCTACAAGCAGTAGGAATATCTTCCAGAAAATCCCAATGGATTGGCCTGAAGTCAATGTTTGAGATTTCAAGGTTGGCTTCTTTCTAAGTCTCACGTTCGAAAGCTCTTAGTTTTTATTAACTATGGGGAGAAGTTAATAGGAGACATTCTCGGTCGTGTCCCACCAGTGAATAATGGGATTGATCCTTCCGTGTGACTAGTTGACGTGCACGCATCCAATATCATTCAGCACATCCAATATTCAACTCGCAACTTCCAAGTCTTCAAGACAATAACCAGCATTACTAAGTATATCTGGATATTGATGAATTGGACCATATCCTTTTTAGCTTTCTCCCTTCTAATTTCATCAAAACTGCTCGGATCAAGCCATTCCCAGTCTTTTTTTTTTTTTTTACGATTCCTCGACTTGACCCTTGAAAACACGTTTTAAACACATTGAATAGTTTCGATCACCAAAATTCAGTCGGGAAAGATGAGTTCCGCATTTTAGGCCATATGCATGATCCCTTATTAGAAGGGGTTTGTATATTGATGTATGTATTTGTCCCTACTATCTCTCTACCACTCTTTCCATTATTCTCAATTCTTTTTATATTTTTCTCAGCCCCTCAATGACTGAATATATAAAAGCAATGAAAAACAGAAGCGTGTCCAAACGTTAATGATCATTCAGACTTGGATATGCTCCACTTTCGTCCTCTCATCCAAAACCCAAAGTCTTCGTCGGATGATAATTAAGTCTTCACCTGGGCCCAAACTTGGCAATTCTGATTCATCAGTTCTGTGGAGTCCTCTTTCTCCGATGATCCCTTCACGTGGTGATGGAAGACGGAAGTGATGTCCTCGCTCTTGAGTCGTGCCTAGTCCTGCACACTCAACGAACCGTTAGCACCAGACTGGACCTTGGAGCCCAGAATGGTACTCCGACGGTCAAGTAAGTAAACAGAGAAGGCGAAGGGTAGATCTAGGGTTTTCGTGGATAGAGTATTGCGTACCTTTCTCAGGTGATTGAGTTTACCTTTTATAGGTGAGCTCTGGTGTGCTCGTCACGTGACTTAACCGCTCGGCTGACGTCATGGTGACGAGCCCGAAAGAATATGCGTTGAACGCATGCCTCCAGTAGGATATCGACACGTGTCGTAACCGCTCGGATCACGTCACCTGTCACGATCATAGTTTGTTACGGGCACAGGCCGCATTAATTGCTTTGCTGACTCAGCACTCTACCTTCTGGAACATTCTCGAATCATGGAGCCAGCTTTAGCTCACCTCTCGGGTACGCCCCGAGGTCATTCAGCATCAACCCTGAAAGGTCGTGAACAAGTTGAATATATGGCAGCTCTCGGCTCATTACCGAGACTGAGGCCCGAAGCCCCAATCTATTCCTTACAAACTAGTTTGAACAACCAATCCGAAGAGTCCCTCCATACTAGGCCCTCGTCGACCAACAGGTAGGTGTCTCTAAGAAGTGAGTAAAGTGCTCGGTATACCGGACCCCTACAAGTTCCCTATTAGATTTTGTCTTATGTAACCTTGACAGCCACCATCACTAATTCTAATGTGTTTTTCGTTCAAAGCCCTTTTGTTTGTTTGTTTAGCTTACATTCACTTCGACTAATCTCTTACGCAGTCCAGTCCAAGGCAGGTCATCCACGTTAGAAATAAGAGATTCACAAAATTTACTTTCTTGTGACCCGATCTCATGAATCGAACCATGGTCAAATGGTCAATTGTGTGGAGAGCAAACCCACCAATAAACCGGACTAACCTGGTGGCTGTTCGTAGACTTTTAGCCACCACAATTGTTAAACTCTATCAAAGACTATTTTTCTCTTCACGTGGGTAGAAAACGTAGCAGTTTCTGTCCACATATATCACTTCATCTTGTGACCTAGTTGAAGGAAAGTTTATTGTTGCGGAAGTTAAGGCAGTGTTTGGCTGTGCAGGCAGGGGAGCCATGATTATAACCTTCCTTTTAACTAGCCTATGCATTTCTCTACTTGTAGCACTGTTAGGGTTCTTGTACAAGGTATGGTGGACCCCAACTCGAATTCAACACATCATGAGGTCGCAGGGAATCAAAGGCCCTGCTTACAGATTTCTCCATGGGAATACAAAGGAGATCATCCAAATGGGAGAAGAATCCATCAGAAGTCCAATGGATTACTCATCCCATCATATTTTCCCAAGAATTTTGCCTCACATCCATGCATGGAAACAACTCTATGGTATCAAATCTTTAGTTTTAGCTCTCAATTTGGTTCTCTGCTTCTCTTTTTTCCAATTATTTGTTGGAGTGCAAACAACCTTCAGCAGTACCGGGGTGGGGGCGGGAGCCCCCACGGGACACGAGTGTCCCGCATTCCGGAGTGCGACTTTAGGAGCATTCCGGATTGCAGCGAAAATAATATTTGAGGGACCTCGGTGTGTAATTTCGGCTATAGGTCCGACCTAATTATTTCGTTGTTAGCTTGTAATTAGATAGAGAGGCGAGAGAAAACGCAGATCTCAGAGAGATTGCGAGAAGACTTGTACTCTTGATTTCGATTTCATAGTGGACTGGTGTGGCTCCCGTGGTTTTTCCTTGCGTTGAGGTTTTCCACGTATATCTGTGTCTCGCTTTTTTTTCTGTTTTTCATTACGCACGATTACTTGTTTTTTTGTTCTGTGATTCATTGTTTCCAAGATCCGTAGGGGTGTTGTGGGGTTGCGAAAATCCTAACATTATTTATGAAATTAGGATCTTTTTTTACTTTCAAATATTCGGAATTTCGGAAGTACTTTAATCCATTTTGAGACAATTACTACTCTTTCTCCGTCGGGGTGAGTTTCCACTGTATTTTTTTGCCCGGTGTATTTATTGTTTAGTCTTTAGACTTATTCATAATTTTTACTTAGTTTTTCGTTGCAATTTTGGTGATTGATTCTTTGTCTTGATGAGAGGAATAAAAAAAAATTATCAAAATTTGAACCAAAGTTGACAAAACTTCATATAAGACAACACGTTAGACAAAAAATACCTGTTATTTGGTAATTTTTTCGTCTTTACAGTATTTTTTTGTTTGATTCAACCTACTGGAACAGGTAAAAATTATCTAATTTGGCATGGTCTTCAAGCTCAATTGGTTGTCACTGAACCTGAGCTTATTAAAGAGATATTGAACAACAAAGATGGAGCATATACCACAGGAAAGGTCGATGTTCTCATGAAGAAGTTAGTAGGAGAAGGGATCCTGGGAGCAGAAGGTGAAAAATGGTCGAAGCTACGCAAAATAGCGAACCATGCTTTCTATGGAGAGAGCTTGAAGGTAGCCACCTTCACTATTTAGTGTGGCAATACAACCATTCCCATTTGGAGTAAATATACTTCTGAGTTCTGACACCACAATATCCTGTCAGTTATTAAAAGGAATTTATATAGATAATTTTTTCATTAATCTTCTCTTAGGCATAATTAAGCAAAATTACTGTTATAGAAGTTTCAAACGAAGCCTTCTTCTACATAAATGCAGGGAATGGTTCCAGCAATGATTGCTAGCGTGGAAGCAATGCTAGAAAGATGGAGCCAACACGATGGAAATGAGATCGAGGTATATGAAGAGTTTAGGCTCTTGACATCGGAAGTTATTTCCCGCACAGCTTTTGGAAGTAGTTACTTGGAAGGCGAGAATATGTTTCACACGATGATGAAGTTGGCTACAATTATAGCAAGGAATAGTCTCAAGATTCGCTTTCCTGGCATTGGGTACGCACCCTCTTTCATAATACCCTTTATTTTGAGGACAAAAGAAATTTAAAACGATTTTCAAATTAGTTGTCTTTGTAGATCTTACCAAACCTGTCTTAACTATGTCAATTTACCAACTTCTGCTTACAGAAAAATTCTGAGATCACGCGATGACATTGAGTCGGATAAAATGGAACAAGCGATTCGAGAATCAATTATGAGGATTATAAACAAAAGGGAAGAGAAAGTGATGAGAGGAGAAGAAAGCAACTATGGGAGTGATTTTCTCGGATCGCTTATAAAAGCTAATCATGATCCAGATGAGAAGAATAGAATATCAGTAGAAAATATGGTGGGTCAGTGCAAGACATTTTACCTTGCTGGGCATGACACAACAAATCTAGCACTAGCTTGGAGCTTTTTTCTTCTAGCAATTCACACAGATTGGCAAGAAAAGGCGAGAAATGAAGTGCTTGAACAGTTTGGCCAACAGAATCCGAAACCAGAGGGCATTGCAAGATTAAAGACGGTACACATCATTTAACTCGCTTATTGTTGAAAGATTATAATTGATGTGTATTCTTCTCACTAGGAGGCACAATATATAGACTGTGTACAAGATAATTTAGGAAAGGAAATAATAAGGAAATTGCTATCTACCTAATTAGACTAATTACAATCTTCCTAATTGTCTAATTGCCTAATTGATTTACAACATGTGCTACAATATTCTTTCCTTTTCAACACTCCCCCTCAAGCTGGAGCGTATACATCGTATACTCCTAGCTTGCGACAAATAGAATCAATGGAAGCCTTGGGAAGAGCCTTCGTGAAGATATCAGCAAGTTGAGAGCCTGAAGGAACAAAAGGCGTGCTGATCTCCTTTGACTCCACTTTCGACCGAATGAAATGACAATCAACTTCAATGTGTTTGGTCCTTTCGTGGAATACTGGATTATTAGCAATATGGATAGCAGCCTGATTATCACAATATAAAGGAGTTGGATCATGTACTGGAAACCCAAACTCATGTAGAAGTGTACGCAACCAAGTCAACTCACAAGTGGTATGAGCCATTACTCTATACTCTGCTTCAGCACTAGAACGTGCTACAACAGACTGTTTCTTACTTTTCCAAGTCACAAGATTGCCACCTATAAAGGTGCAATAACCAGTGGTAGAACGACGATCAGCAGGAGATCCTGCCCAGTCAGAATCCGTATACCCTTCGATACGAAGATGTCCAGACGCTTTGTAGAGAAGTCCACGTCCAGGAGCATTTTTAAGATACTTCAAGATGCGAACAACAGCCTCCATATGAGAAACTCGAGGACAAGTCATAAATTGACTGACAATACTGACTGCATAGGAGATATCGGGTCGAGTGATAGTGAGATAAATAAGTTTACCCACAAGTCTCCGATACAACTCAGGATCGTCAACCAACTCACCATCGTCAGGCATAAGCTTATGATTAGTCTCCGTAGGAGTAGCTACAGGTTTAGAACCAAGATAACCTGTATCTTTCAAGAGATCGAGAGTGTATTTCCGTTGTGATAAACTGATGCCTGCTTTAGAACGAGCCACTTCAATGCCAAGAAAATACCGAAGCTTGCCTAGATCCTTGGTGAGAAAACTGGAACAAAGGTGACGAATTAATACCTGAATCCCATCATTGTCACTCCCTGTAATGACAATATCATCCACATAGACTACGATAATCACAATACCACTGGTGGTCCTTTTAAAGAAGACGGAGTGATCAGCTTGACTTCGTGTCATACCATGAGACACGACGGTACTGCTGAATTTATCGAACCAAGCCCGGGGAGATTGTTTGAGGCCATAAATAGATTTACGAAGATGACACACAGACTCCCCCTTGGACTCAAAACCGGGTGGTTGAGCCATATAAACTGTCTCAGAGAGATCTCCATGAAGAAAAGCATTCTTGACATCAAGCTGATGGAGAGGCCAATCAAGGTTGGCTGCAAGAGAGATAATAATGCGAACAGAATTGAGTTTGGCAACTGGAGAAAAAGTCTCAGTGTAGTCAAGCCCATAGGTTTGAGTGAAACCTTTGGCCACAAGACGAGCTTTCAGACGATCAAGAGTACCATCAGGATTGTGTTTGATGACAAACACCCAACGACAACCAACAATATGTGCTCCAGATGGCTGGGGAACAAGATCCCAAGTATGATTCAGTGATAAAGCGCGCATCTCTTCTTCCATAGCAGAACGCCATCCAGGATGAGAAAGAGCCTCCTGATAAGACTTAGGAACAGTAACAGAGGACAAAGACACAGAAAAAGCGCGAAAAGAGGGAGACAAATGATCATAGGACACAAATTGAGAGATAGGATGGGAAGTGCAGGAGCGAATACCTTTACGGTGAGCAATAGGAAGATCGAGTGTCGGATCTGAAGACGCTTGAGGAGATGGTGTGGGCACAGAAGCTGTATCCGGAGGTGCAACAGGAGTAGCGGCAGCAGAAGAACGTCGAACATATACCTGTGTAATTGACGGTCGAGTAGCAGTCTCAGAAAGACCATGGTCAGCCGGTAACTGAGCAATCTCAGGAAGACAAGGTGGTGCCAACAATGGTGTCAACTGAGTACCCTCAAAAGAATAATATGGGATATTTTCAAAAAAAGTCACGTCAGCACTTACAAAGTGCTTCCGTAATGAGGGACTATAGCACTTGTATCCTTTCTGTGTCAGAGAGTAACCCAGAAAAATACATTTGTAAGAACGCGGATCAAGTTTATCACGACCTGGAGAGAGATTATGAACAAATGACACACAACCAAAAAGTTTTGGGGGAAGAATGTAAAGATCCTTGTCAGGAAACATGACCTGATAAGGAATTTTGCCATGCAAAACCCGAGAAGGGGTGCGATTTATTAGATAATTCGCGGTAAGAACAGCATATCCCCAAAAATGTTTTGGAACGTTCATGTGAAGCATAAGGGCACGAGTTACGGCTAAAACTGGCCCATTCTTCCGTTCTGCAACCCCATTTTGTTGAGGGGTAGTGACACACGCAGTCTGATGAATAATACCATGAGTTTCATTAAACTGTCTAAATGGACGAGAAAGATATTCTTGGGCATTGTCAGTTCGCAAAATACGTAATTTAGCATTAAATTGGTTGACAATCTCAGCATGAAAGACTGAAAAAACAGAAAATAATTGAGACCTATCTTTGAGGAGATACACCCATGTTAAACGAGAAAAATCATCAATAAATGTGACAAAATAGCGCGCACCACACAAACTCGTAGTGCGCGAAGGTCCCCAAATATCAGAATGAACTAATGCAAAAGGTTCTACACATGGTGACTCAGTTCGTAAAAGGAAAAGAAATTCTACGATGTTTACTAAGTTCACATGTGTCACAATTAAAAGGAGAAAAACTAGGTAAACTAGGAACTAGCTTGCGAAGGTTGGCCGAGGATGGGTGCCCAAGACGACAGTGCCACTGATAAGGTGTAACAGTAGAATGTAAAGCAGAAGGACTAGATAACTGCTGTTGTTGCTGCTCCTGAAGGTAATACAGACCATTCTTCTCATACCCCCCACCAATCATCCCCTTTGTCTTGAGATCCTGAAACTCACAATGAGAAGGAGAAAAGAGGATAGAACACTGGTGAGTATGAGACATTTTATGAATCGAAAGAAGATTAAATGGAAATTGTGGCAAATATAAGACAGGCTGAAAAACAAGACCAGATGAACGATATGTACCAATGCCTTGAACAAGAACCTTAGTGCCATCGGCAATAGTAACATAAGTCTTAACAGAAGGAGTAACAACATCAGTCAAAAGAGACAAATCACCTGTCATATGATCAGATGCGCCAGAATCGAGAATCCAAGGAGTGCTACGAGAAGATGAATGAAGACACGTATTACCTGAGGTGACATGAGTTGCAGTGGAAGAAGAAGAAGATGCATTGGCCCTTTGAATCATAGAATCATACTCAGTCTTGGACATAGTAATCTGAGTAGGAGCAAGAGCAGATGGCTCCCCCTCAAGTGTAGCCTGATTAGCCCAAGTGGGCTTGCCATGCAGCTTCCAACATAATTCAACATCGTGGTTGGTCGCACCACAATGAGTGCACTTCTTGGTGCCACGACCACCACGTCCCCCACGTCCTCCACGACGACCACCCCGCTCAGAAGAACTACCACGACTGTGGGAGGTATTGCGATTCCCAAAAGCAGTGTCTGGTTGCTTAGGTTTATCACCCATAATGAATTCAAGAGATAAAGACACAAGCCAAAAAGAGAGGAATTGTTACCCAGAGGATTGACAAGTGCAAAGAGAGGGTACCCGGTTGATTTAGAGCCTGAATAACACCTGTAACAAACAAACCGAGTTCCAGAAAGATTGATCGAGGGCCAGAAAGAGATTAGGGTTACTGTTCACGACTGCTACAGTGCACGCGAGCACTGTTCACGACTGCTACAGTGCACAGAAACACTGTTCACGGCTGGATTTTTTTTTTTTTTTTTTTGGATCGAGGGTTGTGTATTGGGGTTAGAGAGGTTTTGGTTGTGGTCGATTTGAGTGAGAGAGAGAGAGAGAGAGAATTTGACGAAAAAAGATAGAGGTAACGAGAAAGAAAAGTCAGGTTCCTGGAACCCGCTCTGATACCATGTTGAAAGATTATAATTGATGTGTATTCTTCTCACTAGGAGGCACAATATATAGACTGTGTACAAGATAATTTAGGAAAGGAAATAATAAGGAAATTGCTATCTACCTAATTAGACTAATTACAATCTTCCTAATTGTCTAATTGCCTAATTGATTTACAACATGTGCTACAATATTCTTTCCTTTTCAACACTTATCATCATCTATTACTTGCAATACCGACAACGAAAGCAATATGGATGACCAGGATTTCACAACTAGTAACTTTTCTTAGAACACAAACAAGATATATGCGAGCGAAGGCTCAATCAACCCTTGAGTTTCGGTTTGTTCAATTACACATTAGTTTCTCATTATCTTTAACTTTTCCCGTTCTTCTTGAAAACTTTTAAGATGAAATAAGAACATAAGAAACACTTAAAAGAGAAAGTTCAGAACACGAGTATGTAATTGTTACACTTAAGGTCCACATCCAGGTGCAAGATTGGCACAAGACTATCAGTATGGAAAGAGAGAATTTGAAGATCTCGAACAATGTAACTCTCAACAGACCATTGGACCATAACATGTTTTTCGTAACTCTCATCAGACATCCTAAGATCCTGAACAACACATTACACAAAACAACTTGAAGAGTAGTCAAAATACACCTAATACTAAAATAGGTCTATCTAATCAAGCGATTTGGCCAACGGGCTATGAACATGATTCCCAATGAATTAGACATGCCAAAAGAAAGATTTATATCATGCGAATATTAAATTTGGGACATTACTTTTCTCCGTTTTCTTGTAGATGAGCATGATCCTAAATGAAGCTCTCAGGCTATATGGACCAGTGCTCAATTTGCAGAGAAGAGTTGGAAGGGAAGTCAAATTGGGGAAGTTTATTGTTCCAGCCAATACAGATGTGTTAGTTCCAGTTATGGCACTCCACCATGACTCTGAAATATGGGGACAAGATGTTCACCTCTTCAAGCCAGATAGATTTGCAGAAGGAGTGGCTAAAGCAACAAATAACAACATTACAGGATTTATTCCATTTGGTTTCGGTCCCCATACTTGTGTGGGCTTACACTTTGCATCCAACGAGGCCAAGATAGCACTCTCGATGATTTTGCAGCGTTATAAGTTCACTCTCTCACCAAACTATGTCCATTCTCCATCGTTTTTGAATTTAACAATTCGCCCAGAGAAGGGAATTCAGATCATTCTCAAGAAGTTGCAGTTTTGAATTCTGATATTTCTAATTCATATGGATAATTGTAAGGACAAGCCATTGATGTCTTTTAGGCAAGGCTGTGATTACTGAATGTTGTTTCCATTTCCTTCACAAAAGCAAATCATAACGTCATGTGGACACTATCAAGGATCAAATGCTATAAGGCAAGAGTTCTTGCCAATCTAACTAATGCTAAAACTAGTTGAGATAAGGTATGCTGGCCATCAACTCCAGGAGGACACAACAACTCCAGGAGGATGGGATTGGTCTCTTGCTGGACCTTGACCCTTTCCAGATTGCATTGAATGATTCGCTAGCAAAGAAAAGAGGGTGGAGAAAGGGTGGAAGAAAGGTGAAGCCAGTGGACGAAATCTTGGGAAATTCAATAAAATGATTTTTAGAAGGAAGGGTTCCAGGAAACGAGGCAAAAAGGAGCAGTTTTGTAGCTGCGGTTTCTCTTTCCATCTCGTCCGATGGAATGAACAACAGGAATCATATCTTGCTCAACGAAGCTCAGAAGGTGTGGGAGGCACACAAATCTGTGGGGCTTAGTTATGCAGGTGACAAAGGTGAAGCGATTGCTCAATGTAGGAGGGAAAGTAGGAAGGTCGGGCCCTGTTCGTTTCCCAGTTTAGTTTTAGTTTTAGTTTTGATGACATCATCATATCCCTCATTTCTCTCTCTATCTCTCTCCACTCATTACACCTTTTGACATCATCAAAACTAAACTAAAACTACCAAACGAACAAGGCCCTTATATTTCAATTGCGTTTGTTGAGGAAGGGATGAGTTTTGGGTTATTTCCTTTTGGGTCCTGGCGGCATTTGATCGTCGGAGTGCGAGTTTGCCTAGTTGGTTTTCTCTTGCTCTGTTGTGATTCTCATTCCTCAGATCCTTTTAATCTTTGTAATGTATTTTCAAAGATTAATAAAATCCTTTTTTTGCTCTTAAACAATGCTAAACCTTCTGCAAAACTACCGGATTTGAAACTGCAAACGACAATCTATCTAATACTCCGTCCGTCCGAATTTGTTTGTCCCTCGTTCTATTGCAACCTGATAAAAAATTAGTTATATCTTTAAATTGGTAAGTAATTATATGTCCAATATGGATCTTGTTTGATAGATCTCGATTAGTTCTATAAGACTATTTTTAAGATTACGTAAAACATTATAAATTATAAGATATAATCATTTGAAAAGTGGCACCAACTCCCAAAATGGACTAACAAATCTGGACGGAGGGAGTATATAAAGGGAGAGTACCAGTTTGGTGTCCCCTTTTTTGAAGCTCTGTCACAAAAGTGTTTGACACTCTTACCCCTACAAACTTCCTTTTTTACAGTTTCTCGAAACATGAAAAACCGTAACTACCACAGAAGAGTAATAGGTTATAAAGGTAAATAACCTTTTAATCAAGGGAAAACTTCAAAAAAAAAGTCTGTGAACTTTCACCCAAATGCTTCATAGGCCTCCAAACTTTGCGAAATTTCAATTACACCTCTAAACTTCACACATTTTAATCAATTAAGCCCACACCGTTACTTCCCATCCATTTACTAATGGAAATCGTTTACCTGTCCTGTTGGCCCTCTTTTTGGAGGGAAATGCAAGCTGCAGTGTCACCCTCCTTCACTTTATCCCACCATTTTTACCCTCATTCACTCTATCATATATATACATCCACTCCCACACCAAATAACTTAAAACCCTACTGCCCTTCTTCATTTTTTCTCCTCTCTCATCTTAAACGACTGCCATCTTCTCTCTCTCACACCTGAAAAATGAGAAACCACCGTGACATTGGCAACTTCATGGAAGACAATCCTTGCAAAGTTTGTGGCAACCAGAGAGAGATGCACACCTCTTGGACAACAATAAACCCAGGAAGAAGGTTTGTTTCCTGTCCAAATGATAGCTACAAAGACCTTGCTTGGTTTGATCCACCCATGTGTGCAAGGTCAGTGCAAATAATTCCAGGGCTACTCAGGAGGGGAAACAGAATGGAGGCTAAGATCACAAGGTTGAAGACTAGAGAGAAGCTCTGTGTTGCATTAGCAATGACTTGGGTTGCCATTGCCATTGTATGGTTGCAAAAAATGTAGGGCTTCTGCCTATATACTTCATGTGTAAGGGTTAGTGGTGGTGTTTAAGTATGTATTGGGTATGGGTAAGGCTAAGGCTAAGGGTATGTATTTCTTTGGGTTTTGTGGTGGTGTATGAAGTTAATGGATAATGTAATGACCCTTTTTATTAATTTATGGTAATGAAGCCTTATGTTTCTTAATTCTTGTGTGCATGAAGAAGAATTAATCCTAAGTGTAATCAAGGTTTGTGTTCACAGTTTAAACAGAGCATTTGGCTGAATGGAATTTGTTTGGGAAATAAAACATAGTGGAATCCAAAAATTTCACTGGGTGTTTTGTTGTGTTGTAATTCATTTTGGAATAGCAAAGAATGTAAGCATGACCAAACAAACAATGAAAAGCCATAAGCATACATGAAAAGCCATCACAAAAGCCATTACATCAAAAAGATGGCAACACAGGTTGCATACATTTTTTGCCATCACCCAGGTTCATACACAAAAAACCAACACAGGTTCCATACACAAAAAGCCATCACAAAAGGATGTCCTACCATCAAATATCCAGGTTCTTACTTACATAAAAAAGATGGCTAATAACACAGGTTCCATACACAAAAAGCCATCATAAAAGGATCTAGTTTACTGCTGTCTTGTAGACACAAAAAAATAAATAAATAAACAGATTCATCTTTCTTCACTTGGGTGTTTTCTTGAAAGAGCTTGCCAACCTAACAACCCTTCCTCTCCACACCAGTTTCCCACTGCTCTCTAGAGTGGTACGGTTGACCATAGTTAATGTTGAACTTGCCCTTGACTCCTGTGAGGCCATAGGTGGTTGATCAGGGGCAAGGGCAGGGCTCCTCACCTAATATTGGAAATAACTCAGAAATTAACATAAAAACAGAAACACAGCTAATGTAAAAGATAAACACAGTCCATACCATAGTTGCGTTGCCATTTGTAGGTGCAACAGGGTCTACAATAGGGGCTGCAGTGGAGTCTGGTGCAACAGAGGGTTCACTTGTTGATGCACCAACATGGGATTTCTTGCATGACCAATAACAAAATATTAATTGCATATCCATAAATAACAAAAAAAAACTGATTGCAATTAAAGTCCATACCTTTCTTGGGGGACCTTCACCTTGCGCTTTTTTCTTCTTACAACCTCTTTTGTTTTGACCCACCTTTCCACATGCACTGCACCTCATTTGGACCCCCTTCTTGGTCAATTTTGCGAGATCTTTTGGCTCTTCTGGCTCCCTCCTCCTAGCCTTTTTGGGCCTCCCACTTCTCTTTTTGACATCAGGAGGTAGCATGACTTGATTATTAGTTTCAGGCCATAGATCTCTTCCATTTATGGGGCTTAACAGATTCTCATAACACTTTAGATATGTACTCACTTTGTACCACTCATGGACATAGTCAAATGGGTCTTGCTGTAAGAATTTAATGGAAGCCAAAGCATGCACACATGGGATTCCTGAGATGTCCCATTTCCTACAACCACAGGTTCTGTTCACCAAATCAACCCTGTACTGATTTCCAGTTGGTCCAGTCACCTCAAACTGTTCACTCCCACACCATCTAGGAATCAAGTTATCCTTCAGTTTCTCAATTATCTTTACTATTTTGGGACAAATGGGATGTTTGGCCCTCGTCATTACATCCCTTCTCTTGTGTATTGTCTCCATAAGAATGAGTCTTATCCTTTCCAACATGGTAATAATGAGTTGATCCCTAGCTGAGAGAATGGTTGAGCTGTAAATCTCACATAGATTGTTCAATAAAATATCACATTTGGGAAATGTGTCAAAGTGTGACCTGCTCCAGTTGACAAGTGGTCTCTCACAAAGCCATTCATATGCCTTCTTGTTTACTACTTTCATTTCCTCCATTGTTGCAGTGAAGTGAGGCATGATGGTTGCCCTTGCAACCTTCCATAAAATATCTTTCATCACCAACCCTTTGAATTCTCCCTTGAAATTGTTGTACAAGTGCCTCACATAGAATCTGTGGGATGCATTAGGGAACAATGTACTTACAGAGTCGCTTAACCCTTTTTGTTTATCACTCATGAAGGTGAATCTGAAAGAATTCTCAATTTTCAAATCCTCACCCAACATCTCAAGGAACCACAACCATGTCTTCAGGGGGTCCCTTCAGGTGGCAGCCATCCAACCCTATCACTGGTCTAAAAGATTCCAAAAACCCTTTCTTAAGAGCACCCCAACAAATATAGAACCTTTTAAACTTGACCTCACCTTCAGACCCAACAACTGGTTTGACTTTTATAATAATTGTTGTGTCATCATTTGTGTTCAATATCTCTATAGCATAAGAATTCAACATAGTAAATTGTTTTGCTGCACTGCCTTGTAACATATCCAATGCAATCTTCTTTGCTCTGTATGCATTTTGAGGATTAACCTTCACAGTCTTTTCTGACTCAATTGTATCAACAAGGGAAGGAATAGGCCATGTAGGGTTTTTCCTTATCCTCTCTGAGTATTTCTTCACAATCCACTTTGTGCTAACCCATGGCACATTGAAGGACCTCACACAAGAATGTTCATCTATGAATGTCTTAACCCTATACACTTCATCATTTGGAACATAGGAACAATAGATTGTCCAAGGGCAAGGACTCTTGCAAGTAGCTCTTACCTGCCTCTTGTCACTTTTAAGAAACTTAATTTCCTTACCCCACTTAATGGCATGCTCTTTCACAGCTTCCCTAAACAGAGCATGTGTTTTAAACTCCATCCCAACTTTGAATATAGGGTTCCCCATATCTGTTTTTTCATTAAACACTGTGTATTTCACTCTATTGCCTCTCCCCTCTTCATCTGAGTCACTGTCTATACTCCTCAAATCATCATCAGATGTCATTACATCTGTATCACCCTCTATATCTGCCAACTCATCAACCACATGTGCATAATCTTTGGTATCCCCACTTGTGGTGTCCATATCCTTATCCACATTAGCATAAAACAGTGCATCATCATCAGTCAACTCATAATCACTATCATATATCTCAGTTTCATCATAAGAAGATGAACTTGAGTCCAAGTCATAATCATCTGTGACTCTGTGTCATCATCATCATGACCAACCTCCACATTAACCACATACTTGCCTTTGTTGGTTTTTCCCTTTGAGGTGTGTGTGGTAGATCTAGTACCCCTTTTTCCCTTTCCACTAACACGTTGACTCTCTTGGGTAGCATAACACTCAACCAATTTAGATACCATGTAGCATTCAACTACTCTGTGTTTATCAACAGTCAAACACAAATCAGTGGCATCACTGTCACCTTTGATTAACTTTATTGTCCCATTTAAAATCCCATAAAATTCAATACTTGTAAATTCACCCATTTCAGAAGCCATGTTCACTAATTCCATGTATGTCATCTCATCAATATATCACAGAAATACAAGTACGTAATACTTCCCCCTATGTAAACCCTTGTTCGATTACCCTTGAAAACACCCCCATGATGCATTCTAATGCTAAAATGTTCTCCAGAATCTGCACAATGATCAAGAAAAAAAAACATATTCACACATGCATTGTGCTAAACAAAAAACGTTAGTAAACAAAGCACATTCAGTCACCATATTCACAAACCCATTAAAAACCCCTAAGTGCAAGATAAAATCCATTAAAATAAACCCGATCGAAGTGGAAGAAAACCCCATTAAACAAAGCTATTTCATTAAAAAAAAAACCTAATCGATTATGTATGCACTGTAAACTATAGTATACGTACCATAAGTGGGAGGATCACAACCAGATTCTCGCATCATCCAACCCATTTTTGTCTCCCTCAAGATCGACGAAGGATTAAGATACCAGAGTACTGGGATTCGATCGAGGTGTTTGGGGAGAAGTGGAGAAGAGAGGGGAAGATTTCTTGGGATTAGAATGAAGGTGGTGGTCTGTGTATCTATGCGTTATACGTGTTTCTCATGGCACGTGAATGTCACGTGTTTCGAATTCCCTCCAAAACGAGTGGTAATTCCCTCCAATAGGAGGGCCCATAGAGGTAAGCAATTTCCGTTAGTTGGAGGGCCCATAGGATAGGTAAGCAATTTCCGTTAGTAAATGGACGGGAAATAACAGCGTGGGCTTAATTGATCAAAATGTGTGAAGTTTGGAGGTGTAATTGAAATTTCGCAAAGTTTGGAGGCCTATGAAGCATTTGGGTGAAAGTTCAAAGGCTTTTTTGAAGTTTTCCCTTTAATCAACTGCCACCCCACGTTCACTGCCTATCATCGTCCTTTCTCCCTCCCTTCTTCAAGTACGCCATTTTCTCCCTTATTGCACACTAATCTGAGACTTTTCCTACCAATTTTCTGAACAATGATACATGTACAACAAAAGTTTCCAACAAGTCTCCAACACACTCACATGTTGTGCGGAGCCCACACACACTTCACACTCAAGTGTGTGTTGGCTCCACACATTATGTGAGTGTGTTGGAGACTTGTTGGAACTAGTTGTTTGGCCTACTCCATGTTTTTTTTTACTGTGTCCCTCTTCTTCTTCTTTTTTCCCCTGATCGACCAAAAAAAATTAAAAGAAAAAAGTTAATATGACTACTTTTTCCGTCACTATATCTCAATTCCCAATAATTTCTAACTGAAGTTTGTTAATTTTGAATTGTATTAATTCTGAAATACGACAAGTTCACATTGTTGGGTGAAATGGTAGGATATCATAAAATTACCCTAACAATTTTTACCTTCTCTGATTACAATTTTTTTTTTTTTCATGGTTTCTTATCAATTTGCTTTTACATGATCTCGCATCAAATTTACCCTCTCTGATTACATATTTTTTTCATGCTTTCTTATCTATTTGCTTTTACATGATTTCGCATCAAATTGAAAGTTCATGGATTCAAATAATCAACAACCAACTAATCTCCAAAATGGTGACAATTGATCAACTGAATCGACCCAACAAGTAAGACAAGAAAACCGTGTGCGACAACAAAGGCACCGACAAAGTCTAACCTGAAATGCATGTGTGCAACAAAGAGAAAGGAATAGACACGGAGAACAATTGCGACTCCAAAATATGACAACTGATCAAGTTGCCCACAGGTTAGAAAAAAATTGATAGAAGAGTACTTAGGTATTCGATCGTGGAAAAATCGGAGGTGACGGCGGCAGCGTTAGCATGGTAATGTATTTTTTATTATGTGCAATCTGTCACTATATATTGCTTTAATACGGAGTATCTAAAATGTAGCTATATTACTGGGAAAAAAGAGTATACAATGCACACACGATCAAACGATGTGCCGGATACTTTTGTGCATAGTTTTTGGTTAAAATCCAACTTACACACGTATTGTGTGTGCCCCGGCCTCTAGTGGGACAACCAATCCAATAAAAACGAGCCAACTCAGCAACAAGTGGGACAACCAGCTTTATACGTGGCCATCAAACTAACCATGGTTGGGTATTGGTCAATATGCAAACCCTATAAACGAAATCACGGGAAAAAGGCAGAAAAGGCAAAACAGAGTCCAAGGCAACCTAGCAAGAGCCACCAATACAATCTGCAAGGTGGGTTCTTCTTGCCAAATACCTTCTCCATTCCTTGTTCTCTTACTTTCATTAGGTTAATTTCATTTACTCCCTCCGTCCCGTAAACTTAGTCTTCTACGAAATTACGTACAATCTTCATCCTAAAAAATAATATACTTCCCGAAATATTTTTTTGTGCAATATGGATCTTCTTTGATAGTTTTCGATGAGATCTTTTGAACGGTGCAACAAAAAAAATCAAAAAATTGTTTTAGCAGATACATTATTTTTAGGTTTAAAAATTACACGTAGTTTCGTAGGAGACCAACTTTATAGGGCAGTGGGAGAAATATACTATACCTAATATAGTTTTGTTATTGGGCTTCGTATATAATTTGTTATTGGCATGAAACCAGTTTTGGGTCACGGATTGGGGCCTATGAACACTTCAACAGAAGAGAGAAATGGGTCACGGATTGGGGCCTACAAATACTTCAATTGAAAAGGGAAAAAGGATTCCAACTAGGGGTGAAAAAGGATTCCAGAAGAGAGAAATGGGTCCGGAACACCCCGAAAACCGAACCGAACCGACCGATTTTCACCCATAATTCCAACACGACAAAGTCCAGCGCTTGTATCCAAATTACTTTCCAGCGAAGTACATTTGTAATTTTCATTTTACTCAATCCGTTGAGTCTATGTCAATCTAGCCTAGCCAAGTTTTATTTCCATTTCTCTGTGACCCAATCAATTCATTTAATCCGATTTAATGGAGTTCGATTGGTTTCTTTTTTGTTGTTCTCTTTTTCCTACATGGCTGGGAAATTATCAAGTCCTTTGCTGTACTTTTTCGGAAGAAACAGATTCACATACACTTTCACGCTCGCTCTCTGTCTCACGTACACGCACGCAGTTTATGTGAGTTAGTTTGTGAGTGTGTGAGAGCGTGCATCATTTGAGACTCACCTACATCGGACGCATCTATGTCTAAATCAGACATATGTATGCAAAGCATATGCTCTATATTAACATGGCTTTTGTAGAAGCACAAACATAACTATCAAACCAAGCAAAATATGAACGAGCAATAGCGTGGAATTACCCAATTGACCCCATCAAGAAGGAAAGCAGCAGGTTTTTTTTTTATTTTTTGGGCAATCCAAAATTGATTGAAGACTCAGAAAAACCAAGGCATACCCTCCATTATACAATCATGCCTACGTTAACAAATTGGAAGCAAACCCACAAAAGTACAAGAAACAATAGATTACATATTAGCTAGACCCAAAAAGCCTAAGACTCCTCCTTTCTTTTTTTGCAATCAAGATGTCTGGACCAGCTTGCATGCACCTCAACTAATTCCCTTTCCGGTTTGACCAAAGGCAAGCCATTCAAGTCAGGACTAGGGAATTTACAAGAGAAGCTTGCAGCATGGCCCAAAGAGGTTGTCAAGTGTCGAACTCTGGATTTCTAGGTTTATAACTCATCTCTATTACCACTTGAGCTACCCCTTGGGATTGAACACTTATCTTAGTTATCTACCAGGAATTACACAATGCAGAAATAAGAGGGGAAGGTTCAACATTTAGGAATTTAGAGGCCTTAGTCATAACATCAAACTTGATTTTCTAGAGGCCTTAGTACTGACATCGAAAGTGATTTTATGGAGGACAAAGTGTGGGGGCCCGAATATATAGTTACTCGGTCATTATCAGTTATGGGCCGAAGGCAATCAGATGCCGATTATTCAGAGGCCGTGGGCCATAGGTCCTGCTATGGCCGAAGGATAACACAACCAACGATGCGTCATATGCCTTATTAAGGCCGAAGGGCGCAACACAGTATCTCCGGATCAAGGGGTAAGGGTCAGGGAGTATCCGGGCGGGCGGTGTACCCGACCCATGAGTTGGCCTGAACGGGTCAGGAGGCGGTTACAAGGGACACGTGTCGTGGGCCACCTGGCATCGGGAAAGGGGCTTCTAGAAGCCTCCAGATGACCATATGGCGCCCCGTTATAGGCCGTGTCACGTGACCGATGACGTCATAAGTGACGTCATAAGACTTGGAGAGCAAGTACATAGAGACATATGAATACCAAGAGATAAACCCTAAAGGTACACACACAATCTCAGATCTACTACTGTATTATACTCTCTCTCTCTCTCTCTATACTAACTTGATCGTCAGAGTGTCCTTGGCAAGAGGCCCAAGTGACTAGTCTATGCTCTTTGGCGTTGGATCTAGAGGTGTCAAACGTGCGTGCCGTGTCGTGCCGTGCCACTCAACTTCCGTGTCAATCGTGCTACGTGTCGTGCCGTGCCTATTTACTTCATCGTGCCGTGCCATGCTTTTTTTGAAGTCGTGTCGTGTTGTGTCGTGCCCGATTAGTTAATCGTGTCGTGTCATGTCGTGCCGTTGACTTACTCGTGCCGTGTCGTTTCTTTTTTTATCGTGTCGTGCCGTGCCTTTTTGTCGTGTCGTGTCGTGCCGTGCCGTGCCTTTTTTGTTGTGTCGTGACGTGCCTTAGACGTGCCGTGCCATGAGTTTTTTTAGTCGTGTCGTGCCGACGCCGTGCCTTCTTAGAAGATGAAAAGAAGGGCCCATTTAATTTGTAAAGGAGGTGTAGCAATACGGAAGACGAAAAATAAGAAAATTTTCCTATCTGATAGGTGGGAGTTTTTCTCACATAGTATAACAAAATAAGCAACTTAGAAGATGTTGCACTTTGTTAATTTTACCTAAAAAAAAAACTTGGAAGCCCATTTAATTTGCACTTTGTTAATTTTTCTTTCCTCTTTCAAGGTAACAACAGATTTGTCCACATATCTATCAGTCCCGACATTGTGACCACTTTTTGATATCAGATGATGAAGACAAATGCAATCAAAGGAGAGAGAGAAAAAAATTTGTTGAATTATATAGAGAGCGGGTATGGGTGGGATAGTGTGACGCACTTGGTGATGTGAACTACTAAAATAGAGGACATCCCCCTCCAAAATAGGCAAACCATGGGCTAGATGACAACCCCATCTAGCTAGGAACCCGTTGCATGGGTGAAATGAGATACTTGTCGAAGTGCAGGCACTAAAAAACGGGCAGCATCCCGTTGGATATTACAGTGAACACAGCAACGGGTAAATGACAATCAGAAGCTCAGGAGCAGTAACCATGAAGCTACTGAGGAAATCTACGAGTAGCAAATGACAATCAGATCTACGGGAATTAAAAGGTACCACAGTAATCAACTAATTAGCATACATAAGGAGTTCCATGGAGGAACACACAGCAGCAGTACACTGCTCAACACGGCAGCAGCATACAGAACATGAACGTGGCACAGATTGCTTTGCGGATACAGTACAACAGCAGTGAACATGTAACCATGAACAAAAGTTATGGGGCTAATGGATGTGATCATAGCAGGAAAATGCAGAAGAGCACTAATACTATATATTACTACAATGCAATGGACCATCTAACTAAATGTTCTCCTATAACCTAATCAGTACAATAAAAGAACATAGAACTCAATACCCCTTTTTATATCTATCTGCAACTTGGAAAAAGAATAATAAAAGAACATAGAACTCACTACTTATGACTTACGAGGCAATTAGCATGCAAGTAACACCGAGCAACTGGAGTCTTTGTTTTCCAATGTGATTTTGAGAGAGAAATCGATTGACAATATTGACTGTCAAGTAAATTGTGTTTGGGACCAGCCAGTATTCTTCAGAAACCTGCGACGAAAGATACAAGATAATGGTAATACTAGTCGCAGATTTTATTTCACCCCAACTACTACGGGTCTCCACACGCATGTATTGTTTTCCAACCCCAGCGAGATCTCATGTATTGTTTCTAACCACGTTGTCTACTAGCAATACACTTGCCTGTGGCATGGGTCTAGCAGGTGGGTTTGCACAACAATAGTTTACCATGCAGGGGTGGGTCTAGTAACCTTCCATGGGTTAGGATACCAGTTAACTCACTACAACAAAATCATGCTATGGCGAGAAAAAAAATTCGCCGCTAGAGTATCATTTTTCCTCGCCTAAGGTATTTGCGAGGAAATATTTCCTCACCCACTTTCCTCGCCTATACTGCGTCGCAAAAGGCTTTTGCGAGGAAAAATCATTTTCCTCGCCTATTGTAGGCAATTAGCGACGAATTATTTCCTCGCCATTTACAGGAATCGGCGAGGATTTATTTCCTCGCCAACTACATTTTAGGCGACGAATACACGAATTTGCAAGGAATTATTTCCTCGCCAATTACATTTTAGGCGACGAATTTTTTTGTCGCTAATTGTAGCGCGAAAACAAAAATGTGATGTTCTCTACCCAGCTTTCCTTTTTGCTTGCGCGGGAGTTCGAACTCGCAACCTCCTCTATGGCACACCCAACACCTATCCACCTCACCAACATTGCAATTTGTTCCATTATTCGACTATTTAATATATATAGTAGTTTTCATATGTTTTTCGCTGCATACGTTATATTCTTAATCATTATTAGTGTCCAAGCTTTTGAGAAAAAGAACATAAACACAAAATCGATAAACGAAAAGAGTTAAGAGCAATAAAATTTTAGCACACCGGTGATTAGAGTCGAGAGAGACTGAGAGAGTGTGGATCGACAGATCGCGACCCGTGAGCGGTGGATGGTGGTGAATCACCACAGGGTGTGAGCGCCGACAGGTGGTGGCCCGGTGGATGGTGGTGGTGACTGGTGACTGTGGATCGTGATCGTGGTGACTGTGGATGATGGTGGTGACTGGTCTGTGGATCGTGATCGGGACTCGTGAGTCGTGGTGGTTGGTACGGTGATTAGAGTAGGTGGTGACTGGTGAGCGGTGGTCCGGTGGATGATGGTGGTGACTGGTGACTGAGATCGATGGATCGGTGGCTGAGAGCCTAAGATGAGATCGATGAGAGAGAGAGAGTAGAGAGAGAGACGACCGTTTAACAGTCAGAGAGAGAGAGACGATTAGGGTTACAAGAAAAGTGGCTAGCATCCCTTATAATGGTATATTTATACTAGGGTTAGCTAGGCTACCGGTACAGAAGATCTAATGCACATAAAATGGCTTTTGGGGGCCACTTTTTGGTCCCACGTGAATAATCCGAACCGTTGAATGATTTCAAAATAATGTTTCGTACGGCCATGCAAAAAATTAAGTCAATTGGATATTTGTAACTGGTCTATCCAAAACTCCAAGTATTGAAATCAATTGGACATTTGTAACGTGGATTGACGAGTTACGCATATTCAATTGACCTGATTTTTGGCAAAGCCGTACGAAACATTATTTTGAAATCATTTAACGGTTCGGATTATTCACGTGGGACCAAAATGTGGGCCTCTAAAGCCATTGTACGACATGAACGGTGAGGATCATCGTAATTGTGTTGCGATGGAGGGCCTTTCAAAATCCGATTGTCGAAAAAATTGGTGAGAGTCATTAAAACATCAACACAAACAAAGTGAACGGTGTGGATCGTCATAATTGTGTTGCAATCGTGTGGCTATCGTACATTATACCATAACACAGTAGCTTGGTTCATAACCAAGTAAGTTCGATGTATAGAATTGCAAGGTAGGTGTAGACTCGTTTTTCCGAATGTTCGATCTGAACCGTTGCAATTTAATATCTCGTCAATTCTATCATCCTCCCCAAAATCGATGATCATCCGATATCGGTAACAACACGATCGAAACACATTCAGTGCTTGTAATGGAATTTTAGTACTATAATGCACCACTTCAAGGCCACCTAATCAATTTTTTAAAAATCTGAACCGTTAGATGCGTTTAAAGCATGTTTTTAAGGTCCTATGCAAAGATTTGGAAAAAAAAAATACCCAAAAGGGCTTGATCGGGCCAGGTTTTCGTATAGTAGTTTTATGAAAACCTACTCCGATCAACTACTTCCGGGTATTTTTTTTGCAAAATCCTCGCGTAGGACGCTGAAAACACGTTTTAAACGCATCTAACGGTTCCGATCGTCGAAATTTGGTCCGGAAAGTGGAGGCCCATTATTGTGTTCCTGTGAGAGTGAGACAGTGAAACTATGAAAGGAATCAAATTTAATTTGTATAATTTATAATTTTCTATAACCAAATTTAATAAAAATAATTCTATAATTTATATAATTTCTATAATTTATATAATTTCTGTAATTTAACATCTAATAATTTCTATAATATAATTTAATAAAAGAATCTAATTCCTATAATTTGAATTTCTATCATTTTTTTATAAAAAGAATTTGTATTTTTGTTTTCTTTTTTGTCCATCTCTCTCTCTCTCTCTCTCTCTCTCTCTCTCTCTCTCTCTCTCCCTCCCTCTCCCTCTCCCTCTCCCTCTCTCTCTCTCTCCCTAATTTTTTTTTTCAAAATCTTTATTAGATAAAAGGCAATGTATCAATTATCAAACATGTAAAAAAATATTTTACAAGTTTTTTTTTTTTTGTCCAAACTCTCTCTCTCTCTCTCTCTCTCTCTCTCTCTCTCTCTCTCTCTCCAAAGAATTTTTTTTATTTTTTTATTTTTTTGTTCATGACTTAGCGACTTACTTACAAGTTGCAAAACACTATTTTTTTTTTTCACAAAATTGTTTATTAGATAAAAGGCAATGTATCAATTATCAAACATGGCAAAAAATATTTTAAAAGCTTATTTTATTTTTTTGTCCAAACTCTCTCTCTCTCTCTCTCTCTCAAAATTAAAAAATAAAATAAAATAAATCAATAAAAATTTTGTAACTTCTTTTTCCCTCTTGTTTATTTTTTTGTTCATGACTTAATTTTTTTTAAACTTGATATAAATATATAATTCACTAACACAAGTTACACAACAAAAAAATAATTCTTTTTTATTTTTGTGATTATCAAAAAATACATACAAATAAATTATTTAACATTTTTTTTTTTGCCTTGTGTCGTGCCCGTGCCGAGCCGCCGTGTCGTGCCGTGCCAAGCCAACTTCCGTGCCGTGCCAGTCCAACTTCCGTGCTCGTGTCGTGCCGTGTCAGGCCAACTTCCGTGCTCGTGCCGTGCCGTGCCGTGTCCGTCCTACTTCCGTGCCGTGCCTTGCCAACTTCCGTGCCCGTGCCGTGTCGTGCCTCGTGCCATGTTGACTTCTTATCGTGCCTGTGCCGTGCCCGTAGAAGACCGTGTCGTGCCGTGCCACGTGCCACCGTAGCCCGTGTCGTGCCCACTCATTTCCGTGCCGCGTGCCGTGTTGCGTGCCAACTTATACCGTGCCGTGCCAGGATTTTCCCGTGCCTCTGGCGTGCCGTGCCGCCTCCCGACGGGCCGTGCCGACCCGGCCCGGCCCGTTTGACACCTCTAGTTGGATCATTGGGTAGAAGGAAAGAGTGTGTCATCAGGAAGTAGGTACTCCTCGCTGAATCTTCCCACCACACAAAGTCACGAGATTTTTTGATGCCTGACTTGCACAATGCAGAAATTAGAGGGTAAGGACAGAAAGCAGTATTCAGCACCAAATCGTGTGTATTGACTGCAAAACGAAAAGTTTCACTATATTGAAAGAGTTACAGTAAGATGAGAATACACAACCCCGAGCCTTGCTTGATGCTTTCCACTTAATTTGGTGATCATGGAAAAACCGGCCGAAGTCATCATCAGATTTCGTATCCATGTCTTCACCTAGGCCCAGTGAGGTTTGGCCTAAAAAGTTAGCTGGCTTATTTTTCGTCTTTATTTGATTTTTTTTGTGTTTTTTAGTTTTTCATCAACTTTTTGTATATTATTGGTTCGTCTCGGCGAGAGGAATCAAAAAGGTAAAAAATTATGATCTAATTATAATTTTTTTTGAATAAAGACAAAAATAAGTCAAAAGTCAGTTTTTTACACTTTTTTCGATCCTATTCAAAAAAATTGAAAGTTCTAGTCATAATCTTTTACCTTGTTGGATTTCTCTCGCCAAGACGAACCAATAATACTCAAAAAAATTGATGCAAAACGAACAAACGCAAAAAAAAATCAAATAAAAACAAAACAAAAAAGTTAAGTTGACTTTTTAGGCCAAACCTAAGTGTATACCTAACCTTTAGTTGTCGAGTCTAATCCATCACTTACAAAGCTCTGTAATGCACTACAAGAGTGACTGGAAATCCAATATCCTTTCTGCTCCTTTTAACCACGACAATGATTGCACCCCATCAAGACGTACATGTTTCCTTTTCAAGAGGGTAGAAAGCCCAATTAAAAACTTACATGTTTCCTTTTCAAGAGGGCTGCCCAATTAAAAACTTACATGTTTCCTTTTCAAGAGGGTAGAAAGCCCAATTAAAAACTTACGCGCACCTTAACTATTTCAGGCCTTAGCGACCAATACCATCATCCACTAGCAGGAAGTCCAATTAAAAAATCAAAACACATCCTGGCAGTCCAAAACACGATCGGACGGCCAAGGGGTGCACCCCCCGATCCCTCCAAAGATGTTAATAGCAACTAAAAGGTTTTGAACTTGAAATCTCGGTACGGAAAGCAAATCTAAAGTCTAATTCCTTGGGCATGCTTATATATTCACTTGATAAAAATCCGTATCACTTCATCTTGTAACCAAATCGAATGAAAGTTTATTGTTGCGAAAGTTAAGGCATTGTTTGGCTGTGCAGGCAGGGGAGCCATGATTATAACCTTCCTTTTAACTAGCCTATGCATTTCTCTACTTGTAGCACTGGTAGGGTTCTTGCACAAGGTATGGTGGACCCCAACTCGAATTCAACACCTCATGAGGTCGCAGGGAATCAAAGGCCCTGCTTACAGATTTGTCCATGGGAATACAAAGGAGATCATACAAATGGGAGAAGAATCCATTAGAAGTCCAATGGATTACTCATCCCATCATATTTTCCCAAGAACTATGCCTCACATTCATGCATGGAAACAACTCTATGGTATCAAATCTTTAGTTTTAGCCCTCAATTACGTTCTCTGCTTCTCTTTTTTTCCAATTATTTATGAAATTGGGATTTTGTTTAAGTGATTTTGTTTTTATTCAACCTATTGGAACAGGTAAAATTTATCTAAATTGGCATGGTCACCAAGCTCAATTGGTTGTCACTGAACCTCAGCTTGTTAGAGAGATATTGAACAACAAAGATGGAGCATATACCAAAGGAAAGGCCGATGTTCTCATGAAGAAGTTAGTAGGAGAAGGGCTCCCGGCAGTAGAAGGCGAAAAATGGTTGAAGCTACGCAAAATAGCCAACCATACTTTCTATGCAGAGAGCTTGAAGGTAGAACTTTCACTATTTCATTGATATCTCAAAGGAAAGGTATTTCTGCCGTAGTATTTAGTGTTGCCATACTACCATTCCATTTTGGAATAAACATACTTCTGGCACCGCAATATTCTGTCAGTTTTAAATAGGAATTGATACAGTTAAATTTTTCATTATAGGCATAATTATATAAATGCAGGGAATGGTTCCAACAATGATTGCTAGCGTGGAAGCAATGCTAGAAAGATGGAGCCAACACAATGGAAATGAAACCGATGTATATGAAGAGTTTAGGCTCTTGGCATCGGAAATTATTTCCCGTGCAGCTTTTGGAAGTAGTTACTTGGAAGGCGAGAATATATTTCGCATGTTGATGAAGTTGGAATCAATTATAGGAAGGAATTACTTTAAGATTCGCTTTCCTGGCATTGGGTACTCCCCCTCTTTCCTAGTACCCCTTTACTCTAAGGGAAAAGAATATTTAAAACAATTTTCAAATAAATTGTCTAAGGAGCTCTTATCGAACTTGAACTTGTTCAACTTTTACTTACAGAAAGATTATAAGATCGCACGATGACACTGAGTCGGATGAAATAGAGCAAGCGATTCGACAATCAATTATGGCGATGATAAACAAAAGGGAAGAGAAAGTGATGAGAGGAGAAGAAAGCAACTATGGGAGTAATTTTCTCGGATCACTTATAAAAGCTAATCATGATCCTGATGAGAGGAACAGAATATCAGTAGAAAATATGGTGGGTGAGTGCAAGACATTTTACCTTGCTGGACATGACACAACGAATCTGGCACTAGCTTGGAGCATTTTTCTTCTAGCAATCCACACAGATTGGCAAGAAAAGGCAAGAAATGAGGTGCTTGAACAGTTTGGGCAACAGAATCCGAAACCAGAAGGCATTGCAAGATTAAAGACGGTACACATCATTTAACTCGCTTATCATCGTATATTACTTGCAATACACACGAAGAAATAGGCTGCAATACCTACTAGGAAAGCAATATGGATGACCAGGATTTCACAGCTTGTAACTTTCATTAGGACACAATCAAGATATATGCGAGTGAAGGCTCACTCAACCCTTGAGTTTCGGTTTGTACAATGACGCATTAGTTTACTGGACCCAGGGTCCCATTAATGCCCAATCTCAGCAGTCCAAAATTGTTACTCTTAACAACTTTTAAGACGAAATCAGAACATAAGAAACACCAAAGAGGGAAAATTCAGAATCCGAAGATGTAAGTGTTACCCTTAAGGTCCATGTCCACGTGCGAGATGAGCATAAGAGTATCATTATGGAAAGAGAGAATTAGAAGAGCTAGAACATTGTAACTCTCAAGAGACCCTTGGACCCTCTCATAAAAAATGCTAACATCCTGAATAACCCATTATACTGAACAACTCGAAGAGCAGTCAAAATACACCCAACACCATATAGTAAATTAATTTACTTTTCTCCTTTTTCTTGTAGATAAGCATGATCTTAAATGAAGCTCTGAGGCTATATGGACCAGTGTTCAATTTGCGGAGAAGAGTTGAAAGGGAAGTCAGATTGGGGAAATTTATTGTTCCAGCCAATACAGAGGTGATAGTTCCAGTTATAGCACTCCACCATGACCCTGAGATATGGGGACAAGATGTTCACCTCTTCAAGCCAGAGAGATTTGCAGAAGGAGTGGCAAAAGCAACGAATAACAACATTACAGGATTTATTCCATTTGGTTTCGGTCCTCGTACTTGTGTGGGCTTAAACTTTGCATCCAACGAGGTCAAGATAACACTCTCGATGATTTTGCAGCGGTATAAGTTCACCCTGTCACCGAAGTACGTCCATTCTCCATCGTTTCTGAATCTCACAATTCGCCCAAAGAAGGGAATTCAGATCATACTCAAGAAGTTAGAGTTTTGAATTGTGATACTTCTAATTCATGTGGATGATTGTGAGAACAAGCCATTGATGCCTTTTTGGTGAGGCAGTGATTATTGAATGTTGCCGTTTCTATTTTCTTCACATAAGCAAATCATAATGTCATGTGGACACTATCAAGGATTTGTTGGAAATTATCAAAATAAAATGGGTTTTTAGTTTGGGTTTTATCAAATTATTCCTTGCGCCTTAAAGACAGCTTCTAAAAGAGTTTTGAATTTGTCCCTCATTGGCTATTTGGAAAAAGGTTGAATGGTTTAAAGATGGGAGCATGTTTGGCAAGCCAGCAATTGGGTATTGATACCACTAAAACTTGGTATTGATGCCTATTGTTTTCATGATGAGCAGAATGTCTGGGTATAGATACCCCAAAATTGGGTATCAATACCACTGGGTTCTATTCTAGAACAGAAAGTCAGGGTAGCGCATCAGCGCGTGAATTTTAGAGGCAAATCAGGCATTGCTTCGCGATTGGTTGTGACTGTTTGGAAAGGTTGTGACTCAAAACCAAAGGTCATTTGATCAATGGGTGTAACCCTTGATGAAAGGGTGCAACCCCATGCGAAAAGGTGCATTTGGGTCTATAAATAGAGCCCAAAGCACATTCATTCAACACAGTTTTTAGCGCCGTTACTCTGCCAAAATTCCTTCAAGTTGCTTTCTTGTTATGTTACACAGTTACTCTAAGAAATGGTGTCAACAGCCCCTTGGTTCTTTTGATCACATTTTAGGCTCGGAATTCTATCTGTCCTTCGTTTGTGCGGATGCAGGCAGAAGGTCTATAGACCGGGCATCGTTGTATCCTCGAATAGATTTGCCATCAACCCGGTGCACACCAAACAATGGAGGCGAATACTGTTTTCAGAAAGCGACATCGTAACGTGCCTCGAAGCAAGTTCCATCATCAAGGCATTCAATTTCCTCGAAGTCTCCCAGATTTTGCACCAACAGGATTCAAGAATCAAGAGCTCTAAGGCAAGAGTTCTAGCCAGTTTAACTAAAGCTAAACCTTCTGCAAAACCACCTGATTCGAAACTGCAAATGACAATATAACTAAAAGGAGAATAAATTCTACAGGGGACCCTCTGTGTAGAAGCAAATGTTCACCAGCATAATCAAAACAACCCAACTCAGCAATAAGGGGGGCAACCAGTTTTATTCTCATTGAAAAGAAGTTCATTAAATAGAGTATCTAATTGGCTTTTTCACTTTTGCAAATGTGGAAAGTCATATGATTCAGCGAAGTTGATGTTTCACTGGCTTCATGCATGAACTACAAGCAGCCACCAGAAGGAAAGTATCATTCCTGTCTTCGTATGACAGAGCAGAGCAGAGGAGTGCATGTCATTAGTATCAAGGGGTGTGGCAGCAACATGCTCAATTTGGGCAGCAAAAGAATTATGCTTACTGTAGAGCCGCCAAAAGATTCTTTAGCAAGAAAAAACGAACCATTCGCGCGAGTTTTAAACTTTTCTTCTTGAAATTAGGAGGATAACCATCCTTCTTAAAACACTTTGCTTCCATGTGCCCATCTTGATCACAATAGTTGCAATGAGGTCTGCGAGATCGATAAAAATAATTATAGGACCTTTTGATGCATTGGTACTCCTATTAGCAGCAATAAGAGCATCTGCTTCTAGAACCGTAGCTGTAGCAGGATGTATTAGTTTTGTTGGCATTTTTCGGGTTATGTCAAGCTTTTCAGAGTCTGTAATTTGTTTATTTTACATTTGGGGTTTGGGAGTTAGAGTCTTAGGGTTTGAGTCTAGATACTTCACTCAAGTGATTTCAAGCTTCTTTGTCAAGCCGATGTCGTGCCAAGTGTTTTGAAGCTCATCCGGAAAGGTATAATCATGCATATCATGTTTGCATTTAAGATTTATAATCTTGGTTTAGGTTGCATGATTTTTTCTTAGTCAAGTGCATTGGTTCATTTCTTAAATCATGTTTTTGTCTAAGGCATTTGATTTCTAGTCTCTTTGTCTCTCCTTGAGTCTTCCCTTGCGTTTACAAGCATCCAATTGCCCTTGTTTTCCCTTAAGCATTTGTAAGCATCTGATAGCCCGTGTTTAGTCCTTGTCTATAGCTTTCTGTGGCATTTACAAGCTTCTCGTAGCGCTCTAAGTAACGTGTCTTGCTTTAAGTGGCTAGCTTGGGGGCTACGACTTTAAGCACTATATAAGCATCATTTTCTCTCATTTAAGGTACATTTTTAGAAAATCAGCCCACTTTTAGAGAGATAGAGTCCTCCCCTCTTATTCCCTTGTGTGCTTCAAGGATCCAAGAAGAAACCAGATCACTGCAAGGTTGCCAATATTGGTGAAGTTGATTCATTAGGAGAAGTCGGTTTAGAAATTTCACCAGTAACAAGTCCTAGCTTATTTTTGGCACGAAGGGCCATACGCATTGCTCGAACTCATGTACTATAATTGTCTGGTGTTAACAAGGGTGAGACAAGAACGGAAGAAGGGCTATCATATTGATGAATGAGGTATGGATCATCAGAAGGTTCGATAAAAGTCTTTTGGCTTTCATTGGATCGAGTTGAAAGCATAAGACTTATCTCAGTTATCTGCCAAAGAATTACACGATGCAGAAATAAGAGGGGAAGGAATACATTTAGGAATTCAGAGGCCTTAGTCCTAACATCAAACTTGATTTCCTAGAGGCCATCAAACTTGATTTTCTGGAGGACAAAGTTAAGAGATTTCTGGAGGCTGTATTCGGCACCAAATCGCTATCGACTGCAAACCAAAACTTTTCACTATATTGAAAGTGTTACAGTGAGATGAGAGTACGCTACCCCAAGCCTTTGATGACTCATACATACAGTATTTTATCTCATCCTCTCAGTTCTCAAAGACTGAATGTTAACAAGCAAAGAGAAACGGAAGCGTGGGAGTAGGGATGGCAATCTCGACCGAACCTATGGATACCCGAACCATAACCGGTTTTTTTCCCCGAACCATAACCGAAATATTCCCCGTGGTGCGGGTATGGTATGGGATGTGAGATAACCGAACGGGTTCGGTTCGGTTCGGTTCTGGTTTTAACTGATAACCGATCCGTTCCCCGAACCAAACCGAACTAGATATGTGTAATTACAAAATTACCCTTAATATGTAGAAGTTTAGCCTGTGTATAGCTTCAATGTATTGAATTTCTACTTAGATGTTTATTAGTTTTGCATTTAAAATATCTTGATGCCTATCTGCGTACCTTTTTAACTGACGGATCTGTGGCATTTCCAGTTTAACTGATTTTCATTCATAACTTTTTCATTTTTATGTTGTGTGCTAATTTAACGGCGAATACCCGAACCGAACCGATCCCCTATTAGTTCAATTATGGTTTCAATTTTCCCTATCCGTTCAGGTTTCGGTTCGGTTCTGGGTACCCATCTAGTTTCGGGTAATGGGTTTGGATATGGCAATACCCGAACCGAACTGACCCATTGTCATCCCTACATGGGAGAGTACATTAAAACAGATGTTTGGCCTCCTTTGGGTAATAATCCAATAATCCGGATTATTGGATTATTCGTTTGTCTTTATTTAAATTTTTTTTGCATCCATTAGTTTTGCATCAAGATTTTGTGATTTCTGGATTCCTCTCGACGTGACGAATCTAACAAGTATAAAATTATGGATTCCATCAGATTTCATATCAGAGTCTTCTCACCGGGGCCCAGCTGGTTGTCGAGTCTGATCCCTCACTTATTGGGCTTTGTAATGCGTTACAAGAGTGACTGGAAAGTGGAAACCAATTTGATGCCACCATCACTTTAATCAAATGCATGTCCTTTTCGCTCGTTTTGTCCACCACAACTATTGTACCCTATCAAGACGTACATGTTTCATTTTCGCGAGGGTCTTCGCGAAAACTTTAGAGTAATTCAGAGTTAATCCGGGTAGTTGGTGGTCGTGATACCCACATAATTATTCAAGGTTGGCTTTTGAGGCAAGCCATCAAGAAAATAGCTCTTGTGAATCCCCTATTCCGAGCATAGACTGTCGAGGTGAGTAGTCGAGTGCACGTGAGCATCCCCAACCCACGGCTTCAAATTTTAGGTGGACTAAGAAACGGTAACTTTTGATATCCTTCTTTGATCCAATCTTGCGTCAAATCGAGTGTCAAATCTACTCAACACCATTTGCTTCAAATATGACTACTCATAACAAATCTATTTTTGGCATTTTGGAATTCAAAAATGGGTGCTTTGTACCTTAATACTTGGAATTTGACATTAAGGTTAAAGATTGAGAATTGTTGATGCCAAATTTGGAGACGCCAAAATGCCACATAAAAAAAAGTTGGCATCTCCAAGTTGAAGCCATGGATTTAAGATGCTCGTCCGATACCTCCTACAGTCATTTTAACAATAATAATAATAATAAACTTTAACAGTTAGTGTGGCACATTCATCACAAAGATTCGCAAAAGACCCATATGTGATATAGACATACACTAATGCCTATCTCGTCACTTTTTTTTATAGCTCAAGCATCCGGACTTGCTTACGTTGCACCTTAACTATTTCTGACCTTAAGGACTAATACCATCATCCACTAACAGGAAAGCTCAATTAAAATCGGAGAAAAGTCCCTTATGGACTGGCTCCAAAGATTTTAATAGCAACTAAGAGGTTCCGAACCTAAAATGTCAGTAGGGACTCCGAGAGCAAACCCAAAGTCTCATGCCTCACAACCAAACATGCTTATATATTCACTTGATTAAAATCAGGGACGGAGTCAAGATTTTACCTTTGTGGTGGCGAAAATATATATACTTAAAAATTTAGTGGTAGCGAATCTATATAATTCAGGGATAAATTTTTATTTTCTATATTATAATTGTATTTTTTGAAATCCGACCGCCACCACTTGTCCCCCTAGCTCTTCCTGATTAAAATCCATATCGATCACTTGAGCTTGTAACCTGGTTGTTTAAAAGTTTACAGTTAAGTTAGCAAACAATAAAAGGCCTTGTTTGGGTGTGCAGGCAGGGGAGCCATGATTATAATCTTCCTTTCAACTGGTCTCTGCATCTTTCTACTGGTAGCTCTTGTAGGGTTCTTGTACAAGGTATGGTGGAACCCAATTCGAATTCAACACGTCATGGCGTCGCAGGGAATCAAAGGCCCTGGTTACAGATTTCTGCATGGGAACACAAAGGAGATAATCCAAATGAGAGAAGCATCCACCAGCAGTCCAATGGAATACTCATCTCATCATATTTTCCCAAGAATTATGCCACATATTCATGCATGGAACCAGCTATATGGTATCAAATCTTTAGTTTTATCTCTGATCGCTGATTCTCTGTTTCAATATGTTGTTGAGTCGCACAAGATGATTGGAATCTTGAGATATGATAGAGTATTGGGTTAGAGAGACCGGGATATATTTGGAACAGGTTTCTGAATATTTGGACCAGTATTTGAACCGGAACGAAATTAGGGTTTGGCTACTAATTTTAGGCAAATTCAGTACGTACCACCGGTAAGATATGGGATTCAAAACCTTGATTCAAAGACAGATAATTTCATCCTTCAGATAATTTATGCTCCCTCTGTCACATTTGAATAACTGCCATTGAAATTGTGATTCTATATTGTTTCTAAGATTTGGAATTGGAGCCTACTGTCGGACAGTTTCTCCACCATCACTCCTAAAACCAATTGGTGTTAGGAAGAGCTTTAATTAAGTAGTCTTTTATGGCATTCAATATCGCACCTGCAAGTCTGTTTTTTGAGCGATCGATGGGAGTGGCATTGTGTAACCAAATCCACGGGAGCACTCCAAGCCCAACAATCTCTCCCTCACGATGACGCTCTCATGACTCGAACCCAACCTCCTGGCTCTGATACCACTTGTCGAACCATTTTTCCACCAACTCTCCTAAAACCAATTGGTGTTAGAAATAACTTTAATTAAGTCTTTTATGGCATTCGACATCTCACATGCAAGTCTGTTTTTAGAACTGTCGCAGTGAGTAACATTGTGTAACCAAATCCACGGAGGCACTCCGGGCCCCACAACTATGAAACATGAAAATTGCTTAATGGAAAGGATGGAGGAATGTGTTTAAAGTGCTTGTCAAATACTAACTACGTTAAGGTTTTCTTTTTCTTTTATAAGTTAAGGCCTCTTTTGTTTTAATCAACGTATTGAAACAGGCAAAAATTATCTAATCTGGCATGGTCCTCAACCTCAATTGGTTGTTACTGAACCTGAGTTGATTAAAGAGATACTGAACAACAAAGATGGAGTATATCATAAACGAAAGGTCGATGTTTTCTTGAAGAAGCTATTAGGAGATGGGATCACGGTGGCCGAAGGAGAAAAATGGTCGAAGCTACGCAAAATAGCCAAGCATGCTTTCTATGCAGAGAGCTTAAAGGTGAACACTTTCACTTTCCAAACACATCTAGAACGAAGGAAATTTTTAGGATAGTATCTAGTGGGTCGATACTACCAATATCAGCTGCTACGTATCGTATCGGACATTAGCAATAGTTTTTTAGCCTTTTTATCGGCATAATGGTTTTTGAGCCTTAAATCTGAAATCATTACACCCCATTATACCGAACAGATGAAAAATTGCATGTGTATCGGTAGGTTCCCTTACCTATCAATCCGTTTTCCATTCACAACTGATAATACTCTTAACTGTTGCAGAGGATTTAGGTGCTTTAAATTTGGTTTTTTGTCACCGGTGATTTTTAAAAAATTTATAACCGCGACGTATCATTTGATACTCTTGCTGATAGCGTTATACCGTGGCAGGGAATGACTCCAGCAATGACTGTGAGTGTAAAAACAATGCTAGAAAGATGGAGCCAATATGAAGGAAATGAGATCGAGGTGTATGAAGAGTTTAGGCTCTTGACCTCAGAAGTTATTTCCCGGACAGCTTTTGGAAGTAGTTACTTGGAAGGCGAGAATATATTTCGCCTGTTGATGAAGTTGGGAACAATCATAGCAAGGAATAGTTCCAAGATTCATTTTCCTGGCAGTGGCAGTGGGTAGGCTCACTCTCTCCCAAAACCCTTCAGGTTGGAGGTACTCTTAGCAGCTATTGCCAAACTTGTCTCTGAGTCAAGTTATCAATTTTTTTTTTGCAGAAAGATTTTGAAATCACGCGATGACATTGAGTCGGATAAAATAGAACAAGCAATCCGAGAATCTATTATGGAGATGATAAACAAACGGGAAGAGAAAGTGATGAGAGGAGAAGAAAACGACTACGGGAGTGATTTTCTCGGATCACTTATAAAGGCTAATCATGATCCAGATGAGCAGAACAGAATTTCAATAGAAAGTTTAGTGGATGAGTGCAAGACTTTCTATGTTGCTGGACACGACGCACCAAACAGGGTACTAGCTTGGAGCCTTTTCCTTCTAGCAGTCCATACAGATTGGCAAGAGAAGGCCAGAAATGAGGTGCTTCAACTGTTTGGCCAACAGAATCCGAAACCAGAGGGCATTGCAAGATTAAAGACTGTAAGTATCGTTGAATTCGCTTATCCTCATCAGTTTACTAGCAATAATTGTACACACAGAGACAGAGTCGACCATAGTACTGTCACCGCAAGCAATATCGATAACCAGGATTTCAGAAGTGGTACTGGTATAACCTAGGGCTGCAAACGAACCGAGCTGCTCGCGACCAGCTCATGGCTCGCTCGTTAAGGCTCGGCTCGGCTCGTTTAGTAATCGAGCCGAGCTCGAGCTCTAGTTTTAGGCTCGTTTAGTAAACGAGCTCCGTAAAGCTAGACTCAGCTAGGCTCGTTTATATAGGCTCGGCTCGTTAAGTAAATTACCCGATATGGATATTAAGTTTAGGACATAAACTCCTCTCCTTTTTCCTTGCAGATGAGCATGATCCTAAATGAAACTCTGAGGCTATATGGACCAGTGCTCAATTTGGTAAGAAGAGTAGAAAGAGAAGTCCAATTGGGGGAGTTCATTATTCCAGCCAATACAGATCTTTACCTTCCACTTATAGCACTCCACCATGACCCTGAAATATGGGGACAAGATGCTCACCTCTTCAAGCCAGAGAGATTCGCGGAAGGAGTTGCTAAAGCAACTAACAACAACATTACAGGATTTATACCATTTGGTTTCGGTCCTCGAATTTGTGTCGGCTCAAACTTTGCAGCTAACGAGATCAAGATTACACTCTCAATGATTTTGCAGCGTTATAAGTTCACTTTGTCTCCAAATTACGTCCATTCCCCGTCGTTTCTGAATCTCACAATTCGTCCAGAGAAGGGAATTCAGATCATTCTCAATAAGTATTCGTTTTAATTGTGATATTGTAATCAATGTGGATGATTATAGGAACAAGCCATTGGTTCTTTTTGGGCGAGGCTGTTTCATTTAGTTCAACTGACATGATTGTTGAATGTTTTCTTTTCCAATTCTCGTGTAAACCCTAATTCCACCTCGTAGAATTTGCATTGCCATGCAGACACCATAATGAGAGAGAATTTTCAGAACTTGTCATAGCTCTTCATGCGCCAGTCAGCGAAAGAATCCCCGATTCTTGAGCTTCCCACCACATGATATCAAGTGACTTGCTTAGTTGGAAATCTTGCTCGAACGAAATAGAGGACTAAACTTTCCAGACGAGACATAGCTCGTAACCATCGTCATCGTTGTCAAACTTAAAGGCAACGTCTTCTTCCAAGTTCCTTGGGAAAGTTAAAAACGACGACCCACATGCCGTTGATTGTATACGACCACGCTACTCTTGACTATGCCCAATTCGTCGGCCAAGTTTGTTAGAAATTTGGGCTGGAAACTATCGTGCACTAGTTCCCATATTACAATACAGATTGACGATAGTACGCCCCCTTAAAACGCTTTCGTGGAAAGGAGGATCCTCGAATGGGTCCATTCTCCATTTTCGAAAACCTCGAACCAGGGTAGCTTCATGCTGGCATTGGACCGCTGTACCAACCCGATGCCACATACATCTTAGAATCAGCCAAGAATGCCAAAGGGCACAACTTTCCGGCGTTCAATTTAGAAGCGTCCTTCAACAAGGTGGTGGTATCGAACATGTAGACATCTCACGGGTACCGGGACTCTCAGAACTCATCATACTGGACAAGTACCCTGCCGAGGAAATATAGCTTCGAATCAAACTCAACGCCACACATGCCAAGCGGATATTTTGCGGAAGGAAATTCAACAAGGGGAGGAAACTGTGGTGGTTCTTCCACTACTAGTGGGTTGCGGGGATCTTTAGGGGGTCGGGAACATCAACAGCGTATACATATGCTCGTAGAATTTCTCATCAAGTTGTTTCTATTTTCTCAAAGTTCAATTGCAGAATGGCATACAACTTCAACTTTGTACATTAATATGCCTTCCACAGAACAAAAGTTAACAATCAAAAACAAGGAGAGAAAAAAAGGTCATGAGAATCGACCATCAACACAGAAAGCAGCAGTTTACACAAGCAAAACCTGCATTAGCCTAAAACTCCACCAGGGGACACCTGTGGGATCAAAAAATCACTGCTCCATCTATGCGCGTTAAATTACAACTGACATACAAAGAAACAAATAGTCCTCCGAAGCGAGTGAAAACAGGCTTTTCTCTATCCTCTGAGAGTGGACTAAGTAAAAGGTAATACTTGTCTCAGAGAAAATCTAAAGCATGGGAGGCCGATTCAACTCTGTACTGAAGATTTACAGGGATTGTATAAGTTAAATATTATGACAAAAACTTCTCTTTCATACGTGAAATGAGCTTGAATTTTTCCTCGGCTTCGACCAGCTGGCGAAGGTCGGACCCAGAAGCTCTATCTGGGTGAAACTTTAGCAAGGCTCGTTTATATGCTGCCCGAACCTGGGATAGTTTTTTAAAACCCAATGAACGAGGAGAAAGATCAGATTAACCAGTTAGGAAAGAATCACAGTAGATAAAAACAAGAAAATAAATATAATCAATCTCACAAGCATAACAACAATCTACATAGGTCCCAACTCTGTTACACGACTCTTAGTAATGTATGACGTAGAGATGCCGAACACTGAACATTTACATTCAAGTGCGGGATATGTAGCCGACACTTGTATTGGAAATTCGCCCAGCACGGACGTTAGGAGTTCAAGCTTCTCAAATCACAATTCATATAATTCCATTGCAGTACCGAAAAGAACTTCAAAAAAAAATGGTTATTTCTGACACTTGGACGAATACTCACAAAAGCCAATATCTTCAAATCAAGCACTTCGCCTTCACGGCATATTATCTTGACAGATTTGACAAAGTAAAACTGAGTTGGTGAAGCTGACCAAGTAATTTAACCTTTTTAGCTGAACTCTTCCACTAAAAAATTGTCCCACGAAGTACGCAAGCAAAGTTTAGAATTCTAGGAAATGGCGGCTCTTGTGGATGAACAACAGTGAATCAAATTTGTACACAAACTTCCCTCCACATCCACAGAACAATGGCTACTCCTACGTGGCACAGACACTTCATCGGAGGCCACGTATCGGTGTCGGACACAAACACTCCATTCTACGGACACATGTCTGACACTCAAATCAAAAGTGTCCTATTTTTGTCCCAACGTTTTCGGTTCGGACACTCCGGGGACACTCTAAAAAATGCTTCTGATGCTATCAGGAGTCGGGACACTCGCAACACATGTTAGGGGGTGTTAAATAATATAGTAGAAACTTGTCAAAGCTTGGAAAAATCTTCTTTTTGGGGTGACATGAGATGGTTTATTAATTATGGGGAAAAACTTTTTGTTGGAATACTTTTGTGAATGATGTAATGATAAATAAGATTTAAGGTACATGTGGTGTTACATATTTATAATTAGAGCCTTTTTTTATTTATACAACTGAATAAAAAAAAATTTAAGACCCATCCCCAACGTGTCGTGTCCTCCAATTTTTTGAAATTTGCATGTCGGAGTGTTGGTGTTGTATCGCGTGTCCGTGTTGGTGCTACATAGGGCTACACCATCCAATCGTTAATATACAGGAGTGCAAATAGATTATGACAAAACTACACAAGAGATTACGAAAGGAACAGTCGGGCAGGCAGGACACCCCAGTACAAAAATGAGAAAAGCAATGAAACAATCTGAATTCATGACTGCAACGAATCGTAGTAGTTAACAGGAACATTGAGCTTTCTGAGTCATCAGAAAATCAAGGCAATTCAAGTAGAAGGGGAAGCAACACAAAGGCATTTCAAGACTTGCTATAGATAGATCAGTTCAATGAGATATTTTAAGCACCAAAACTACTTGCTCGGCCAGTTTCGCCTCTCATGCATATTGAACCACTAAAAAAGACAAGTTATCTCACCTCGTGTGGCGGGGAATGAAACCCACCATCCACTTGGATTCCTAGGGCACGCAACAAGGAAGCCATATCTTGGCACGTAATTTCCAACAGTTTAAGCTCCTTCCTAACTTCAGCACGAATTTGTTCTTTTAAGTTCATCTTCTCTTCGTCCTACGAATAAATAAAAGCAAAATTAGACCATGGCAAACATGTACCCATCTCTTGCTATCCTGAAATGGGGATGTTAAGATGGATGTCTGTAAGACTGGAAGAGAAAATTCGAGGCAAAGCCAGTCATAAAATGGGAAGGGTAGTGCCACGGAAAGAAGTTGAGATGAAATAAAGTAAGGTAGTTTGGTAACATACAAGTAAAGCAGAGTAACAAGATCATCGTAAATGGGAATCCTACCACCCAGAGGCCAGAGTAGGGAAGGGGGACAAGGACAGACCGAATTTGGAACCAAGAAATTGTCCAAAAAGAGGCTATGATTTTGATCAGTTTAACATTACAAAGAGCCCTTGACAGAACATAATCGTGACAAAAAGGTTTCCGTAGCAAGCACCAATTGATTGGGGTTTGGTAAGAGGGACAAAAAAAAATTGTTAATATGTTCAAATAACATTAAAGCTAAGGCAATAGAAGGTAACAGATAACAATAATTTGTTATCTCGGTAAAAAGAAATGTAAGATTGCATACCTGCTTTTGAACCTCCCGTATTTCTTCAACCCGTTGCTTTTGTCTTCTCTCCATGTCTAATAAACGCAAACTTTCAGCTTTCATCCTCTTCCGCAGCAGCCGCAATTTTTGTGCTTCTTCAGCCTGCAAAAGACCAGGCATATCAACTGCCAATGACGGTTCATCCACTCAACAGCACAGATACCATGATAAAATATTTCTTGGGGCCTGACCATCCCTATGACGTGCAAAATGTTCACTCGTGGAAAGCCTGAGTCATTAGCATTTCACTAGCATGCAGGTAAGAGTCAACAGTAAACCTTTGTGTGGATGTGACTCTGGAGTTTTCATCCGAGAAGAGAAGTGGGAAAAACGTTTGTGATGGATACATGTGGCAGCAACCTGTTTAAGTGTACAAGAGGTGTGGAATAGATGTTTCGAAGACTCGATCTTTGATTTTCCATGCATTCGATGAGCTTAACCTACCTGGCAGTTAGCTTAATAAATGATTTAGTCCTACCGAGTCTTTTTTTCAGTTCTATTTTATATTCTATATGTAGGTCAGTTTTTCCAGGCACGGGTATTTTGGTAAGTCTGTATTCCATGGATATGGGCTGTAGGGGTCACCCATGGGTTGTCTTGTGGATCAATTTGGGTTTTTATCACGTCTTATTTGGGTTTCGATTAATTCAGAAGTCAAAAGTTAAATACTTTCCCATTTACATCAGGGAGGCTCTAGCCTATGCATAAAGATGTTATGCCTCAATAATAAGGGAGATGAATACTACACTTTCAGCCTCTTTGATGGATTGCGTGATGCAATCAAACCTTTGATGTGATGGCAAACGCTTGTAGGAGCTATTCCTAGACCTATCTAGTATCTTCTATTCTTCTGTTTTTATTGTTGTTTTCTGTTTACAATCAGCCCCTTTTACCGTCCACGGAGTACTATTCAGTATTCACAGCCCTAAAGGCCTAAACAATATAAAATAATTTTGAAAAATTGCCAAATCACATCACAGCTCCAAAACACTACTACTTAGTTTCCCTGACAATTGCTAAAATCCTGCAATTGTCCTACATCCGTTTGAAAAACATGAAACCCTAATAAATGTAGCATATTTCTTTATATTCCCTCCGTCCCAAGTTGTTTTTCCATTTTTTATGTTCGTGTCATTTTTCAATTGCTTATATTTCACTCTATAATATTTTTCATGATTTTGAAAACTTTGTATAATAAAACTAATCGAGAACTATCAAAAAAGTTCCATATTCCATAATTTTTGGAGATCCATATTAAAAGATAAAAGCAATTGAAAATTTGCATGAACACGGAACATCAAAAAAGGACAAGCAAACTGGGACGGAGAAGTATAAGATTATCAGAGTTACTCGCAAGAGCGCTTTATCTTATTTCATCAAATGGATTTCAGATGTGACTGCCATGTCCTGATGCATCTGAATTCTGAACTAGGTCACCTCTAATAGATATACCCACGTTATTAGGTTATATTCCAAGGAAAGATGCCTTCCTAGTTCCTATTAATAGCCAGGGAAAAAGTTTTCACTTTTCAGTGCTATTTTGAGCTCTTACTGTATGTTAAGATCTTCTAACTGCTGCATATCCGATTCTTGCTTCTTTGGCCGCTATACATGAGCTGTTGTGCCAAGTTATAAAGTTTTCAAACTTGTAGCTTGTACTATTATTTAACATTTCTAATCAGGGCAACTAGAGAAGCTACACAAAGATTCACAAGCATACAGCCGAAAGATTCACAAGCATACAGCCGCCACAGAGCCATAGCAGCACAAAGTAGTAACAGCTGTAGCAGCCTGTTTTGGTCCTGTCGATTCCAAAATTCTGTGTAGTGGCAATAATTTACATGCCTTTTCCACCATATTTCATTTTTCAAATTTATTTTAAGTTCCCCTCCCAAATTCCTTCTAAAAAAGTTATATCTCACATCCTAAGCCATGATTGTACAAGTTTTATTGCTAGACCTTAAACCCCATAACACTTAAAAAAGTGGGGGAAATTGTCATTGCATAACAGACTACCCGTGGACAATCGCAAATTTCAAGATAAATATCAATTTTCCGAAGTGATAAAGAAAAAAACTTTGATTTAGGATATGGTTATGTAACCTGAACTAGACTTGTCATAAGATATAGTTACTGTTAAACTAGACTAATTGTTTTCAGCTAGCAATGTTGGAAAAATCTTCCTTGGATTTCCAATTTCAAAAAATTGTGTCTAGGTTTTGCTTACATGACTAACCAAAGCTGAGCTATGAACATGCGTTAGTAACTTATGCAACATATGCAGAAATACATGCTGCAGGACAAATTTTACTTCTTACGAGTAATGTTATATTACAAATCTCGATTAACTAATTCATGTCTTTAAGTCCTTGTACTATTTTTAAGGCTTCTAGATAATGCTCTAAACCCATGCAACAATATAGAAGAACGAAATCTGTATTTAAAACCTAGCTGCCCTCTCATGACTAACTTTTTCACAAAGAAAAGTTGATAGACAGAAAGGACTCAGCTACGCAGTCAAACTCTTATGATTGTAAAAACTAGGAGACACAACATGTAATCTTGAATACAAAACTATAGGTCATTAATCAGCAAAGATATATACTGGGCACACCTGAAGTTGTAGCTCTCGCTGCCTGGATGCCCATTCTTCCTCTATTGCTTGCTTGTACTCAGCGGTCTCCTTAAGCTTTTCCCGTTTGTTTATTATACAATGGTTAACAGTATTCACAATAGCACCGTCATCAGTATGAAATGGACCATCCTCTTCTCCATATTGATGGTTAGGCTGTGCTTTTTCCTGACAGCAACCGTTTCTGTCTTTTAACCCTGCCTTTCCCAAGGGAGGATCTTCACAGTAGGTTCCCACTGTAACAGTTCCAACTGCATTATCCATAACGCCACCATTATCCTGTGTTTCATTCGAGTGTCTAATATCGCGAAATGAAGGTCCTTCCTCTGCTGATTTCTCCTCATCCGAAGAAGTACTACTTCCACTTTTGAAATCATTAGGACAATGAGTACTGGAACTACGAGTCTCCTGTATATTTTCTCTGCCACCACTACCAACTTCAGCATCAACTGAATGGTGGGAACTGAAGTAGGAACCCACTTCATCTGGTAAATTAGCTTTACTACTACCAAAGTCTGATTGAACAGTCGGCTCTGGATTTGATACACAACATTCAGCATGCCGTGCTTTCTTTTTGTCACGAGAAAATCGAATATCATTCTTAACTGGTTTACTACCGTGTTCATCACGATAACTGGAATCACCAGACATGCTTCCTGAATTTTCAACACCTGTTTGAGAAAAAGGAGACGGCTTTCCTTTATCAAAACTGGCATTGCTTGAAATAGGAATGTTAGCTTCTGTATGTTGGTTAGTCATGCTTTCTACTTCAACTTCACGCTGAGTGCCATTACGCAACTCAGAAGTAGAAACCTGATCACGTCTTCCAGATTTACCATTGTGGACATCAGATTTTTTCTTCATGTTAGCTTTTTCCCACTGTTCACGAAACTTTCCAAAGAAATCTTCCATAACCTCACAATCAGGAGAATCATCATCAGATGAATCACTATCAACGTAACGATTTCCATTGGAAGCTTTTCCAGAATAAGTTCTTTTGCTCTTCGATAAATTTACTGGGGAGAAATTATCTGGAACAAACTGACAATCATCACCAACTTCATAAGCTGAATTTCGATTGTGACTCGAGGTGGGGCACCCTGTAGAGGATGCGTCGGAACTTTCATCATCGTCAATGCAGATAACAGCCCCAAGTAAACATTTTTTGCCTTTCCCAAGCACACTGGAACCTTTTAATTTCTGCTTCCAAGATTCGGGAACATCGACGATAATTACATCATCAAAATTATCACTATCAACATCAATGGGGACAACATTATCAGCTTCCCCCTTGTTCTTGCACCTTTTCAATGTCTTCCTTCCAGAACAAGTTCTAGATATGGAATGAACTACGGATTTACCTTTCCCACGCATTGCCCCTGCAATAAAGCACCCACCAATTGATGATGAATAGATGAAACCATATACTGGAAATTCTACTCTTTAGATAGGAATGATAACATAAAGACATCGCAACCACATAGACCCTAAAAAGCTCAAGCCTACCTAATCCCCATCCCATCCCCCAACGTGAACCCAATAAAGAAAACAGTGCAGAGGTGAATCCTGCACTAATGCATCACATTCTGCTCAATAAATTGTAAAGAAATTCATATATTTTGATAAAGAGGTGATATTTCATCTGGGTCATATCAATGAGAAAAGGGTAAAAATCCAGCTATCGAATCTTGATTATTGTACGCAACAAAGAAACAAACCCAATAAAAAAAACCGAGTGTAGCAAAATTACTTACCTCAATGGGAGTAAGTTAACAAGAATACCATAAGTAGCACCAACAACCCACAGTTCTGTTTAACAATTTCAAAACGCTGATTAAGAACCCGAAAAAAAAGTGGAACTATATTTGTGCCCTAAATTTAAGCAGGTAGAAGAGAAATGAAAGAATCGATTGTACTCATCTCATTTGTTTTCAAGAAAATAAAAACCCAAAATTTGAAGGACAACCAATGAGGTCATAAAAATATAGCAATTGATAATTTCCACGTTGGACCCGTTAAAAGTGAAAACCAATACCTAAGAGAGTGTAACACAATCTCTTAGCTCAATTGAGGTAACTTAAAATTTACACTATAAGAAGCCCCAACAACCCAGTACAACTAATTTCTACCACGCACATTCACGCAAATTTCCAAACCCTAATGAAACCACATAAAACAATACTCCCATTTCAACAAAGTATAAAAAAAATTCCCTAACCTAGTACAACACATTTGATCGGCTCAATTGAGGTAACTTGACATTTACACTATAAGAAGCCCCAACAACCCAATACAACTAACCTAGTACAACACATTTGCTCCGCTCAATTGAGGTAACTTGACATTTACTGTACACTATAAGAAGCCCCAACAACCCAATACGACTAAGTTCTAGTGTTCTACCACGAAAATTCACGCAAATTTCCAAACCCTAATGAAACCACATAATACAATACTGCCATTTCAACAAAGTAGAAAAACAATTCTGCCGACCCAAAAAAAGAAAACAATTCCAAACCTAGTGTAACACAATTGCTTAGCTCAATTGACAAAACCTAACACTTATACACAAGAAGCCCTAACAACCCAGTTCTATCACCGCAATTCACGAAAATTTCCAAACCCTATCGAAACCACATAAAACCATAAAAGCCCAAATTCAACGAGAAGAAGAAGAAAACCTTCAAATGGGAGATCTGTTCAACTACTGCTCTGCAACGTCTTGACTTGCGCGATACTTTTTATTTGTGGGTTTGTTGAAAGTATTTAGAATTTATCATGTGGATCGATGCATCGAAGGGTTCACCGTCAGAGGAAATTGGAATAACTGAGGATAGAGAAACGTTGTACGTTAAAAACCCTACTCGAAAAACTTCATAGAGACGCAACGGATTTCCAAAAGGAAATTTGAAAGTGACGGAAGGTGTTACGTGCCGAGAACGGCGGTTGGGATGGAATGGAGAGAGAGAGAGAGAGAGAGAGAGAGAGAGAGCCAAAGCGCGTTTGAGGAGAAGAAAAACCCAGAGAAATACACAATTTATTGTAAGTACGGTCGTGGGTCCGCAGCAGAGGCGGTGACGCCAGACAGAGACAGTGGCGACTTTGATGGAACGGAGCGGAGGTGAGCTCCAGCATATGGCGTGATTTCTCCCTTTTCCTCTCATCAAGTAAGGGCGTGTTTGGGAGCCTACTTTTTAGCTTTTGATTTTTGACTTTTTGGTTTTTTGGCTTTTGGTCAGAATGAGTTTTGGATATGGGAGGAGTGTTTGGAAGAAATGTGCAGAATGTGTTTTGGAAGGGAAAATGAGAAGTAGAAATCAAAAAACACCTCCAAACCTATTTTTGATTTCTGGCTTCTAAATGGAAAAATGGAAAAACGATTTTTGGAGAAGTAGTTTCTGGGTGTTGCTCCCAAACACCCAGAATGCAAAAATGAGAAATCAATAAGTTGATAAATAGGGGGCCAAACGGCCTCTAAGTATTTCCGCTCCTTACTCAAATTTTTATTTAAATTTAATTAAAGGTAATTGATATTCACACCCCCAAATTGATAGCCACACCCCCTTTCTTGTCTTTTAGTGAAAATTTTACACATAAAAACTTCACTAAAAGACAAGAAAGGGGGTGTGGCTATCAATTTGGGGGTGTAGAAATCACTCCCCTAATTAAAAATTGAATAAAACTCAATTTGGTACGGCTATTTCTAACACTTACTTAAATTGTACGGTTGAGATTTAATCCAGAGCATTGAATGGCAAAAAGATAAATATCAGTGCGACAAAAGAGCGTTGAAATTTTTGGTTGAAAATTTGGTACACATCAGATTTGATGAAATATTTGGGTAAAGTAAAACTCAAATTTGGTATAGATTTACGGTAAAGATATGAGGACAGACGGAAATGTACCGATGAGGGACCGACGGCGTCGCCGACGCCGGTGTGGGTCCCAAACGGCCGATCCGAGCCTTTTTTGAATGAAATGGGGTGATTTTGGATCGAGCTCATACAGCCGTCCGATTGCCTCGATTCCCGCGTTGGCCCACTCGGAATTTGATTCTGAGAACGATGCATTGCTCGGATCGGCCGTTTGGGACCCACACCGGCGTCGGCGACGCCGTCGGTCCCTCATCGGTACATTTCCGTCTGTCCCAATAGAAGGGTTCATAGATTTAGGTAAGGAGTAGACGAGTGGAGAAGCGCATTGCAGCGGAGTTAAATTTTGTGAGTTTTATTTTCATGTTTCTTTTTGTTTTCTTTTTTTTTTTCCCGAATCTTTTGGATTCTTTGTTATATTTGTTGTTTTTAGGTATATGGGGTAGCGCAATTCTGTAAGGATATGATCTTATCGATTTAGTGACGTTTCCTAAGCAAAAAATTATTTCAAAAGGATTTGGCTTCGGTCGTCCACTTGTAATTGAATCTCGGCCGTTGATTTTGATCATTTATGATTCAAATAGTATCTTTTAGACGAGAGATAGTATCAACAAATTTGAACCATTAAAACACTTTGAAACAGTTGGCAATTAACCATAGACAAGTCATATTCCATTTTAGAAATGTGTCTGGACTCTGGAGCCTTTGACGAGCGGTTTTCAGGATCTTAAAAAAAATTATTATTTAATTTTGCCTTTTGTGATAATCCAAAAGTCACTTTCACATTTGACATTGATGCCAATTTTGAAGCAAATTTGTTATACTATCTTCAAATCCATGTACAATTTGACTTTCCTATTTGAAGGTAAAGCCTGGAGGATGAGAAGGTTATTTTTATGTTTAAACTAGTTGAAGGCTCCATGCACGCATGGAGTCTCGTGCTCGTGCTTTTGTACTTTGTTTTTATTTCCTTCTGGCCAACCAACATCTTGCCCAAAAAAAAAAAAAAAAACGAAGAAAGCCCATTTTCTTCTATTTATACTTCAAGGAAGTGTACAACTAAAAAACATTAACATCGGATTGTATAAGTGCTGCCTCCGACTGCCAGTTTTGAATACCAAAATTGAGCAATACTAGATGCTTAGTTACCGGACATTCCGAAATGTACTCAAATATAGATTAAATCAATTACTTGCAACACCAATATACAAAATTTATTCAAATAAAGGATACTTCTTCCTTTTCTCCCTGAATTTTTTTTTTTTTTTAACTGAGTTCATGTATCAGCTGCTTTTCTCCACCACAAACTTACTCAAACAAGAATCATACCACACACAATAAACCAAACGCAGTAACAATCCAAATATTCTAACAATTCTATTAGAAAAAGAGTTTCCTAAAAAACCTTTTGAAATTGACAAGAGCTTTGATACTCTGAGAGCCTGATCGACCATGCTGGTAACATAAATTGACCACATATCTACCTCTCAAAAGCTATGTGATGTCAATCTCTCCCTCCAAAAGCGTTTCTATCTCTGATCGACCACGCCAGAAGGATGGAACCGACATGGAAATCCTCCAACGTCAATGTGCCTTCTCTTGCATACAAAAATATTGAACACAAGGAAATCAAAAGCTGAGAGTCCAAAAGCCCAGCAGAATAGCTATTATATGGAAATACAGTTAGCCATTATATTCTTAGGCGAAAATAGAAAGGAGCTAAGAACTCATCTCGCATTATTCACCAATGGCTAAGGAGACAATACGAAGACGATACCCAACGAAGTTGAAAGCCACCACGTCCGACACTACACTTTTCACTATATGTATATTTTTTTAAATTTGGATATAAGGAGTAATTCCATTTGATGCAGATTGGGTCGTGTGCCGCTACTTGGAAAAGCTTGATAGAAAAGTGGGAAAAACGACCAGTGGCGTATGCATTAAACACATGATTTTAATCCATTGCACGTAGTCATTATTAGATTCTATGTATGCAATTATTCAATGTAGATTCTATGCATGTAGTCATGATTTTAAACACATTTTAGAAGGTTCAACGTATGCATTAAACACATGATTTTAATCCATTGCATGTAGTCATTATTAGATTCTATGTATGCAATTATTCAATGTAGATTCTATGTATTCTTATTCTTATTCAATGTATGCATTTATATCTAGGTTCTTTCGCATATCTTATTCAATTATTCATTAATGGGTTCATGTCTTAAAAGTAAAAACGTGAATATGAGACAAGTGTTTGAAGCGAAAGTGAAACATTTGTTAAAACGGTAGAATTAAAATCATGTGTTTAACATATATGACTACATGCAATGGATTAAAATCATGTGTTTAATGCATACGTTGAACCTTCTAAAATGTGTTTAAAATCATGACTACATGCATAGAATCTACATTGAAAAATTGCATACATAGAATCTAATAATGACTACATGCAATGGATTAAAATCATGTGTTTAATGCATACGTTGAACCTTCTAAAATGTGTTTAAAATGCACAAAAAGACAAGGCAAAACCGTGACCGTGAATAGCAAACACGGTTCTGAAGCGAAAGTTGAAACCATAGGATTTCCTTTTAATATAGAAGGATTCGTGTTCCTGACATTGCTCTTCGATAAATAAGTTATTTTCGGATTGTTTTTTTTACGGTCGAATAGTTTGAATCCTCTAATTAAAAAAATGGTAGAATAGCGACTACACAAGTGAAAACGTCATGCGAATTATAGCGTGTTGACCCAAAAAAAAATAGATTTTGTTTGATAATTCTCGATGAGTTCTATTATACAAAAAAATTGTAATCATGGAAAATATTATAAAAGCTCTACACGTTTGACCGATAACAGGGTTTTCGAAAATTGAAAACAAAATGAAGCAGAGGGAGCAGTAAACTACTAGTACTATAATTGCAGCATGAAGCTAAGCTAACAATTGGTCACAGCCGCAAATAATAGTGTAGACACCACCTAACTTTAATTTTAGGAGGAGAGAAAAGAGGTTTATTGGCCAGTTTGTGCACATTTCGTCTAATTCCACCGCTCTTGAGTTAATGATCGGATAAACCCTCTAGTGGTTCCAAGGATTTGAATACTTGTCCTCCGCTGAATTCGAGCATGCGATTTATGGAGGACGAGTACTTATTGTTTTTTCATATATAGATGTTCCGTGTGTTTTGCCATTTTGTCTTTGTTTTTTTTTTACGCGGGATTCGAGCATGCAATTTCATGGAGGGCAAGCGCACACCTAATTGTTTTTCATGCAAAGATGTTTAGGGGGGTGTTCCACTAACCCAGTTTTTGGAAAAAATTGGTTTTTCACGGTTTTTTATGTGATGTGTTGTGAGAGAATGACCTGTCTCGATATTTGAAAAACACAATTTTTTGTTAGTAGAACATCCCCTTAGTATGTTTTACCGTTCTATCTTAACTTCCGCCATAAACCTAAAAACAACAAATACAACAAATCGGGATATGTATTTGGTTGGTTGGCAAGATTGTTGGGCTTTTTTATATATATCTGGGATTGTTGGGCTTAGTGAAACTAATTTATGGGCTTGAAACCTACAAACTGGGAAAATTTTGGCCCAGTACTGATTTTATGGACTTGTAACCAATTTACCAGCAAAGGCTAATTTGTAGAATACATGGGACTTTTTTTTTTTTTTTGAACTGGAAGACATTTCATTAATAAAGGCTCAAAAGCCAAGTCATTCGGCATATACACGATTTCAATAAAAACGGAATGAACCGATACAACTAAGGCTCGGGCACAAGCACACCACAAAGAACCACGACGGGCATGGGGCTCTGAGACTCATACTGCAGAGCAGACGCAGATCCATAAGAGGATCGATGAATACATGGGACTTGGGAGGTGTAATATTGATAGCAAGTTTGTCCACCCTCGCCTTTGTGAGAGTAAATTTACCCATATTTGGTGTGATATGTTGCGGATTTTGATTCGGTAATCAGAATAGTTTATTTTGTATAACTAGATTTGATAGGAGACCACACAAAAATTCAAGTCTATTGAACATCGGTAAGCATTTGATTGAAAAATCTCCTTCAGTTTAGAACTTGATAGAGCAAAATGTTTTTTTTTTTTTTCCCATTGAGTACTTGCAAGTATTTGATTGATATGAATTTCCGCATGGTCTCATAACAAATCAATTCAGACAAATTAAGTGGTTCTGATTACCGAATCGGCATCCAAAATATACCTTACTGAATATGGGTAGAGTTACCCCTCACTTAGGGCGAGGATGAACGAAAATATTCTAGTTGGACTCCTTTTTTTATTTTATTTTTAATCAGATTCTAGTTGTACTTAGTAGCCTCATACTTGTATACTCTTTTTTATACATATAGTAAGTCAAGTGTTCGGATTTATTTATACGCACCCCGAATGCAGTCCGATTTGAAAACCTCAATTCCACCATCCACTAGCCGGGAGCCCAATTAAAAACTTGTATACTCCTTTTGATTGGCCCAATTTCATGAATTCTAAGTAACAATTGTGAGTAAACTATCTTTTCCTTTTCTTAATTAACTCAATTATTCATTTTGAAGCTAGCCATCAGCAAACAAATCTGCGCACACACACATATATATTATGTGTGTGTGTACGTATCACCCTTCAAGGGAATTTGCTTTAACATCTGTGAGATGATATATAGGTGTAGCTTCACCCAATATTACCAGTTTTGCAGTGGGGTCCCTGTAGGGCAGGGGAAAAATTGCACCATGCAGCGCATCAAAATGATGTTGTTTTGATGTGTTGCAGCCCCAAAAAAAAAAAGAAAAAAAAAACAATGAAACACTGTCGTTTTTACTTCCCCAATCCCCCAAATCATTAAACTCTGATTCTCCCCCAAATTGACGCTGGGTTTGGGGCATCAGATCTCCATCAAATCAACCGGCGACCATGGAAACTCAACACCACTTGTCATCTCCAGCACCACCCGAAACCGCTAATGGCGCACCAGCACCGTCATCTAAAGCACCACCCGAACGTTGTTTTGTAGACTTGGTTTATCCCCGGTTTATTCATATACTACGAGTGTTGTTTTGCCTGAAGATTGAAACAAATGCAGAGATAAAAAAAAGCTTCTTTTGCACTTTTTTTTTGGTTGAAGTGCTCTGTGAAGTCACTGGAAATCACAGGGGTGGAGTTTGGAGTTTACTGTGTGAAGCACTGGGGTACAGGGGCAGCAAAACGGCAACGTTTCATTCTTTCTTTCTTTTTTCTTTTTTTGGGGTGGGGGCTGCAACGCATCAAAACGACTTCGTTTTGATGCGCTGGAGGGACCCCGGAGCCGAGGTTAAATATTTCAACAGTTAAAAACCATGCTTATTTCACCCCACACCTCACAACAATGATAGATTCTAACAAATAAGCTCCTTAAACAGGGGGAAAGACTCCAGATGAGGAGATTTAAGAGTATCTTACACTGTTTTATATGGAATGTAAATATACAGGAAAGTAAGAAAGTTTCATCGTCACTTGCAGACTTCAAAAAAAGAAGTTGAACTTAGATAACTGGTAGCTGAATTCTTATCGCATAATTGTAAATTAATAGTATTAAGATATTAGGATTAATGAAGTGTACCATGGGACCTATAATACATTTAATACAATATTTGAACGCAAACTTCAAAAAAAAAAAATAATTTTTTTACCTCTCCGTTGAATTTTGTCCGCGTAAATATAAATAATATTGGAAAAAACTAAATACGTAGCATTTGTAAAGTGGGGCCCATGGGACCCGCCATAATAAATAATGCAATATATAAATTGTCATTTCCAAAACTTAAAAGATAGTTAAATTTATTTACTTATTGGTTTGAATTTTGACCGCGTAAATGTGAAATATTGTTCATAAACCCCAATGGCATTAAGAAAATGGATCCTGCATGATACACAACAATGAATAATGCAATTATATACTGTACCATATAAATACACTATGACCCGTTTATGTAAGAATAGAGGTTATGGACCGATGATATCAAAGTATGAAACAATTAATAATAGGTAACAAAATGGACCCAACAATGTAGTATACAATAATTACTACTATTAAATAGCAATTGATAGAGTTGACGTAGGAAATTGACGCCTTTGATAGTTAGTTGTAGATAATAACTTTAAAAAATGAAATAATTTTCTTCCATTTTTGCAGACACTTTAATAATCATTAATGGTACTAAATTTCAAAGCATGTATGTAATGATTGGTATTTACGCACGTACCCGAGGCTAGATGCACAAGAATCAAAAGTACGCAAGTGGTGGCTAACTCATGCGGTAGAGCTCTTGGATGTCCCATACTACATCTCGGAATCGAGTTTCATTCACCCCTCCCCATATCTCCACCATTTAAGCGGTTAAGCATTAGCCCAATTTCCGGTTGGCAGACCTAAGGGCTTGTTTATATAGAAGCGAGGAATATAAGTATAATCTCATTGAACATTTAATCTTGCATGATAATATATAATCTCACCAATTTAATAGTAAGATCACACACTCTCAAGTTATGTTTAACTCAAGTCTCAGATAATTCATAGTAAGGTTACTATTGTGTTTGTTCGAGCAGTGCATGGGAGTAAGAATAATGATGTGTTTGTTGGCCGGATTTATTTAGTCGGGTTTTTGGTTGGTGGTGCGGCAGTCTCGGGTGGCATGTTGTTGTTTTTATTTCAAGATGTGTAACTGTGTTCTGTTCTGTAGGCCAAAACTAGGTAGTGACAGCTTAGTTTCCTTAGGCCTTCGTCTGTCGCCAACGTCTTTCTTATGTTATGGCGATAACACAGTTAATAAAATTTCTATCTCTTCATCGGGTAAAAAAGTCTCAGATAGTTCATCGAAACATCTAACCTTGGCCCTGTTTGTTGAGAAAATTTTGGGTGCAAACAGAGTACCACGTGGCGCCTTACATGGTACTTGCAACGCTGTCCTTCCGGACCATCCAAATTTTGGACGGCTGAGATGTGCGACGGGTACTGCCACGTGGTATCCGTCTGGCACCCAAGTTTTTCTCATGTTCGTTAATATGCATACTTCTCCTCTTAATATACACACTATGGGGTCTAAATATTCAGTACGTCCAGAGCACGGTCTCGTGGTACCTCAACACTCTCTAACACCACACATTCTCATGAAATCCACAACCAAATGTATGAGCCCCACATAAATTTGTGGTAATTTATTCAAAAAAAAAATTGTAGTATTTGTTAGTCTTGCGTCGATTTTTTGTGGATTATTGATTCGTCATGACAAGATAAATCTAAAAAGTAAAAAAATATTATAAAAATATTAAAACAGTTCACTAAAGACTAAAATAATTCAAATTTTTGTGGATTATTGGATTATTTTTGTCTTTATCCACACAAATTTTGGTGTAGTTAATAATTTTTTACTCTTTAGATTCCTCTCGTCGAGACGAATCAATAATTCAAAAAAATCGACGCAAAACTAACAACGGGAATTTTTTTTTAATAAAGACAAACAAAAAAATGCCAAACTACCCCTTAACGATTCGGAGTATTTCGTGAGTTCCGGGTATTTTTTTTGGACGAATCTTCGCGGGTGCCCTTAAAAATGCATTTTACAAACATTGAACGGTTCGGATCGTCAAAATTTGGCTCGGAAACGTGAGGTCCGCATGGTAACTTAGATAAGGGACCCTTATTAGAAGGGCTTCCTATATATATATACTAGTAATAGCCCGTGCCTAAAGGCACAACGTGAGACGTATTGAACACAACCTACATATCATTTCTCATTATTAACCATCTTGATTTATTGCCAAATTATTTTTCCCGAAAAGACTTCAAACACGGTCTAACAAACCAATTTCAGCAAATGAACGAATCAAGTAACGCAATAGTTTACATCAACCAATTAAATCAAACCTGTCTCATTTCATTCAGAGCATTTACTAAATTTTTCATAAAAAAATAATAGCAACTAAAATGATAAGAAAGTATACTCATTGGGATATCTTCTAAGTTATTTCGATAAGTATAATAAGAGTCAAAATACATATCCATATTTGCTCCAACGCTCACAGCTCACTTTAAAGGGGAAATGACCAAGCCTATTCACCTAAAGAAGGGAGATCAATGGCAAATTTAATTATGGTGAAGCCACCATTTTGGACACTAACTGCGGGCAATATTTCTTGTAGTGACACATTGAATTTACTGAGTTTGAGTCAATCAATAAAATTCGGATGATTTTAGAATGAATTTTTATCATGAATATGGAAAAGTTGACGTGAATTATAGTTTCGAGTACAGTAAAGAATAATAAAATGTGCTCATATGCGCATAGAAGAAGAGAAAATATAATAGTACTGCTGGGAGTGTCTTTCAAACATATTTATCGTAAAAGAAATATTGTACTAACACCTGAACGGAACCCATTTTCACAAATATATATGTTGAATTTTATTTTCCACTGCCAAAATGGGAACTTCAAATTCGGCAATAAGGATGATATTACAAAAATTTGGCAGTGATTTAGCAGAATGGTATCATTTCTTTTGCCAATCTTCGGCTTTGGCAAAGTATTTGGCACACCTGTTGCTCTAATGATACACATTTCGTTTGCACCTTTTGAAAGTAGAGGTCAAAATGATGACAATTACATAATTTTTTTTGGGGTGATTTCCCACTTTGGCTTCGGATATTTGAGAGAAAAAGGAAAAAGATTGCATACACGGCATAACCTTAACTCGACAGTAAGTGATAACATAGCAGGCTCGTAAACAAATAGTTTTTATGAATAACAGAAGAACAAAAGGAAATGAAATAAACTACAGGTTGAACATTTTTTTCCTCAAAAAAAGAATTTAAATAGGAACAAAATCCACCAATTCCGAATTGTAGCTTCAATCTCTAAAAGTTATAGGTATTTATGAAAATCTTCAAAATTAATGAGAACAAAAAAAAAATGTCGATCCAAAGGAGAAAATGATTTAGAACCACCAATTAACTTTATACTTGTGAGCAACCTTAGCAAACCTAATTTCAAAATACAGTAAATTAAATAGACTACCAAAAAATGGAAAAAAAAAAAAAAAAGTGGCTGAGAATCAAAAAAATAGGTTGAGATCAAAGTGATGGGATGCATATATTGAAAAAATGCCCATAGCAATGGAATGAAGTCCCCCTTACGTACATTCCCTTCCTTGTTGAATATGAAAAGGTGGAATTATTAGAGCAACTTTAATCATTGAAAAAAATAGAGAGCTCAATGTTTTGCATTATATTGGCTTATCACGTGCCATCAACGTTAGTTGATTTGAGAGCAAATATTTTCTCAAAGGTTTGGGAGGAATTCAAAGAATGAAATTAGCACATATTAGTAATACTAACCTAGAAAACACGTGTGAAATGTAGCTACCCAATGTAACTGGTGCTCCCTTGGGAAAAAAGAGAGGAAACGAAATGTTGGTTAACGAAGTTTACACTCATTCACATTGGTTCATCCTGCAATGCCCTGGGCCTTTTGCTCTTCTAACGTAAAAGGTGGCCTGCCTTGACTCCAACAAAGGACATAGTGGTGACTCCAACCAAGGTAAATAATATGAATACCAATCTTTTTGGGGGAACTAATGAAGCCTTTTTGAATGAAAACAACTTTAGGAGGAATTTTTTTTGAATTGCAATCAAAGGAAACGTTACTGCAATCAAGGAAGGAAATGTTACTGCAATCAAAGGAAATACTGATAATTCCCGTGCATATATATATAAAGGGTTCAAAATAAAAAATTTCCTTTTCATAGAATATCTCGTTCGAATTTTGATATTATAGGTTAAGGAAATCAAAGGTTTGTTAAGGAATTTAAATTTCCTCTTTGAATAAAATCAACTTAGAAGGGAAACAATTAAAAGGCATTCAAAGGTTGAAAATCAAATTTCCAATCAAAGTCAAAAATAGTTTTGGGCTATTATCTTAACGTATCGAAGGCTATGGATGCAATTCCATTTGTATGAATAGAAAGCATCTCCCAATTTTGGAATAGAATTCCCTCATATTTTATAGGAATGCTCCCATCCCTTAGATTGGCCTAGAATCAATCCCGGTCGTACAATAAAAATCCATTCTATATGGGATATGTATTTTGAATGGGGAGTAATAAGAACCCTTGGATCAATGTTACTATGAAATTAAAATTCAATCAAGACCCTCCAATATGCCACGGAGGACAGTTGTGAGAGAGACATTTTGCAAAACCGTTGTGTAATGTAATAAAGATATATATATATATATATATATATATATATATATATATATATAAACGGGGATGCGGGGAGGGGCGGGGATCGGGGAGGGGATCGGGTAGAGGACTAACAATACCATCCCCTATCCGATCCCCGAATTTTTTTAAAAATAATCTCCATCCCCGACCCGATCCCCGAAAAAATCCCCGAATCCCCTCTCCGAATGGGTAGGGGACGGGTTGGATAGGGGCGGGTCGGCCGAGATAGCCATCCCTATTCGTGACCATGTTCCCAGACTATTGAATTACTCCACTATGGGTGGCTCGAAATACAAAAACAACGGCTGGAAAACCGACTCTCCCAATCCGTTGACTTTGTGCAAACCAATGGATTAAATTTGTGGGCCGCATGGATCCAAGAAATTTGATGCAAGCTGGTGGTTGACACTATTTCTGAGGGGGTCTTTCTATAGTTGACATTTCTTAATTTGCTTTCTCTTTAAATTATTTAAGGCTGCATTATATTCCCAACAACAAAGAGGAATATTACATAAAATGTTACTAGAAAATGGTTTGAAAAATTGTATGACCAAACTCTTTTGTGGGTGGGTCCTAGTGATAATATGTTCATTTTCATGTGGAGATAAATAAGGGACTGTTTTTGGTTAGGTAAAAATATGCACATGTGGATTAGAAATTGAATTGAAAGTAGATTATGAGGAATGATTGAAAGAGTGGTTGTACCACATTGAAAGATGAAGATGAACTGGTTTTGAAGACAAGTTTGGGCTCAAGTTGAGTTCACCACACGAGTCGTCGTCGAGCAGAGAATATGTCAATCGATAGTCGGATACAAATATTATTATGTACGTCCAGAATTTATTTAATTTTTTCAGTTAGATAAATAAATAATGGATAATGATTGTTGCACTCCACGATTTTGTGAATGCACTCTAAAAGTTTTCTTCAAAATTCACAAAACAAAAACAGCAGAAGAAAATTTTTATAGCCATCCATTTTTGTAAAACTTATGTACTTCCAATTTGTTTGTCAATTATTCCATTTTCTGCTACGCCTTAAATTGCTTATATCTTTCAATCTATAATTTTTTTCACGGTTTTAAAAACTTTGCATAATAGAATTAATCATGATCTATCAAACAAAATCCATATTACATATATTTGGACGTCAATATTAAAAGATATAAACGATTAAAAACGGACACAATTATAAAAAATTGACAAACAAAGTGGGACGAAGGGAGTATATATGTCCTCATCCTAGTTGGCTTGAATAATTATGCTGGCATCCTCAAACTCAAAATGAACCCTAACTCACCATTTCTCTCTCCTAATTTTCTACCTATTTTTCTCTCACAATCTTTCCTAATTTATCTCAATCTCTCTTTCCTATCTTTCAAATCTTCTTCTTTCCTAGTCTTTTAATTCCTTCCTCTTAATCTTCTCTTCCCTGAAATCTCAAAACAGAATTTGATATATTAAAATACTAAACAAACTCGGCAACCCACAACATGGTAAAATTAATTTCCGTTTAGGATTATTGGGTTTTAGGCTGAGAGAGAGAGGTGTTCATGGGTTTAGGTTTCGCGAGGAGAGAAAGAGTTTGTGGATTAAAAAGTGTGTTGACAATTGGGTAGGAGAGGGAAAATGGAGTAACAAATAAGAGTAGTGTAGCGTTTTCTTAAATTTCAGGATGCCAACTTAGACATTTAAGACCATTAACTTAAATAAAGTCCCCAAATATAATGGCTATTTAATTATCTCTTTTAAAAATGGAGTGCAACTATTATTTTTTACAAACGGTATATATGGTGAAAATGGTTTAGCTTAAGAATTCTAATAAGGCCAAGGAGAGAGAAGAAAATTTGATCAAAAAAAAAAGGAGAGAGAAGAAAATTATTGGCGGTTCCTCTATGAAACCAAAAAGCAATCAGATTCACTCACGTACAGTGCATACGAAGTCACGTAATGCATGAATGCAAAAAGCATATAGATATTGTGAAAGAGCCTTCCCCATAACCTTTCATAAATATTTTCAAAATTGTTAAAAATTTGTTAAGGCGATGTTTGAGAACCAATGTGTAGTATAAAGATTGGGAGCGAAAACCAAGAGCATTACCGGAATGGTAGAATATATAAGACCTCCGTCCGGATTTTTTTGTCCATCGTTCTATTGTAATTGAATAAAAAATTAATAAGTAGTTATATATCCAATATGGATATTGTTTGATAGATCTAGATTAGTTTTATGAAATAATATTTTTAAAATAACACAAATTATTATAAATTATAATCATTTGAAATGTGACACAAACTCTTAAAATAGACTAATAAATCTAGACGGAGGGAGTACTTGGGGAAAGTAAAACAACTGAATTGACAGAAAGCGTGAGGGTTTGACTATAGCATTTTGAATAGTGCATAGTGGGATCAAATATAAAGTGAAAGGTGCAAGTATAGTGGAGTATAAAGTGGGATCTTCCCCAAATATAGTGGAGCCCACAGTTATCAAAATTAAGGCTCCTTCAATTAGAGAATTGATTTTGACACTCCTTTTTTTTTCTAACGGCACTCCTCAGCAAGGCAAAAAAACTTACCAAAAATTGTCTTGCAGGGGAGTGTCATCAGAGAAAAGTGGAGTGCTAAAATCATTCCCCTTCAAATATTACATTCACGTTGTTCTCTCTTGAGATTTTAGATTCAAAATTTAATGTGTTTTCAACTCATTTAAGCTCGATTCATACTGAATTAGTTTTTATGAAATCTAATTGAGCTATGGGTCGTGGAAGGTGAATTTGGTCATTAAAAAATAATCGAGGTTTCCAAACCCGAATAACTAAATTATAGAATAAAAAACTTCGGATGAATGATAATTTTTACACAAACGATATAGATATAGATCCCAAATCTATACCTGTGCGCACAAATTTGTTTTGGACCCATCATTTTTTTTTTTTTTGAACTAGAAATCCATAGCACTTCATGAAATCGCTCAGCGGCACTTACAAGATTGCATCCAAAATACACTGAAATTAATCTAGAGAAACAATCCAAACACAGAGGATAAAAAATGATAAGGCTCAAAGTAAGAAAGTCGTCTCAAACGTCGTGAACTGAGCATCGCGCTTGCTAACCCATACTGCGGCTTGCGCTTCGTATACAAAATTGCGCGGGCAAACCGAATCAAAGTCGGGTTTAGGGTGATCCATGGAAGAAAGAGATTAAACTCCTTATGGATCGTGAAGATCAAGATCAGGTTTGTAACTCAGTAAGTAGGGAGCAACTCGGACTTATTAGCCCACCACCAACAACCACTGAACCTGGAAAGACCAGATTGGGACAAGAAACATCAGACTGGCAAGCAGGGAGTATCCTCCAAGCAAGACAGCCGGGAAAAAAGAAAGAAAAACCAGAAGCCCACTTCGACCTCAACTCGTTATTTGACCCTCCGCTCACTGTACCACCAAACGCTGCCACAGAAGCTAGATTGACTTGAGACGCCGGATTTGCACTCCTTCGACGTAGACCGCAAAGGGGACCGGACCACCCAAACAAAACAGATTTCGCATTGAGGTGAAGGATATGGTTGTGTGAGAGAACAGACTGGAAAAACAGAGGGAAAACCAAAAGGGAGGAGGGGAGGGGAGAAGAAGGGAGGAGGAGGAGGAGGAGGAGGAGGAAGGGAGGGGTGGGGAGGAGCCCCACCCCCCAAATCTAGCCGCCGATGTTAGGTTTTTAGAGAGAGGCAAGAGAGAATAAGATAGAGAGAGATGCTTGCTGGTTTGGACTCATCTTGGGTCTTACAAAAATGATCGAAGCTACTTATTTTGTTTAGATTTTTTGTTTGAGTCACTATAAAAAAAATTAGCTTAGTATAATATTACGTACGGGCATCTCGATAATGAATACTCAGATTTTAATTCAAACAATAAACAGTATGGATCATTTGAAATTTGAATTAAATCCAAGTCGTCGTTGGTCAGATGAACAGCTGAATGAGACACACTACTATAGGCGCCATAAGGGGTGGAGTCAGAGGGGGACCAGTAGGGGCGATCGCCCATGCAAAAAAAAAAAAAAAACTCTACTATTATATAGAAAAAAGAAAATTTTTCTATGAATTATATGGATTCGGGGATCCCGTAGTGCGCCTCCACACTACGGGGTTGTAGGGCGGCCAAAATTACGTCGTTTTGTGTGTGTAAAGAGAACACCACTACTTAATCCCTCAAAACTACGTCATTTTAACCTAGTTTTATTTGTTGAATTTCAAAATGTGAGCATTTTTAAGTGGGTGTTTATTTTCTTCAAAATCAAATTTGATTTTTGATTTCTTCTATACGTGAATACAAAAGTCACTTATTTTAGATTGGGGTTGGTTTTTTTTTTTAGAAGTAGAAGTTTTTTCCCCTAAAATCTGGTTCTCAAAAGAAAAAGTCTACAATTAAACACATTTTTAAATTTCTTAATTTTTTGGCTTCCTTCGGTTTTGTAAAACTAATGCCCGTTCGAGATGGGAATGGGTTACAGTGCATAAGAATGAGAGTCAAGATGTGTAAATTGCCAATTGTGTTTAAAAATTCTAAATTATGCCACTTGTCATATTTATGGGGCTTCTCACAAAAACATACTTATAATAGTACTAGTGAATGTCCGTGCCTAAAGTCATTTTGTAAAAACTAGTATTTTCACAAAATAGATGAATTTTATTAGCTAATGGTGTCCTGTACAAAGTTGAAGTCACAAATAATTTTCTAGATTTTTAAAAGGCCCACAAAAACATAAAAATATTAATGTTTAAACTTGACATCATCCCAAGAGAGAGCAAATGTTCTGATTCTAAACCTTTGTACACCAAAACTACGAAGTTTTGGCCGCCCTACAATCCCGTAGTGCGGAGGCACACTATGGGATCTCCGGATCCAAATTATATAGGCTCGCCCATACAAAATATTTTTTCTTAAAAAAATCGCCCACGCGTAGTAAATTTTTTGGCTCTTTCCCTGGACGCCATAATATCATTTCTTTTCACACGGGAGTAAAGTGGGACTCTTGACTTTCTTTTCTCATATTCTCTTGGGTAAGTGAAAAAGTGTGAAGTTGTTTGGCATTGATGGCAGATCACACGGATGCTCTGTTCCATACGGTCAATACCCAATCAATCACAAGACCCAAATTCCCAACCCAAAATCCCTTTCAAAATTCCCATTATGCCAGAAACCCAATACAGAGTTAAAAACGACGTCGGACTCTGCGGCGGAAGGGCAGTGGGATCACCGCCCAATACGGCGGAGTTGACTGTACTCGTGCACGTCGGACGAAACAGAGGGTGGCGTAGAATGGAAAAAGGTTTACAGCTATACAGTGAGCGGGAGTGGGAGACATGTCAAACTGGTTGGTTGAGTGCGCTTTTGTGATAAAAGTTACGATTCTTTTTTATTATAAAATTTAGGAGACATATCAAAATGTTACGAATTATAGAAAATGTTGCGGATTATATCGCGAAAAGTTACGAAAAACAAAAAAATGCTACGATTACCAATGAGGTGACACAATCTCAACCATACAATACGTGCATATTGTACACCCAGATAAGGGGTGTGTATTGTAGCCATTTATCTGAAAGGGGTTTTGATATTGGGTTGCCGACTTAGGGCATTCTTATCTGGCACAAAAAAAAACACTAAATTTAACCTAAAATCACTTTTTATAATTTAGCAAGTCACTTTTAAAAAAATTCACAAAATCAGACTCTCTATTCAAACTCCAACAAGTCACTTTATAAAAAACTCACAGAATCAGACTCTCTATTCAAACTTTTACTCTTCTCGTCTTTTGGTGAGTGAACAGTAGGTCACCAAATTTGTTAAATTACTGTAACAAAGTTAAGAAATCATCAAATTGGGAATTCGTTTGGTGATGCCAATTTTTGAGATTTTAGAGGAGTTTACTATTTACTTTGAATTTAAAGTTAAAGTATGCTCTCTATTTTAATTCTAAAGTTGAAATATAAATACTGATATTGATGCTCTTATTATTATGGAGTAATATTAACTGCTGTGATGGAAGAATAGATATGGAAAGAGGAGAGAGAGCGCGTCCATTATTAGTCAATTTAGACATAGAAAGAAAGCGACAGTTGACCATTTTTAGTGGTTAGAGGTCACGTTAATCTTTTGGCAAACTTTAAAGGTAATTGAGGGACCGGGGTATTGTACTTCTTGGCCGTCCGATCGTGGTTTATATGGTTCGGAGGCGTTCGACAATTTTGATTTATGATTTTGATTTATTTTTACCGGTGAAAAATCAAGGGATGCGTTCGGCAATTTTGATTTATTTTTATCAGTAAAAAATCAAAGCATATCTGGGCCATTCAAACACGATCATACGATCGAAGAGTTCGCGGCACCATGCAAAAAACTCCGGATTAGTAATTGAGAGTGTGTTTCTTATGAGTAATTTTTTGTTTTAAAGTTACAAATAAAAAAAGTAGGTTGTTTTTCATATTGTGAGTTTTTAGGATTTTTTGTGAGGAGATTTTTTTAAAAATTTTTTTTGAGCAAAGAGCAAAAGAAAAGTCAATAAAAGGAACACTGCCTGATTTTGACACCCACATTCCAATACTTGTTTCCATGAACGTTCATTTAGATTAAACTAATTATTATTAAGATAGTTAGTCCTATTGATTAGTTAAAAATTTTGTATTTTGTCAATTCTTTAAAATTAATCATTTATCTCGATTAGCTCAACAAAAAAAAGTCAGCAAAGTATGTAAACATGTACCGAAGCAGAAAACAATACAGATAGGGGATCCGGAGTGGGTGTTATGCGGTTGGTGTTGTCCACCGTGTTATGCTGCAAAACTATGTCGTTTTGCAGCACACCTCCAAAGCTTCCAATGGCCTTGTTTGGAGGAAGAAAAAACCACTAAAAAGTGCATAAACCCAAAGTATCTAGACCCTAAACCCAAAGTGTCTAAACTTTAAGTGCATAAATCCAAGTGCCTAAACCCATTATACCCTACCCCAAAGAGCCTAAATCCCCTAAAATTGAACTCCCAAAATTGAATTCCGAAATTAACTCTCCAAACAGGGCTTTTGGAAGCTTTAGAAGTGTACCAAGAAAATGAGCAAAATAACGTAATTTTGCCGCACAACACGGTGCACAATACCTACCGCATAACACCTCCCCAACTAAAACACTTATACTTTGACCTTTTATTATCTACCGTGTTTTTTTGATTTTAAATATGTTTTTAAACTATTCAATTTCAACTTGTTGATTCGAATAAATAAAAAATTGTTAAAAAAATCCTGATACAAATGAAAAATCAGATAGAACGATGTGTGATGTTAGACATTTACCCAAATGTAAAGCCAAACTGAAGTCAAGTCTGTTTTGGCTATACAAAAATAAACCGAATTATTGACTTATTGGTTTAAATTAAATTAGCTTACTTTTTCAGAAAAAAAAAAATCCAATAATCCCAAACTTGGGAGTAGGTCATCCTGTAGTCCGAGTCGTTGATCGCGCAATTAACGGTTCATCGCCAAGATGAAATCTGAGCCGTTCATTGCCGAGATCAACTACTTGTGTGCTGCACTATAAGGCTGGGTCCCCGGATCCCCAAACTTTGCCCCTTCTTTTTTTTTTTTTTCAAAACACACCTCCCTCTCTCATGTGCGAGATCCACTGTGCCCAAACTCCTTGTGCCTATGTGCTGAGAGGTTTGAGCCATTAGATTGTATGTATTTACTCCATGTGTCTCTGTGCCGAGGGGTTTGGGGGTTGAGCCATTAGATTGTATGTATTTTTATTTCCAAGTGATCCAACGATCGGAATTCGGTTGCTGATTTGCTGTCCCAAAAATCTTGTCCCAACTCCGTGTCTCGTCCATGTGAGCAATCGACGACTCAGATTTGTAGATGAACATGTTTGGCTCAGATTTTGTTTGGGGTGAGATGGAATCCAAGCCGTTGATTGCACGGATAGACGGCTCGGATGGACGGGACAGGGAGTTAGGACATGGAGTTCAGGACAGCGAATCCTCTTCCCCGGAATTCCATATCAATAATGCTATGTGTACACCAAAAATGCACACCAAATGCCCACCAAGTGATGTAGCGGATGTGGAGCCCACCCAAAAAGACAAGTGGCTCCCCATCCGCCTGATCACCTGGTGTGCATTTTTAGTGTACCCATACCATTATTGATTCCTTATACGTTTTTCCGGAACATAGGATCTCCGTCCTCTCTCTCAAGCTCTGTTCTCTCTCTATAAATCTCTACAGAGCCCATCAAACGGTAAAATTCCAATCTTAACCGTGTCTCTCTTTCTTCATTACTCCACAACCAGCCAAGCTTCTCTCCCCCACTCTCTCTCTGTACGCACACATACATATCTATTCTCTCTCTCTCTCTCTCTCTCTCTCTCTGATCATGAGACTTGATCTTCTTGTAGGTTTTATTGACCGATCCATTCTTTTTCCAATTAAAAAAAACTCTGGATTTTTACCAGATTATCTCTCAATCTAATTTTTTTTTTTTTTGTAAATGAACATTTCTATGCCAATTTATTTGATGATTTTGATTGATTTGCAGTGCTACGCCAGCCGATTGTTTCTCCTGAAGCTATAAAGAAAACAGGGTTATATTCCATTTGTTGATTAAACAGGTACCATAATTGTTGTTTTATGAATTTCGATAGAACCCCCATTTTTTTTTTTTTGTTTTGTGATTAAAAAAACAGTTTTTTTTTTCTTTTCATTTTTGTACTATTTGGCTTTTGTGTTGTGTCGACGATGATGTGAGTTTTTGGGATCTTCCGTTTAAGATCGTCGATTATGTCTGTTTTTTATACCAATTGGACGTGTGTGCTTGTCAAAAGGGTTGAGATAGAATCGTAGATACTTTTGTTTTTTTTTTTGGTATGGCGGTCGGGTTGGGTCATCGGGCCAATTTACATGCACCTGAACTAGATCCCCACTGGGTTCTGTCAAAGGCAGGCCGTGGATACAAAAGGGTTGGATCTAGAGAAAGCTAACCGACAAAAGAGAATGGTGGGGATTGCTGCAAAAGGGAGCCCCACTTTAGGGTTTAGATTCAAAAGTTGTCATATTTTAATGGATGAAGGGTTTGTGGGCAGCTCTTGTAAAGAGTAACGTTCATACTCTTTTCCATGTTACAGGTTACCATATCCTTTTGTTTCCAAATATTTTTACGAAAAGTCCAGGGCAGTAAAATCTGGAAATTACGTAATCCTTCCATTGATACTTACGAAAAGATGAAAGTTAAACAACACTCAGTTTACCAAGGTGTTCCGTAGCCTGTTGGTTAGGAGTCTTCCTCTTAACCTTCAGGTCACACAGGATCAAACCTTCGTAGCCAAGATTCTAAAAAAAAAAACAACACTCAGTTTTATATATATATTTTTTCTTTTGTTGCGGTGAGAGTCAAACGTGTGAGCTTGAGGTTGTTATCTCGTTACTCGCTTGTCTTCAAAAAAGAAAATATTGGAATTTGCTGACATGCTTCCACTCGACCACTCCTTGGAGTTTAAAGATATTACATGGTTGTACCACAAATTATGAATGATTAATCTGTACCTGTTTTTGGTTGATCATAGAATATATGTGCTTGTTACACATGTTTTGTTTTGGTCACTTTTCTTTTTCTAGTGATACAGAGTAACATTTAGTTCTAACTCTATCCATTGATACAATTCCTTGAAGTTCTTATCCTTGCCTCCTGGTCTAGTGGTTGCTTCTTGATACCATTTAGCGACAATCAGGTTTCCCATGTATGAGGATTGCAATGTATTTGGTAAATAATGGGGAAAAAAGGAAGAAGAAAGGAAATGAAAAGAGTGAGAAAATACGGTTGAGAAAAAACTGAGTGAACTTCGGTAACAATTGTCAAAGATGGACCAATTTATCCTCCGTTTGCTCCTGACTTGCCCTGCATAATAGCACAAGTGTAGTGTTTGCTTTTTTAATTTTTCCCCCCTGATTGTGGTAGATGAATAGCTTCTCCTATTGTTTGACTGGACAAATTTGATTAGAAGTGGCCTTGGGCTTACTATTTGCTTTTTTATGTACGGCTTAAAGCAAAATGATACGGCAAGTGACAACAAGATTATAGTCTGTATTTCTATATAGTTTGTGACTTGAAGGTGAAGTCATTTAATAATTGGATTTGGATTTGATAAGAGGTGGGTTTCCAGAAAGGTCTCAGTTCTAAACAATTTCATAGAGAAAGTGGGCTCTTGAGCATATTTCTGTGGATCTATCCTCTCGTGTCCATGAATGTGCTGTTGTTTATTTTCTCAGATTATTCATTATAATCAGTTCAAAAATAAAATAAAATAAAATAAAGATTGTTCATTATAAATATCTGATCGGCATCGATTCCCTAGAAATTGATAAATTCTTTACAATTTAGTCGATTTTTTTCAGCGATTTTAGCATAAATGGCTGTGGCTATGCTTTTAAATGGGCACTGAGATTTTCTTATTGTGTTTGTTTAGAACATTGGAACATCAGTATGGTAAAATACTGAACATGAATAGGAAGTCTTTAAGTCTCTCAGATGGATAACTACTGTCATATGTTGTTCAGTTAGACAATGTGATACACATAGCATCAATTAGAGTTGTATGTAGTGCCTTTTCATTTTTCATTTACCTTGGAGTATTTGAATTTCTTTTTAGGTATTCAGATGCTTATAAGAATTTAGAATTTTATCGTACATGCAGATGAGGAACGTCTATTCCTAATACAACTCTTGTCTAAGAGTGATGCTAAACAACTGGATACAACAACCACATGTATGGAAAAGCTGGGCTGAAGGATATTATGAAGGAAAATCGGAACTGGGTCTTGAGTGATCTAAACCACTGTGGAAAACAACACAGCTTCATTAATGTCTGAATAATACTCCAAAAACTGAATGTACTATGCCTGTGGAGGATGTCACTTGTGGTAATGAAAATGAAGCCAGAGATTTTGTTGCCATAAGTACCATTCCTTCCAGCAAAATGGAATCGGTAGAGGAAAGAAACTTCTGTGCTGACCGGAATGGCAATGAAAATGCAGTAAATGAAGAAAATGAAGTCAAAGATTCTACTTCCCAATTCAACATTCCCTGTGGAAAAGTTGAGAACACAAAGTTATATAATGACAAGAATGTCATGCAGGGTGAACTGCCCAAATTGATGGTTTTTTACAAAGAGAAAGATCACGTTGCCAAAGACATTTGCATTGATGAAGGAGAGCCTTTTAAGGATAAGATCGTAATTGAAAGCGGAAATGATGATGGTCTTTGCACCTTCTTTCTATCTGATGAAAATAAAATTGGTGATGTGACAAAAGAAAGGGAAGATAGTAAGTTACTTAGCTCGAATGGGTCAAAATCTTCATCAGAAAATGATTATAACAAGGACGATATTCAAGTATGGGGGACCAAAGAAGAAGAAATTGATATGGAATCGCTGCTTGCAGATGCACTGAAATCTTTATTGGAAAATCATTTGGTTGATGATATTGGTAATGATGACGGATCACTCGCCTTTTTGCACCCAGGTGTAGTTAAATACGCTGCAACTGACACGATAGTGGACAATGTCCCAGGAGAGAAATCGCTTAAATCCCTCCTTGAGTCTCCTAATGCTGATGGCAATGAAGTTCAACAGCAATTTGTTCAGGTTGGTATCTACTAGCACACATCTGTTTATAATCTGTATAGTACATGCTAAAGCGAATATAAGACTGAAATGGTATAGGTCCCACCAAAAAGTGATGTCATCCCCCCAAAACTGATGTCGTCATTACCAAAAAGTGTATTGTAGGGGTGGGTTTGGTGATGTAATCCCCCCAAAACTGATATCATCATTACCAAAAAGTGTTTTGCAGTGGTGGGCCTACACCATTTCAACCAATAAGAGGGAGGGTTTTGTTCACCCTCTTTTAAGGAGGGTGGACAAAATTGCACTCTGCTAAGGCCGCTTCTGAAATCAGTGAGACAATTGGGAGTCCACAAGTTGTAACACCACTATAATTACCCAGTCAATTGACCACTCTAAGACGAAAATACTATAGGACTTCTAGTGTTATAAATAAGATTTTTTTTGGCTAGTTGGTGTTCTCCTTTCTGTTGGAATATTTTGTGAATGAAACCGGGGCATTCGGAGGGTCTTTTTCCAACACTTTCTTCAATATCTGCCTTCTTCTCTGATTTGTCTGTGGACTTCAATTTGAAGTTGATAAAAATGGGTGTAAATGCATGGGAGAGTTTTCCTGCCCTGGGACTTGACGCGCATGCACTTGTTCTATTATAGATTCCATGTTCCGTATCAGAGTGTAAAGCCACCCCCTCTTTGGTTTCAACAACTAAAGATTCAAACAAGAGCAGTCCAGTTGATGACTCGTCTTACAATAGCAAGGCAGAGTGTGCAACAATCACTTTCGACTCTTCAAAACCAACAGCTAGCAACAAAGATGATGATGTTGCTCCCCTTAAGACTGATAGTGCGCCAGCTAGTCACGAAGGTTCCATTTCTGATATTTCTGCAGTTGGGAGTGAAATACAAAAAGGTCAAGGAGAGTCGAGTTTTTCGATGGCAGGTCTAATAACTTACTCAGGGCCAATGACATATTCCGGTAATGTCTCACTTCGATCAGACAGCAGCACAACCAGCACACAATCCTTCGCCTTCCCAATGTAAATTTCCAGCAAATTACCTTGTATTTCCATTGGCTATTAGCAGTGACATTGTTCTCCAATAATCTTAAGGAAACAAAGCAATACAAAATTTTCTTCTGTAGTTATTTTTCTTCATTTTCACACAATCCTAATCACAACTAACATTTCGATTTCGGATAATGGTTTTGTTTTTTTTGCAGAATACAGTCTGAATGGAACAGCAGTCCAATAAGAATGGCAAAAGCTGATAGAAGGCATAGGGGTTGGAGGCAGGGCCTTCTATGTTGTAGATTTTAAATCCGTCTATTTGATCGCAGGTAGCTTAGGTTACATATATAATACACTTTTTATTTGTATTTTAACCTCGACTAAGGATCGTAAATATATTTCACGATCTTTTCATAGGCTTAGTGAGTCTATGGCGCTGTGGATAGAGTCTCAATTTCATGCCTTTATGGTTAAAAGCCTTCATGTTCAGATGTGAACGGTTACTTCTATTTATTTTCGTCTTGAGTTTCTAGCTTTTACTTGGTAATCACTTGTGCTACTATCCGTAATCTGTAGTTATTGACCGTCGTATTGATAAATACATTAATAAACAAGTGAAATACATTCTACAAGTGTGGGTTGTTGAATTCGAAACAAGCTAGTCTTTCCGCCAAGTGAAGTACGTAGCTCATCAACTATGACACATTGGTGCACCTACTATGAGGGAATAATTTATTTGTTTCATTGCAATCTTATCAATAGCTCAATCTTTTCTTTTCTTTTTTCCTCCTTGGGGTATGCCCTTTGTAGGCTGTATATTCGGTTATCCCTTTTTCTATTTCAAGTTGATTTACCCACACCAAAAAAGAGAGGATTGAGCTTTCGTTATTTCTCAAACATGCATCAGCATTTTGAGTTGATTTAAATGTGCGCGCGCCAATGTTTGCTATTAAAGAAGAAACTGTTGGCCCTACCTTAGTAGGTGACAAAGTCACCCCAAAATGGTGTACAAGGGTTCCTAGAATGGAAGTATAAATGTATGGGTTTGTGTTTTGGAACTCTGCCTTCTGTGCTCTCTCTCTCTCTCCTGGTTGTGCATTGGTATCTTCTCTTGATTGTTACCAAGTTCAACCCACAACCACAAAAGGAGAATCTCTCGTGCAACTATCTTGAGTTATATTAATGGAGCTGATAGCAATCACTGCACTATGTATTACTCTCTCATTTTTGCTGACAACCTGTGCGTCTCAACAAATCTCGGTGCAACCATCCCATGGCCAAGGTAATTGGAATCCCCCCTTCTCTCTCTCTCTCTCTCTCTCTCTCTCTCTAATGATATTGCATCTTCCAAACCTGTGCAGCCTTAAATCTCCGGGTTGGTTTTCTGATCCCGCCAAGGAAGCTCAGACTTGTTGACGAAGCAGCAACTGTACGTAAAACATTTCTTTATTCTTCACACTTCATGTATTCTTCGCAAGAATCAGGACGATTGGGTGTTTTTCCTAAACCGAAACCACTTGGCATTCTACTTGCATAGAATTCTAATCTCATTCAATGAAATTTCCTGCAAAACAGGCAAAAGTTGAGGGAGGTAAAGAGTTATTATACTGCCGTAAACTGCAGGAAGCCTCAGCAGGTAACCATCTGCGTAACTTGTTTATCATGTCATGCAGAAACCATATTAAAGAGAGCTTCATAACTAGATTAATCAAGTCTTTCATTTCTTCCATTTAAGTTTTTGACCTCTTGTTTCGTCATGCGCATCACCTATAAGTTTCAAGTTTGAAGGAGGGAAACATTTTCAAAGTTTTTTGACTTTAGAATTTTCCATATATCGTAGTTATGATCGCAATAGTAGTTCCTTTTAGCGTAGTTATGATCGCAATAGTAGTTCCTTTTAGCGTAGTTATGATCGCAATAGTAGTTCCTTTTAGCGTAGTTATGATCGCAGTAGTAGTTCTTGAACGAGTATCCTCTTGTTGGTAAAATGGTAGTGGTTGTCATTCACATTGTTACTTATGTTTGCTGGTAGATGCGAGAAGTGTAAGGAGTTCTCCCTGAAGTTTTTGAAATCATAGGGTAGCATAAACATTGCCTCCTAAGACACCCTACGAAAATTCCGCTCTGCTATTTTGTTGACTCTTCATTGTTCCGCTCTATGTTTATCCACTTTGGTACAAGTGGGTGAACGTGGATACGTGTTCAAAATTAGATCCATCGATTCCCAAAGTCTAAAGGATGACCTTAGAAACGAACTATATTTCAGCCAAAGGGGCGTCTGTGGGTGGCCTGACCACCCATTAATGAAGTTTTCAGTGCCTCTACCCTGGAAATTTAGAAGAAATAATGCGTAACCTTGTTTCGACTAACAGACCTCTCTTTCAGATTCCAAATTTACCAATTTTAGATAGTGGGGCAAGTCCATTGGTTAAGCCAAAGTGACTTGATCCATTGCCCTTTTTTGCAGTGAATAGTGACATTTTCCCGGAAAAATAACATTGTTGGTGCAATGCCATTTATAATGCCATTTCCTTGCAAAATACCTTTTGCATATCTTTTTCAACCAGCTTCCGTCAATGGTGCTATGCCATTTGGAATTTGGTGGTTGGGTTTGATGATAAAACATAAATGGAAAAACCAATTGCCATTTTTGTCAGAAAATGGCATGAAAGATGGTGTAGCACAAATGGAAAACCGTTGGAGCACCAGGTTTAGCCACTTCTGCCATTTTTTGGCAAGGGTTCAAGCTGTGTACTAAGGAACAGACGTTCTGAATCAATTATTGAATTTTTTTCTTTCAAAAAACTTCTTCTCCCGCAAGGTTTCAAGCCGTGTACCAAGGAACATGCGTTCTGAATCAATTAATGATTTTTTTTTTCCTTTTCAAAAAACTTCTCCCACAGTGATAGAGCCCACTGTGGAACCACTAGAAGGATTTGGAACCCTACTATTTAAACATGCTATTATTCTTTCCCCACTGTGGTTCTGATACGAGGATTTGGTACTTATTATTTAACCATTAAAATCATTATTTCCTGAAGTTGCTTCTGCGCATCCATTACAGACTTGCAGTACACTTTTCTTTAATAGTTTTTTGAGTATTAATTAAAGCTTCATGATGTCCAGGTAAACAGCAGCATAAAAAAGCGGGCCCGACGCATGCAAGACGAGGAACAAGGCAAGAATGGGAGGAAGGCGGGACCAACGCATCGCAATTGTTTACAATGGATTATTCCCATGTGAGAAGACGACGTCCCGTAAATAACAAGGCCTTACCCGTTAGTCCATGAAACATGGGATAATTAATCCAGATTTTTCTCTCTCCTGGGACAAAACAAAAATTCTAAGTACAGTTGTCCGGAAAACAAAGGGTTATTTCTATATCTGGGAATTGAGGAAAAGTGTCGTGTCTTTAAGCTTAAGTGATGGCCGACATTCTGGAGCAAAACTCCAAGGGCTGTTGCTTAACCAGGACCCTACTTGTGCTTTTGAGGTTGATTTGATCTCTTTGTTTTGTGAACATTTTTGTTGTTATTATGCAGTTTTCTATGTTGAATTTTGTTTTTCTACTGCTTGTTAGCAGAATTGGGTCTGTGTTTTAGTACACGTTGCTCCAAAATCCATAGTATATTAGATTATCCATTTTGCGTTATTGCATTTTTGGGTGTTTAATTAATGCCATAAGTACTTAGGTGGTGCTGTGGTGACGGTCTGTCTTCACGGACATTGGCTCTGGCTCGAACCGGATATTCCACGACAATTTTTGAATGCCTCGTCAGGGATTGATATTCATGGTGATCTTCGAATAACTAATCTTTTATATTCAACTTACCCCGCTATTATGATAATAATAACTACATCAGAAGACTTGGTTAACAAATCGATTCATAATCTATTTTAGAATTATTCTCTCAAACACTATTTTGTTGCAAAATTTATTCTACACATATATCTCAAACACTATTGATTTATAATATTTTCTTGGATGGACGGAAGGGCGGGTGAGCCTGGGCGACTGTCCTACCCACGTTTCATATTTTTATTAGAATAGTAGTAGGTTTTTATGCCAAACATTAAAATCATGCGCCCACCCAATATCATTCTGAATAACTCAACACCGCCCAACCAATTGTTTTGAGAAAGATAATGTTTTTATTAGCACTACTTTGATTCATTATATATGTAAGTAATAGTTTTGGTAGTATCTTTAAAACTTTTATTTACAAAATTTGTATTGCCTTCTATATGTTGTGAATTTTATTAGTCTTCGCCCACCCAATTTTGCAAATCCTAAGTCCGTCTTTGCTGACTACAATCCAACAATCTACAATTCAAAATGGAAAACACAAAAAAATTTAGTTCCCGAATGCCCCCTTAATTGGTTAGATATGGAAAAAACATTTCGAACAAAGCGTTTTAATGTTATAATCTGGGGTATAAAATTACAAACCATGTTCATTAAGTTCTGAAGCCCAGTTTTCTAAAGGTTATAGCTGGTGGGATTGTTTGGTTTGGCAAAGTTTTGTTCACAAAAAATCTTCGACAATAGAAATACGGATACGGATACTGATACGTGGGGTCCATGTTATTATTATTATTATTATTATTGTATTATTTTATACTCAAAACGGGGATGAGGAGGAGATAAGACGTAGTTTGAGCATGACCATATGGACTCTAGATCCGCTACGGGATCCCCGGAAGGAGATCCAAAACTCATAAGTGCGCGCCGCACCACCCGAGGCTAAAGAAGACAATTGACGGATCATTGGTCCTGCTAAAATGAGGGAAAATGTCAAAGTGCAAATTGGCGGATCATGGGTCCGGCTACGAAGGGTACTATATCGACCTTTTCTCTTCTTGTTGCTTGTTAGCCGAATTGGGTCTATGTTCTAGGATCTGGTCATATATTTATGTGCGGTCTATACCCCCTTAATTGGTTAGATATGGAAAAAAACATTTCGAACAAAGCGTTTTAATGTTATAATCTGGGGTATAAAATTACAAATCATGTTCATTAAGTTCTGAAGCCCAATTTTCTGAAGGAGATCCAAAACTCATAAGTGCGCGCCGCACCACCCGAGGCTAAAGAAGACAATTGACGGATCATTGGTCCTACTAAAATGAGGGAAGATGTCAAAGTGACAATTGGCGGATCATGGGTCCGGCTATAAAGAGTACTATATTGACTTTTTCTCTTCCTGTTAGCCGAATTGGGTCTATGTTCTAGGATTTGGTCATATATTTATGTGCGGTCTATACAGTACAAGCGGTAGGTAGTTATTCATTGTGATTGTACGTTACAAAGTAGTTCCAGCTACATGGCAAGGCCACAAAGTATGTTCAACTGGAAGCCTAGTCATTGATTCAGGAGCCTCAACCCAAACGTATCAAATAGTTCAATCTCGTCACTCCGTTCATCAATCATGGTGACCAATTCTGAGTTGTATTCGAAGATTGATGGCATACATCAAGCTTCCCCCTTTTCGAATCAAGATGAGCATAAGTTATTCTAGACATCCTCTTCTTCTTCATCAGTCTTTTGGCATAAGGCTTCAGAGATGATATTGATAACTTACCGAAAGAACTGCAAACGTTAGGAGTCCATTAGTGAGAAGGGGCTGGGAAAAGTTTGAACGCAATTCTTACTGTGAACATAAGAGAACAAATCATGAACAATGATGGAAGAGCTTGTCCGACCATGCGTAAATATTGACGTACAAGCTAAGTCACATATGTGCATGCATAAATAGGAGAGCGAGCGTCAACGCGTATCTCAAAAACATCTCAAACTAGTAAAATTCACAAGAGCAAGGATTGAGAGCGCTCCTAGGGTCTTACGTAAGGATCATTACGGGAGATGGTACCACTAACGTGTGATGGGAAGAGGCCCTCCAGCACAGCTCTACTCGAGAATAATGTGTAGTTTTCCCAGGCCAATGCCATGATACCACTCTTTAACAACAGCAAAGAGAGAATCATCAATCGCCTATTTCCCATTCTCAAGTTCAGTGTCTTTTGTTCTTGCAAACTCAAGAAACAGCAAGCAGATAAATAAAAAATAAAACTCAAGAAACAGCAAACTAAAGTAGGCCAAAACAAGAGGAAACTGATAGATAAAAGTCTACATATTTATACAGACCATTTAAACAAATAAACTGCATCACAAGTTTAAGAGCAAAACAAAAGAATAGAGCAAAGAGAAGCCAACAGAATCACTGATCTTGGCCAGTTCCAAAGCTCTCATGCAACTCCTGTTGCCACCCAAACTCTCTTCCATCACGGCCCATGTCATGATCTGAGTACGACTTATCTCGATTGTGTTGCATTAAATGAGGCGGGCCTGGTGGTGGAGGCAGCGGAGGAAATGGTATAGGCTGTGGTGCTAATATGCCTTTACCATCCCTTGGATCCACACCACTTCCACTCTGCACTGGTTCCACCACCATATTCATCGAAGAAGGTGGAGCCATATTCGAAGCAAGAACTCCCATATTTTGCCCATAATCCCCCTGAAAGAACATAGGCCTAACTTGAAAAGCATCCACCATTCCTTGACCTGAGGGCCCCATAATCCATGGACGTGGAAAACCATCCGAGAAATTCGCTGCCACCACTGGACCTGGTGGAAAACCCAAAAGCGACCCCTGTTCTGCTCCAACTTCTGGTGCTGACTCCGGCCGCGCCATCTCGTAGGAACCACCGTAAAACGGAAGACCTCCTTCGGGTGGAAAAGGAGCATAACCAAATGGAGGGGGACCCACAACCGAATTTGAGCTAACAGGCACTTGGAAATTAGGCAGCGGCGGATGGGACCCTTGCATCAGAGGGTAGTCAGTGAATGGGGTTTCTGGTAGATTTTGAACTTGACCAAAAAATTGTGGCGGCTTTGGCTGCATGATTGACCTGGGCGGTGGCTGTGTGTCCCTCGGTTGTGAGTCCCTAGGAGAGAAAACTTGCCTTGGCGGTGCTCGAGCAGTGGACTCAGTGGCTGTGGACTGTTTGGCACTGGCGGCTTCTGAATCATTTGCTCCCTCTTCTTTATCTGTGTTGCGCTGGAGAAGGTCAGCGTGGGTCCCGTAAATGTGAGATTCGAATTCGGATTTTTTTAGGAAGGACTTGAGACAATGAGGAGCAGCACAGATGAAAATGCCATCCATCATTTTTATTGTCTGAATCTTTTGAATGCGCTCGTCACAGCTGTGTAACCGGAAGCACAATAAGCACTTGGTTAGATTATTCACCACAGTTTTCATTGAAAGCAAGCAAAAGATCACAACTGTTGGCAGTTTGATTAAGCAGAGGACCTATACTCCTATAGTCATAAACTGCAGCACAAGTTGTTAAATAGGAAGCAATTGAGCTAGAAATATAAGAAATCTTGCATCTGGACTGAATGTTTCTCAAAACAATTATCCTCATCAAGAATACACCACAAATAAGAACAGCAAAGAAGTCTTGCATCTGGAATTAATGTTTGTCAATTCATTTACTCCCTCCATCCCATTTTAATAACCCCATTTGCAGAATCCAACTATTTTAGGGAACATAATGATTACATCAAAAAAGTGTTCAACTTTCCATCTATACCCTCTCAAAAGGTGATTTGATTGATGTAGGTAGTAGTACTTTAATTAAACATAAGGGTAATAAAGTAACTTTACCAAGTTTCTATGGCTTATTTTGGAAAGTGGACATGCATTTTGGGACTTCCCAAAATGGAATATGGGACGGAGGGAGTATTAACATCAAGAACAAAACATAGAAGATAACTAGAAAGAAGATACGGGGCATGGCCTTACAGATAGCAGATGGAATCACTCCTTGCACAATCGAGACAGAAGGCATGGTCACAAGGGCTCTGCAAGAATATAAACTTGTTAATTACTTTTCCATGGAAAAAAAGAACATGCAACTCTACAACACAAACGAGCGAGATACAGTTCCTCTCTAGTCCACTACAAGGTAGAAATATGGTTTGCATGTTGTGCCTGGTAAGAAATCATGGAGTTTGGGATTAAATTTGTGGATGGCCATGAAGGGACAGCTAAACTCGCTTTCAATTGAGTTTCCTGTTTCACAAGAGCAAGATCAAGTGACGCCGCATGTGCAAAATCATCCAACGAAGGGGGTTACTTTAAGGATAAAAGTATTTCCTTTAACCACTCCAAGTCAAATGACCCATTTTTCTTGGCGTAAAATGGAGCTCACCTTTAAACCCATTCCACTTAACTCCCTTAAGCAAGATTTCAAATTAACTTTTTAGCCTTTAAACAAAATTTAAATAAAATCATGCTTAGAGCAGGCAGTGAAAGAGTCAATGCACCTACCAGGCGTCCGTATACAGCAATGGGAAAATCACAGCGGACACAAAAATGAACTCGCTCGCCAAGCTGGCGACGGGACCTGCGACCAATAGTCTTAACAAGTGAAGTAGCAGTTGCTGAACCAAGGCCCTTGGCTACAGGAAGATCTGCAAGGATTAGGTGGTCAGGACATGCAACTGTCACAGTTTCCACTGGCACGGTCTTTCCCCCCAAGGCCCCTTCTATGGATTGAACGCTTCTAAGCCGGATCTGAAGCATCTTCATAGAATCGATTCCCCTTATCCACTCTGTGCTAACAGCCTAACCTAAAAAAAAAAAAAAAAAAAAGAGGTTCAAGCCTTGGAATGAGGGAATGTAAAAGGATAGAAAAAACAAGATATTTAGTCGAAGAGTGTATTTTCTAAAAGATTCAAATCAACTATATCTCCAACTACAAAAGTTAAGCTTGTGTCTGCTAGATATTGCCAAGTAAGACATCGTTTGGATTTGATCCTCCAAACCACAATCAATTGCATATTTATTTTGAGTAAGATCCGTAGCAGAGGAATTACAAAGCATCCAAGCTTGGGGAAGAGAAAGATTAGCAGTTTAAACTATAGTGGCTACTGCTCCACTGATTCTAGTACTCACCCTAAAAAGCAGAAAATAAACTTCAAGGCCCACAACGTGTGAGTGCTAGAAAGGAATTTCATATGAACCTGAATAACCTAATCCACTACGTTAGGTGGCAGATGATGATGTGTCAACTTATTTCGCATGTTGGTTTCATTGGAGCCAATTTGCAGGGAATTTCCCCTTCCCAGCCCACCAAAACAGATCATATTGGTATGCTGCAGTCGCTTTACCTTGTTAAGGTGCTCCAAACACATCCCAATCCCCACTTTCTTTTTGGTAAGTTCATTTCATAAAGAAATCACTTGAAAAATCCGCAACACTGTTAAAAAACCTACAACACTACCCAAGGGAATACAGAGAACCAGAACCAGAACCTATACCATTTAGACTATCACCGCAGTTCAAAGACACCCAGAAAAGAGTGAGCAAAAATTAAAAATACACCCTTGATAAGTAATCCTCATCCGAACTATCATTTGTGTTCCTAAGAAAGCCCTGGACAACTCCCGAGACTCCTTTAATCTACTATTCTCTTCTTCCATTGATATTTTAAATGCCTATTAGGCTAGCTTTTCCACTCTCCTGGCTTTCCCACAAAAATTCCACTCTCGTGGCTCTCACAAAAATTTCATCCTCTAATGAACCACTGATTGTTCGGTTAGAATCAACAAGGGCAGGAGAGGTTGGTCACCTAGGAAAGAGAGAGCATTTTTTTATCGGCCTCAAGATATCGACCCAAGCTCATCCGAACCTATCCTATCCTAGCTAACCCAATCATCCCACCCTAGCTCGGGTTATTTGAACACAAAAATGGGAGGAGGGATGCCCTTTAAGCGTGCTCTGGTTAATGGTTTATTCTTGTTATGCGATGACTAACACATTTTATTCATCTTTTTCCTCACCAAAGATCTAATTGAACTTAAATTTTGATTACCAAGCTAACATCAATAATACTTCATTGAAAACTTCTAGTGAACTAGAAAACCAACAGAATACAACAAATCATATTCCTAATCAGAATAATCAGACACTTCGGGATTGGTTGCATATTGCCGATCCCTCTTAGTCACTCTAATCGACTCGTTGGGGTTGAAGCCATTCCTTTCAACATCCCTCACGGCCTTTGCTATCAATTCTTGTCGCCTTATCTGCCCGGTCGGATCTTTGATTTTTAAGGTTAACAGAGCTGACGAATCTGTTAAGTGTAATAATAAAAAAAAATGGGAAACAGTTTAAAATCTATAGGGTGAATGACTTCCAATGTTGGATAGACACTTCAAAATTGGATACTTAGCTAGTTCTTAGCATTGGGTGTGTTTTACTAACCTAACCTGTATAACAACTTTGAAGAATCACTCAGTTTCTCGACAAACAACAGTTAAACATTGCGAAATGTGCAGCGCGCCCCAGACACTACTTTCCATCAAAAGCTTTCTCAAAGTGATTACATATCGAGACAAACTAAAATCCAACGAGTCTGCCTATGGTAAATCAGCTAGGCATTTCAAATTCAGAGGAAAAATTCAACGGTGCTGGTGTAGAGAGAGAGGCATACTTCTTTAACTATTGTACTGAGAATTAATGCAAGCATGCTTGGCTTGGGGTGTCACAATTTATTCACCTTCAAACAGCACTCGCAGTAATTTCCTCCCTATGCTATTATACTGAGCATTGGACAAAGTTCATTGGGATATAAAAGTATAACTGGCAATCATTTTTTTTTTTTTAATCTCTATTTGCAAAAAGAACACTAAACAAAAGGGAACCAGTTTTGAGAAACAAAAACAGACAAAGAAAAGGGAAAAGAATTACAATAAAAAGATGATGCGTACGTGGCCCTAAGAGCTAATCCAAAACTCAATCCAGAAAGGTTACGTAATGTAAATCATGCAAAAGATGTCATCCAAATGCCTATCATTTTGTATAGCATTAGAATCCGTTGTTGCTATGGTCTTCCCCTTAACATTCATAATGCCAAATCCAAGACTCCATTTGATATGCATAGATTCAAATAAAGGGATTTGGCATTATTATTCAATGAAAATAGCCCAAATTTCGGTTTGATAAGTAACATATGCATTTCAATTATGAGTATTCTGACATACTTCCCGTCAAGGACTTGATATAGCTCTCCTACCTAGTTTCACAAAGCAACTATAGCTAAGCCTCTCATATTATATGCTGAAATTGGACATCAAACATTCACTTGAAACCCATACAACCCTATCAAGCCTAAAGGGTGTGACAACTTACATTATACCAACTAGCACTGAAGTAGAGATATAGGATGAACAACCAAGTAATTGGGTTCTCACTCTGTCACACAGCAACTCAACTACTCAAGCACGGAGCTTGCATAATTCGCCAAACAAATTAAACAGCAATAGCCCAAAATACGTTGGCAATGTCCAAAAGGATATAAAATTTCAGCCAATAAATTAAAGAGCAGTGTGATTGTAAAAGTGAGACACTAAAAGTATACTATCTTGTATGAAGCAGACTCATTACCATAGGGTTCCATTTATACGCTATCTTACAAGCATAACAGAGACCCATTCCCCAATATCAATCACTCCTACATACTAGATGACAACAGATGCAATTGAAATAGTCAACGATAAAGCCAGAAATTGCAAACAACGATATCAAAATCGAAACAGGCTAACACATCGGTGCACGAGAGAGAGAGAGAGAGAGATACCAGGTCGGAGAGCAGTGCCGGCGATTGGTCGGAGCAGCAGCGCCGGCGATCGGATCCCTACTTCCCAGGGAGATAGGGAGGTCGAGCAGAGAGAGGGAACGGAGGAGTTGAGAGAATTAGGGCACCGATAACGATTTTAAAACGCGCCATTTTTAACTGCGCTTTTAAATTGGAGATTAATTCAAGGCACATTTACCATCAGGTAACCCTTGAATTCCATAATTACCATCAGGTCAAGCCCAAATCTAAAAAATTCTCATCAACTCTCCAACCCGTATAAAAATGCCTAAATCATAGGATACCCTATGAAAGTGCCTAAAATCCTAGGGTACCCTATAAAAATGTCTAAACCATTAAACCCTATAATAGGAAAGTGCACCCTAAACCTAAACTCTAGGGTACCCTACGACTAGGGTACCATATGAAAGTGCCTAAAATCCTAGGGTATCCTACGACTAGGGTATCCCACGAAAGTGCCTAAAATCCTAGGGTACTCTATAAAAGTGCCTAAACCACTAAAACTCTATAATAGGAAAGTGCACCCTAAACCTAAACTCTAGGGTACCCCTATGACTACCCTACGACTAGAGTACCCTATGAAAGTACCTAAAATTCTAGGATACTCTATTAAAGTGCCTAAACCACTAAAACCCTATAATAGGAAAGTGCACCCTAAACTCCAAAAAATAGTGACTTGCCTTAGTGGTAATTAAAAAAAATGACTTACCTTATTGGTAATTAGATATCTCTTTTCTAGACCTAGAGGTAATTTTCCATTTGCTAAAATCAACCCACTTGTTTTTATTGGATTTCCATTTTAGCAAATGGAAAACAAAATTTTCCGGATTAAAGAGATTTCTATCTTTGAGGCCCAATTTGTGGTAGCCAGGACGCTGCTGTGCGTAGGGATGGCAACGGGACGGGTTTTGATGACCCCAGCCCTCACCCTAAAATTTCTAGACGACCCCTAACCCGCTTCTAACTCGACCAGATAATTTATGGGTACCCCCGCACCCGCCCCTATCGGGTAACGGGTTTAACCGTCCCGCCCAAATATTTTTTTTTATATTAAGAAAATATGTTTTACACTCCGCTAGTGAGCACAAATAATAATACCAAGTACACAAAATAACTATTACAACTTAACCAAAATCTTCTATTTAGAAGAAAATGAAAAATAATTGCAATATGATGTGGTATTTTAGTTGAAAGTATAAAAAACATAGAACAAAATTTTATGCATTGAAGAGGAAAAATGTAATTTTATAATATAGGGGCGGGGGCGGGGCGGGTATCGAGGTGGGGTGACCGTTCCCCTACCCCTCCCTAACCCCAGCGTGTTATTCAAAATCACCCATTGCCCCTTACTGCTACCCAAAAAAATAGAAAAAAATCATATCCTATCGGGATGGGGTTGGGCGAGTTCGAGGCGGGGTGGGCTCGATTGCCAAGCCTAGTTGTGCACCATATGCGCTGCACCGTGCAGCGCACATCACAACCGTCCATCTTGAAAATCAATGGTCCGGATTCACAGACGCTTTCTTATCGGACCATTGAAAACACATTTAGACGGTTGAGATTGGTGGACTGCACAGTGCAGCGCATATGGTGCACAACAGCATCCCAGCTCCCCCAATTTGTATGTCTTTTTGAACTCCTTTAATTAGCTTAATTTTACGGATTAAAGAGATTTCTACATTTGAGGCCCGATTTGTCTGTCTTTCTGAACTCCTTTCAATAGTCATTAACTTTACATTTTAGAACATATTGAGTTTATAAATCAGGGAAAAAATTATAACCATCAGATATAAGTTCAAAATACATTCATGTTGCGGAATATTGAAAAAAGTAAACTGTGAAACATTGAATCAAGCCCGAGATGTTTTAAAGATAAAATCGCATCTCTAACCCATGTGTAATCAAGCTCAACCTTGCAGGTTCAAGTTGCGATTTGTATGCCGTTCCGTACGACGCCCAATGATCGAGACTGTTAATGTTTTAGGTTTTATTAAGTGCATTAATCACTCAAAATATTACATCCATTGACATATTTCGAAACAGATTTATGTTGCTGAATATTGAAAAAACTAAAGTGTGAAATACTGGATCGGAACACATTTATGTTGCGGAATATTGTGGACATTTTATTACCAGTTAACAAAGAAATTAACGCCGTTTGAGTGTATTTGGCGGGAAAGGGGTATTTTCTGCTTTCAGAAAAAGCAATGGAGGTTAGTGTAATTTCAGAATCCTCAGGGAGGTAAGTGAAATTTACCCTTTAATCTTTGTTAAATCTGTTGTTCTCTAATACTCCTAGCTTCTCAAATCTGGATGGAAAGTGTTGGATAGAAAGTCTTTATAATGATTTGTGGTCCATTTGTTTGGCCAGAAATGAGGTAATCTTTGGTAGAAATTTTTTTATTTTCTGTTTCTTTGCGGTACATTTTTCCTTTTTTCTTTTTTTTTTGGAAACATTCAATTACCTTATTGCAGCAGCAGTTGGAAAGAAGATATGGTCCGACAAGCTTTCAATCAGGAGGATGCAGAGCTTACTTTAGGAATTCCTCTCCCAAGGTATGATATGGACGATAGCTTAATTTGGAACTTTTCTAATGTGGGGAATTACTCAGTTAAATCGGGTTATGAAACGGCTTTGGATCTTAAGAAGAATGGGTTTATGGGTACAAAAGCACAGGGAGAGAGCAGCAATAGGGAACGAATGAAAGAGGTTTGGAAGAGCATTTGGGAGTTACCATGCCAAGGGAAAATTAAAAACTTCATATGGAAATGCATGCACAACATCGTTCCGGTTAATGATGCTTTAGTTAATCGGAGAATTGCTTGTGATGTGCTCTGTCCCGTGTGTAAGAATGACAGGGAGTCTGTTTTTCATTTACTAGTCCAATGCCCTTTTGCACAGGTTGTCTGGAGGATATCACCATTGGGCTTGGCGGTGGGTCTTAACCAGGGTGACTCTTTGATTAGTTGGCGGGATAGCCTTTTGGAGAGATGGAAAGGTGTCAAGGAAATAAGAAGATATGGGCGGCTGTGGGGACGATCATTTGGCGTATTTAGCTATGCAGGAACGATATGGTTTTCAATTCTAAAAAATGGGAACCAGATGTAGCATGTCGACTAGCAATCTAGGATGCAGTGGATTTTCTTGAAGCCAACGCCGATAAAGCACAGGATTCTACATGTTCTCCCTCTTCTTGTTCGGACACAACTCATAGCTGGGAGAAACCTTGCCATGGCTGGTTTAAAATAAACTTTGATGGAGGGATGGATTATCAGAAGAAGGTTAGTGGACTGGGTATCGTCATTTGCGATTGCAATGGCAGTTTTTGGGCAGCAAGAGCCATTCACATTAGGAATTTTATGGAACCATTGGGCATTGAAGCAATGGCAGCAAGGGAGAGTCTGGTTTTCGCCCTGGAGTTGGGGCTGCAGCGGATTATTCTTGAGGGTGATTGCCAACAGGTGGTGAAGCTTATTCAGAAAAAGGAAGTCTATGATTCGAGTATAGGTGTTTTGATTTCTAATATTAATTGTCTTAGGCAATCTGTTAGCGAGTTGAAGGTCAGATTTGTTAGTCGAAGTGGCAATTCTGTGGCACACTATGTGGCCAAGAATGCGGTGGGAGGCAATTCCCGGCTTTTATTTCCCCTCCAAGGGGATACGAGCCATCCTTGATGTGATTACCCTTTCTTATCTATGATATTTCTCCTAATCTTTGACAAAAAAAAAAATTTACCTTATTGCATGTTTGTTTCTCGGGGTTGGGGAAAGCTTTCTTGCTTCCCTCTACCCTTATCAAGCTATATTGATGATTGGAACAAAACATTACAAGGAGCATATTTCTACCTTTGATTCGTCTTCTACTCTAGTTTCATACATCTGTTGAAATTGAACATAAAATCTATTGATATTTAAGGAATTCCCATCTACTCAAGGAATTTTCTATTTAAGAAACCAATATATAAAGTACTATGGATGACAACAACCATCAAGATTTGAATTTTTTTTTGTTGACGAGTGACAAAGTTGAGATTCGTGCAATTAAGCTCATCAATCTTTGAATGCCTCGTTAGGAATTGATATTCATAGTGATCTTCGAATAACTAGTCTTTTATATTCAACTCCGCTATTATGATTATAATAACTACATCAGAAGACTTGGATAACAATTGGCTGTGGACAAATCATTCGACTCAATTTGTTGTGTGAACAAGTTGGCCATGGTCAAAATCCTTTGGAGCGAATCCTATTAAGTATTTCCCTCGACTAATACGTTGTGGTTGACAAGTTGGACAAAAAAGGCCATATACACCATCATGTGAAAATATTACCAAATGAAAATGACTATTATTTCGTGACGGAGATAAAATAAAATAAAATCATAGATAGCAGAGATCAAATTCTTGCACAATCTCGCATAAGTACCATCCTTCATACAACATACAAAACATTAGACGAATTAATTAATCCTAAGGCCTCGTTTGTTTGGCCGGAGATAAATGGATGGGATATGAAATCCCATGGGATATGAGTGGGATATGAAATCCTTGGGATATTGCTCAGGATATCAATGGATGAGAAAAATTCATATCCGGTGTTTGTGTTCGACGGGATAGTGCTCGGGAAATCCCATGGGATTTTATATCCCGTACGGATGGGGATATTAATTGGCTGGGGAAACCAAATCCCATCCCAAATAATGTTACCAAACAATGGATTTTGGGACCCACATCCAAATCCAAATCCCATCCCACCCCATATCCTCCCTAACAAACAAGGCCTAAGGGTTAGAACATCAAGAAAAACATATTACGATAACAAGTAATAACATTAATAAGACCGTCATGCACAAACTGTTGGATTCTTCATCGACTGAATTTTCCGATGTTGTCGAGATGGGAGTCAAAGGCACAGAGCCTACTTTTTTTGTACCAGTAGAAGAAATCAAGATTATAATCTCATTATGTGTGAAATGTAAGTCTTGAATGAAACAATGTTGCAGAGTAAATTCTTTGGCACCCTTTGAGAATAGCATTGCACTCGGATGGGAGGATTGGGTTGTCAATGATGTATAAATGCATCCTTTTATTTTGAGATAAATACCCATTGCTCCGTTAATGAAATAATGTTGCACCATGAGTGAATTATTTTGTCACCCTTTCAGAATTGTCTTGCACCCGAAAGAGAACGACTGGGTAGGAAAAAAAAAACTTTAATCCTTAAATGAAACAACATTGCACCTTGAGTGAATTATTTTGGCTTTGATAATAACATTGCACCCGAATGAGAGAGTTGCTAGTGTGATATATAAATCCAACTTTTTATTTTGGAAAAAATAACAATTGCTCCTTAAATGAAACAACATTGCACCTTGAGTGAATTATTTTGGCACCTTTTGAGAATAACATTGCACCCGAATGAGGAAGACTGAGTTATTGGTGTAATGTCTAAATTCAACCTTTTATTTTTAAAAAAATAACTATTGGTCTTTAATCGAAACAATGTTGCAGCTTGAGGAAATTAACTTAGCACTCTCAGAGAATAACATTGCACGAGAATGAGGATGATTGGGATTTTCAGAGGGGAATCAAGCTCTAGGGCTTTTAGTATTAGGACTCCAAATCCCCTTACGTAAAGCCAAATTTGACCCAATCGCCCAACAAACAAGTAACAATTTTGAGTATCTGATACAAATTTGAAGAATAGAGACATATGAAGAAAATAGACCCATCAAATACTAGCTTGTCAAGGACAATGTCCATTGAACCCGCTCGATCACACGCCCATATCTTCTGAAGTATGAACAATCACAACCAAATTTTGCTTCTGATGTGCCCTCAATAGCAAGAGAGAGAGAGAGAGAGAGAGAGAGAGAGAGAGAGAGAGGATATGCGTTGAATTGGGATTGGAGAAAAGAGTGTGGTTCATTTGTGAAATTTTTTAAAGCCAGGGGTATTTTTGTCCGCATGAATTTGGAATTACTTTTCCTCTACCCATTGTCCCATGATTTCCAAAAAGTGTGTCATTTATGTGGAAATTGTTGCCCCTTATCCCACTGTCCCGCCATTCCCCCTAGTTTCCACAATCAGCTAGGAGATCCTTCACAGTTCTGTAACAGTAACACATCATGTAATCACAGGCCCACTAACTCGTTGAAACCCAATCACATGGCTTAAAATGCATAAACCCAAATTACTAGTAGTAGCTTACATGGTTCGTTATATAATCAGGATCACCCAGGTAAACTTCTGATGTGGGACGGGGTTTATGGTTTCATTGGTTGTTTCACAGAAATCCTTACGACCTCTCTCTCTCTCTCTCTCTCTCTCTCTCTCTCTCTCTCTCTCTCATCAATCAAGTTACCTCTTTAATATGTAGGAGAATAGAAGAGAGAAAATTCCATGCCCAGATGAAGATTCTAATCGTCAAGCTTCATCCAACAGAATGTACAAACTCCATCATTCAGAAAGTACAATACTCGCGGAGAATGTTCAGACAAGGGAAACACATATCATGCGGATTTTGAGTATAACAAATGACAAAAAACAATAACATGATGGACCATTTAACTGGCAAATTTCAGAGCATCTCCTCACCTCCTATTGTTTGTTGGAAACCCGGGGAATGGCATCTACCAACCTAACTAAAAAGTAAAAACAGCTCTGGACGTGAACATATATTCAATACGGTATACAAAGACCAACAAAAAGAGAGAATGCAATATGTACAAGAGACGAGTTCATGACCCAGGGGACGAAATCAAACCGTGTTGAATGGAGATAGAGGGAAACGCCGTACTGATTATTTCTTCAGCCTCTTTTGTGCTTGACCTAGGTCCTCACCATTGCCTGCATCCCCAAAACGTCCCATTGATGGTTGCGAAGGGCTATTCTCAGGATCCTGGTGAGGCACAAAAAAGAGAGTTCTACTCACCAATCAAGAGAGAGAGAGAGAGAGAGAGAGAGAGAGATCATTGAACCATGAAGCTAGTAACTTTTCATGATTTTCAACAAGTCGAGGAAAAACAAGAGAGTACATATGTTTGCCAACAAACATGAATTTACATCTATTCACCACACCAAAAAACAAAAGAATTTACATCCTATCCAGTGGTGTTTTCTTGCTTTTGCACCATCTGTCTATCTTCTTAACTAGACTAATAACAAAATCTGGAATCACTATCAAATCGAAACATCAACTCCTTCCATTGTGCTATCTTGTTAGTAAAGAAGAGAGTGACGATCATGTGCAAGGAAGACAGCAATATAAACCTGAATGCTTTTAAATTAAATGAGGATGAGGATGATGAAACAACAGCAGTTTAGTCCAGCTTTGATGAAATTCGAATTTTCAAGCCGGGCATAAAACAGAATTGCTTTTACCTTGGGTAAGGATATGCCAGGTGTTGGTCCAGTATTTGCTCGTTTCCCTAGATCGATCTGCACTGAGATGGTGGCCTGGGACAGATCAACGCCCGCACTCTGCAGTGCTTGAGTCAGGTTACTCAGTAACCTGTTCAACACCAAATTCGCTGATTAAGTATCAGCTTCCCCACTTTAAAATAAAATTCTCCATAACAAAGGAAAAAGGTACTTGAAAAAACACTTGATACAATCCCCGAAATGATCCAGAGCTGCAGAAGCAATCGAACATTATAAAACTATTACTTTAGTGACTATGTTTGGATTCTCGTAATCTTGTACATGAATAAGCCCTCAGTTACCAGGAATCAAATAGTAATAAGTAATCCAATACCTGATTTGATCCCCTTTACAATGATCGGATTACTTCAGATATATTATAAAGGCAAAAAAATTACTAAGAAATTCATTAAACATTTTCCTTTTTTATGGATTGAGCTAGGATTCCAAGATTACCACAGATTAGGGGGTGGGAGATTAGATTCTTACATAGTTTGGGAATGCGATTCCTGGTTAGACGGGCCACCAAGAATCAACTTCCTATTCAAGTCCGTGCCAGAAATAGGAGTCATAGAAGTACGACTTCACATTCCCTAAACATTTCGGCCATCCAAACTAAGCCTACAGGAAACCAAGGTAACGGTACAAGTCATAAACTATTGTATTTGGCTCTTTGGGCCCTCGTTGTCACGCTTCCGCCGAGCGTTGCATGTCTGGACAAAGAAAGTAAATCACCGCCAATGTCCCTCCAATAGCCTCAGCCCAGGTTGCTGCCAAAGAAGGTTTTCCGGCTGTTATTATCGTTTTGTTGATATTGACGATGGTTTGAACAACTGGTTGTGGGGGTGGGGGGCTTGCAGGGGACACCTCATCACAATATTCACAGTCGTCGAGGGAACAGGTGGGATGAGGGAGAAGACCATGACAATGAGAATAAGGATGAGACCATTCATTTTTACGTACAGCCCAGACCTGCTGCTATAAAAGGCTGTGCCTTTGTGTTTCAGCTTTACCAGGTTATGTACAGTGACAGTCTCTCTCTCTCTCTTCTTTGGCTTTAGATCAGGTTATTTCCTCGATTAGAGTTGGGTTTGACGTCTTATTCTAAGTGATCATTATGGGTTTTGTTTATTGGGTCAAATTCCTCATCTAGACATGGACAATAAATATCAAGCCACTAGCTTTGCCTCTTTTGATTCTTATGGTATTCTATTGTCAGATAGAATGGTAAACTTGGGAAATTTGATTGGTCATTGTTTTTAGCATCGCGTATTTATTTTTTCCTTTACTATTTACATGCAAGTATAGTAACCCATTTGATATCCCGATAAGTCTGTCTGTTATATTTGTAGCCCATATCTAGATGAGGAATTTGACCCAGTAAACAGAACCCATAATGATCACCCAGAATAAGACGTTCAAAACCCATGAACTCTAACCAAGGAAACAACCTGATTGAAAGCCAAAGAAGAGATAGAGAGAGGAGAGGAGAGGAGAGGAGAGGAGACTGCCACTATACATAACCTGGTAAAGCTGAAACGTGGAGGCACAGCCTTTTCCAGCAGCAGGTCTGGGCTGTACGTAAATATGAAAGGTCTTATCCCTAATCTCATTGTCATGGTATTCTCCCCCATTCCCACCGTTTCCCTCGACGAATGTGAATATTGTGACAAGTCATCTCCTGCAAGCCCCACCCCCACAACCAGTTGTTCAAACCATCGTCAATATCAACGAAATGATAATAACAGCCAAGAAAACCTTCCTTAGCACCTGGGCCAAGGCTATTGGAATTTGGAGGGATATTGGCGATGATTGGCTTCGTGTACTTTGTTCAGACATGCAACGCTCGGCGTAGGCGGTACAATGAGGGACCAAAAAGCCAAATACAATAGTTTGACTTGTATTGTCAGCTTGGTTTCTTGTAGGCTTAGTTTGGATAGCCGAAATGTTGAGGGAAAGGGAACGTGAAGTCGTGTCTCTATGACTCCTATGTTTGGCAAGGACTTGAATGGGAATTTGATTCACGAAACACAAAACTAGAGGTAAACCGTGAAACCAAGATTCTTGAAGATACAACAGCTTTCTCAAAACATGTAGTTGCTGTCAAAGCATGCCCCTAACTGAGCTACAACAATCAAGTATTGAAGTTCAGGCCTTGTGAATTTGAGGTGCTAGACAAAAAGCCAAATATAAAGCCGAAAAAAGTAAAGGAAAAGAACTTGCAATTTTCCAAAACCAATGGAGATCAAATAGGGTTTGAAAAATAGATATGCAACAGAAGAGGTGTCATACTTTTCGATGGACCCAAAGTACACATGTTTATAGTTTCAATATACTCACCCTTGAGAATAAGCACTTCTGATATTAATTGTTCCACCTTCAACCATCAAATCCTCTTGATGATTTGACCCATCAATCATTCTTGGGTACTCAGTGGATTGTGCATCAGAGATGGGCCTCTGAAGAGAATGAGAAAGGACACCATCGCCTTGGATAGAACTAGGTATAGTTGCCTGCAAAGGCATAGGCATGGCTATAGACTTGTTTGTTAATTCAGGTTGCAGGTCCACCATTTTGCTACTGGGATCACCACTAGAATCAGATTCAATCGAATTCTGTTGGTTTGAATGGATTGTTGGAGAAATACTGCTGTTATTCTCATCTAACCTCCCAGTAAAAGCTGAACCTGGACTGGAACCATTCGTTATCGCTTGAGGATGTCCAACAAAATTCTGCACGCGCCAGTGGCTATTTCTCTGTTTCAAGCAAAAGTAGAGAAAGAGACTTAATACAGCAGAAAAATGAGAAAGAGGGGAAAAGGCTTGTACTTAACTCGACTGTGTATTGGTACTACACTACTAAAGCACCCATTATGATACTAAAGAGGTCCATGAAGACATAGCTAATCACTAAAACTCTTCAAAGTCTGGGAAAAATAATGAACCCCTCGAAAAAATTAGCAAATGGCCATATACACATTAGGCATAATAAGAAGTTGAACGGGATCGACTTTGATGGGTCCAAAACCATACCCTTCGAATGGTGGACTCAGATCAGACACTAATTTAAAACCACCCAATACAAGTATTAGGCCCAGTTTTTCAAAAGATCAGCTTTAAGCTCCCTCCCACTGTGAATCTATGTATTCTGTTCTCTCCCTAATTGTTTAAGGGGTTTTTCGGATGCTGACGTAAAAAAAACTCCCGTATTTTGTCCTTCAAAATTCAGGCTATGATTATGTGCAATCTGTCACAATACATTGCTTAAATATCTAAAAAAATAGCTTATTTCTCAGAAAAAAAGATAATACATCGCACACACAATCAAACGATAAACCGGGTACTTTTGTGCATACTCTTTTTTTGTCAAAGTTTGACTTGCACACGCATTGCATGTGCCCTGGCCTCTAACGTATATAAAGCTATCTAATCGTTGGACTCTCACATATTAAGAAACTTATTTGCTTCAATACTCTTCTCACTTCCCCTTTGGCTCTTTAAAAATTGTATCTGGCATCTTAAGTCTCAATATCAGAAGGTCAAGTGTTGAACTTTACCCATGGCATCAGCTTTGCGGGCTCCGAAACCCACCCTTGATATGATCCCTCATACTTTTGTACCTTTTCCTGCATATAATGAACATAGTCGATCACCTGCACAAAGATGAAAAAATTATCAGTTCACCGGAACCTTACCAAAAAATGCATCTATTTCATCTTCCTGTAAATTAGATCTACCTCCAATAAGAATGATGCTGTATCTCTCTTCTGATCGCTGTGAGGTATCAGATCTCTCAATAACTGAAACCTAAAAAATTTAAACCAAAATAAGGTTTATAAGGTTTTGTCAAACATAGGCTTATAGGAAATTACATGAAAAAGAACTCTGACATCCATCTCAAGGCCTTTCTCCTACCCACCTTTGCAACCAGTAGTGTTTCAACTATGGTTACAACCTAACCTGTATATTCACTATTTAATTGGTTGAATAAGTAAGATATCATCGGCAAAAATTAGTCAACAACGGGGGACTTTTTTTGGATATCAAACATTGTAGTTAATTAATTCGAAGGAGTATCAGCTAAAGAAAGGAAGAAGCCTATGCCAAAGTTCATCCCCATTTTGACTACATAAGCCTACTTTTCAACTTCAAACAAACCATAAGCTATCCTACCAGTTGCCCACCCATGAGAGTGAATACGTAGCAGCAATTAACCCAAAAAAGCCTTTTAAGATTAGAATCCAGCTCCTACAGGACTTTTTACGTGAATTCCACGATATAGAGTATTCAACGACAAGAAAAAAATTTATTCAACGCCTAATAATAGAAGGTAAAAGAAATTACCCCATCAGCATATTGCTAAATGAAGAAGAGGTTCCAAATTTACAATTTCAGAGACAATAAGGTTTAATATTCTAATTTCCCTCCCTAGCTCAGTTTAATTCTATCAATAAATTTTAGGAACAAATGTCTCAATGGGAGCACAAATCTCAAATTAGTTTCAAGAGTCTTCACATCAAACCTTCATGATTTCTAAGCACAAAAACAAGGTTGCCTAAGAAGATGTCAGCAAAACTTTCAACCAAAGAGAGTATTATTAACCAATTATTTACATCTGCTCATACCCAACAATGTCACCCCATTATATTCCATTGGAAACCAAACCAAAATGGAAATACATGGAAAGACCAGAAAAAACCTCTCATTTATCTTGCTCCTTCGGCGCTGCTCTGTAACAGAATGCTTCGACCGTGTAGCACTAGCTTTATTGTTGTTCTTCCCATCTGCTTCCACAAAACCAAATCTCACAACCATAACACACAATTCTAACATAGAACCCATTTGACAAACCAGAATCTGAAACATGTTTTTAAGCAAATTTTTCCAAAGTATACCATCATTGTGGAAAAGAAATACCATAATTACGTCTCCAAATCCTCAAAAACTACAATCCACATGAGCATGATTAGATAGCAAAAAAAAAAAAAACCATCGTTTTTGGGCAAATCCACATAAAGCAATAGATTTGTTCAAAGAGCAATGGTATACATACACAAGGACGCACATCCGTACCTTTAATATTGGAAGGGGGCGTTTCTTCCTCCTCCTCTTCTTCTTCTTGGTGACCCTTAGCTGATTTCATCTGGGTATGATTGCTAGTGCCTGAAATCCTACGTGAATTTCAAAAAATGAACTTTTGGAGAAGAATACAGAGGAACTCAGTCGGAATTTCAGGTACAGAGACGAGAAAAAGAAAGATCTGTTGACCAACACCTGAGAGAAGATTATGATTGAGAAGATTATGATTGAAGTCCTCTTGATGCCTAAAAAGTAGTGTGATTCAGAGAGAGAGAGTATATTCGGGGGATTAGGTATGTAATCGGCCTCGCCGGCGACCTGCACCACCGCACCGCGTGCCGCTATTAACTAATCCAAAGGGAATTTTTTTTTTTTTTTTTTTTTTTTTTTTAGGTCCAGGAAAATATTTCAAAATTAGTCTTTGGGGCCCGTTTTGGGCCCAAAAGAGACAACAACAAAAAATCACTCAAATTTATGTCATTTTGAGTCCTAGGAACATAAAAAATGAAAATTACCACTAGGCCAAGTGTTTTTATTTTATTTTATTTTATTTTGAAAGAACCGAAGCAACCACATGTATTATTCCTAGATCAATTTTTTTAGGGGTTTAGGCACTTCGAGTATCATACAATTTCATAAGGTTTTAGAAGTTTAGGCACTTTCATGGAATTTTAGGGGTTGAGGCGCCGCACTTTCATACGGTGTAGGGGTTTAGACATTCAAATGAGATCGCGAGAAAACACATTGGTTGTGTTGGTTTGAGTTTGGGGTTTTAGTTTTTATAAGGGATTATTACCTCTAGGTCTAAAAAAGAGATGTCTAATTACCAATAAGGTAAGTTATTTTTTTTAATTACCACTAAGGTAAGTCACTCTTTTTTGGAGTTTAGGTTTAGGGTGCACTTTCCTATTATAGGATTTTAGTGGTTTAGGCACTTTCATAGAGTACCCTAGAATTTTAGGCACTTTCATAGGGTACCCTAGTCATAGGTACCCTAGAGTTTAGGTTTAGGATGCACTTTCCTATTATAGGGTTCTAGTGGTTTAGACACTTTCATAGAGTACCCTAGGATTTTAGGCACTTTCATGGGGTACCCTAGTCGTAGGATACCCTAGGATTTTAGGCACTTTCATAGGGTACCCCTAGTCGTAGGGTACCCTATGTTTTTAGGCACTTTCATAGGGTACCCTAGTCGTAGGGTACCCTAGAGTTTAGGTTTATGGTGCACTTTCCTATTATAGGGTTTAGTGGTTTAGACACTTTCATAGGGTACTCGAGGATTTTAGGCACTTTCATAGGGTACCCTATGATTTAGGCATTTTTATATGGGTTGGGGAATTGATGAGAATTTTTCAGAGTTGAGTTTGATCTGATGGTAATTATGGGATCCAAGTGTGATCTGATGGTAAATGTCTCTTTTTATAATGATTGGAGAGAGAAATATGAATAAGAATTAAAAATAAGGGTTAATGATTAGAGAGATAGAGAGAAAAATGAGAAAAATATTTAAAATAGAAATAATAATTGAAAAACCGGGGCTTGAAATCCAAAACTAACATGACCCATTCTTTTCTTTATTTTTCTTTTCTTTTCTTTTCTCAACAGGGTAGCAAAGGGGCTACTAGCAGACGGAAACTCGGCTGATTAATTGTTTTGTGTTTTTTTTGTAACTTTATTAATTAAAACCTGTAATTTTCAATTTTATTCCAAAACTACGTGAAAACGTGTTTAAGAATCATGTTTTTTTTAAAACCGTGTTTGAGAAACACGCTTTTTTGCGTTGGTTAAGACCAATTAATCAAAAAATTAAGTTAATCCTAAATGCGTGTTTGCATAAGACGCCTTCAGTCACGCTTTCACCTTTTGAAAAAAGAAAAGAAAAGACGCTTCATCGAAATAGTGTATACAAAAGTTAAAGTGATACCAGAGTAAAGTACTGCTGTAAGCCTGAAACTCGCTTTTTTCTTTTTTTACCACAAGTTCTCCGACTTCTTCTTCTTCTTCAACATCGATCCCATTTTTAATACCCTTGCCTCCCAAATCAAGCTCTCAATTTGACAAATCAGATCCAGTGCCATCTTCCCCAGCCCCTCATCGGATCCCTTTCACCTCGGCGACCACAGTAACTCTGTCAGTGGCCACTAACGGCGACAAACTCCGGCGAGCCCTGTTGAGCACTTACCTTAAGTTGAATTAACCTAACTCATCCAATTTGAAGGACCATTTTAATCGATCAAAACACTTTCAATTTGGGTTTGGACCAGAGAGAGAGAGAGAGAGAAGATGACCGTACTGGGTTTTAGTAGATGTGAAGACAACTAAAAAAAAAAAACACTTTTCATTTGATTTGTTCCATAATTAATTAGATTGTAGTCTCCTGATGAGCATATGGGGAGCTCTGTGATGTCGACGAAGAAAGAGCCTCGATTTGCACTGCCTAATAGAGAGCGTGCTTGAAAAACACACCTTTAGAAACCGTGTTTTGTAAACACGTTTTCAAGCCAGAATAGGATTCACTTAATTTTTTCGCTAATCCGTCTTAACTCACAATGAAAGCGTGAAACAGAAACACGTTCACGTATTTTGGGAATAAAGTTCAAAAAGTGACGTGGGAGAGTTGGTATAGGGTCCACTATAGCAATTTCCTATAATGTAAGGTCCACCCAAATATTCTCTAAGACATAAGATCTACTAGAATAACAAAAAGACCCGACTACCCCCACTTATATGCGACCAAACACAGAGCCAGTCGCCTGCTTTCGTCGTCGGTGTCAGATTCCCGTTGTTCTCTGGGTGACTGGAGAGGGAACAACGGCAGCAGCTCTGGATCAGCCCCTCCTCGAGCTGTACTGAGCTGCAATCGTCTTCTCTTCTTCCTCCTCCTCAATCGGCGAACATGTCCAACGGCGACACGGGTGAAACATCACCTTCTCTCCGGCGGTGGCCTCATACCCGAATAACCCCTTTATTGCGACCCAGCGGGGGAGTAGTGGTGGTTGAGCATGGTTTCTTCCACCACTGATTTAGAAACGGAAAAAATGGAGAGGCGTCGAACTCTGGCCGGAGAAGAAGGTAAGAAGGTAATAATAAAGATGGAAAAAAGTGAAAAAAAAGAAGTTAGCTGTCTTCTTAGGCCTGTGGCCTACTGGCCTTCATAATTGCTTTAGTCTAAAATTGTGTAGGTCGTAGCAGTACCTTTGTCCAAATTGTGTACTTTTTCTCATACTTTTTCCTTTTTCCCTTTTTTCTCATACTTTTTTTCGAGAAAGGAAATGGTCAAAGGGAGGAACAAGACAAGCAAGTGGGGAGAATTAGGTTGAATTTTCAATATCGTCTCGGTATTTTTAGAAGAGAGAAGACTCATGGAAAAGGGGGGAGATGAATTTTGTATAAAGAGACAAGTCACCACTCCCAAGAGGGAGGACAGAGGTGACGTGCTTCATTAGTAAATAAGGTACTGCCACCAAAGCACCAAAGCATGGAGTATATTTTTATATTTATTGTTGAATTTTTATTAGCATTTCATTATTTTGATATCTTATGAGTTTAGATAACCACCTCTTTTGAGTCCAGATAACCACCTCCATTTTGAAAAAGTGATTTTTTTGTTTTATTCAATTTTCAGTAAAATTGCTAGTAAAATTTTATGTTAAAAGCAGAGGGTTTGTGCTGCCATCTTGTAGTGCTTGGGTGGTTGAGGATTTGATCTCAAGTAAGTTTTCTAAACAAAAATATGTCCAGATAACATCTTATAAGTATAGATAATCACCTCTTGCGAATCAAGATAACCACATATTGTGTGTCCAGATAACCACCTCTTGCGATTCCAGATATGGTTATTTGCGCCGGCGACTTTCCGGCGAAATCCAATTTTCCAGTAACTTTTCCGGCGCCGGCAAACTTTCCGGCACCGGTAAACTTCCGGCAAGAGTATGTTATGTATTAAATTTAATGTGAGGGTATATTTGTCTATTAAAAATGGAGAGTGAACCTTACACCTTAGAAATTGCAATAAGGTGGATTAAAAGAGTTATGGAACGAGAACAATGATACATACACTCCCTCACAACCACTCCCTACCACTCCCCCTCTCACATGTGGTGGGACCCATCACATGTGGGACCCATGGTGGGACCTACCACATGTGAGAGAGGGAGTGGTAGGGAGTGGTTGGGGAGGGAGTGTATCTATCATTTTTTATGGAACTAAGAGGTGGACTAGACATGTTACAACTTACAAAAAACTATAATGGACTTTAGAATAAGGGTGATTCTATCCGCAGCCCTGTATTTACTCCGTGTAACCCATTTTTTTCATTTTCTTCATGCAACCCATCATTTACTCCATACAACCCACAAAATACACCTAAACTGCCCAAACTACCCTCGCGACCAGTCTTCGTACTTTAAATGTCGAAATACACACCCATTTTCGACAACAACATGTCGATTTATATTGAAGGACGAATTTTCAAAAATTGGACCCTGTCTATGTTCGACATCGACATCCTCATGTCGAAATGTATGTCTATATTCAACTTCCGAATGTCGAACTAGATACATGTGGATAAAATATTGTTGTTTTCGACAATAACATAACGAAATATAACCATATTTTCAGCTTTTTAATGTCGAAATTTGTGAAATCAAACATGTGAATTTCTCCGGTATCGTTTTTCGGAATGTTTCGGGGTATGAATGTTGAAAAAGTTCACATATTTCGGGTTATGAATGTTGAAAAAAAACGCAGTTCGGGGGCATTTTGGTCTTCACATAATAAATGGAAATGGAGGAGTTTTTTATGGGTTACACGGAGTAAATACAGGGCTGCGGATAGAATCACCCTAGAATAATTCTTTATTTAAAAAAACGTAAATCGATTAATCAACCCGGAACTTGCCGTCAGTCAGTTGTAGAACCCTTGATAAACTACTGAGCTGGAACCCCTCGATCAAACTGCAGAGAGCCAGGGAGGGAGAGGGACTGGTAAAGATTAGAGTGAAAATGGAAGGGGAGACAGAAGAATCAAGAGATAACAGCGAGAAGATCTGTGCGCAGAATATCCCCGACGAACTCGTATTCGACATCCTTACCAGACTGCCAGTCAAATCCGTGCTCCGTTTCAAATGCATCTGCAAATCATGGCTATCCATGATTTCCGACCCCAAATTCATCAGAACCCACCTCCATCTATCTACCGAAAGGCTACTACTCAGAACGGAGCGATACCCTCTCTCCCCTCTCGCCTTCGCTTCCATCGATTTCGAATCCCCCAATCAAGATTCGAAATCGATGGATCATCCGTGGGACAACTCATCGGATGCCTTTATCCGGACCTTGTGCTCTTGCGATGGTTTAATACTCTTGTCTGTTCATGAAAGAGTCGTTGATGGACCTAAGCCTGGTAAGTCCTTCGCTCTTTGGAACCCATCGAACAGGAGGCACAGGAGAATATCATGCCCTTATATGCTTCCTTCAAATTCACTTTATGCCCATGGACTTTGTTACGATTCCACTGCTGATGATTATAGGGTTTTTATTGCCTTCCGAGGGGAAAATAAAACCTTGGTGGCGGTTTACAGTCTGAGAAACAATTCTTGGAACAGATTTACCGACAATTGTTATTCTTTTCGCGTGTCGGATTATCAGGCCGTTGTGAATGGAGCTGTTCACTGGGTAATGTATTCGACCGAGTCGAGTTTACCGGTCATTGTTTATTTTGATTTGACGGAGGGAAAGTTCAAGGAGGTGCCGCCGCCATGCTCTTGGAATGAATATGATGAGATAAAATTGGTGGTATTGGGGGGATTCCTTTGTGCGTATTGTGATGGTCGTGTAAAGCAGATTGAGGTCTATGTAATGAAAGAGTATGCGAAGAAAGAATCATGGACTAGATTGTTTGTCATGCCTTGTGCGATTATAGGAAGAAGGGATAGTTTTACACATGTGAAGCTGTTGTGTCTTACAAAGAAAGGTCAAGTTCTGATATCGACAGAGGAAAGGGGGATAGGCATTTATGATCCGAAAGATGGTACGTTTTTACAGTATGACTCTATCCTTGGTCAGATCCCAATTGCATATGTGGAGAGTCTAGTTTCACTCAATTGGGAGGTGTGAAGTTTGGAGGCAAAACTATGCATATCCAAAGTGAAGAAACATGAAGAGCAGGTAACTCACATGCTCTATCTTTCTTTTCTTTTCTGGTTGATGACAACTGAATTTTGCTGGTGTTAATGCTTAATATATTGCTTTCCATCATTGACTAATAGTTCTTGGGACCACTATACTAAAGTACACAATTGCCAATTTATTCAGATATAAGTCGAGAGTAATCCAAAATTGGTTTAAAGTTTTCATATTACAATTCTATTTGCGAAGAAGTCGTAGTTTGTTTTAGCTTATGAAGAGCTCAACATCCTTTTTGTCCACAAATAGTTAACTGTAGACCTGCTGCATTGCTTCCTAAAACATTTGCTAGAAACTTAGTACAACAGAATCAGTGCCACAACTCAACACCTTTGCGTGTACCTCAAATTCCACCACTACACTTCTCCCCCAAAATCTAAATATTAGTGCGATGTATCCTATGTAGCACGGACACGGATGCGGTCATGGGATTTCTAAAAAAGGGTTACGGACACAGCAAAAATAAATAAAATAAATGAATAATATTTATTTTATTCCAATGGACAATATAGTTATATGTGTAAGCATGAAGCTTCAATATATATGAACATGCGTCAAATATACATCAGATTACACTTCTAATCCAATTTTTTTGAAGTAATACTCACTTACCCGTAAAAATTAAAAAAAATTGCATGTTTGACCCTTGCTGTGTCCCCAAACGTGTACCCGCTGTGTCCCCCCAAAAATTAATTAAGTTTATTGGACACGCCACGTGACGTGACACATATGTATTTGATCGTGTCCCCCACGTGTCCCCATGTCCGACACGGGGACACTCTGACCTCTAGGAGTGTCGGTGCTACATAGGCTGTATCGCACTACAGTTGTGCCAAAATTAAATTTACAAATCCACGCATGTTTCACGTTACATGTGGCAATACTGCTAAGCTACAGTTGGCACACACGTGTATCGCAATACAGTTGGCACAAGTAGGCTGCAGCTAAGCTACATAGGCTGTATCGCACTACAGTGTGGCAGTTGGCACACACATGTATATATCGATAGTATGCGGCAATACTGTTAAGATATTAGTTTACAAAGAACTGATAACTTGGATTGCTTTGGCTTTGGTGTCATTTTCTTTCTTTGTATACGGGTATTCTTGGAACATGAAAAAAGAAAAAAGGCTTTTATGGTTAAAATATACGTAAGATTAATAGGTATACAAGTTTGTAAAATTTAATTGAGAAAAAGAGTTGGCTTCCCTTCCACTCTTTCGAGCGATGCAAAGTCAAGGGGAGTCAATGTCATCTCCCTGCACTCAGTGCTGTCCCACCATTGCACGACTAAGGTCGTCACCTGTAATTGTTCGTTGCTGGTCTCACCCAGCAATTTCACGAATTACTGAAAACATGCCCTTTATATTAATTTTCGCGAGCATGCCAGGAGATTTCTTTGCCATTCCAGCTCTTGGCAAAACCACCAAAGCCCCTCATAGTCACCTTCCTCCATTCAAAGTCAGACGGAAGGAGAATTAGAAAGCCAAAGACATGCAAGCAATTCACAAGTGGAGCGACATGAAAGTAACAGGGCATGAATAAACACTTGGCAGAGTTACAAATTTTTAGTATCTCGTGGTTTTCGCTGAAAGAATATAAGCTGTTCCATCTATATACAAGGGTTGCAGCATATTAGCAAGAATTTTAATAACACGTTTACTGGGTACATTGAAGCAAGTAATTACCCTGTAATCTCTGAATGTAGCTGGGGAGTCAGTCTTAAGAACCTGTGGATATAGAAGTTGAATTCCAGTCGTTAGCATCACCCTTGAGGAGATGAAATATTAAACACCCTCCACCAATTTGCCTACAATTTCCCAGTTCTTTTGGTCAAATGCAGAATTCTGACCATCTCTTCCTGGTGTCTTATCCCCCTGAATAGATTTAATAGCAGCTAATACCTCCTCTTCAGTCCCAGAACTGACCAAGCTTGCCTTTTGTTTAGAGCTTTTTTGAAATTTTGCTCAAGTTAACGAAGGAAAAGCTGATGAAAAGCTCACCCTGAAAGACCAGTATAGTATTGAAGGATTTCCCTCTTTACTGTTCCTTCCTCAGCCAGTGTAACGCCCTCTGATTATGTAATCTCAGGATCTTACTTTTCATTCCGTGAGAACTCATTTTCTGGTGAAAAGTTCAGTGCTTTGGTTCATCAATGTCGAGTGTCAACTGCATAAACCTTGATTTCTGTTTCTTAAAAGATTCCTCTCTGAGACACTGAGCTCCGCAAACAAATTGCACAATTCTTTTTTCTTACCTGAGTCGCCTGTTCAGTGTCTTATAAAAATATTTTCTTCAATCTCCATCAACTCAGTTGTAGCGTTCTGTACCCTCAAGCTAATATTTGAGTTGTATTTGGCATTCACATGAATGACATCTCTGAGCACAAGCTAGCCTTCTAAGTACATGAACTCACTGTAGTGTAACAAGTGCTGGGCATGTGTCATGATCTCTGCACCATGGCTTTAAAGTCTCTATGAAGCATCCAAAACCTAAATAACTTAGATGGTTTCTTCCGTAATGCGTCTGTTAAAACTTTGACCAATATAGCACAATAGTCTAAAATGCATGAGCCAAGAACAGTGATTTACTATTAGGGAAATATCCATCCGGGTGGTGTTAACAAGAGCGGTATCAATCTTGCATTTGTTCTCCCCCATATCACCCCTCTTATTAGACCAAGTGAACCAAAACCTTCTAGAAGGCATGTCTTCCATTTCAATTTTGTCCAAGCTAGAGTTAAACTCTGAGGCAGCATTCTGATCAAAGCACACCAACCTGTCCCCAATCCTTGCCATCACATTGAAATTCCCTAACTAAATCCAGGGTTAACAAGCAATAACGGACTTCACAAATTCAGTAATCTGTTTTCACTTTTCAGGCATATAGAATAGAGACATAGAACAGTTATTGATACTAGGTAAACTAACTACCCTAACTAGGATCATTTGAGGGAAAGGGGGCATGATAGAAATATTCAGCTGTTGCGGTATACAATCCTGGCCTCCTCGATCCCTCTCCCGATGTTGTACTTCTGAATAACCGATCAATCCACAGGAAAACAAGCAGCTAGAGTTCTCACCATTTTTCCCCTACTCTTTTAGACAGTGTTGTTTAAGGAATATTGCGAGATGAAGTCAATGAAATTGAACAAACATAAGAGTATCTTCTGTTTGATCACTATTAATTTTTATTTTCCTCTACATAGTTAAAATTAATCTTTCTGAATTTGTTGGTTTTGATTTATTTTGTATGGTTCATAGCTTCTCAACACGGATAAAAACTATTCTTGTATATTTCTTCAATCAATCATTGAGATTTCAAATTGGTTTGGAATATAGAGCTGAAGTTTGGACACATCCAACTACAGTTTGGCTGTTGTAGCTTCCTGCTTAATCTTTTTATACTGATTGATACTGAGTTGTCTGATTGGTTTGCCTCCCTGTAGGTAATATCTTCTCGGTATTCGTACGATTCACATTGTAAGGGCAGTTTGAGAGTCATATTTATATGGTCACATATCAATTCTCTTTTGTGAGACAAACAGACTTGGCTACAACCTAGTTTTCTTATTGTAATTGTGTGACATGTATGATACTTTTGTGTATTGAAGTTAGTTTTGGAGGTTATGTAATGCCAATGACTATGAGGAGCATCTAGAGCATAAGTAAATTTTCATGAAGCCTAATGTTGTGAAATTGGGGATATATGTCTTCCTTTTTCTTCTAGTCTGTGGAATTGTGCCAGTGTTCTAAAAGTCGGTCAAGTCGGCTGACTAGTCGGCCCAAAATCGCTAGTCAGAGGTCCCCCGACTTGATCGGAACCCGACTAGTTGGGAAAAACTCGGGGATTAGTCGGCCAAGTCGGCGATTAGTCGGCCAAAAGTTGTTAGTCGGCAGCCGGCCGGCCTGGACTCGCGTCTTTTAGAACCTTGAATTGTGCCCTGTGGGCTTGACTGGTTCTGGTTAAATGTTAGTGTAAATTTCACTTTGGACCTCAGGGTTACCCAATTTTTGCTTGACGATTAAAGGGTACGTTTGATTAATAAGAAAGAATGGTCGATGATAAAAGTAAGGGCAATTCTATTCACAACCGTCCTTCGGCTAACTGCAACCCACTAAAAACTCAATACAAAAATTGCTACCTTTTAACCCATTTTTTACTAAAAACAACCAACAAATTCCCAAAACTTTCCCAATCTACCCCTCTGACCCTCTCCTTCCTAACATTTAATTACTACCCAAACTACCCTCCCATTAATCTAAACCCTAAAAATCAAATAAAATCAAAACCCAAAACCCATCTCTCTTTCTTCTCGTCGTCTGTCTCTCTCTCCATCGTCTCCTGCCATGACCACTGTGAAATCAGCAGCTCTGAGCCCCCCCTAGCCACACCACCACGAAATCCACCAGAAATCGTCTCCTTCCCTTCATCTTCTTCCTCTCCGTCTCTCTCTCTCTCTCTCTTCATCGTCTCACTAACAACTAACACTTCTGGATTAAATTCCCTTCTGCTCCTTTCTTCTGCCCGTTACGGTCGGACATTGTTGTCTTCACCTTTGCCCCAGAATTCAAAATCAAAGAGACAGACTCGATTGCAATATCCAGAGTGAAATCGAAAACTGGTCGTTGATTTTCTCCCTAAATTACTGGAAACGCAACATCTAGAACCCTAATTTCACTTCCCTCCTTCCAAATCAGCCCTGCCCTGTACCTCTTTCCGTTTACTTGCAACGAATTAGGGGTTTTTTTTTTTTTTTTTCTTCTTTCAGTTGATGCGTTATCAATGGACATAGACGTGGCCCGATGGATTCTCGAATACCTCCTTCATCAATCTCTCTCCGACCGCAAGCTGGACGCCCTTCTTCGCGTCCTCCCTATTCCAAACGACAATCCCAGCTTAAAAAAATCGATGCTTTTACGAAGAATCGAAACAGAGATCGCAAATGGCAACGTTTCGGAGAAACTACTTCGTGCTTTGGAGGCGGTTAGGGCGTACGTTGATGAAGCGTGGAAGAGTATGGGCCCGTCGTTTCTTGAAGTTGTGGCGGGGACTGTGGTTGATGATGATACAATGAGGGAGATTTTTGGATGGGGGGATAGTCGGATAGGTGATCGAGTAGATGGAGATTCGACTCAGGATTTGGTTGTCAGTGATAAGGATAAAGGTGATTTCTTTGTCCTTAATTTGTATCTTAACTGTTGCAATTGGTGTTTGAACTGCTTGAAGTTAGGATTTGAATTTCTACCATTTGTCTCTATTTGAGTCATAATGCCTAACACCTTGATACCGTATGTAGGTAGGTGTCTTGGAACTGTTAAGCCTCAAGTCTCATTGTTATACGGCTTAACCGCTTGCCTATACACAACCTTATTGTAACTGCTTAGATCATCTCGCTTGCCAAATATTATGCTGAACGTTTGTTTTGCTTTTGCCATGTACATTTACCATCCGACGTTGGGATACCCGATACCCCTTGAATATTTGTAATGTGTTTGCTAGACCCATTATGCCAAAAGTGTTAGTACGGCTACACCAGTTGGGAAGCATAAGTGGTCTAAGCGTATGTCATTTGAGGCTTTTCTACTTTTCTTTCTGTGTGTGCATACATATTTATATATGTGTCTTCAGTTCATGACTTCATGTGTTACGATCACAGTTGTTCTCCTTATGCAATTAGATCACTTGTTCAGTGGGTTTTCTACTCATCTGTTATTAGAACTTATGGGTTTTGCACGTGTACTGTGTAATGAAGTGCATTGTTTTTTGTTTTAGAATCGCAGAGAGGTGGTGTGCTGCCTGGGCGCAAGCATGCTGCTATTAAACACTCTAGAGGAGCAACCACTGGCACTTCAAGAGGAGTTAAGATCACTGATATAGAAGAACCGGACTTGAGGAAGTTATCTAAGAACTATAAGTGCCTACCTACCCCTGAAACTAATAAAGTACAAGAAGCACTCAGAACTAGTTTTTTTGGAGCTACAAGCAGTGGTGTCTTCCTGAGGCCTTGCGGCTTGCAGAAAATGTAATGTCTTGCATGGGTCGACAAAATATGAATCAGGAGTCTTCAGTTAATGGACAGAATGTGAAAGATGTAGATGTACCAAATCGTTCTGTTGACACGAGTACTGAAGCTGGTCTCGCCAATGAGGCTAATTGCAACAATCAACATTCTGGGCATCAGAATGATGTCCTTAAACCCAGCTTAATGGCACGGAAGAGCACTGCCCGCACTTTCGAGGTAGTTATTTCATGTTACTTTTTTTTATCAGTTGCATTTTATGTAACTCAAAGAATGAATTTTGTTCTCAAATATAGTTTCTTGGTATCCAACTATATGTAATGTAGTTCTGTACTTTTACAAATTTTTTTTTTTTTTGCTCAGCTGCACTTTTACTACTTACTAGCATAGTAGCATCCAAAGGCTTGCCATTTTCAAATGGCCATCATTTGGCTCTATGCACTGGATTGTCCAAGTGTTATTATTTTCTTCGACATTGTTCATAATTTCTTTTGTCATGAACAATAATTTTTTGCAGTGGGATGATTCTATTGACGCCTTACCTGAAGGGTCAGCCGACCATGCGAGTAGACTTCACTTGCCTACACCAAAGAGAAGGCTTGTTTCTCCTCTGAAAAAGTATGACAGTAGAAAATTACCGAGGAGGAGAAAAGTGAAGAAATGGAGTTCTTTGGGGTTCTTTGGCCTTTGGGGTTCTTTCTATGCCAATTGACTAACCTTGATATGTATCGTTTTATATCCTAGTATTGGTGCAATGTGAGGGCTGAAGTTGTTCTCTGCTATGTATGAACAACTAGTTACATAGACCTTCCTGATCTATTCAAAATGGGCTTTGTAATGGCTCTTGTAAATGCCATTATCTGGGGAACTGTGGGCACTTTCTGGTGGAAGTTTTTAGGCATATATTGATTTCGGGTTTTTTTCATGTAGAGTTTCCAAGGGGTTTTGTTACCCTTCTGTTTGAAATTTTGTCTTGTCAGCGGAATTGGTCAAAACAAGAAGAGCAGCAGCTTTCTCTCAGCGCACAGAAGTGCAAGTCCAGGATTTTTGCTCTTTATGTTATTTTATTCAGAGAAAGGCTCTAAATTGAGACATCATACTTGTTTGTTTTTTGAACTTACACGGTTCCGGGCCATTAACAGAAGACATAAAGCGTAGTTGTCTGAATTGTCCAAACGTACACGGTTCGCTATTAAACACTGCGAATAATGATGAACCTTGGTTCACAAATCAAGCCCGACTATTTATGTATGCACGGTTGGGGGTTGCATCTGAAATAAAAAAAGATTACCATGCTGACAATGATTTCAATTTTCAGATTATAAATTACACTTCATTGTTCAGATGTTAAAACATGAAACTGAACGCATAATTCAGAACTTAAAATTTGAAATGAAACACAGCTCGTGTAAATATATGGATTAATGGAGGTTGCATGCATCTTAAAAAAGATGTGTACACGTGTACAAGGAGCATGCCCCAGGCGGATACTGTTTCTAGAGCCTTTGTTGTCCACAACATCTTCAAGCCAAATTTGTTATCTTTCTATTCTCTGTTTACTTACCGCCCTTCAACTATTTGATAAATATGCCTCACTCACTTCGACGATAGTCAAAATTAAGGGAATTTTGTGTTCTTATGTGCAGACATTGCCTCCAATGGAAAGTGTTCAAGGGTACAATGGAAAAGAACCGCAAAAGAGTTGAACTTGGCACATACCATCTCGATCAAATTGTTGGGATTTATGTAGGTTCTTCATCAAATGGACGGAAATGCCTTTCGGTTATCCGGTTTTGTTGCTATCTCGAATAAGATTGTTCTCTCTTGGATTGATTGCTTTCTATAGAACAACCGGAAGTTTGGAATGACCCATCTAAGCAACATATGTTTGAATTTTGACATTATGATTTCTCGTATTGATAAATTGTTGCATACAAAATAATGGGCCCGATCTTAAGTTAGAGACCACAGGCCAGACTGCACCTTATAGACGAAACTGGGCATTTCTTATCCCTCTTGTGGATTCATATTTTTGTGAGTTTGGGATTGGTGTTGTGGTCCAAACTTAAATAATTGCCAACCCTAACTTAAATTATCCGAGCCATTTCAATTTTCGGGGCTCGACGATTAGATTATTTTCGCGCAAATATTGCGATGATTTCAGACATCCATAGCAATTACCGGCTTTTTTTTATTAATTATACTCCATCCAAACATCAAAATATGAATGACCCGAATCATGTAGTTGGACCTCGAATGAGCTCCCATCAAACAGACAGCTCGGTGTGTTTCCCTTTGAGGCACAACACCAACCCAAACCCTACGGTTCGAGTGCGATAGTTGTTTTACGACGAGATAATATGTTCTTTTGTTTACAAGTGCGAAGCTTCCTTAGAATCAAAGGACAGTAATGTCTTTTGTTTTGGATAAGGGAGCACTTGGAATCCCTTGTAAAAGACTCAAAAGACAATATAGTGCCATGTTTGGGACCGTTACAACCGTTACTTTTGCAACCATGATATGGACAGCAATCAAAATCTCCACGGTTAATCAAATTCTAATTTTTGGGGTCTTATAACGGGTAGGGTACACATCAGTGATCCAAACCGTTTTTACTTTTTGCTGATAACACGTGAAAAAAATGAAACAACTCAATTCGTCGTCAATAAATACATAAACGGATTGGAGAAAATTGCCAATCCATGTTTAAAATTCTGTCATGTATTTGCTAGACGACCGATCAAACTAATTTTTACAAAAATAGTGCTCGTATAGCAAGGAGTACGAAATAAATGGTTTGTATCATTGTTGTGGGCCCATAATGGGGCCCAAGAAGCAAAATTAATTTGGAGGGTTTAGTTTAGGTGTGAATAAGGTCCGAAGGTGGGCCCAAGAAGCAAAATTAATCTGCATTATTCGAATCAAGTACGCACACCTTACAAAGTATTACGTATACACGTTCATACTGGGCCCAATTCAACACTTTGGCCTCTTGCCATTATTCATCCTCTCACGGACGGACAGTACTGTGATATACACCGGTGTCAAAAAGGCAGATCAGGACATAGATATATATTCCATCTGAAATCGTCTGATGCACGTGGACCTCACACTCAAGGACGGAGCTAGAGATTTCACTACGCATGAGCGATTTTTTTTTTCCCAAGATACTTTGCAGGGGCTGACCTATATAATTCATAGGAAAATTTATTTTTTTGTATATAAAACTAGAGGGTTTTTTTTTCCTTTGCAAGGGCGACCGCCCCTACTGGCCCCTCTCTGACTCCATCCCTGCTCACACTATGTAGTAGGTGAGACAATAATTTAGCGCCGAACGTGTGTTTCTGAGTCGAACATGGGCCGAAACACATGCATTTCTATATTGACGATGAAAAATATATTTCAGAAATATACAGTGCTAGTTGTGAGATCCGAGGAAGAGACCAAATTGTGTATATGTGCGTAACCGCTAATATTTAATTTTGTACACACAATCTAAAAGGATTGATAACTTCAAATTTTATGAATTCTTTTTTCACACACACATAGGAATTAATATAAGGAGTTCTTTTTCACCCAAGTTAGGGACCGATCTCATGGAAATTTTCTCTAATATATATAATATGTGAAAATATTTGAAGTTGTATGCATCAAACGACTGCGAATACATCTGTGTTCGGGTATCTGTGTCCAGATTATTTCCCCCAGTATTATATTACGTTTGTATATATGTTTATACGTATACATCGCCCACAAGTAATGTATCGTAAACAGCAGACCCGTTGAAGCCGTGGGCGGAAAAGCATGCATGAACCAGCAGAGCACGACAACGCACAAACCCATGTGGCTTTCTCACCGCCCACCGGAATAACTTAACACACTCCTCTCCGACATCGTATAATAAAAAGTAGCCCAGGAATCAGCTGACTCATTCTATTTTCATATTCTCCCAAATCCGATAATTATGCACTACACTTTACAGAAACCATATGCACGTAAGCACGTTTGCTGCTTTGTTTTTTCCTCTCAGAAAATTCCAAAACCCCACCCACTGGGCTATCGTTAAGATAAAAAAATACATAAGAAACTCTAAAACGAACATTTTTTTTTTCGGTTTTGGTAAAACGAAACATTTTAGTAATATGTAGTCACGGTTAAGATTATGTGCAGTGATGGAGCCAGAGGGGGGCCAGTAGGAGCGGTCGCCCTTGCAAGGGGAAAAAAATCTCTAGTATTATATAGAAAAAAAAAAAATTTCCTCTGAATTATATAGGCTCGTCCCTGCAAAAGTATTTAAGAAAAAAAAATTGTTCTTGCGTAGTAAAATTCCTGGCTCCGTCCCTTATTATGTGTATGTGTGTGCTTAACTGCCATTGAATTATGCACTACACTACTTTACAGAAACCATGCGCGTTTGCTGCTTTGTTTTTTCCCCTCAGAAAATTCGAAAAACAGCCCACTGGGCTATTGTTAAGGGAAAAAAAACATATCGCAATACATGAAAAATTGTATAGAAGTTTGTAAAAATGTATTGAAACGTATTAAAAAAAATGTATCGAAATGTATTTTGTTTTTTATTTTGTCATTTTATTAAATTTATTGAGCGGATTGTTAATGATAATAAAAAAAAGTTACACATTTTAATAGTAGTATATACTCATGGTTAAGTTAAGGACGAATCTTTCCCCTTTACGTGGCCCAAAAACTACATATTGACCTTTCTTTTTGTCGTTTAGGGGAGGTGGTCAATGGTCAAGCAAAACCCTTAGCCAACTCATGATCATTTGACCAATTACATCGGACGGTTCATACAAAATCAACTATCTTAGCCATTCCAATAATCTTTCTTCAAAAATGTTTACAATTTTGATTGCACGTTCATTCGCTACATGTAGGTTCCATTCCATACCCGTGTATTACGCGAGATTCATATGTATAGGAGGAATTATGTTCGGTATTGTGTCCTGATTTTTGTGTTCATACTTCCTAGTATCTCTTGCCATAATTTTTCAATACCGAGAGGGTACCATGTGGTACCTCCTCGGCGCATCTAAACTGTCTATTTTGACTTTGAGCGGTCTAGATTTGGAGAGGGAAAAAGAAAAACGGTCTGGATGCAACGTTTGGATACCATATAGGCTCGGCCGTACCCCAAAAATTTTCCTCCCAATAGGCCATAGTTTATGTGGGGTTGTGAATAAAGGGGTGTTCCACTAACTCAGTTTTTTGAAAAAACTGGTTTTTCACGATTTTTTATGTGATGTGAATAATCTGTCTCGGTATTTGGGGAAAACAGTTTTTTGTTAGTGGAACACCCCCTAAGAAAAAGGGACAAAATAGATAAGAACACGTGGCAGGATAATACTGACACGTTGGATTAAAAAAATGGGGAGGGATGGTCCACGAGTCGCCTTCACGTGTAGTCTCTGCTTCTATATGATACCGTGTGCGAGGAGAGAGAGAGAGAGAATTTGGGAAGTAGAGAGAGAGAGTGACAGATAGAGGTGAGAAATAAATCCGGGAAGTTCTCAAAGGTACTTTTTTTTTTTGGTTACATTTTGTTAGTGTTTTTTTTGTTTTGTTTAATACAGTAAAGTTTTAGATTAAAGAAAGTAGGAGTATCCGTTTTTTAATAAAGACATAAATTCATTTATTAATAGAATAAAAACAAAAGTAATCTAAAAAGTTTGTCTGTTTTCAATAATTTGGTCTTTAATGAATTCTTTAAGATTTTGACAATGATTATTTACTTTTTAGATTCCACTCTTCAAAACGAATTAATAATCCAAACAAAAGACCCAAAATTATCAACTGCAAAAAAATATGAATAAAAAATCCTACAAGAATATTAATGTACCAAAACGAACCTAAGTAAAATACTTGGGAGACATATATTTTCAGATACGATTCTATTAAGAACATATTTACAATCAGATGAATTTAATGAATTCCACGCATATTATTTGGTTCAACTGTATCGAACGTAATTAACCAACATATATCTGTCTCCAGCATGATACTCGTATATATATTCGAGCATTGCTAAAAAAAAATTCTTTACTGATACAATGGTCATCGTGTGACATCAGTTACATGAATTTTTTTAAGCAACAAGATACCTCAACACGTATCATGCAGACTATTTTCTGCCTCCAACAATCTAACAAAAGTGTGTGTTAATATATCACCAACTAAATTTATCCTTAAGTACTTTTGGGCACCCCCTCCCCTGCCCAAAAGTTATCCCCCTCAAACCCTCCAAAGCCGGATAAGTTAAAGGTAATCCGGGAGCTTTCTGGTGTTGCCAACAAGGGGATAGCTTGTGGGGCCCAGGGTTTTTTTGGGGCTGTAAGTATTTTATTGGGTATACCTTAACAATGCTAATGATCTTCCTAAGGGTTCCTGAAGGGGGGACCAAAAAATCTATAGTGACCGATTTCCACGTCTTCTAAGCCCCTATCCAAAGGCTACATAATCCTACTCCCCTTAATACCAGTTTAAAAACATGCAATTTAGTATAAAATAAAGAGGATTGGATGGAAATGACATTTTGACCCCTACAGTACAATTTCCACTTGGTCTTTAAGATTTTTTTTCCCCTCTAGACGATAGGATGTTAATTAGTATGTTAGTATTAGTTAGATTAGTACGAAAGCCAACGTCTTGTCCATAGGAATAAGACCCGCTTCACGCTCCAAACAAGGATGGAGCCAGAGGAAGACAAGTGGTAGGGGCTACCACCACAAGATTTTCAAAAAAATGCAATTATTATATAGAAAATAAAAAATTATCCCTGAATTATATAGATTCACCACCACTAAATTTTTTAAGTGCATATATTTTCGCCACCACTAAATTATATCGACAGTGGGTTCGAAGGAGAATATGGGCACTTGGATGCCCTGCAAACTGGAAAGTGTTTTGCACCATATCCCTTGGGTGTCTAAATCAATTATCTATTTTTGGATCATGTTAATGGAATATGGGCACTTGGATGCCCTGCAAACTGGAAAGTGTTTTGCACCATATCCCTTGGGTGTCTAAATCCATTATCTATTTTTGGATCATGTTAATGTTACAACGTACCAACCTTGTGTTGAAAATATTCGTTAGAATTTCTGTAAACTTATATAATTGGAGATAACGACACAACAAATAAATAATATACGATACTACAAATATGAAATAAGAGAGAGTAGAAACACTTATATTGATCGAGGCACGCGTAAAACGTTCTCCTAAGAGAAGATATGTCCCCGCTTGCACCAAGTTGTGTGACATTCTACTCCGAAAATACAACGATCATCCACGGAAGCTTTGTGTGCAGCTAAAGCTTTCCACGCGAATCAAGAATTGCCCGTATGCTCAAAATATTAGATACTCAAACTATATCTCACTTAGCTTGTAAAATAACACAAGCAATGCTTCCTAATTTTATCAAGTAAAATACTCTCTCCACTTGTGATTTTCTACACCATATATATAGGCCAAAGGTTAATAATTATATGATATAGAAACCCATAAATATCATCTAATATAGGCCATAAATCCCATGATTATATGTGTGGGGAGTTACAAAATTGATATCCAATAATCACCCATTTATTTATCAAATATAAGTAGACACAATAAATTATTTTAAAGAAATTTTAAAAGCTTTTTCTAACACCTTGAGATAATAGAAAAAAGAAAACCACATGACCCACAACTTTTGCTTTTTTCTGCTTTAGCATCAATGGTCGAGCATTAGATATTTTCTTTTCTTATAATCAGGTGTCCGGACACACTTATTTGCACCTCAGTTAATTTCGAAAAATCAATAACACCGTTTCCTCGCGGAGGGCCATTTAAAGCCAAAACGAAGTTATGTATAAAGTTACCCTAAAGAAATTAATTAACGCCTAAGAGGTTACGATGCTAATTAGTAATATTTTAGGAGGGAGCAAACACTAAATTGAAGTATGTATTCAGTCTTACTCGATAAAAAAATTCAGTGCTGGGGTCCTCATCATGTGATGGGGAAATTTTTCTGCTCAACAAAGAAATGATTACGTGCAAATCTACCAATTTTTCAACTTATAAAATACTTGTTAATTTACTCTTACCGAAAATACAAAAGAAGTACTCCAAGAAACAAGAGTACTTTATATACCCTATTGTCTTTCTTTTGAGAACTGTTAAACCTTTAACAACATCTGCACAAAGTTGTTGCTTTTAGAAAGCTAATTTTTTTACTAACTGAAATAGCGGCACTCCTGTACCTCCAAAATTTGAGGAACTCAAAGTAATATTGTGTAAGCGATAGAACTATGCCCTTTGATTAAAGCCAAAAAACATCAAAGAAGACATATAAAAAGACCCGATTCAATTTTTATACTCATTTTCTTGCTTCTTTCATTTAAAACCCATAGCATCACTAATGCACAATAGGGCCCTTAATTAACTTCAAGATCAATAAACAGCCCTCAGCATTCATATAAAAAAGCCTCTTTTTGTTGTCCCTTAATTTATCATGCAATTAAAGTGGAATGACTGAAGGTATGCGACGTAAGGATCTAGATCTTCTCCAGTTCATGCTTTGGATTGGATAACAGTCAATGGCTGGCCCGTCTATTTGGTAGATTCAATGGTTTGGATTTTCTCATAAACTCTTATCAATAAGAGTTAACTTTACCAGTGGTAGGGAGTCGACGGAGGTCTCGGTAGTGGCTGTGGTCGCCGGAGGTGTGTGTCGCAGTAGCGGAGTGTTCCCTCTCTCTCTCTTCTGTCGATTGAATGGGATGGGGGAGAAGGGAGAGAACCCGATTGCCTTTCTTTCTTTATTCTTCCTTCTTTTTTTTTGTGCGTCTAGCATTTCCGAATTTTTTACTAACTGAAATAGCGGCACTTCTATACCTCCAAAATTTGAGGAACTCAAAGTGATATATTTTGCATAATCGATAGAATTGTGCCATTTGATTAAAGCTGAAAAACATCAGAGGACATACTTAAAGACCTGATTTAATTTTTGTGCTCATTTTCTTGCTTCTTTTATTTAAAAGCCAGAGCATCACTAATACATAATAGGACCCTTAATTAACTTCAAGATCAATAAACAGCCCTCCACATGTCACCAAAAAATTCCCCTTTTTGTTGTCCCCTTAATTTATCATGCAATTAAAGTAGAATGAGTGAAGGTATGCGACAAAAGGATCTAGATCTTCTCCCGTCCATGCTTTGGACCGGATGAAAGTCAGTATTTTGATCGTCCATTTAATAGATTTAATGGTTCAGATTTTCTCATAAACTCTTATCGATAAGAGTAAACTCTTACCTAATTACCAGTAAGGGTTTAAAAATACATCCAAACTATTGATTCCAACAAATCAACCGTGTAGATCGATCAGGTCTGTCTCTTCTTATCCAAAACATGGATGGGAGAGGATCCGTTTTCCACGACATAAAATGTGAAAGGGGAAAGAAAAACCAAAAACCACCCTAAATGGTTCACTAACCCACATACTACTAAGTGTGAGCTTATTTTATAGAGTTTATCACTATAATGCCTTTGTAAAAAATGAAGGGGATTATTAGATTTTTGGTTTTTACTCTTTACAAGACATGTCATTCTCCTTACATACATCAACTAAAAAAATTTCAAAAAATCAACTTAATAGAATAGACCCCTAAGTTGACCACACATTGACAAGCAAATTTGAATCAAATTTAACTTGAAAATGTATTTCCAAGATCACACACACTAGTCATTTTTCAAGACATTAATTTTATTTAGAAACTGAGTTACTAATATCTGTTCAATTTAATTTTGGGAAAAGATGGTCTACTTGAAGTCAAGATTACATTTTCAAACTCGAAATGGAGTACAACAGGCTCTATGACTTTTGAGATACAACAACTACCCAGTTTCCTAAATAAAACATGTGCCCCTATTATTTCATTAGGAAGTGAAGTAAATGGGTAATATGTCACATGTAGTGTTATTCAAATTCCACGTCTGCATTTGTAAAGCTACATGTGCATTTTTATATATATGGTATGGTGCATCTCAATTATGGACTAAGCTAAAGTATTGCACTTTAGGGGAATTTTCGGCGAAGTACTGCAAATTGACAAACATATTACCAAACTACTCCTCTTTTGAAACTATTTGTAAAAATACTCTTTAACGCGATTTGGAAGTGCGCTAACTATAAAATGCGAACATAAATTGCGCTAACAATGCCCATGTGGCACCCGAAATCCACGTAGGTGTTTAGCGCGATTGCAAATTGCGCTACTGTAGTTTAGCTAGCGCAATCTGAAATTGCGCTACCAAACTCTTTAAAAAAAAAGCCCTGAACTGACTCCTCTCTGAAACTCCTCCCTTCAGAGAGAGGACGAAAAAAAGTCTTAACCCCAGCAAGAGTGACGATACCTAGCAGCTGAAGGTGTCGTGGCGGCGCCCTCGAACTTCTCCTTCAAAGATTCTTGTTTCTTCTTCTCGTCTTCACTCTCCTCCAGCTTCAGACCTTCCTTTGCTGCAGAAACTAGCTTCTTGCCCTCAAACTCCCTCAATTGACCCACTGCGTACTCGTCCATGGCATCAACCATGTAGAGGACCTCCTACCCTTTCTTTTTCAGCTTCTCAAGGAATGGTGAGTTTTCAACAGCCTCCTTGCTCTCACCAGTGATGTAGAAATTTTGGAGAAGTGCCTGATGGCTTTGAAGTAGAATCCGGCATCAAGGGCAGCAATGGCGGCTGTCTTGCGGCGGAGGAGCTCGAAGAAGGGAGACACTGTTCAGTTTTTTTTTTACCTTTGGGTAACGCAATTTGCAATCGCGCTAAACACCTACGTGGACTTCGGGTGCCACACAGGCACTGTTAGCGCAATTTCCGTTCGCGTTTTATAATTAGCGCAATTCCAAATCGCGCTAAAGAGTATTTTTACAAATAGTTTTAAAAGAGGAGTAGTTTGGCAATATGTTTGCCAAATTGTAGTACTTCGCCGAAAGTCCCCACTTTAGGGTCCTTTTGCTATCTGAATTATTTTTGCCTCAATAGAGACCCAAAATTACCAAGTGCAAAAAAATACTCCCTCCGTCCTTTTTTAAATGTGTTACTTCGTAAATTCAATTTATTAAAGAAACATCATAATTACACTTTTTCACATCAACTTTTTCCTCCACTTTACACTTTCACATCAACTTTTACCTCTACTTTTCAAAATTATCCTCCACTTTTACCCACTAACTTTTCAAAATGGCGAAATGATAATTATACAAACTTTTACTCATTAACTTTTCAAACCACACACTTATTTAGGGATAACCCAAAATAGAAAATTAAACACTTAAAAAGAGACGGAGGCAGTATGAATAAAGACAAAAAATAAAAAAATCCTTCAGGATTATTGTACCAAAATGGGCCTAAAAAAAATACTTGGGAGACAGATAATTTCGGATACGATTCCATTAAGAACATATTTACAATCAGATGAATTTAATGAATTCCATGCATATTATTTGATTCAACTGTATCGAACGTAATTAACCAACATATATCTGTCTCAGCATGATACTCATATATATATATTCGGGGCCACTTGCTATAGGGTCCACTATAATCGTCCAAAGATCACCATCTAGAGCCGGATAACTTTTGGGCACCCCCTCCCCTGCCCAAAAGTTATCCCCCTCAAACCCTCCAAAGCCGGATAAGTTTTTTTTTGTGGGGGGGGGGGGGTAATCCGGGGGCTTTCTGGTGTTGCCAACAATGGAATAGCTTGTGGGGCCCAGGCCCAGGGTTTTTTTTGGGGCTGTAAGTATTTTATTGGGTATACCTTAACAATGCTACTCTTCCTAAGGGTTCCTGAAGGGGGGACCAAAAAATCTATAGTGACCGATTTCCACGTCTTCTAAGCCCCTATCCAAAGAGTGATGCTCCGCACCCCCCCCTGACACCCTTGTCCCCTGGCCCCACCCCACCCTCTCCCCAAAATAACCCCCACCCTCTCCCCAAAATAACCCCCGCCCCCCCCACCCACCCACTCGGTTTTTTTTATTTCTTTTTTTCTTTTTCTTCTTTTTTTTATTTTTTGGTTTATTCAATTTTATTTATTTAATTACTCATTTAATTATGTTTATTCAAAGTACATTTGCAAGTAAATTATTTTCTTAAATTTCCATTTAAATTTCACTTTATATTTAGAAACTTTATATTATTTTAATTAGTTAATTAAGTTGTCTTAACAATGAATAATAAATAAAAAAACTTCTAAAAGTGAATAATAATATTACAATCATACAATCACGTTTTAAAGTGAATAAATATTACAATTACGTTGACAAGTGGTCAGCCCTAATCAATATTGACTACAAATTGTGGTTGTTCCGGCACGACACCTAGTACCTCGAACCACGAATCAAGTCGTGTGCCATAACTTAAAGCCCATCCTTTAGCTTCAATCGATGCATTATTCCACCACCACATTGGGATGGGTGGTACAGGGTGATTGGGGCGCAAAAAAAGTTGTACAACCATCCACTTCTTTAAGGTATTCAAGGCCCAGGTACATGTATCTTCCCTCTCATTATTAAGATATGCGAACATAAGCGAGTAGGTTTTATTTGTGGATGTCATACCCACAACCTCCAATAGTGGTTTCCGATACTCATTCGTTTTGTATGTGGCATCAATTACCAACACGGACGAAAAGTTGACAGATAGCTCTAGACTTGTAGGATGAACCCAAACAATATCTGTGATTTCGTTGGTCTCTTGATCTGTCCTAAAGTCATGGAGGTATCCTTTCTCAATTAATTGGTCTAACCTGGTCAGTGCTAAATTCGGGTGTATAGTCGCGACTGCTGTAGGAGATGCTCTCCTGACTTGGCACATCATTCTCAAATGACCAACCATCTGGATCGTAGTAGCCATCCATAATGTTCTTCGATGAATTACGAAAAAAGAAAGAAAAATATTGGGAGATGGGAGATGTTCTGTGAATGTATGTATGAAGTAGTGGGAGAATTAAGAAGAGAACGTGTGAAGTAGTAGAAGAATGAGTAATATAAATAGATAAGACATTGGGGGGGCCAGGATCAAAGATAAGTCTCATAAGGAACACGTGGTAACACATTGGGGGGGCCAGGATCAAAGATAAGTCTAATAAGGAACACATGGCAAGCCATTGGGGGGGGGGATCAAATATAGGTCGATAAGGAACACGTGTAACACATTGGGGGGGATCAAAGATAGGTCGATAAGGAACACGTGGTAACGCATTGGGGGGCAGGGATCAAAGATAAGTCTAATAAGGAACACATGGCAAGGCATTGGGGGGGGCCAGGATCAAATATAGGTCTGATAAGGAACACGTGTAACACATTGCGGGGGCCAGGATCAAAGATAGGTCTGATAAGGAACACGTGGTAACGCATTGGGGGGGCCAGGATCAAAGATAAGTCTCATAAGGAACACGTGGTAAGTCATTGGGGGCCAGGGATCAAAGATAGGTCGATAAAGGAACACGTGGTAACACATTGGGGGCAGGGATCAAAGTAATCAAGTAAAAGAGAAATAAAGTAATTAAAAAATGAAGTAAATAAACAATATTTAATAAATAAAAGATAAAAAAAAAAAGAAGATATTAGAGCATATTATAAAAATATATATAAAAAACGAGAAGATTTATTAGATATTAGAAAAACAAGATAATAAATAATTAAAAAAGAGAAATAACATATTAGAGATTTCTAAAAAGATAGAAGAGAAAAAATATATTAATAAAAGATATAAATAAATATTTAAATAAAATAAATGAATTACATAAAAAAAACTATATAAAACAAAATAAATGAATTAAATAATTAAATGAATTAATATAAAGAAATTAGTTAACCAAATAAAAGAAATAAAGAAATAAATTAATATTAATAATAGAAAAATATATTAATAAAAGATATAAATAAATATTTAAATAAAAGAAATGAACTAAATAAAAGAAATAAATAATAAAAGAAATAAATTAATTAATTAATATAGGAAGAGAGAGGGGGGTAAAAGGGTAAATATGGGTGGGGCCGGGGGCGTGTCGGGGGGGTGGGGGGTACGCAGAGCAATCTGCCTATCCAAAGGCTACATAATCCTACTCCCCTTAATACCAGTTTAAAAACATGCAATTTATTTTTAAAAAAAGGATTGGATAGAAATGACATTTTGACCCCTACAGTACAATTTCCACTTGGTCTTTAAGATTTTTTTTCCCCCTCTAGACGATACGATAGGATGTTAGTACTCCCTCCGTCCCATTTTAAATGTCCACATTTCTATTTTGGGATGTCCGAAAATAAATGTTCACTTTCTATAAATAACCATCAAAACATACCAAACTTTCAATTTTACCCTTAAAAAGTACTCTTTCATTCCTACCTGATTTGACAGATATAGACAATTTAAATACATATAATTGACTTCTCAGTTTTTGGGGTTACTTTTGGAAATTTAGAGCACAAATTTTAACTTCTTAAAAAGCTCGATTTCTTGTAGAGGACATTTAAATTGGGACGGAGGGAGTATTAGTTAGATTGGTACGAGAGCCAACGTCTTGTCCATAGAAATAAGACCAGCTTCACGCTCCAAACAAGGATGGAGCCAGAGGAAGACAAGTGGTGGGGGCTGCCACCACAAGGTTTCAAAAAATGCAATTATTATGTAAAAAATAAAAAAAATTATTCCTGAATTATATAGATTCGCCACCACTAAATTTTTTAAGTGCATATATTTTCGCCACCACAAAGTAAAATCTTGGCTCTATCCTTGACTCCAAAGGAGTGCTACAAAAGTATTGGACCAAATGTACTGGTCTAAAATGGTCTTTAAGGTTAAACTCTTCGTTTCATGGATTTCAAGACAAGTCATTTCATTCACACACATCAACTAAAATACCATTTAGGCCGATAAAAAAAAAAATTAGCGGAACATTATTGGCATTAGGCTGAAAATAAAAAAATATAGTATGAACTCACCCCTAATCGACGTGCATGTAAACTAGCCCCGAGCACTTGATTGTATCGACAGTGGGTTCCAAGGAGAATATGGGCACTTGGATGCCCTGCAAAAGGGAAAGTGTTTTGCACCATATCCCTTGGGTGTCTAAATCCATTATCTATTTTTGGATCATGTTAATTTTACAACGTATCAGCCTTGAGATAATAGAAAAAGGAAAACCACCGGACCCCCAGCTTTTGCTTTTTTCTGCTTTAGCATCAATGGTCGAGCATTAGATATTTTCTTTTCTTATAATCAGGTGTCCGGATACACTTATTTGCACCTTAGTTAATTTCGAAAAATCAATAACACGTACCGTTCCCTCGCGAAAGGCCATTTAAAGTCAAAACAAAGTTCCGTATAAAATTACCCTAAAGAAATTAATTACACACCTAAGAGGTTACGATCCTAGGAGGGAGCAAACACTAAGAATTCAGTGGTGGGGTCGTCATCACGTGATGGGGAAATTTTTCTGCTCAACTAAGAAATGAATGATTACGTGCAAATCTACCAATTTTTTACCTAACCCTACTTCAACTAATAAAATACTTGTTAATTTACTCTTACCAAAAATACAAAAGAAGTACTCCAAGAAACAAAACTACTAGAAAAATTTTAAATAAAGAAATTAGTAGTAGTTTACTTTTATACCCTTTGTCTTTCTTTTGAGAACACTTTAACCTTTAACAACATCTGCACGAAGTTGCTGCTTTTAAAAAGTTAATTTTTTACCAACTGAAATAGCGGCACTCCTGTACCTCCAAAATTTGAGGAACTCAAAGTGATATATTTTGTGAAAAAGCTATAGAACTGTGCCCTTTGATTAAAGCCGAAAAAATCAGAGAGGACATACCAAAAGACCCGATTCAATTTTTGTGCTCATTTTCTTACTTCTTTCATTTAGAATCCGGAGCATCACTAATGCACGTACAATAGGGCCCTTAATTAACTTCAAGATCAGTAAACAGCCCTCAGCATGTCATATAAAAAGGCCCCTTCTTGTTGTCCCTTAAATTTATCATGCAATTGAAGTGGAATGAGTGAAGGCATGCGACATAAGGTTTTAGATCTTCTCCAGATCCTGCTTTGGACCGGATGACAGTCAAGATCTAGACCGTCTATTTGGTAGATTCAATGGTTCGGATTTTCTCATAAACTCTTATAGATAAGAATTAACTCTTTCCTTCTCGGTAAGGGTTTAAAAATACATCCAAACTATTGATTCCAACAAATCAACCGTGTAGATCGGGACTGTCTCCTCTTGTCCAAAATATGGACTGGAGAGGATCCGTTTTCCGCGACATAAAATGTGAAAGGGGAAAGAAAAACCAAGAACCACCCTAAATGATTCACTAACCCGCATACTAATAAGCGTGAGCTTATTTTACAGAGTTTATCACTATAACACCTTCGTAAAAAATGAAGGCCCCATTCTGCTAACTGGATTTATTTTTCACTCTTTCCAAGACATATCATTCTTCTTGCATAGATCAACTAAAAAAAGTCAAAAAGCCAATTTAATAGAATAAGCACCTGAGTTGACCATATATTGACAAGCAAATTTAAATCAAATTCAACTTGAAAAAGCATTTCCAAGATCATACACTCCAGTCATTTTTCAAGACATTAATTTTATTTAGAAACTGAGTTACTAATATCTGTTCAATTTAATTTTGCGAAGTCAAGATCACATTTTCAAACTCGAAATGGAGCACAACAGGCTCTATGACTTTTGAGACATAAACAACTACCCAGTTTCCATATATAGCAAGTGCCACTATTATTTCATTCCACGTCTGCATTTGTAGAGCTACATGTGCATTTTTATACTATGGTATGGTGCATCTCAATTATGGACTAAGCTAAAGTATTGCACTTTAGGGTCCCTCTTGCTCTGAATTATTTTCGCCTTAATAGAGACTTCTTTCCAAATGATGCAACCAAAAATTCTTCTCTTCTTACTTGAGAGGAGGGGGAGGGAGATAGACCTCTATAGAGATATTTGCTTCTCCTTAGGGGCGACTCTAGCATTTTCATCCAACACTGACAAAAATACATATCGTGTCTAGCTATGATAAAAAGTTGTATGAAAAAAGAAAAAAAAAATTCTGACCAGGCAAAAAAAATTACTATATACATGTACATTGCATCGTTTGACAAAATAAATTTTTACACTAAGAGAAATGAATTTTTAAGTAGGCTAACTAAACACCCTTAATCAATTGCCCAAGTCTATTTCTTCTTCTTTTTTTGAGTTATTTTTTTTTTGCCGACACAGAAAAAAAAAACACAACAACAAAAAGAAGCCATCCACTATCCTTATTATATATTGGACTCTTTTGGACCAGGCTTGTTTTATTTTGCAGCGCTAACAATAGTAAAGAAAATTTACTTTATATCTAAATCTTTTTTTTTTCAGTACATTTTTCGAAACCAGCTGGTAGCATGCTAGAGTCGCCCCTGCTTCTCCCAATCATAAATATTTTTCCACTTTATCGATTAATCAAAAGGAATTAATATCCACTTCGTAAACTTATAAGTCGAATTCATGCCTGAAATGCAAATAACTCAAACACGAGGCCTACCTCTCGGGCATCCACTAAGGCAGTTTTTAGAATAAATTGGTTTTTCACAATTTTTTACATGATGTATTGTGAGAGAATGACCTGTCTTGATTTTTAGAAAAAAAAACTATTTTTTGTTAGTAGAACACTCAGTAATTGGTTGCTCAATTATGTCTACACTTTGATGAAAAAGAGCACTTTGGTGCTACATTCGCAAATCCTGCTTAGAATTAGGTCAAGATTTTGAAACCTAAGACCGTTATAATTGCTCAAGTGAGAAGATTCAGAGCTTATGCATTAAATTTCGTAGGTTGGACTCCCATCGTCATTTAAAACCTCTCGAGACCATTGAAAATTTGTCCAATCGTTGATTTTCAGCCTCTGAAGTTAGGGTGAGTTTCCCCTATTTTTTGTAATTAAAAAAATGACATATACAGGGAAACACGCAGGGAAGGCTTTTTGCGGGACCTAGTATGGATCCCGAACGATTGATTTGAGCCACTCAAAAATTTTAAAACCACATTTTGAGCCGCTCACTCTTAGTCGATGTGTGTATAAATTAACTCCGAAAATTCGATTATGTCGAAAGGAGGTTCAAAGGGTTTCATGGGCACTTTTGGATACACAGGAAAGTATTTTGCACCATATCCCTTGGGTTTCTAAATCCATCTCTCTTTTTGGATCATGCTACCACGTAACCACAGAATCCCACGCTTTTACTTTCTGCTTTAGCATCAATGGTCAAGCTTCAGATTTTTATTTTTTTATTTTTATAATTAGGTGTCCGGACTAATTTTTTTTTTGGGTAAATATCCGGACTAACTTATTTGCACCTCAACTAATTTCGGTAACCAAAACTGTTGTTCACTTGTGGAGAGCCATTTAAAGCCGAAACAAAATTCCATATAAACTTACCTTATAAAAATTGATGACACCTAAAAGTTTCGACCCTGAAACTTTAGAAGGGAGCCAACCGTTAAATCGCAAGCTTGATTTTTAAGCTTTAGAAGTGAAGTAGTTATCAGTCTTATGTGATAAACAATTCTCAGTGCTGGGGTACTCATTACGCGATGGGGAAATTTTTCTGCTCAACTTGTAAGAAATGATTACGTGCCCATCTACCAATTTTTTTTAACAAATTTTTACCTAACCCTACTTCAACAAATAAGTAGGAAAAACAAAACTACTCGAATTTTTTTTTAAATATATAATTAGTTCTCCTACTTTTATACCCTTTGTCTTTCTTTTGATAATACTAACATTTAACAACATATGCAAAAAGTCGTTCTTTTAAGAAAGTTAATGTTTTACCACTGAAATAGCGGCGCTCCTATGTCTCCAAATTTTGAGGAACTCAAAGTGATATATTTGGTGTAAGCGATAGAACTGTGCTATTTAATTAAAGCTGAATAGCATCAAAGAAGACATACCTAAACACCCGATTCAATTTTTGTACTAATTTTCTTGCTTCTTTCATTTAAAATCCAAAGCATCACTAACGCACAATAGGACCCTTAATAACTTCAAGATCAATAAAACAGTCCTTAACATGTCATGATGAAAAAGCCCCCTTTTGTTGCTCCTTAATTGATCATGTAAGAGCATCCTCATCAGGGGAGGCAAATCCCCCTGATGGCTAAGTTGTTGAATGAAAGGGGGAAAAAAATCCCAAAATTAGACTCAACAAATTTTTTGTAAATCTACAAAAGTTATAACTTTGCTACAGTAACTCGGTAAATCCTTTGAGGCACTATTCACAGGTTAAAACAATTCTCTCTCTGGACTTCCTGAATAGAGAGTCTGATTTTGTGAGTTTTTTAAAAAATGACTTGTTCATTTATAAAAGGTGTTTTTGAGGTAAAATTTGACCCAATTTTTATTGAGCCTGACGAGGATGCTCTAACTAAAGTGGAATGAGTGAAAATACGTGACATAAAGATCTATATATCCTCTCAAGTCTATGTTTTGAATTGGACAAGACAGTGAAGATCTAGACCGTCCATTTGGTAGATTCAATGTGGTTTGAATTTTCTCATAAACTCTTACCGGTAAGAGTTTAAAAATACATCCAAACCATTGATTACAGCAAATCTAGGGTGTAGATCAGAACCTTGGACTGGAAGATATTCCGTTTTCCGCAACAAAAAATGTAAAAGGGGAAAGAAAAACCAAGAACCACCCTAAATGGTTTACTAACCCGCATAATAATAAATGGGAGCTTATTTTATAGAGTTTAGAACTTTAACACCTTCGTAAAAATTAAGGCCCCATTCCAATAAGTGGATCATTGGTTTTTTGGCTTTTCACGCTTTACAAGACATGTCATTCTTCTCACATCATCAATTAAAAAAAAAAAACCAAAAGCCAACTTTAAGAGCATCCCTAGCAGCTTGGGTAAAATGGCTCATATGCCATTTTGGCTAACCAAAAGTCCAAATTAGGCCTCCAACAGCTTAGCCAAATGCTTGGCTATTTTACTTTTTTCCTAATTTTGCTACAGTACTTAGCCAAAAACGCCTAAGTACTGTTCCCCATCCAGAAATTGTTTATTATTTCTCTCTCTCTCTCTCTCTCTCTCTCTCTCTCTCTCTCTCTCTCTCTCTCTCTCTCTCTCTCTCTCTCTCTCTCTCTCTCTCTCACCAGAAGACGGAGACGCCGACTGGAAAGCAGCCATCGATTCCGTCGTCGTCACCACCACTATTAACGGCCGCGCTTCCACCGACCGTGTTGCGTCGACCTCAAATGGTGAAATCACTTGGCAGTGCGACACAACAAGATGAAGACAGCGAAGTAAACAACCGTAATCCTCAAAACGACGACGATGGTGGTTTTCTACTCCAGATCGACGGCGATGACGGAGACTTTTGAACAATAGAAGAGGGGGTCTGGTTTTTTAGGTCTGTACTGTGTACTGTGTGTGTAGCGACGAAGATGGCGGGAGGTAGCGTCGACGACAACGATAGCGATGGCGGAGGAGGCAAGCGGCGGAGGAGGAGGTAAACCACAGTTATGGCACCGGCGACGGAAGAGGGGTCTAGTTTTAGATCTGTACTCTGTGTGTATGTATATGTATTGTGTGTATATATTTTGTTATTTTAGAAAAGGAAAAACAATATTTTAATAAAAAGTTAGGTAAAATGGATAGTATTGTTAGAGTGTTGAGAGTGACAGACTAGCTATATGCACTGTGTATTAGGTTTTTTGACAATTTTTTTACCCAGGTTGTTGCTCTTGCTCTAAGCATTGAGAAGCAAACTTGAATAGAATATATCTTGAAAATGCATTTCCAAGATCAAACATACTAGTCACTTTTAGAGACATTAATTTTATTTCGAAACTGAGTGTTACTTTACTAATATCTGTTCAATTTAATATTTGCATTTTCAAACTCGAAATGGAGCACAAGAAGCTCTATGACTTTAATTTGAGACCCTGACAACTACCCAGTTTCCTAAATAATCATGGTAAGATCATACATTATCAAGTAACGTCACATTCAAATTCGACGTCTACATTTGTATTGCTACATGTGTCGGGGCCAGATCAGGAGCCACAAGTTTTGACACTCCATCCCAACCATTCAAATTGATGGTTGAGATTAGAACAAACAAATGCACTTCCTCTTATCACAATTTCACATGTAGTCAATCGCTCTCTCTCTCTCTCTCTCAATCTCTCTCTCATTAATCTCTCTCCTCTTTTTATTTTCAAATCTAAAAATGTTCATAACTTTTGTATTGTTACATGTGCATTTTTATATATGGTATGGTGCTTCTCAATTATGGACTAAGCTGAAGTATTACACTTTAGGGTCCCTCTTGCTCTGAATTATTTTTGCCTTGATAGAGACTTTTTCCAAATTCTTCTCTCCTTACTAGAGTGGAGGGGGAAGGAGACACAGATACTTGCCTCTCCCAATCATAAATATTTTTCCATTTTATCGATTAATAAACTTATATAAAACTCGAATTCACCTTTGAAATGCGAATAACTCAAACACGACTCGGGTATCCCCTATACATGATATCTCTCTCAAAGAATGTAAGAATTTTATTATATTTTTTTTGGAGAGATAAAATTGTCCCTTTGCCATTTCAGAAGGTCAAGTACCATGAACGATCTATGAAAATCTTTTTTATAATATATTATTTCGTTTTTAATTGCACTATACCATTTATGGATTTACTGTTTGACAACGAGTTTCTCAGCAAAAAAAATCTTTTGCAAACTGTATGCGTATATATTAGTACTATATATTATTGTTAGTTGGAGTAGATTATGACTTAATGGAGTAGCTAGTTAATTAATTCATAAACAGATAAGCTCCGGTGAGTTTAATTACTACTGAAGTGTCTTATTGTTTGACCTTATATTCAACTTAAACCCCACTAGTTGCAAGTAAATAAAGAAACCCTTGTAACCATGGACCTATGACTTGCAAAAGACTACAGTGCATCAAATGCGTTGCACCGTGCGGGACAGTGTTCCAGCCGTTTAAAGGTGTTTTCAATAACGGTCCAGATTTGATTAAAACTCTTTCACAGAAGCGTCTTCTCTTCCATGGAAGAATTTTATTTATGTCTGGACCATTGAAAATACTTTTAAACGGTTCAGATCTGCGCTGCACGGTGCAGCGCATCATTTGGTACACTGCACCATCCCGCTTCCTAGTAGCATGTGACAATAGATGATAAACAATAAGAAAATTATGTGACAATGTCTTATTAGGGCGGATGGATAATGTGCACTGACATTCAAAAAATATATATCGATGTCGGCAGTGGCGGAGCCAGGATTTTAGATCAAGGGGGCCAACTTAAAAACACTATTTTGAACCAAAAATGTAATTAGCTCATCGTTTAGATTGTGTAGTACATTTGTACTATATAATATATTGTTTTGTTTTTTGATCGACAATTACAACACCCATGTATAATTAATTGTGTCTATGGAAGAAATTGAGAAATTTTTACATGACAATGTAGAGTTACTTTAATTCTTAACTATATCAAATCATAACTATTTAGATTTTCAGAGATTTATTATACTAATTATCGAAATAATAATTATACTATATACTATTAGTAATTTTCGAAAATATTCGGCGTGCCCCTACATACCTCCTTCCCTGGATATCGGTAAACCTGTATTAATATTCTTGAAATGTGAATTCAAATTTGTTTGACATGCATTATAGCATATTATCCAATGGCTAATTGGTGATGGTTTATGGTTAGCAACCCCTTAGAGACATGCATTGAATTTTATTCTAGTGGACACAAGTTTAGGGATGGCAATTCAACCCGCCCCGCTCCGAACCCGCCCTACCCCGCTCCGATAGGATAGGGTTTTTTACTATTTTTTTGGGTAACGGGTAGGGGCAGGGGGTGATTTTGAAAAATCCGTCAGGGTTAGGGTAGGGGCAGGGGTATGGTCACCCCGCCCCGATATTACCCTCCCCGACATACATATATGTATAACTATATTTATATACTCTTATATGTATATATCAAATTATATTTTCTCACTTATATGCATCAAATTTTATTTTTATTCTTATAATTTTAGTTTTACAACTAAAACACAACATTTGATAGTAGATTTTGGTTAAGTTGTAAAAGTTATTTTGTGAAATTTATCATTTGTGTTCACTAATTGGAGTTTAAAATATACTTTACCAATATGTGAAAAAAATAGGGGCGGCGCGGGTAAACCTGATACCCGATAGGGGCGGAGGCGAGGGTACCCATAAATTACCCGGTCGGGTTAGGGGTAGGTTAGGGAATTTTAGGGTCGGGATCGGGATCATCAAAACCCGCCCCAACTCGCCCCGTTGCCATCCCTACACAAGTTCCTTGTTCATTTATTTAAAAACTCCCAAACAATAAATTGTCTTAGATCGCTTGATGATAGTTTTGTGACAATGTCCTTCGTTTGTTCACAATGTTATGAAAATTTTCCATGAGCCCTTGGGTTAATATTTTTTCTTCCTCCGCCTTAAAATGTTAGATTCTTGAAGTCCCTCCGCTTCTTTCTTTCCTTCTTCCCATTTTTTAACCCAAGTGCAAATATGAAAATGCGTTGGCCGGCGTCCATTGTACATGTGCATTGCATCCGTCACCGCTAATAAATCCATACGAGACCAGACTAATTATCCCCATTTTCACAAAAATAGAATAGATTTTGATGACAACAAAGTTCTAGCTGTCTAGAGTCTAGTGTCAACCTTCCTATCATCTCATTACCATCACAGTCAACCCACCAATGCCTTCTCATTGCAAATTACAGTTGTATATTACAGGATCTCTACGTAATGGGTCATTCAATTGTTAGCTCAGTCATTTTGATAACAACAGGGTTTTAATTGTCTAGAATCTAGTGTCAACCCTCCTATCATCTCATTACCATCGCAGTCATCCAACCAATGCCTACTCATTGCAAATTATGTTTACGGAATCTCCATTAATATAATGTGTCATTCTATTGTTAATCCATTGTGTTATATAACAATAAAGTAAGAAGAAGATTAAAAAAACGTTAACACACGCATTTCAGTGTACTTTTTCATTTTTTTTATGCACTTTCACATATTTTTATACAATTTTTACATATTTCAGTAAACTTTTTAAACATTAACGACATTAGATGATTTTAGAAATTTCCTCATATAATTTCAAAACGTATTGATTTTGAAAAAATAAAGTGATAGACTGGATCGAAACACAACATGTAAGTGTGTTATCAGTCTCAAAAAATTTATCCATCTTTATTATTTCGGACACTCCAAAAAGTTGCTGATATTTTCAAATGTACAAGTTTTTAAATATGCAATATCGATCGATCTTATTTGATTGATCTTAATTAAATTTATTAAAGTTTTCAAAATCCTAAAAAACATTATAGATTGAAAGATATAATATGAAATTTTAAAATGGCACGCATGCCGAAAAATGGATAAAAAATTTGGACGGAGTGAGCCGTTTTTTTTTTTAAAAACCTAAAATTTGTGTAAAAACATTGGAGGACCGTCAATACTTGTGCTCAGTGGCTCCATCCTTATTATATAGCTCGAGTGAGAGAAGAAATGGGTGCAAATAGGGATTCGGGTGAGTAGGGCAAGAATGCCCTCCAAGAGTGTTATGCACAATTTGGACCGTCCGATGTGTTTTGAACAATTCAAATTTCATACATTATCTTATACGTAGGATGCTTATTTTACATGGAAGATAAACTTCATACATTATCTTATATGTAGGATGCTTATTTTACTGTGGAAGATAAACTGGACCGTTGAAAACACATCCAACGATCCAAATGGTGCACAATATTCCTGTAGGGCACTCCCGCTCTACAAGACCCCCGGGTCCTACAAATAATACCTCCCGCAAATAGTTACTACGTTGTATTATAGTAGCTTAGATACTGTTTAAAAATATCAGACAACTGTCACTTGTCCTCACTGGTTCTATCAATTATCTAGCTCGACAAGAAAAGAGTTGTATGATGTAGTTGTCAAGTGAGAGAAAAATGGGTTGTAAATAGCTAATCCCTTGGCCCAGTTTTCCAAAAGATTTTAGCACCCAGTTGCTAAAATCACCATATTTCAAATCAAAAAATGAAGTGGTTTCATGTATCGTTTTTCAATTTTTTTCGCACCAAATTAAAGAACTCCTCAAGTACTTTAATTTGGTGCGAAAAAAATTGAAAAACGATACACGGAACCACTTCATTTTTTGATTTGAAATATAGTGATTTTAGCAACTGGGTGCTAAAATCTTTTGAAAAACTGGGCTTACTGCATGGTATTATAGGAGCTTAGATATTTTTCGTTAAAAAATATTCTAACGACTTACGACTGTTACAACTTGGGCTCCATCCCCATCGTTTATGAACTCAGCTTAGTTTGGCTTGAAAAGAGCTCGTTCGAACCTGGTTCGTTAAGTTTTTATTGAAGCTCGGATTAAGCTTGAGTTCTTTAAAAACCTTAACAAGCAAAAACTTGAAATGGTAAAGCTCGGCTCGGCTCAATAATGCTCGTTTACTTTTTAGAGAAATAAAATAATATAACTTTTTGTTCCAATTTGTTATCTTAATACACTATCTTTTCAAAAACTTATTAAATTCTACTATTATTTTGAAATTGAGACTGTTTTCCTGTAGAATGTATAGATATAAAATATATATACAAGGCAAATGTTAATGCCAAAACTGTTTTTGTTAAGTGCCAAAACTCTAGTGCATAATAGGCTTGTACTTTGCACATGGTACAAACCTATTATGCACTAGAGTTTTGGCACCAACAAAAGCAGTTTTGACATTATCACCACCCATATACAAACACAAGTAAAACTTTCTTTGTTTTCTTAAGCTTATGCTCTCTCCGTCCCAAAAAGTTTGGCCTACTTTCTTTTTTTGGCTGTCCCAAAATAAAGGACCAATTTAAAATTTTCAACAAAGGAAAGTTGGTAAATTTCATTTCTGCCTTTGAGATGCTTTTAACAATCAAAACAATGAAACCAAAAGAAGAATAATTGAAAATTTTAAAGTTTAAAGTGCGTTTTAAAATTTTGAAAAAGTTCTCTGATTACATTGGCGTCAAAATTTTCCGTTTTCCGAAAAACAATTTAAATTCAAAACTTGATTAACTCCGGAGTATTTTATTACATTCAACTAATGAAGGGCAAATTTGGAAAGTTACAAATTTTGGATAACATTGTGTATTGTACGTAAAATTTTGAAACTTATAAGTAGGCCAAACTTTTTGGGACGGAGGGAGTATATACATTGAACTTCCCATCAAAACCCTTAAGTTACGGACCCTGTCCGGAGCTCATAGTTTCGGACCAAATTTTGACGATCCGAACCGCTCAAGCTCTTCGAGGTATTTTTTTTGTTGATTTCTCGCGGGGACCTTTAAAAACACGTTTTAAACACATTGAACGGTTTGGATCGTGAAAAATTTGATCGGAATCTATGAGGTATGAACGAAGTCCGTAACTTAAGGGTTTGGATTGGAATATATATATATTATATTTTATGTTGGCTCGTTAAAGCTTGTGAACAAGCTCAAGCTTGTGTTAAGTTTAGGCCAGCTCGGCTCGAGCTCAACTTGTTAAGATGTCGCTGAGTTCGAGCTCGTTAAAAACTTAATAAACAAACTTGAACATAATATAAAATTCGGCTTTGACTCGACTCATTTGCTGCCCTAATTGTTTGTGTCATGTGAGAGAAACAATAGGTGCAAATAGCACCTTCCACAAATAAAAAAGTACTGTATAATACTACGCTAGATGTTGATCCTAAAGATCTGAATCGTCCCCTTGTCTTTCCGCTACACATGTTCATCGTTGACCCTAGCCACGTCACTTCCCAATCCCTTACTTCCACGTCACTCCCATCCAACGGCCCATATCCTTTGAAAAATGAGATCCATCCGCTGCTATTCGCCGTTCTAGACCCTTCCAATGTCGAAGCATAATTACACCAATAGAAATTCTCAAGAGAGAAATCAGGGTGAAGAAAAATTACAGAGTATTAGAGTAATATTTATTGATTTCTTGTTTAGATTTTTCTCAAAATTTTTATAATTGAAAAATTAATTTCTTAAAACAAATGATTCATTGTTTAGTTTTTCTCAACATTTTAGAATTAATTATTTATCTCCATAAGAGTAATAATAAAAAAGTATAAAATATAGTCTGATTAAAATAAAAAAAAAAGACCAGATAAGATCACTCTATTTTTGAACTATCTTCTTCTTTAGTCAAGTTTTCGGGAATTTATGTCAAAATATTTATTTTTATTCTATTTTTCAAGATAAGTTGTTAAAATAAAAATTTTGTCACGAATATGATAGTAACATTTAACAAAATGATAAAACAAGGTAATTGATATTCACACCCCCCAAATTGATAGCCACACCCCTTTTTTGTCTTTTAGTGAAGATTTTACACATAAAAACTTCACTAAAAGACAAAAAAGGGGTGTGGCTATCAATTTGGGGGGTGTAGAAATCACTCCCCTAAAACAACTGTGACAATTACATTGAATAGTTTTTTTCTCAATAGTATTCACTCAGTCCCATTTTATAGTCCCTAATTTCCTTTGGGGACGTCCTAAAATAGATGTCCATTTTCCAAAAATATCAATAGAAACGTGATAAAATATCATTATTGCCCTTGTGTTTAATTAGAACTAGTACTATTTTCATCTATCAAATTTCAAAGGCAAATTCTAAAGTCAGCCCATGTATAGAAAAATATATATGGATGTGTGTATTTTGTCCTTATGTGCACTTGACAATAGAAAAACCCAATTTAAAAAAGTAGAATATATTTGAAAAATAAAATATAGTACTATATTTTGAAGCAATAATTACGCTCCCTTAAAAAAGCCGAAATTCTAAAATGGGATTATGAAAATGAGAGAGATATGGAGTGGTTACAGTAGTACCCTAAGGGTGAGTTTCCGAATGGATTTTATCAAAATCTGATAAAATCAAGCCTTTGATTTTATCCATTCGTGAGGAGAGTTGATAAAATCTTAGATTTTTGCATTCAAAATCTAAGATTTTATCAATTCTCTCAATAAAATCAAGAAGGAGATAAAATCTAGATAAAATCCATTCGGAAAGTCACCCTAAAAAGAAAGGAGACAGAGAAGGGGTATGCGAGTCATTTCGCTCTTAACCAGGGTTAGTTATCCTTAACAAGTCATCAACCCTTTACACGTTCTTTCTCTTACTCCGCATCCAAACCAGAGTTAACGGAACGTTCGCTGAAGAGCGAGAGAGACTGTGTATATACATACATATAGAGAGAGAGAGAGAGAGAGAGAGAGAGAAGCTGGGAAAAACACGGAGCGAGGAAGGAGACAAGAGTGAGAAAGAGATATAGAGGGTTTACTCGCTTGTGTCAAACTCTCTTATCTAACCCTAGCCGTGCGAACCTTCTTGATTTCCCCTTTGGAATCTTCGGATTAAACCCCCTTTTGGATCGTATTCGTCTCGTCTCTGTGTTGTGTGTGATTCTCTCAGATCTGGTGAGTTTTCTTCCACTTCTGATTGTCACTCTTTAATCTGTCAATGTGCGATGTTGTATTTTTTAGGATCTTAATTAGGTTTGTTTCTTTGTTGATTGTTGGACATCTTGATGTCCAGAAATGATAAGGAGACAGATTTCTGTGCGTAGATGTGTGTAAAATCGAGAGATAGTGAGGTAGATACATCTGTGTATTTGTATCACTGTGTTCATATGTGCATGATCAGATTATGGAGATCGATTAGATTAGGTACGGATTTAAATGCAAATGTTGAAGTTTATTGCTGTTATGCGTAGTTTTGGAGAGAGAATCTTGTTTATTTTCTTGGAAATTTGAGGCGAAGTTATTTGCTTTTGTTCAGATTATCGAGATCAATTCGATTAGGTTCAGATTCAACTGCAGTTCTTTTTCTTTTGGAAATCTTTTTCATTTTCTCGGATTTTTATTTCCAAAGAGATTTTCTGCTGATTTTACAGGATCAATCCTCTGCATAGAGGTTCTATTATATTCGAATTAGTTGCAGATGTTGAGGTTTATTGCTGATTAAGAGATTATTGTTCTTTTTATCTTCGAAATTTCACTTTCTTTATTGAGGAGATTTTTTTGATAACTTTCCTAGTTGGATCTACCACGTGTAGGATTCTGCATCCATGTAGTGAGTTGTAGAAATACCTTCGGCTTAATTGTTATAAAATGTTATTGATGTGTGATTGGCTGGAATGCTAGGGTTTCACCAGCGTGTCTTTTTATTTTTTTTTTTTTGGGGGGAAATTCGTTAAGAACTCGAAGTTCACCTTGATTTGACAATTGCTGCCCATTTGATCTAGTTCTGTTCTCTGTGGAAATTTCTGGTGAAAAAATGTCTTTGGTGTCATCCCTTGTCATTGTAATTTACCTAGTGTACTCCATTTTTCTGCTGACAAAGTTGTCATCGGATTTTTTCAGTTTAGATGTGTGGAAGCTTTATTGGGTGCTATTTGATTTTGTACCTCTGTCTATGATTTTGCCGGTGATATAGTTTCGTTTGACCTTCATAATTGCAGATCTCGTCAAACTCTAAACCAGACTAAACCGACAATTTAATGAAATGAATTTCTTTTCGTTCATTTTTTTTTTTTTTTGTTGATTTCTCTTCATTAATCAGTTTTCCAAGTAGGAGCATCCCTCGAGTTTGATGTCGTAGATATCTTAGGTTAACACATCAGTTGTTTCTTGGCTTTTGCCAAATTTGATCTGGTGTTGTTTCTTTTACAGATATTCCTCTCTTGCATCCTCCAAGTCATCTGACGGGTTATCTGTTAATGTTGTGACCAGGCTACAGGGGCTACCTCTGTTTCTCATTCTTCTCTAGTGCTACATACGGGTTTTCATTTTCCCTGAGATAGATGGGGGTAGTTGGGTTCCAAGTTTCTGCTTAATGATTGTACGGGTATCATATTTTTTTCTTGCTTGGCTCGAATCGGCTTGTGAGTTTGGCACCTTCTTGAGAGAGAGGAAGAAGCTCACTTCCCCTGCCATCTCTGTTGCTGGCTGTGGTTGTCATCGGTCTTCCTCTTCCTTTCATGTCTCCCAACTTGGACAGCCCTGTTCAGACACAGATGGCCGTGGCAATGTTTAACAGCCCGCTTAGCGGGGAGTATCGCAATGGGGAGTTTCATGGAAACAGGAGGATGGAAGGAAAGGCTGCTGGGAGGAGACGTGTTTTTGTGCAAACTGAAACAGGTTGTGTCTTGGGGATGGAGCTAGACCGGAGTGACAATGCACATACGGTGAAGAGGAGGCTGCAGCTTGCTCTTAATGTTTCAACCGAAGAAAGCTCATTGACATTTGGTGATATGGTGTTGAATAACGACCTTAGTGCCATTCGAAATGATTCCCCTCTTCTTCTGACGCGGAACTTATTGCATAGAAGCTCATCAACTCCTTGTCTTTCGCCTACTGGGAGGGATATCCAGCAAAGAGATTGGAGTGGTCCTATTGAGATATTAGGGCACTCGAATTGCTTTGATAGAACAAAGCAACTTGTCAAGGACATTGTGAAGGCAATGAAGATTGGTGTTGAGCCAATCCCTGTTCACAGTGGGCTTGGTGGTGCATACTATTTTAGAAACAACAGAGGTGAGAGCGTTGCTATTGTGAAGCCAACGGATGAAGAACCTTTTGCACCAAACAATCCTAAAGGCTTTGTGGGAAAAGCTCTTGGCCAGCCAGGTCTGAAACGTTCTGTTCGGGTAGGGGAAACAGGATTCCGTGAAGTTGCTGCTTATCTTCTTGACTATGGTCATTTTGCTAATGTGCCCCCAACTGTGTTAGTGAAGATTACTCATTCTATCTTCAATGTCAACGATGGAGTAGGTGGCAATAAGCCTCAAAATAAGAAGCTCGTAAGCAAGATTGCGTCATTCCAGCAATTCATCCCGCATGACTTTGATGCCAGTGACCACGGGACATCTAGCTTCCCAGTTACTTCTGTTCATCGAATCGGGATATTGGACATTAGGATTTTTAACACAGATAGGCATGCGGGAAATCTTCTTGTAAGGAAGTTGGACAGTGATGGGAGGTTTGGTCAAGTCGAACTTATTCCAATTGATCATGGTCTCTGCCTTCCTGAAACTTTGGAGGATCCATACTTTGAGTGGATCCATTGGCCTCAGGCTTCAATTCCATTTTCAGAGGACGAGCTTGAGTACATAAGAAACCTAGATCCTGTTAAGGACTCTAATATGCTTCGTAGAGAACTCCCGATGATTCGAGATGCTTGCCTCAGGGTTTTGGTTCTGTGTACAATTTTCCTCAAGGAAGCTGCTGATTTTGGGCTGTGTCTTGCGGAGATTGGCGAGATGATGAGTAGGGAGTTTCGTAGTGGTGAGGAGGAACCCAGTGAGCTTGAGGTTGTATGCATTGAGGCACAGAAGCTGATAGAAGAGAGGGAAGTGTTCTCTCCCAAGACCGTAACAGGAGATGATGAGTTCCTATTTGATATCGAGTGTGAAGGACCGGAATTTGAAGTGACTTCTAAAGTAGTAGCAGATGAATACTTGACCAAAACTCCATTCCATTTTGGATATGGGGGAGGCAGTGGCCATTTTCCGCTTTTCAAACTTGAGGAAAGCATGGAGGAAGAGGACGACTGTGAAGGCGAAGGAGAGGAAAAGGGGTTTGTTTTTGGCCTTCCGCAGTGTGAAAAGATTCCTAGTGTTTCAAAGCTATCCATGTCTCTCAAGACTACTATGTTAGGTGAGAAGAACCAGAAATACCCAAAATTTCCAGGGTCAAAAATAGAAAATAGCTATCTGGGAAATTCTTCATCTGGGCACAGGAGTGCAAATGAGCAGCTCCCCGCGAGCATGACTTTTGTTAAACTAGCCGACATGGACGAGGAGGAATGGCAGCAGTTTTTAGAGAAGTTCCGAGACCTGTTAATCCCTGCTTTTGAGCAGCGCAAGTCTGTGACCTTGGGTCAGAAGCAGCGACAGAGGCTTGGAACTTCTTGCCAGTTTTGAGTTTGAGCTATTACTATATATGTTGTTGGTAGAAGAGGTGACTGAGGATGAGGAATAAACTGCGGGTTTGTGACTGTGTAAGGATTGTTAGGGTAGCTTTCGGTTTTTAGGGTTTTTTTTTTTTCTCTCCCCAGAAGTTGTTTAGTGGGGAGCCAAAAATAGGTTGAAGTGTTGTACATATTCTTTAACGCAGCCGAGAAAGGGCCGAGTAGAATTTGGCTGTGTTTTTTCGTGTTTTTCTTTTTCCCATTTGTTTCTTTCACTCCTTGTGGACTTGTTTGATAAATAACTTTGTAGGAGAAAATCCGAACTTGAAAAGCTGTCTATGTGAATATTTTTTTTTTTTTGCCATTCGATATACATCAGTACAGTTAGATGTTAGTAAACCACAAAGAGTTGACCTCCTCTCCATAGGAGTCGAACCCAGAACCTCACCTCTATAGAAGGGGCTACACGACCAACTGAGCTAACTGCCCTGGTCTGTCTATGTGAATATTGAGCTGTGGTTTTTATGTTTGCTCTATGATACTGCGTTTCTTGGATATAGCGGTACCAAGTAGGGTTGCAAATAAACCAAGTTGTTCGTGAGCTCAGCTCGGTTCGGCGCGAAAAGAGCTCGTTCAAATATATGGAGTAATTTCTTATTCCAATTTGATATCATAATGCACTATGTTTTCAAAAATTTATATTAAATTTCAGTATTATTTTGAACTTGAGACTATTTTCCTGTAGAGTATATATATAAAACATATATACATACAAGAGGATAACTTTCTTTGTTGTCTTAAGCATTTATGTACTATAATTTTTCATTGGCTCATTAAGGCTCGAGAACAAGTTTGAGCTCGGCTCGTTAAGTTTTCACTGAGCTTGAGCTCGCTAAAAACCTAATAAACAAGCTTGAACACAGTAAAACTCAGCTCGACTGGTTTGCTGCCCTACTCCAAAGCATGAAAATACATGTATTAGTGGGAGGTTGGGATTCGGGTGGCTCGTGCCACCGGACCCTGTTGCATGGTTCCGCCCCTGAATATAGGACAAGACTGCCCATGCCAAATACTGAGGACAAATTTCTGTAATAGATGTGGTGATAATGTGAATAAATGCAGATATGGGATAACATTTCTCGTCTGTTTTTATCATTCAATCTGCCTCAGGACTGCTTACACTCTCTCGTCAAGTCATCTTTTATCGTAGAATCAATCTGCATTGTCCAGTGACATTGTTACGGTGAGAAATGCACTGTAAGTGACTCCGGCCGGGCAGTTTCGGGACATTTTTCGCATGGTGTGACGTAGTTTTCTGTTCCAAATCACCTGGTTGTCATCCACACCAATCTGTTACCTAATAATTTCTGTTCTCTGATTGTCCATTTCACATCTTATCCGATCCTTTTTTTAATTTCATTTTGTAAAGACATTATGTTCTTATGTCACGTTTGTTCAAAATCAAATTATTTTCATGCAGGACTCCAATTACAATTCGTCATGCTGACATCCCATGCAAAAAAAACAAGTTCCAGCAAGCAACAAAGGTCCATGACCATCACATGATTTGGGTCCCACTCGTTCAAATTCAACATTGGCCCTCTTCATCTCTTCTGCGGGTTCATTTTGTAAGTCACTTCTTGTCTGTTGTTGAGCTGCTTTCTTTTATTTATCAGCAAAACTGTTGCACTGTTTCTATTACTGAATCCAGTGAATGTGAAAGTACAGTAACGCTTCGTTTGTTTTAGGCAGAAAACATTTTCTCCGGAAAACATTTGTCCAATTGTCATATTAGTGGTTTTCAGCGTCAACCAAACAATGAGAAAGAAATGTTTTCCGGAAAACATTCTTGTCGGTTGTCACAATCAAACACTGGAAAACAAGTCGTTTTTCTGCAAATGTTTTCCACAGAAAATGTCTTCCGCCCTAAACCAAAGAGCGCAAGTAGAACTCAAGTAAGTGCAGGGATTCATGTATTCCGAAATTTCACAACGTTGTTGTGCGGTTCAAGAGTGCATTCGGACAAGCGGCAAGGATTTCAAGGACGGATGCTCCGTTGCTGGGTACCCCAGCTATGTTTGTTAATTGCAGATTTTGGAAAAATGACACTTTACAGGTATATTGATCAAGTTTTTCATGAAAAACAGTCAAACAGATAAGTACTCATATTTGGTAGAAGTCTTTGTCAGCTGTACATTGCTAGCAGGCTATGCCAAATTGGCAAATCCTCTGGGCTGCTTAATTATGACTGGAACTGGAACTAAACATAGATTTATTACCAGTTGTACAAGATAATAATTGCTTGGATAGACATATACGTGGCAGTCTAATCTCTAATTGGCTTTGTCCCCAGGTGGGGGCCATATGGGTGGTTTCTTTTTGCATGCTTGGAATTTAAGTCAGGATTATGAGCAAGGACAAAGGTGGGGTTCAAACTTTTTCTAATAGGTCATAATCATCATGTAAAAATGTAGCTATGTCTAGAGTTCTAGATTTCTCCTTGTTCTAACAAGTTCATTGATCAAATAATGAAATCTTTTGTTCTTTTAGTTGTTTTTGATAACCTAGGCGTCTGGGCTAGTTTATGCGCAAGTGGTGGGATGATAAGTCATAACTCGATATCTGACTAAGAGGACCGACTAACTTGGGGGAACAATTAAAGTTGGAATAAAGCCCCGTATGGACGCTAAACACAGGAATTGGTCAGTACGCGGGTGGGAACAAACCCTAGATCAAAGGTTTCTTGATGCAATATGAATGGTCTTTTGTTTTCTATGGTCCCTAGTTGTCAGGTGACTACCACACGCGGGGTTAAAAATGTACACTCTTAGTCACTAAACAACTTGTTTTTCAGTTCCAAGACTGTTTTGACCAAATACATTATCATTGAAGCTGGATTTGAATCTGTGTTTAACTAAGAATTTTTTTATTTTTTATCTTCGTATCTTTTATCAGTTTTCTTTCTCTTGGTGTATCACTCCACAAATCCTTGATCCAAACACGGCCTAAGGTGCACCTACCATTCCTGAGATAATACTCCTAATGAAGAAACAGTCAGAAGAAAGATAATTCTGGCGGAAGGAGATGATGGTATATGGGGTTTCTGAAGGTTGCACTTGCTCCGTACTAAACCTGGCAGATTTCATTTACTCCCCCAGTACCTGCAGCATGAACCACTGGACAAGATGATTCAAGTTTTGGTTTGCGGGACTTGCACAGAGCGTCCTTTGTCCATCTACTACGTAGTGGTGCTGTGGTGACAGACTCACCTTTCCGGTTAGTAGCTATGGCTCAAACAGTTATTCCACAACAAGTTGGGAACCTCTATTGTCATGCCCAAGGGGTTGCTACGCTGGTCGCCCCATGCCACCCTTTTGCCGTTTAAAGAAAAAAAGAAAATGATTCAAGTTTCCTGCTATGTTTTTTGTGCAGAAATCTGGGTGATCGGAAATGATTGAAATTTGAAAATAAAAAGAAAATCAAGTTCAATGCTCCTAATTTTCTTGATTTTGGTTTGAGAATAAATGTTAGAATCATCAGAAACTAAACCAGAAAATGGACTAGGTTCAACTGTGCCACTTAGAATTTGCTTTCTTAGGTTCAAAGAAGGAAAGGAAAGCTTATGCAGAAGGCAAATTGTTTCTTTCTCATATTTCCTTGCTACAACGCTGCCGGGGACAACGATTTAAGGGTTGGTTGAATAGTTGAAACTGAATTCTGTTTCTGTTAGAATACAAAAAAAATCAAATAATTTAAGTGAATAGAAGCAATGGTGATGAAGAAAACATGATCATCTGGGTTATCTTCTTCTTAGTATTTAATTTTATGATCGGGGATTCAACAGATGGTGCAAGCAGTGGCGGCTCTTAGAATTCTGCTAGGAAAACTTGTTGAAGAAGCCAGTCCGACATACGTTACTGAGGGGGTCTTTCTATAGTTGTTACCTATAGCTCCTCCTAGTCTCATACAAACTTAAAGAAGCGTTGATGGAGTTCTGGGAGATGATGTCCTCATTTATCTTGGGATAGGATGATTCAATATTGACACAGAGTTTGAGCTTATGAAAATATTGTGCAAGTGCATCTTGCATGGAGTGAGTGATTCCTCCTACAATCAAGCGAGTGGCTTGGTCGCGTCGAGTGAAACCCGTGATTAGTAGTGTTGAGCGACGTCCGTTACCCCGGTCAAGTACCATCCCAGGACTATCCCTACCCTCGCTGGTCTCGGCCTACGTCAAATATGACTCATACATGATTCAGAGTTCTCCGAAGAATAACACTTGTCATCGAGTCAGGTAATGATGTTTACTTGAAAGTTGAGCAGTAATGTTATTGATGTGCGGCTTTATTTTCAGCGTTTCAACTGTTGTGCTCTGCCTCATGTACAATGAAACCAGACAGACTTGAATGTTAGGTAGAGGTCTTAATTTTGGAGCAGGCAAGGTTTCTCCATCTATGAAAATCAGCAGGCATCCAAACAGCACAATTTTCTACTCAAAATAACGTAAAGAAATCAAGAATGAGCAAGATAATTGAAATTTGGATGGTGATGGACGTAGCATATGTCCTAATCTATGACGGGACTAGTTTTTGGATTACACAGCCACTTGTCAGGAAAATATCCATGCTTGGAATATAAGTTAGGCTTAGGTATAAAGTTATCAAACTTTATGGTTATAGAGTCATCAAAATTATCTAATGGCTCGTGATTGCGATTTAGGTTATATTTGGACGCGCGTAATCAAGTTCTGGACAAAGCAAAGGCTTGACACGAATCTTGAGGGAGAATGTAAATGCGATGCCACTCCTCCCCATTATTTCTATGTTTGTATTGTACTGGAATAACAATGTGATTCCTGATGACATATGCACTCATGAATCAAGAGCCAAACATAGCCTCCCCTCTCCCATGGTTATCCTAAATTCTTGACTCAATCCATAAAAATGAACTTGTTGGATGGGTTAAATTTCCTACATAAATGTTTCCTTGATAAGATTATTGGAACTACCCAAACATCGAAATGAAATTACTCAGGTATTGAAATACTCAGTACTTGATTCCAAGTTACCAAATTTCCGGTACTACCCAAAACTATGGGCATCCCAAAATACTTGAATCCTAATAATCAAGTTCCATAATCAAGTTCCATAACGATTTAGGTTGATTTCCCCTACTAAATTCTCCTATTGATTACCGTATTGAATATTTTGGCTCTCCTTGAACTATAGAAAGGAAGTCCATTTTTTTTGTTTGATACACCGAAAGTTAGCTTCCTATTCCATAGTCTTTCCTTTGTTTTTCCAGAGATAGTACAAGCACCAGTTTGTTCGATAGAGCGATCTAGTAGACTGATTTATCGTTTGAAGCTGTTGTATCCTGAGAGGCAAACGTCGATCAAAGCCTCAAAACACCCGTGGTGAGGCGGCAAATTTGCTTTAAGGAAACCGTGTCAAACACAGACCTCGGTTTGCTATTTTTAATTCGTTACAATTTCTGTAATTTAGTGTTCTAATTGTTAATTTCCTGAATATATAAATTTCTGGAATTTCTGTTAACATCACTAAGAGCATCTTCAATGCATCACTAAGAGCCCTACCTGCCTGTTTCCGAGATACTTAATAAAGAGAAAAGCTGTAATAGAGTGTGGATGCACTTGAACCTCATCATGAAAGTGAGTGGGAAAAAGGAAAAGATAATACTGGGAGAATATATGGGACAGATTTCTGCTCCCCACCAACTTCTGGCAAACTTATTTTCTGATTCCAGGTTCCTTCCTAGTTTATATTTTTTGTATGTTTTGGGGTGCTGGGAAATGATTAAAGAGAAAAGAAAAGGAACAATAAATTCTCAAAGGCATGTTTGGAATTTGAAAAACCAAAAGAGTCATCTCAACTACAGGAGTAAAATTTTCCCTTATTTGGTCCCAAATTCAGGATAAAAGTGAGTGAGAAAGTCATTCGCATTTCGTTAGCAACCAAGATGATTACTTGATATGGAACACACTGATTCATATCAAGCTGCCGTGAACTATAATTTCAAGGTTGTTTAAAACTTGCACTGAAATGGAGGCCTTAAAGACGTACCGAGCACAGTTCAATCCAATGTTGAATGCTGCAATGCTCATATCTGGTCAAACAAACGGGCCTCTAATACCTAAAACTCAAGTGCACATAAACTGAAGACCTTCGATCCTACTACACATTCAGAGATTAAGAATGTATATCAAATATGAACATTGCTACTGGAAATCCAGGTGAATGTAAGGAAGCGAGGCAAAAGAAATAAGGAGAGGTAAGGATGTTGTTCTTGGGGTAGAATAACGAGTGGAGGCAAGTGTTTCTCCTCCAATCTGTAGTTATTTTGAAGTTATAGCCTCATATCAATCGAAAAAGAGGAGGAAACACTGCCTAGACATGTTGCTACTGGAAATCCAACTGAATGGATATCAAATTTGTAGTGTCGAATGGCGTACAAATGCACTTGCAAAAGCCACACATAACCTGCTCTTAGTTTGGGAGCTTCATAAAAGTTTCCTTTAGCATTTTACCTTGGTTTTTTTTTTTTCTCCTTTTCCGTTGAGCATTTCACCTGTTTATTCATCCCTTATTGCTTTACCTGTACAAATGACCTTGTATGTTTCTTGCTGAAATGGCACTTTTTCTGTACTCTCTATGGCCTAGACATCTTCACTTGTAGCAAGGTACTTGGAAAGAATAGGAAACATGGTTTCACTATCTCAGCATCATAACATAGTAATCAGGGGTGGACGGAAGGGGGTGCCAGGAGGGGCTCGGGCCCCTGCACAACTCCAAATATTCTCTTACATTCTACTAGTTGTTTCAGGTTAACTCAGAAGAGTTCTATAAGATTGGCCCCTGCAAGTCTCTTGGATGAAAATATTTCTTAAAATCAATTTATGTCCGCAATAAAATCCCTATAAGTATCAACAAATTTTTGGTCGCATGTGTAAAATACAATGATGGCTACATACATATACACAAAGAGATCTACCGAGTATCAATGTATAACTATATAACCTATAATTTTTTATCATCACAATATAGATACACTGGTTCGGGCCTCTGCTATGTACAAATCCTGATAGTAATTACAATTCACAATTGTTGTAAACAAATTGTCAATCTATCATGTCATCAAAAACCAACTGTGAACAATCCATTGTTTTCTTTTGAACTTTACAAACCAAACCGTGTAATTTATAAACAAATAACTTTAGAAATGGAAAGTCAGATAAGTTTAACAATAACTTTAGAAAGCTTTTTGTAAAAAGATTTGTAGAGCTCATCTCAGACATGTCTCCATGGTCTTTCAGCAATGCCCACACATTCACTAAACCTAAAGCAATCAACAAGATGGTCAATTGACATTCCTGCAGCTTGCATGAATGAATACACAATAACTGGCCCCGCGAACCGGAACCCGCGCTTCAATAAGTCCCTGCTTAGGGCTTCTGCTTTTGGAGTTCTCAATGGAACATTTCTGGGGTATCTGTATCGGTTGATCACCGGTTTAAAATCCACATAAGCCCAGATATAGCTACTGAATGATCCAAATTCCTTCACAATCTACATGTTGTCCAAAATCAATAGATGATTGTTAGCTATGAAGCACAAACACTCTTACAAAGGCCACGTATCCGTGCTGATACAGATATACACCACGTATTCTATACGTTTGAAGATTCAACCAAATCTAAACTAACTAAGCCTTTGATTCAAAAATTTGTTTTCACCACTCCGCCCTGTCACAAGCACCATATTCTGTTAATGTAGTACATTCTCCTGTCTATATAGGTCCTCTCCTTCCTCTAGCAATAAGGTGCCTTTCAAGAGTATCCAAAGTAAAACATCTTTTGTCTTTTCAATTTCGGGTTCGTATCTGTATCCTACTCTTGACATGTGTTCCATCGTCGCATCTATGTGGTTGCTTCCTAGTCTTTCAGGTAAATGCTTAATGGAACCTTGGGCTGTTCGGAATTATAACTTCATGGATAGAGAAGGAAAAGGCAAAAGAAGCGATAAGAAAATATATAAGCTGAAATTAAATTTATAGTTTGCCTCTCATTTTCTGTTTTTGTAGGTAAATTCCTCGACAAATCCATGATGCAAACAAAACTTGCCTGCATTATGCATTTGGCATTGTCTACTATGCACCTCACTCTGCTCTCTGCTAACATTATTGCTTTGTTGGAGGCTATTTCAATGATCTCCTTCTCCCCCATTTTTGCAACAGTGTTGGGATCAAATCCAGCAAATGTTTCCCTGTGTTAATCACCCCAAAGACAAGCTTCAAACTACATACTCATTAATGTTAAAAAAAGAAAAACCTATTAGGCGAAAATGAAATTCACATAAAAGAAAAGGAAAATATGAGGTTTCACTGGCATTGGAGGTGTGAATAACAGATAAATTTACCTAAACAACTCCTTTCTTTTGAGAATCTCTGTCCAGTTATAATCCATCAACATACCGGACAATGCAAGCAGCTCAAACAATTGACTGTTTCATGAAATTTCAGTGAATACTATGAGCAATACTCCAAATGATACATGAGCTTAAATTTAACATTTGAGAGGAAAAAAGAAGAAAAAGAAGGAATGACTGACTTGTCATCATAAACTGGAACTCCCCAGCAATCATCATGAAATTGTACATAAGTTTTATCTGTGGAAAACAAGAAGTCGGTCAGTATTTTTAATACTCCTACTAGTTTAAAAATCTTCCAGCAGGCTATTATCCATTATGTTGCTACATACAAGAAAGCAGATGTCTAGTATGTTGCACAAAGTAGTTAACCTAATGTTTGACGAAGTTTTTTGTGCTTTCAAACCCCCCCTAGAACTGTTGTTACTTTTGCGTTAAGTTTTTAGGATGTTCTTGTCTTGACTAGAGGATCTAAAAATAAAAAAAGTACGACCAAAGATAAATATAATTCATCAAAAGTTAGAATTTTTTTGGTCTTTTTCTACTTCCACTCTTCTAGACGAATTCAAAAAGTCAATTTGTTTGGAAAAAAGAGCTAAGACAGTCATTGACCGCGAGAGCAAGTATTCATTATCTGACAAATTTCTTGATGACTGTTATTTTAGATTGATATAACAAAAATTTTACGGACACTGATGGATGTACACAGATCTGGACACAGACCTGAATGCATCGAATGGTTCCTGACACATCACATATGCTCTGAATTAATGCACTCAAGTAACTCAACACTGGGATAGTAGTGCCAATGTTATTGATAATGCTGAAGCAGAAGAGCAGTTGTAACAAATCAGTATAAAAGCCAAGACCAAAAAAAAAAGGGTTGAAGCTTAGCATTAGTCAATTTCTTGGGCAAGTAGTAGAAGAATCTTCATGGGTCTCAACACTTTCTTAATCAAGTTAATTATCATTCTGCTTTTCTCCTCCTTTATAGGGAAGTAGATAACACATTCCACTCTATTCTTGGTGTAGCTGAGGTACTATGAATTTTCCTATATGAAATCTCTCTCATTTCTACTTCTGACTTTTGCAAACTACAGAAAAAAACTATTTAGCTCATTGTTTCTTGGAACTGTTTCCATGCAATTATTTATGTAAGCAAATTAAGGTTCAGGAAAAAACTACGACGAAGATGCTACGATATGACAGCAATGGTGATTTTAAAAACTTTTCATTGTTTTTTGGATTTGGAAAACAGAAAACATATTAAAACAAAGGAAATGAGAAGACAACGGTACAAACCAGCAGTTTGGCTGCATTGTCCTAACTTCTTGAGAATATGGTCATCAACATGGTTTTTCTTCGGTATGCATATTAACAACATTCAGTGAGAACTACATGAAGCACCTTACACTATCCAAAGAGTTCAAGATACAATTATCTATGTGAATGTAGACACTGCTTCACATACAATGCCTTGACATGTTGAATACTTTGATTCATTTCAACTTCATACAAAAACAGATACAAAATCTTTGGACTTTGATTGAGAGTAACTTACCGCTATTCTTTGTGATCCAGTTGCACCTCTTCAAGCCTTCACCATCGGAGTCTGGACTATGTTGATGAACATTTTTAGCCCCCACCATAAAATCTCGTCTTTCAGTGGGCACAATCCTTCTCAATGCAAACGAGATTTGCCTATCCAGTGGAATGCTGGAATCCGTGAGGGAGGAATCGTTTGAGTTCTGCGACAAAGACAAAGATAGCGAAGAAAGGGAGAGAGGTGAGCAGCTTTTCCTCAGGCTAATTGGGTAAACTTTTTTCAGGTGTTTGGACAAGAACCCCTGGTTTGGCTTCTCTTTTTCTCTAGGATTTCTGTTTTTCTCCATAGCATATCTTTTCACATTTTCTTTGGACATGTTTGCGAATAAAAGGAAATTCAAGTCTTCCTGTTCCTTAATTCAGTAGATGTAAAGATGGATGGAATTTATAAAGGTTTGGTCTATCAAAGGAGAGGATGTCAAAGGGAACATCACAAAGAAATTGGTTGGTGAAAGGTGAATTTCATTGCATATTTGCTCCTTATTTTTAAAGCAAAGCACACGAATTGGGAAAGGATTTTAATACAGGTTGTGTGTAGCCTTTCAACTCATCTATACGATTTCAAAGAGCACCTTTTGCTAAAATTCAAGCAGTATTTTTGAAATCTCACTTATGTGATGCATCGGTATATGACTCAAACGACTAAGTGATTCCTAAGAGCATATTCATCCTTTTAACTCAACCCATCCGTATTCAGTCCGGCCATTTGATTCTGAATATTTTTTTAGGGAGAATTTATGAATATTAGGTAAGAGCTCAAGATTTGTATGTGATGAAAATGAATTTGACTTAAAGTTTTATTTATGAATTAAGGTAGCATGGCATTAGTTAATTGTCATGTAGTAGTTGAGCTTAGCATGGTGATTTAGATAGTTAGGTACTAGATGAGAGGACTGGAAACAAAAATCTTGTACAGGAATTTAGGTACGGAACAAATCAACTTGACTACTTATCATATTGTTTCTCCTAAAATGCAAATTATTTCAAATGATTAGTAAGGTGGTCTTATCATCTAGACAGTTGAATTTTTTCAATTATCTCTAATCATACTAAATGTAGGAAACCGGATTGAAGTCTAATTATTATTCGCAAAACAAAATTCTCCTCCTATCAACTTAAATTTCTCAAAAGTCAGAGAAATCACTAGTTTGGTCAGTAATTCAAATCCTTAATACTACTTATTAGGTTTACGATGTGAGGAACTCAATAGAGGACTGAGCTTGATAGTACTGTATACCAAGTCATGTTTTTTCACGTTGAGTTATACAAAGCAGAGCTTTGACATTTTTCATAGACTTGTAACCCTACATATATATTGTATCTTTAGGATACCTCCATTGTTGTTTTATCATCGTTCTTCATGAAAGTGAAGCAAATGCAACAACTGTTTGAGCGTGAACCTCATGAATATATGATGTTCTTATTATCATTTTTTCTTTAATAATTTACACGTTCGTATCACTGAGATATTGTGCTCGCTTTTGCAATTCTCATTACCATGTCAATTTACCCACTACATCTCTCAAGTTGACTATCATGTACCAAAGAGTCTTGTGTAAGTATGTAACTAATTTACTAGGCAAAACCTTTCCTTTTGGCTTGTAGACCAAAACCACTTTTTAAACAAACACCAAATAAGTTTGAACAGAGAAATCAACCTTTTGCTTGTCTTGTGAAGAACAGTTTGTGGATAACATGAAAACTGTGAAAATAATTCAAACTTTCTGAAGGTGTGGTGTTTATCTCAGTGAAAGTGCAATGGGTCCTATGGTTAAACTTAGCTCCTACTCATGTACCCTGAGGCCTTGAGGCAAACCCATTGTCTGCAGAGATAGAGATACCTCATCCATACTTAAATCCATTCTTGTTCTCCTAGTCTTTTCTTCTTTTTCAATGTTGGTGCTTTGTCTTGCAGAAGGAGAATCATAAGAACCAAAAGTAATGCCATTTAAGGTGCATGAATAGGTAAATGATGTGCCTGTGCTACCTTAAAGTGAACCCAACCCACCTATTTTTGTTTAGCACAAGTTGTGCCTCGAGGGGGTGTTCCACTAAGGGAGTTTTGTTTTAAAACTGCCTTGGTTTTTGTGTTCACTCCTTTTTATGTGATGTATTGTGAGAGGATGACCTGTCTTGGTTTTTGAGCAAAAACTAGTTAGCGGAACACCCCGTTAGCACTCTGAAAATAGCCCAGAGTTGCAAATGGACTGACTATCATATAGATGGCCCATGTGATGTTTTCCATTTGGCCCTCTATTCAAGGACCTTTAGAAGTCCTCAAAGGCCCACCACTTGATGTTTGCCTTCAAAAGGTCATTTGAGATCCAGACAACAGAGGCCAGATTTGTGGTCATAGCACCAAAATAAAAAGAAAGAGAGAGGCTAGCCCGAAAATCATGATAGTGACAGAAAAATAAAATAGAAACTAGAGAAGCTTGTTTTTACTTGTTATGCTAAAGAATTGATTTCAAATCACATTGAGTGCAGTGAAACAACAAAATCTGGGGGCTCTGCTCTCCCACAGGGATAGCAGCCAACTTTCGATCTCAGTTGTTCCTCTCTGCAACGGTTCAGATTTACAAATGAAGTTTTATCTGTCAAAGTGCATTATTACGGGTAATAATGCATCTGCAAATCTGAACCGTTGATTGCCAATATGAACGGTTAAGACGGATTGGTAGGGCCTGCCGTCGCTAATGGACAGTAGAGCCCCAGGTTCGCAACAATAAGTTGAATTTTTTAAAAGCTAAGTTGCGATGGGAGTCGTGTAATAGCTAATTTTAATACTTGTGATGATGTGTTGCTTTGTTTTGAGTATGTGGATTTTTGTTTGGAAATGGCGCCATTTTTTCACCACACATGTGCCATATGACCTTAAACACTAGGAATTTTTTTAAAATACCTTTCAAATTTTGACCTCAATGTCTAATAGAGTCACAAATTTTCAAAAACTTCAATTTTACTCTTAAATTTTCTTTCAGATAATCAAGTAGACTCCTACCCTCTCAATCTGTCATTATCAATGGGATTTGTCATGTTGGACGTTAGGATCTGTTAAATATGCTAATGTGGCATTCAATCCCACTTAAAATGTGACACATGTGCCCCCTATTGATATCCGATCAAAATAATGTTTTTTAATAAGTGTTCTTTTTAAAAAGCTCTTTGATATAGATGATTAGACAAAAAAGATACCGAGCACACAATTGTCTAATTTTTCTTAAAAATTCTTTCAGATTACAGGGTATGTGCCTAAAATTCTGAATGAAAACTGAACGAATCAGATCAATCGCGTACAAATGTCCAATCAGCCTAAAACTACACAAAATCACTCAAAAATTTAATTTAAAATTATTAGAAGGTTCAGCCATTTGTGTGGGACTTAGAGATGGGCGCCACACAACAATGTAAAAGGGCCTCCCTAGCTTATTCCCCAAATGACGTTGTTTTGGGGGAAGATAGACAAGTAGGAGTAATCAATTTCCGGACATAGACGATGTGTGCCTAATTGAATTTTTTTTGTAAAGTTTCGAGGTTTAATCAGCACGGGACATTACGGTCATAGTTTGGACGCTTTTTTGAAATTTCCCCAAACATAAATATTTTTCTTTAATTTCGCTTCTGTTTTTCTAGAAAGCACATTTTTCCCAAAATTCCAAACAAAGCCTAAAAGGTCGTGGAAACATAAATCCTTCTCTACTAAAATAAAGATTACAGTTTGCAGGCAATGCTCTGAAATCAAAATCAGGGGGTGTTCCACTAATGTGGTTTTTTTGAAAAAACTAGTCTTTCACGGTTTTTTATGTGATGTATTATGAGAGAATGACCTGTCTCGATTTTTTGAAAAAACAGTTTTGTTAGTGGAACACCCCCTCTAAAACCCTAAACCCCTCTCCCTCTCTCTCTCTCCTCTCTGTCTAATGGTTCCGCCAAACCCCTCCCACCTCCAAACCCCAATAAATCCCCGCCAAACATCGCCACTCTATCAAAAACTCTAAAAATCCCACCATCCCATGCTCAATCACATTCACCAATGGAGAAGACCACTCCAATTCCCGCTAAAAACCCTAACGGTAACCCCTCTCTCCTCCCTCATCTTCGCTAAACCCTCCGTCTCGACTGCAACTTCCTCGGCCGCCGACATGGAACCCACCACCCTCGACGACCCAGCCGCGGTTCACAAAAGCAAAGACCTTTATAGTAGCCTTTGTTTTAAAATCCTTGTTGAGAGGCTGAATTCGGTTCAGGTTGAACGGATTATTGGTGATTTGGGAGTTGAGTATCCTGAGTTTTCTACTGAGTTGTTTTATTTGCTTAAGAATGAGTATGGGTTTCGGCACTCTAGGGTTTGTTACTTTGTTATCGCGCATGTTTTGGCGGGGGAAAGGCGGCTCAAGGAGTTGCGTTCATTTTTGCAGGAAATGGTGGAGGAAGAAGGTACGACTTTTTATTTGTGAATTGTACATGTCGATTGGTTTTTAAGTACATATGATTCACATTTTTTGATGGTTTTGTGTTTAATACAAAGAGTGATTTCCAGTCGAAGTAAATTCATTCTGGCCAAGTATGTCTGAATCTTCTGGCGTGGCTCTTGTGATAGTCAATTGAAGTAAGGAATTGCTAGTTAATAGATGAAACTCATGAAAGACTGAAACTTTATGGTATTTCATCATTTAGGCATACAAGAAACACATTACTTGTTTGGGAAGATAAAAAAAGAACTTGTGATACAATGGTATAGGGATGCAGTATATCTATAACCATTCATTGCTTGCCCTTTTGACTGTTACTTTTGGGAAGGCTATGTTAGATGATGATTGATGTATGCCACTAATAAATGGATTGATGGATCAATTTGCACTAACATGAGGTGCATTTTATTTTCCTAGTTTTGGTGGAGCTCAGTGACTATTTTGATGATATGTTGGTCCTCTAATCTGTGAAAGATGTGGGGTATCTTAATGTCAAGTGGTGTTATGTTGTATTTGTCGAATAAAGAGTTATCATAAGTGTGGTATAAATATACAATCAGTTTACATATTTATCTTGTCCTTGGCTCCAATGTTATTGTAAAATAGTGTTGTCGCATGTCTGTATCATGTTGCATGTCCATATCGTCAATCCATGGTCCGTGTAATATGCCTGTCTTGAAAATATTGGAAGTTCGTTATTTATAGTTCTAGTTTTCATGGTGAATTTATGATATTGCTAATTCCAGGGAAGAAGGGTTCTTCATTGGTTTTTGTCAGATTTTCAAAATACGATGATTAACTGATAGTTCATATTCTTTATGGTTAATGGATCATGGATTTTATGTGCTGATTTGTTGTTTATAGATCTCTTGTGATTTCGGTTAGGCTCTGGGTCCGCACCGTCACTGTCTGAGCTGCTGGGAAATAGATTTCGGGTCTGGGAGTCAAATGGTTTCGTATGGGACATGTTGGCTTTTGTTTATTCTAGGTCTGGGATGGTGGATGATGCTCTCTTTGTTCTTGCCAAGATGAAAGATTTGGGTATCCGAGCTTCAATCATGACGTACAACAGCTTGTTAGTCAACTTGAGGCACACTAATATCATGTGGGATGTATATGAAGAAATCAAAGCTAGCGGAACCCCTCAGAGTGAATACACCAATTCCATTCTGATAGATGGTCTATGCAGACAGTCCTTGTTTCAAGAAGCAGTAGTCTTCCTTCGAGAAAGTGAAAGGACAGAGTCTATGCCCTCTGTTGCTTCATTTAATTCCCTCATTTCAAGATTCTGTAAAGTGGGTTACATAGATGTTGCAAAATCTTTCTTTTGTATGATGTTTAAGTATGGGCTACTTCCTGATGCATACAGTTACAATATTCTTATTCATGGGTTATGCATTGCTGGTTCCATGGAAGAAGCATTAGAGTTCACAGATGACATGGAGAAGCATGGTGTAGAGCCTGATGTAGTAACCTACAACATTCTTACCAAAGGTTTTCGTCTACTTGGTATGATGGGCGGGGTTTCGGAAATAATTCGCCAAATGAAGCTTAAAGGGTTGGATCCAAATATTGTCACATATACAATACTCATGTGTGGGCATTGCCAAACAGGAAATATTGAAAAAGTCTTTGAGTTGCGGGAAGAGATGTTTTCTCGTGGTTTTCAATTGAATGATATCTCCTATAGTGTTCTGCTTAGCAGTTTGTGTAAGAAGGGGCGGGCTGGTGAAGCACTTAGTTTACTTCATGAGATGGAATCTGTTGGTTTAAAACCAGATCTTGTCACGTATTCTATCCTCATTCATGGTCTCTGTAAGCAGGGAGAAATACAAAAGGCTATTCAACTGTATAATGAAATGCTTTCGAATACAATATTCCCAAATTCTTTCGTACATAGTGCTATTTTATTGGGCCTCTCTGAGAAGGGAACACTATCGGAGGCACGGACATTTTTTGATGCTTTAAAAAAGAATGACCTGATGGAGGATGTAGTTTTGTATAATATCATGATATATGGGTACGCGAAACTTGGTAAAATTGGAGAAGCTGCCCAGTTATACAAAGAAATAATTGAAGAGGGGATTACTCCAAGTATAGTCACTTTCAACTCTCTTATTTATGGATACTGCAAAAGCAGAAAGTTAGCTGAGGCTAAAACATGGTTGGATACCATAAACACGAATGGATTGGTGCCAACAGCTGTAACATACACCACTCTGATGAACGCATTATGTGAAGAGGGCGACATACGTGGCATGTTTGAAGTGCTCAGTGAGATGGAAGCTAAAGCTGTTGAACCGACCAATGTTACATACACAGTAGTTATAAAAGGACTCTGTAAACGACAGAGGCTGCAAGAGTCTCTCCAATTACTTGACAGTATGCATGCTAAGGGCATCTCCCCTGATGAAATCACATACAATACTATAATCCACTGTTTCTGCAAAAATCAAGACATGAGAAAGGCCTTTCAGTTGCACAATGAGATGTTACATCATAATCTTCAGCCTAGTTCTGTCACATATAATATTCTCCTCAATGGCCTTTGTGTAAATAGAGACCTAAAGGAGGCTGATAGATTTTTCTCTTTTATCCTAGACCAAAATATTCGATTGACAAAAACTGCTTACCTTACATTGATCAAAGCACATTGCGCAAAGGGTGATGCCTGTAAGGCAGATGCGCTCTTCCGCCAAATGGTTGAGAAGGGGTTTGAAATCTCCATAAGGGATTACAGTGCCGTGATTAATAGATTGAGCAAAAAAAATCTTACAACCAACGTGAAAGATTTCCTCCGTATGATGTTGTTTGATGGAATCTCTCTCGATCAAGAGATTTGTTTAGTGGTTCTTCATGCTTTCCGTCGAGTTGGGGATCTGAATTCAGAGTTTGAGCTGCTTGCTGTGATGATAAAACATGGCCTACTTCCTGATTAGATCCACGAGAAATGATTCACGTCGTTCTCAAGATTGGAAAGTTCAGTCCCGTTGGTTTATCTGGAGTCCTTTCGAGTCCATCATGCAAGGTACCACATTACATTTTATCAGGATTTGAAAATGAGTTGCAAAACCTACAGTAAATTTGCGATGGCCTACTATTCTATTGGCAACCTTGGGCGCCTACTATTCTATTGGCAACCTTGGGCTTATGGTGGAGAACATTAGTTGTTGTAGTATTTGCCCTAGTCGGAGGTGAAAATTAAAAGGTCCTACAACTGCACAAGACTCTCTCTTACATCAACATAAAGCCCTAAAATACAGTGCTTGATAAGTGTCCATCTCATATGCCTGCACACATAATTAAGTTGAGACACATGGAAGGATACAATAAGGCGATGTTGGTAATGATATTATTCTGAAAGTTGACACCAGATAGGTTATGTATTGTTTTAATTTTTATTTTTTCCTTTGTGGAAGTGGGATCTTATTGACAGGAAACTGATATAAAGTTCACTGTACAAGATATCATTAAGAAAACTTTCCTCATTTGACTCTGACAAATTATGTTGAAGGCTTGAAGCATTCTATTCCCCTTAAAATGTTTGGAATTGATAGCTTGTATCATAGTTTGGAACATGCTTATTCTTTAGCTGATCTTTGAATCCATTTGAAAAGATCTCATTTTCAAATACCCTTCTTGTACATTTGAATCTATACTCGTCTCAAGTCCCTAGTGCCATTGCTTTTTGGATGATAATGAGATTGTAATAAGGGTATATGGTGTTTTGTTTTTCCTATCTATGTGAATCTCTTACGTTCTCCTTCATTTTTTTGTTCCAATAGGGCTTGGAATTTAACAGGATATGTGGCAATGGGTATCAGTCTTGGGAATAAGTCATTGAATTGAATTTCTTCTGATGTACTAAACTCTGTTCCATATTCCAGGTAACACTGGAGTCGTGGACACTTGGACCCCAGAGACCAAGGTCGAGACCCACAGGGTACTCGACCTGCAAGGATTGTGCTTTACATGAACATGTCAAAGGTAAGTGCACCATAACCTGTATCGATATCACTTGTTTTATGCATTTGCCAATGAGGTGATCTGGATTTGAAGTAACAGACTTTGCAATTGCATGCATTATATGGTGATGCTTGGAATGAGTCAGGCAAATTTACAACCATTTTGAAGCATACAACTGGTGATAAGATGTGGCTAGCCCATTGAGTGCAAGGACATGACAAAAGTTGATTTGCAATAAAAAAAAAAACCAAAATAATCTCTAAAGAGACAAGGAAGACTAGATTTCTCTGTCTTCGAACTATTTGTATAACATTTGAAGAACATAAGAGCCTAATGTGGATGCTGAGTCTTATTAGTTGGATACACTTCATTAGACTAGATTGACTATTTTATTTCTATCAGTTCAACACGGTGCCACATGAACTGGTAAAAAATATCCAACTTTGCGTTGGTGGTCAAAATTTTAGGAACACAAATATTCCATCTACGTATTCATGCTTAGTTTCATCATTTCAGAACCATTTCTGCTACATTTTTAAAATAATAGTGGAGTGGTGGACTGATCAGGTTATTAACCCAGTACAAACTGTTAAATACAGATTTTATTGAACCTTATCCAATTGGAAAGGAACATGACGTGATTTATGCTTTCTAATTTGACTGAGATGGCATGAATTCACTACTGCATGGGTAGGAGAATAGTAAGTATGGTGGAGTGGAAGAAAGTGCGAGATAACATTACTTCCGATGGTGCTACTGCGTCAATAATAGTTTCCTACTGACAGCACAATTAGGTTTGCTTACTGTATGAGATGAATAAGTTAAAAAGTTTATAGGATTTGGTGCCTCTTGCAGTTAAATATATGGTATTGTCAATGCGGGAGTATGTTTTGAGTTACTATGTTATGTGCATGAACCACATGCTCTGACTCCCAAATATCTAAGTGACTCGATTCTTGTTATCATGTGCAGAGGAAGAAGAGCAAGGGGAACCAAACCAGAGAAGAGAATATGGAAGACCTTCGTGTGCTTCTGTTAAGGTACCTTGCCAGTACATAATCTGTATATGTGCTTTTGTTTTTTGTTCTATTAACTATTTCACACTTTTAAATTTAGTTCCATTTTTCTTGTCATGAACGATATCAACCCTTCAGCAGCATCTGTTGATTATCTTCATACCCTTGGATGACTCCCAACAACAATCTCTGGTGGTAATGGACACCAGACACTCTATGCAAGAGCTACCAAAGGAACTGTTGGAATGCATTTTGGTAAAATATGCAGTGTTTCTGATGTTCAAGTCCCCCCGTAAGAAATTTCTCTACAGGGTTCATATTTTGCAGCTATGACTCTCAAGATGGCTTATTTGTTAGCATCGTGTGCTCCAAAATTAGCTGAGTGTCCTCTTCTCTCCTAGCATGCTGCATTATTCTCTACAAGCAGCTTCAGATTACACTTATGACCTCTTTCTCACACCTTGGCACAAGCAAATACCCACGTTGGTTTTTTCTCCTGGGACCTCATTAACTCATGTCTTTAGTATGAGAAAATGGTCTCGATGATAGGATTTTGAGTATTTTTTTTTTTTAATTTGTTGATTGGCAGAGGCTTCACAGACTAGGGCTGGGAAAATCCTCGATCGACCTCTGGCCATGGGGTACATTCCACAAAATGCTAATGCATTAGAACCTGTATCAGGTTGCACCACACAACAATAAACCAGAATGTGCTTAATTAGATCAGCAATCTTCCTTGTATATTTTTGTAGCTCCAATGTAATCTTTCTATTGCAGTCTTCTCACTCTCCAACATCTTTGGATCTATCCCAGACGTGAAGGAAACAGGAAAAGAAATACGCCAAGACTATCTTATAGCCATGAGTCAGCTGGATGGGAATGATGTTATGAACAATGTATCTACCGGATGCAGAAGGTTCACATTATTAGAGATGACGGTTATAATGGTGAGGTTCAGATAATCAGATGAACCACTGTGTATGAGTATCACTGGATGTTGAGGCTCCATTTATCCCTTTGTTTCATAGTCTTATTACTATGTTCTTGACAATGTTATTTGTAGAACAAAGCTTTTGGAAGAGCATGTACATCAATGCTACACAAAATTTGCTACCTGAAACTGTAGCGTTTCTATTGAAGCAGCCATTTTTTTGGCTTGCATTCGTATAGTGCTAGTTCTTATCTTCATCTATTTTTGTGAATATGAATATTGTTTTCCTTGGAATTATCAGTGAGGAGACTTTATGTGCTTGGCTTGTTAATAATGAGTAGATAAATTTGTTGAGTTAGAGCATCTCCACTCTTGGACCAAATATTTTACCAAATTTAAATTTGAGTAAAAATCACCCAAAAACCCACTCCACTCCTTCACCAAATCCTTCTCCAAATTTGCTCAACACCAAATTTGCTCAAATTTTTCACCAAATTTGATCAACACCAAATCTTTCACCAAATAGGCAACGGCTCTATTTGTTCCATTGAAGACTTGTTTCTTGTTTCCGAAGAAGAGGAAGAAGAGGATGAAAAGGAATTGACAAAATGAAAAAAAAAAACGAAAAAAACTGTTTTTGACAAAATGGTGGGAAAGTTTTGGAGCCAAAATGACCAAAAAAAATAGTTTTTGACAAAATTTTAACTAGAATTTGGTTAAAATGTGGTTTTCCAACGGAAGGGGTGATATCAAATCAAGTTTTTGACCAAATTTTTACTCAAATTTGAGTAAAAATTTGGTGTAGGAGTGGAGATGCTCTTACAGCTGCCTATGTTAAAAGAGCTAGTGGTATTTTGTTGGGGCTGATAGGGAATATTATATTTATGTTTTGACTTGTCAATATGTATAACTGAAATTAGGTATTACTATGTGGAATAAAGAACAAATTCCAAGTTGTGATTTATATCTGTCAAAGTTTCCATTTATATTTTAAATCCATAGTTCAAATGTTTACTACTACAACATTCTTCTGGAAATACTATAAGCAATGGAGTATGATATTCAACAAAATCCTACTCCACTTACATTAAAACGTACAAACATTGGAGATTTTCGGACGTCCGTCATTGCACTCCAGTATGGGACGTAACTTGTAGACTCAATTTGGATGGCGGCAATCTTGAGAGAGAATGCAAATGTAATATTACATTCTTTCCATGATTCCAATTTTTGGAAGATACATGATTAAGAATGTGATGTCGTACTTCTATGATTTCGACGTTTATAAGAGGCATGAATAGAAATGTGATTTAACCAAGAATCACGTTTTCTAACAAGTGGAAATCTGATCCCTCCCCTACGCTATGAGAATCTTATATTTATGACTCATTCATTAAGAAAATGACATATTTACTTCAATAAATTTCAAAAATAATTGTTTTTCACATAAAATTAACGAATTAATACAAACACTGAAATGATATCCATTAATTAGAATTCAATTCTCAATAATCATATTTCTATTCCAGTCATCCAAACACGAACCGTGTTTACAACGCCAACCTCATCAGTCGTGAACAAAGAACCATGTTTACCAAATGGTCCCTATTTAACATCTGGGATACTAATATTCTCACCATTGTTGTAGCATCTTTTGAAGTGTAATGCCTCCTGAAGGCTCCATTTCGGAAAACATTGAAGTGGTACTACAATGGGGCTTTATTTATTTGTCCTTTTTGCAACGCCAGATGTTTCTCTCATGCTCAAGATGGACTAAAATGAAGCAACTTTTCAGCAAACCAATCTTCACCGGAAAACGCAGGTAATATCCCTCGTCTAAAACCGTTAATTCTGATCTCGATGTTGTCATGAGCTCTTTCCGACGAATAGCAAAGCACCCAACAATTTCTCTCGCAGAATCCTGCACAAACCTCCGACAAATCAAGCAAGTCCAAACCCAACTGCTCATTACCGGCCTTCTTGATGACCCTCGCCTCCACGGCCAATTCGTCGCCTCTATTGCCCTTAAACACCCCGACCTTCTCGATTATTCCAGTCGAGTCCTAGACCTGAACACCAGCGCAACTGTCTTTGCCTTCAACTCCTTGATCAGAGCTCACTCCAAATGCCCCAACCCTCAAAAAAGCTTCCAGTTTTACAACAAAATGTTAAAATCAAACAATCCGTACCCAGATAACTACACATTTACTTTCTTGGTTCGCACCTGTGCACAATTGTTGGATTGTGGAACAAGTTCGGCAGTCCATGCATCGGTTTTGAAACATGGATTTGAAACCGACCCACATGTCCAAAGCTGTTTGATTTACATGTATGCGGAACTGGGTTTGTTAAATTGTGCGCGTAAGGTGTTTGATGAAATTCCCCAGCCTGATTTTGTTATTATGACTGCAATGGTGACTGCTTGTGCTAAATCAAGTGAAGTTGGATTCGCACGATTACTGTTTGATAGTATGCCTCAGAAGGACCCAATTGCGTGGAATGCAATGATTTCTGGATATGCACAGTGTGGGCAATCGAGGGAGGCATTGAATCTATTTAACCTAATGCAAATGGAAGGGGTGAAGATTAACCAGGTGTCATTGGTTTCGGTTTTGTCTGCGTGCTCTCACTTGGGTGCTTTGGACCAAGGGAGATGGGTACATGCTTACATAGGGAGAAACAATATCGCTGTTACTGTCTCCCTTGGGACTGCACTCATTGACATGTACGCGAAATGTGGGGATATGAACAAGGCAATGGACATCTTTTGGGGAATGAAAGAAAAGAATGTGTATACATGGAGTAGTGCCATGGGAGGGCTAGCAATGAATGGATTCGGCCGCAAGTGTCTCGAGCTTTTTGCCCTTATGAAACAAGGAGGAGTTTTGCCAAATGAGGTCACGTTTGTGTCGATTTTAAGGGGTTGTAGTGTTGCAGGACTAGTTGAGGAAGGTCGGATGCATTTCAACTCGATGAGAGAAGAATTCGGTCTTGAGCCTCTTTTTGAACATTATGGTTGTATGGTTGATTTATATGGCCGAGTTGGGCGTTTAAATGAAGCCTGGGACTTCATAAACCAAATGCCTGTGAAGCCTCATGCCGGAGCTTGGGGAGCTTTGCTCAATGCTTGTAAAATCCATAAGAACAAAGAACTAGGTGAACTTGCATCAAGAAAGCTAGTAGAGCTAGAATCCAAGAATCATGGAGCTTATGTGCTTTTGTCAAACATTTATGCCGATTCAAAGAACTGGGATAGTGTTAGTAACGTGAGGCAAACGATGAAGGCCAAAGGTGTCAGAAAGCTCCCTGGTTGCAGTGTTATAGAAGTGAACGGAGAAGTTCATGAGTTCTTAGTTGGAGACAAGTCCCATCCTAGGTATTGTGAAATTGAGGCAAAGTTGGATGAGATATCTAAGAGGCTTAAATTATCTGGATACATGGCTAACACTTCCCCTGTTCTATTTGACATAGAGGTGGAAGAGAAAGAGGATGCTTTGTGCCAACATAGTGAGAAAATTGCCATTGCTTTTGGACTGATCTGTCTTAAGGAAGGTGTACCGATAAGGATTATGAAGAACCTCCGTGTTTGTTGGGATTGTCATGCTGCAACATTAATTATATCTGAAATTTATGACAGAGAGATTATAGTTAGGGACCGGAATAGATTTCACCATTTCAAAGATGGGGCTTGTTCTTGTAATGGTTATTGGTGAACCGAATACATGTTCAATAGCTATATGAGGATTATGAAACTAATCTTGTTTAACTGCTTCATTTCATCGACAATGTTCGAAAAGCTGTATACAGAATGGTGCATGAGCAAAGGATCTATTTCAGTCCTCAGAAGGTTACTATTTCCACCGGTGGACTCGTCCCCCTGCCAAAGCATTTCCTTCACGGGTCGTATTATTGTGATTTACAGCAGTTAGCTTACATGCACCTGCTGATGAGGTACTTCTTTCTTGTTTAGCCTTATTTGATAGGCATGTAGGTATCGTTCCAATTTCATCGTTCCAGTTTTAGCTTAATGTGTTTTGGGTTTGGACATCCAAACACCCAAAACTCAAAAATGAGAATATGAAAATGTGACTACTATTTCAGTCCTCACAAGGTTACTACTATTTCCACCAGTGGACTCGTACCCCAGCTAAAACGTTTCCTTCACAGGTCTTATTGTGGTTAGCAGTTAGCTTGCATGCAACCATTGTTGAAAAAATAAATGCAGGTTAGACGCCAGACAGTACCAAATCAACCGGAAATATACTTCGTTCTAAACATAATATTAGGCTTGTCATGTTCAGACACTAGATGATGCCATTTTTTTTATTTTTTACGCAACATTATTATTCATTTCTAAGATGTGGTGAGATATGATTTCATGGGCAGTAGCACGATTAGTCATGGGATCAAGATGATAATATTGTGAGTGCCCTATCTAGGGTGCACTACGATTCGTAGCGCATTCGTGCGCACTTGTCATTTGTTGATTTGTAGCGCATTTGTGCGCACTAGTCATTTGTTGGTCTTTTACTTCGCATTATATGAAGGCAATCAACCATGTCAAAAATCATATTAATTAGTCGGTGATTAGTACAATCAGGGACAGTGGAGACTCTAGAATTTTTGTACCATTGCATCTTACAAAATCTGCAAAATCTTTTTTCTAATTTTGTAAAATCTATTTTCTTGATTAGTACTCTAAAAGAACAAAGTCAATCTCTACCAAGGGCAATAACTATGGATACAAATTTCATATTCAAACTTTATACTAGATTTTATATTTTAGTATATGTAAATACGTGCGTTCCTCTGTGAGGAATCTGAACAAATACATAGTTGTATGCACGCAACAAGCATTAAAATCACAATACAATGTCTACCGCGAGTTGAGTCAATCGCTGGCTCAATAATCAGATGGCATTGGACGGGCTTGGGCATGCATAAGTTGCGTTATTGTGTAGTACAAGCCCGGCCACAGACATGCTCACCCCTACATTGGACCACTATAGTACCTAATATTGGCCACTGCTGGTTTTGTTACGGAACAATTCCTGAGGTTCACATCGGTTTATAATAGGCCGCTCTACGAGGGATTTATTCAACCTCGTCTCATAAAAATGTTCGTATAAAGTTACATTTCCCTTGTCTGTAAATGTTCATCTACCAAGTTGGGCCAATTCTGTCACTAGACCCTCTAACGCCTTCCAAGAGCTCCCATCTATCTTAACTGCTTGTATTGCCCTCTCTCTCAACTCCTTTGCTTTTACCTTTTGATCAGTGTTCCCACTCATTGACTCGGCAATGATCCGAGCCAACTCGACCGAGTCAGGCACCGAATCCCCACCCTCACAAACCCGGACCGCAGCTCCCATGTCCTCCACCAAGAGTCTAGCATCCATGAATTGGTCTGCCTCCATGGGCCAAGCCAGTATCATAACCCCCGCCACTACCCCCTCCAACAACGAGTTCCACCCGCAGTGAGTCAGAAACCCGCCCACCGCTCGGTGACTCAGTATCGAAACTTGTGGGGCCCACCCCTTTATCACCATACCCCTCTCGGATACCCGATCCTCAAACCCGTCTGGAATTAGCCCGTACCCGTCTGCCATTTGTTGGGCTGAAACCGATTTGACAACCCAAACAAACCGGATCCCGCTCCGTTCAAGCCCGGTAGCCAAGGCCTCCATTTGGTCCCTATTCAACAGCTTCTGACTCCCAAAGCACACATACACAACAGACCCCTCAGGACACCCGTCAAGCCACGACAACACACCACCACCCGAACTCTCATCCGGGTTGACCCGACCCATCGTTTCATCCCCGCCTGGCAAACTAAGCGGACCGACTCCCCAAACCCATCGTTTCATCAATGCATAATGCAAGTTGGGATTTTTTTTTTTATTCTTGTTCTTATGTTTCTATATTTTAATGTTAGTTGTCTTGTAATTTTAATTTGAAAGTAAATTGTGACATGGGTTAAGATAAGTCTTAATTTCCCACGAACCAATCAAAGAATTAACCACAAATATTATTTGCAAAAAAAATTCGATCAGCACAAAAAATCATTGTTATTGTTGTACGAGTAGTATGTTTATTTTATTGTTTTGACAAATAATATTCCTACAAAATAAAAATGTGATTGAATGTAATATTTAATGATTTAACATATAATATAAAATAGAGTCTTTCTTCGACAAGGACATAGTATAGGATTTAATCATGGAAATTGCACACAAACTAATTCTTTAATGCCAAGAAGACAAATCACCTACACATTCCAAAAATGCCTCCGCTAGCCCATGAAAGTGCCTAAACCCCCAATGCTAATGAAAGTGCCTAAACCTAAACCCTATGGTACCCTATGAAAGTGCCTAAAACCCTAGGGTGCCCTATGAAAGTGCACCCTAAACCTAAACTCACGGTACCCTATGAAAGTGCACCCTAAACCTAAACTCATGGTACCCTATGAAAGTGTCTAAACCTTAGGATATCCTATGAAAGTGCCTAAACTATTAAAACCCTACAATTGGAAAGTGCACCCTAAGTGCCTAAACCCAAAATGCCTAACCCATTATAACCTACACCAAAGAACCTAAGAAACCTACCCACTATAACCTACACCAAAGAGCCTAAACCTAAAATTGAACCCCAAAATTGAACACAATCCCAAAATTATAGAGACAAAATTTATTTTGTCCCACCCAGGACTCAAGCATGAGAGAGAGAGAAACGGGGACAGCACTACGCGTACAGAAGTTGGGGTACCGAGAATGAACCGATCGCACACGGGGACCCACTTTTGGGATTGGAACGGTGGGACTTTGGTTGGAGCACTTCCAACCGTCCGATTGAGCTGAAATTTGGTGGGGGCCCTCGGAAAAATGTTCTAAGAACAATGAACGGTTCGGATCACTCGTGTGGGACCCAAAAGTGGGTCCCCGTGTGCGATCGGTTCATTCTCGGTACCCTTTGTTCGGTACCCAAATCTTTATCCGAGAAACGGGATAGTAGGTACCGAAAAATGCAATGACCTGTCCCTTTCAAGGGAGGGTCAGTCTGCAACGGGAAAAGTGAGCAACAGGAAAAATGATGGCCAAATTTCGTTTTGTATTTTTTTTTATGGGTATTGCTAACGTGTGCCCAATGGGCAAACAATAAGCACACAAATAAACAAAAACAACACACACTCCAATACATCTTTTACACTTTTCAATACACTTTCACATATCCATATACATTTTTCACACTTTTCAATACACTTTCACATATCCATATACATTTTTCACACTTTTCAATACACTTAACGTGTGCCTAATAGGCACACGTTAGCATTTTCCTTTTTTTATTAAGGGTATTTTTGTCTAGTGTTGTGCTTGAACCCTCAAATATTTCATATCAATGTATTAGAGACTTTAAAATAAGTTAAGCTGGACTTAACACCCTTTAAAATCCCAAACTTGGCCTTTAGGCCAATTTTCTGTATAAAATACTACTCCTCCGTCCGGATTTGTTTGTTCACAAACATACTTTTTCAAGTCCTAAATATTTGTTCATTTTCAATAGTTAAAGGATAAAGTAATGAAAATTTTACTTTTTTGACCCTTTCTAAAACTTAAAATAACAACTCAAAAACTATTTTTTTAAAAATAATGTATTTACATTTTTTAATTTTTTTTTACACCGTATTAAAGTTCTCCAAGAGATCTATCAAAACAACATTCATATTGATATATATATATATTTTTTTAACTACATACTTTTGAGTTTGAAAATTGCATGTAATTTCATAGTCAAATTAGAATGGAGGGAGTATTAAATGGGGGAATTGATGATAAAATAGGAAATTAACAAACTCAAAAGGTAATGGAAAAAAGTTAGAATCCCTAAAACGGACAAATCCGGACGGAGGGAGTCATTGTTAACTGAATAGGGACTTCCTTAAAGAAGAGAGCCTCTAACGAGATGATAGGGTCTCTTTCTCTCCTCAAAGACTTTCTCTCTCTAACTTTCCTCTTCCTCCCTCTTTCTCTCCTCAATGTATGATGCAATATGGATGCACTCATCCACTGCCTAGGTTTTTTTTTTTTTTATCACCACTGCCTAGGTTAGAACATCCTTATTTGGCTTAGAAAATTTTGGACTAAATTTAAACTCAAAAATACCTTTAATATTACTTTAGCAAATCATTTTTACAAATCAGGTTCTCTATTCTAACTTTAATATATTAAATTCTTTCTTTCTACTTCTACATTTTTTCTATTCAAATTTCTTTCTAAAATATTTTATTTTTATATTTTTTAGTTTCAAACAAATAATTTTTTTATTCTTATTCTTATCTTTTTATTTTTTAATGTTACGCGTCTTGTAAATTTAATTTGAAAGTAAATTGTGTCATGGTTTAAGACTATTCTCAATTTCCTATGAACCAATCAAAGAATTGGCCACGAATTAATACTATTTGCAAAAAAAAAAAAAAAAAAAAAAAAAAATTCCCGATCAACACAAATTCTTATTGTTGTTGTAGTATGTTCATTTTATTGGTTTGACAAATAATAAACCTACAAAATTAAAAAGTAATACGTAGAATGTACTTAATGATTGAACATTTTATTAGTATTTTAATGATTGAACATATAAAAAGAGACTTCGTTGAGAGTCTTGAGACTAGTGATGCAAACTATTGTAGATACTCTAACGACATGATAGGGTAGAGTTGAATTCTTGGCTCCTGCCACCAATTTGCAAAATATTGGCCACTGCTATTACAATTTTTGATTACCAAGTTGGGCCAATTCTGTCACTAGACCCTCCAAGCCTCTCCAAGAGCTTCCACCCACCTTAACTGCTTCTATTGCCTTCTCTCTCAGCTCCTTTGCTTTTGCCTTTTGGTCACTATTCCCACTCATTGACTCCGCAACGATCCGAGCCAACTCGACCGAGTCAGGCACCGAATCCCCACCCTCACAAACCCGGACCCCCCCTCCCATGTCCTCCACCAAGAGTCTAGCATTCACAAATTGGTCCGCCTCCAAGGGCCAAGCCAGTATCATTACCCCCGCCACTAACCCCTCCAACAATGAGTTCCACCCGCAATGACTCAGAAACCCACCCACTGCTCGGTGACTCAGTATTGAAACTTGTGGGGCCCATCCCTTAATCACCATACCCCTCTCGGATACCCGATCCTCAAACCCATCTGGAATGAGCCCGTACCCGTCCGCCTTTTGTTCGGGTGATACCGACTTGACAACCCAAACAAACCGGATCCCGCTCCGTTCAAGCCCGGTAGCCAAGGCCTCCATTTGGTCCCTATTCAACAGCTTCTGACTCCCAAAGCACACATACACAACAGACCCCTCAGGACACCCGTCAAGCCACGACAACACACCACCACCCGAACTCTCATCCGGGTTGACCCGACCCATCGTTTCATCCCCGCCCGGCAAACTAAGCGGACCGACTCCCCAAACCCGCCCGTGACCCATTTCCTTCCTCAAGTGATCCAAATACTCTCCCTCCAATTCATCAAATGAATTGAAAACAGCCCCCCAACTCTTAATATTTGCAAGAAACCCATCCTTGAGAAACTCTGTATCGGGCACGGATTCCCTGTACACCCGATAAACAGAGGGAAGATGCTCCGCGGTAAAACCCGGCGACCGCGGTAAATCGGGGAAATTTACCACGGGTAAAGATCGGACAGTATTAACATTTTGCCATAGAAAATTAAGCACAGAGGCTAAAAATGCCGCAGTGGAGTAAAAAGCAAGTCTAGGAATACCGAGTTGGTTGGCCAGGTGTTGGGTCCACCCAAGGAAGAAATCAGAGATGAGGGCAACAGGGGGATTAGGGTGGGACTTAAACCACTGGATTATTGGGACGTGGAGCTTGCCCAGTGCGTTGATGATCGGAACGTTGCCGGCGTTTCCTAATTCCCGGACGTTTTCTACGCCGGCCGGGAGAGATGGGTGGTGGGGTAAGGGTAGGACTAGGGTTTGGATAGATGGGTGCGCTGAGAGAAGTGGGTTTAGGGCGGGGAGGTTTTTGGGTGTGATGAGAATTGTTAGGGTGAGGCCACGGAGGGATAGTTGGTGAGATAGGTCCAGGATTGCGAGCATGTGGCCTTGAGCTGGGTATGGAAAAATTAAGATGTGAGCAGCTTTGGTGGAGGTAGGCATGGCGAATTTGGTGATGGTTCTGTTTCTAGAGAGAGAGAGGAAATGGGGAAAGGGCGAAGACGCTGAAGATGTGATGAGGATTTTAGTTGGGGAGTAATAATTTATTGTTTTTTTCGGTTGCTTTCCCGGGTTTTGTGCGGCTGAAGGGGGGGCACGTGTAAAGCTTTGTGTGGAGGGGAAGTCAATTAATTGATGAAGGGAGGGGGGTCCACCACCTTTTTCTCTCGGGAAATCATTTCCCTAGGCGGGAAGGTTATTAGATTTAGGGAGATTTTTTTTTTTTTTTTATAGATTTGAGAGGAATAGTTTAATATAGTAAAGTTAAAATAAAGAATCTTATTTTGTGAGTTTTTGATAAAGTGACTTGTTAATTTATAAAAATTGGTTTTGAAGTTAAATTTGGTGAAAAATTTTGGTTCTCCTGATGAGGATGCTCTTATATCTTCAAATCTATAATTTGATAAATACAAAGTTTTTAAAAATATTATATATTAAAAGATATAAATACTTGAAAATTACTATATATTGGAGGGCAAAAGCTAGAAACCACACAATCACCATGTTCGGAAAGGTTTCAAGGACCTTGGTTCTCACTTTTTCTCAACTGGGGCCCAGTGGCAGACTTCTACTTTTCTGCCTCAAGACAATTTTTGGAAACTTTTCTCTACCGAATACTTTGTGTGAGATGGGTTTGAGGGGTCCATTTCAAAGACCCACACAAATGATCCAAGCCGTCCATTAATTCTAAAATTATACTTTGTGTCATCCAGAAAAAAAACAGGTCAATCGTATAACTTTAAGTACTTGATCAAGTTGTTTTTCTTTCTTTCAAACTTTTGTGAAAATTGAAGATCCTAAATTGTGAATCACAATTAGATGACAGATCAAGCACTTATAATTTTTCGAATGAGCTAATTTTTTAGGAGTGACTTAAAAAATTAATTTTAGTGCTAACGGACGGCTTGGATCATTTGTGTGGGTCTTTGAAGTGGACCCCTCAAACCCATCTCACACAAAGTATTCGGTAGAGAAAAGTTTCCAAAAATTGTCTTGAGGCAGAAAAGTAGAAGTCTGCCACTGGCCCCAGTTGAGAAAAAGTGAGAACCAAGGTCCTCGAAACCTTTCCGAACATGGCCACCGTGTATTGTACTCGCGCGTTGCTCTTGCATCTCAAGCGCCTACTGACAAGTTGCAGGGGTAAAAGATGACAAGATATAATTCAATACCCGAAATGACCATATCACCCCTTATAAATGCATCTCTCCTCTCTCTTTTTACAGTATTTCATTCACTTTAATTTTTCGTTTTTTGTCTTTTCCCCCTTCTTTCGTTTTTTGTCTTTATTTTTTCCATTTCACATTAATATTTTCTTCTTATTATTCTTCGCTTTATTTTTCCTTTTCCTTCAAACAATTTGCTCTTCCATAATTCTTCACTTTTTTCTTTCCTTACGAAATGCTCTTTCTTTTTTGGGAACTGCGTATCTTGCCGTCAAAAATATTATTTTCATGAGATTTTTTTACAAAATTTACTCCATTTTTTTCTTTTGAAATGAGATCTTTAAATTGGTGTAAAAAAAACAAGCTAATACATTATTTTTCCTTGAAAAATGCACTGTTCTAAAAAAAGACAAGTAATTTGGGACGGATGGAGTAAAATAATCTTTCTAAATTTTCTGCGCTCCGGCTTTTATTCCTAATTCTCGTAAATTTTATAGTAGTTTCGAATGTATTTCAAAGGCGCTCTTATACACCCGCACACAAATTATGTGAATTAGCTCCAGATTCCAGACCACAAAGGGTGAAGGTGTATAAGGGCCAAGGTGGCCCCACACCCCCAAAAAACAATTAAATTTTTTTTATACACTAATACATATATATATAAAATGATATGCTCAAGGAAGATTTGTAGGCAATCACGCAGGTAAGGCCCTATGGGGCCCAGTACGGATCTCGAAGGACTGATCTGAGCCGCTCAAAAATTTTAAAAACGCATCTCTTATTTTGATAAGAGTTTGTCCTTTATCGCATCTTACTACTGATTGGATAAGCATCTAGCTGATTGAAGCTTATATTGTCAAGTTAAGATAGACTCCGTAGAGTCCCCGTCCCCGTAGGGCTCCGCGTGATGAGCTATTATGCCGAGCTAAGCTAGTGCCTTAAAAGTACGTTCAAATGTGTAAAAAAATGTATAAAAGTACATGTAACACCCACTCAGACACATACCAGTAACACCCATTCTTGTGGGACCTATTTCAAGGTTCCACACGAGTAATCGGAGCCTCTCAATTTGTTTAGAATTTTTTTTAAGGGTCCTTGGAAAAAACAGCTAAATCAAATACCCGTAAAAGCTCGATTGATTCATTAAAGTTTCAGTTCCTGAATCGAACGGACCAAAATTTTAACAAACTTATCAAACCTTTCTCGATATCTGATTGAGCTGATTTATTTCAAAACTCTTTAAAAAATATTTTAAACAAATTGAGCGGCTCTTATTATTCGTGCGAGACCTCAAAGTAGATCTCACAGGAGTGGGTGTGGTTGGTATGTGATCGAATGGGTGTGCTTGGAAAATGATTCAAAGAAAAAAAAAGCCTAGAGGCGGCAGACTTATACGAGTAGTAGGCATTGAATGATGTGCCAAATAGGCTGGAAGCACAGGTCCTCCAACTCCAAGTCAAGTTCTGATCAATTGATCAATGGCGATGTCATCTACTCCCTCCGTCCCAGTTTGTTTGTCAATTATTCCATTTTCTGATACGCCTTAAATTGCTTATATCTTTCAATCTACAATGTTTTTCACCATTTTAAAAACTTTGTATAATTGAATTAATCGTGAACTATCAAACAAGATCCATATTGCATATATTTGGAGATCGATATTAAAAGATATAAGCGATCGAAAACTGACACAATTATCAAAAAATGACAAACAAAAAGGGACGGAGGGAGTACTTTAGAATTCAAATATGACGAATAATTTGGGATGGTAGGATAGTAATACAAAAGATGGGTAAAAAATGGTGAGGTCATTAATTACGTTAGTAGTTATTGTCATGTTATGACATCGATTAGAGGAAAAAGAAAAACACGTCTTTGCGTTGACGACTTGACGTGGGTCGCTATGTGCACTCCAAAGTTTGGATTTTTTTTTTTTTTTGAGAGAATCTTTTTTTTACGAGGGTCCTGAAGGCTAAAAGAGACTCTTTACGGAAGCTCCTTTTTAGGCCAACTGACACCTCATCGCAATAATTTGAACCGGTCACCTTATAGGGTGCGCAGAGTAGTGTGTATGTACAAAAAATCAGCTTGACCCGGCATCGATAGGTATATCAAAAATTGAATTTTGGTGCAAAAAGACAACGGCCTGGATCATTTTAGAACTTCAAGCTGATTTTTTTTGCATATACACACTACTTTGCGTGCCCTACAAAATGACCGGTTCAGATTATTGCGATGAGTTGTCAGTGGGCCCCTTTTGAGGCTTCCGTAAAGGGTCCTTTTCAGGACCTCCGTAAAAAAGATTCTCTTTTTTTTTGGCCAATCGATATGAAGTTTGAAAGTTTGTGCGGTAAAAAAAGGTCTAGGAGGCCGAGCTTTTCGTTTTTAACACCAATTATTAAAACTTAATTTTTAATAAAAATGTTAAAAGCTAATTTGTTTCATATTAGTTGGTAAAAGTCAATTTTCTTTTGCATACTTATTTTTTAAAAAACAAATTGTTAAAATCACCTTGGATGCTATTGGCAAACGAGAAACTCATTTCCCTGGTGGGGATTCTTCGAGAGGCAGTTATCATAATCTAGTTTGTTGTCTGTTGTTTGTTTTTTTATTTTATTTTATTATTGAATATTTCATTTGTTCTAAAGTTAATCGGACATTCATAAATATATTAGTAGATACTAGGTGATATGCCACGTGCAAAGCACGTCCGGTGAAACCCGTTGATTTGTAATGTTTGCTCGGCACGTTTGGTGATGCTAGTTGGCTTGTAATGTTTGTTTACTTGCTGGGATCATGTTGTTTATTGTTATAATTTGAATTAACAAACTACTGCGTTTTGTTTTCATTGATTTTCCTTGGCTAGATATTATTCACATAAAAGTAAGCGGAAACCATTTTAGAGGAAATTAACAGAGTAGCATGGTCGCAATTACACATTACAAAAATAAGAATGTAAGTTGTTAATATTAAGGTAAAACTTCAAGTATTTTGCTTTTTGTTAATTTATACGAAAAACACAAGACTATCCTACCATGTAGCGGGAGAACCTCTCAATCATGACCGCGATATGCTAGTCTCGTTGAAGAGAAAGACCTCAAATATCGATACGTTTGCATCCTCAAATCAACTTGAGATCAAGTTCTAATTTGTGCTTGTGCACAAAACGCTTCCCAACCATTGTGCACAAGTCAGGTTTAACTTCGATTTTTGCAGAATCCAGGTCCCTCCCATGTCCTTGAAAGGTTAGATGGAGTTCAAGTGGTATTGTCTACTCAAAACCCATTTCAGGTATGAAAAAAAATGTTGCATATTTAAATCAAGAATTTATTAAGAGAGATCCTTGAGCAACGCCCAATGAGTATAGTTCAAATGGATCACTTCGAGCCAAACAGACAAACAAAAATAAAGAGGCGGCCTCTAATTCTACAATTTGAAGATGAAATGGGATGAGGGGGACAAACAAAAACACGTGGGGGAAAATGAGTGATGTTTATTCGAAAGAGTTCCCAATAGTACAGGTATAAATATCAAAGAGGACAATGCAGGACACAATTAAACAACAAAAAAACCTAAGAAATTTTTTGTACCACCAAATTGAACAGAACAAACCATTGTTATCATATTGCGCATTGCCTAGAATAAGTCCCAGTTTGAGGTTGAGCATGATTTGTTGATTCCTTTAAGCATAAATGTTTCACCCAAAAAAAAAAAAATAACAGCGAATCTGTAATATGCTTACCCACCACTGGCCATTGTTTGTTATAGAAGGCTGCTACGACTCTATTTGGCCCAGGTGCTTTAGTTCCTCCAAGGATAGAGCCAGGGGTGGCTAGTAGGGGCGGTCGCCCCTGTTACAATTTGAAAAAAACCTTACTATTGCATAATATTTTTATATATATCCGTCCCTCCTCCAGATATACAGTCTGTCCCCCTCCGCAAAATTCCTGGCTCCGTCCCTGAGTTCCTCCCAGTTGAAAGAAAGCTTGCTGCACCTCAGTGGAATAAAGTAAAAGGCTCATCGAGAGTAGACCTCCTGTAGAATTTGAAATTCTTCAAATACTCCATTCCTCGTCCATAGGACCCCTTCTACCTCCATCTTCCCTTGGCTCATCACATTGAGATATTCGTGGGGATAGTAAACTGTGAATTAGCTTGCCCCGATTCTCTTTCAGCAAGAAAGCACGGGCCAAATAGAGAATGAAATGCAGAAATAGGGGAAGGGTTCCAAACTTTTTTTTTTTTTTTAAGGGCTGCTCGCCCTACAAAAGTACCCTGGGCTTTCGAGGCTTACACCCCCCTATTACACGACTTAAAAATAGGCTTTCGGTAGCGCCCCTAGAATCTAGGCCTTTTGAAGCGTCAGTAGTTGTAGCTGTGGGTAGGGCTTTCGTTCTTATCGCTCCGGCTTCCGATCTATATGACCTCCGTGCGATACTAAGTACACCTCTTCTGTATAGGCTGGTAGTAACCAAGGCTTTTAGAGTCTGTTCAAGGGGGGAGCCCTCTTATCTATCAAGCCAAATTTAAGGCCTGAAGCTCCCAACCAAGGCCCCTCTGATCAAAGCACGGCATGGACATAAACCATGTTATCTGTTACCACAGAAGTCAGCAGCAATACATAGCAGCAATATAGAGCAATTCCAGAAATCCAAAATAAGCCCTAGTGAAGAGACAAATTAATAATTTGTTCGCTCCACATTCTGATCCCGTTCCTTTAACACCCGCTTCCGTCTGGGTACTTTATTTATAAACATTATTTTGTGCATTTTCTACACTTCCTCCCTAAATACCAATTATATATGGTCATGAATCACAACGCAATCAACATAGTTAACTCAAATTAATAAAAAAGATCACCAAGTTCACAGCTTAGGTGCATATCACACTTTGATCATATGCTATTCTAAAGTTTGTCTTGGTAGATCAAAAATGAAGTGCTCCTATGTTATCTTTAACCATAGATATGCTTGAGTTCCAGACAAGAAGCTCACAGTGTAAGCACATTTTGATCTTATTCCGTTAAACATCATTTTGTGCCTTTTCTACAGTTTCTAACCAATTATAAATTAAATCCATCAACTCCGCAACTTGGTCGCATAACACATTTCGATCTTATGATACGGAAACCCAATCCGCAAAACACAATACAGATTTGATGCATTACAAGTCTGACTTAAGGTCAACCCACTTCCGTACCCCACTAAACTTTCTTTATCACCAATTCATCTCCGTCCACTGACACGGAGTCACACCTAAATCTTACACGAATTGAATTCCAAAGAGCATAATACAGCTATACCTTTCATCTTTTCTCACCACACTAATCTCATTTTCAGACCCATCACCCAGAAAGCAGGAAGGAAGCAATTTAATAAGTATTGTGCTCTCAGTATGTCAAACTACATCACCCGAGAATTTGCAACACATTTCTTTGAAGGAAATCTTGCTAATATTTACACTTATTTGAAGGAAATCTTACTAATATTTCAAGAACCAATTTTTGTCAAAGACCTTGGTTCCCCAAATATCCCACCAAACGGCAGTCCTACAAGTCTCGTCTACAAAATCGACCGATAGAAGACACCAGATTCAACAGACAAACAACCAGAGCAAAAAATGAAGGCGAAAAATCAAAGCACAACCCCATAAAAACAATGGCAGGACAAAACACACCCCAGTTACTCCGCAACTAACCTGATTCGCCAACATGACGCACGGACCGGAAACGGAAGCAGAGGAGAAGGCGGCTGCGGCGAGGAGAGTAAAAGGCTCAAAAGATGTCAATTACTCTTCCTCATCTCTTCTGTTCTACTCTTCTACCTCTTCTTTTAAATCCTCAACGCCAACCAAACGTATGATACACGCACCGGCTGACACAACGGTAGCACCAGACGGCACTCCACCGCCACATCCATCACTCTTCCTCATCTCTTCTGTTCCCAATGCGCAGAAGGCAGCGGTGAGGACAAAAGAACCCGTCCCTACACCGCAAGGAACCACCGTAAGAGCTGCCCCTCGATGCAACACAAATTACAGCGGGTACCATTAACGAAAAGACAGATCTACCCCTCCGATCAAAACGCGAGGCTGCCAATTGGAGGGCCCAATTGGAAAAATTGGGCCAAAATAGGCCGTCCCGTTTTCAAATCCTCTAGGCTCTTATTCTCAAGGGTCTTAGAGATCTGCCATGCAATTTATTTTCAGAATTATACTATCAGTTTTTTAATAGCATCATCCGATCATGTGACTATCAATATCTGATCAATTTGATTTATTTCAATATTAAAGTGCTCGGGAGAACGATGTTTCTAAAAATTCTATCCAAGATTTTCCCAATGCATTTATGCACTACAGGGTCCTTGTGTTGTTCAGCTTGACAAGTGGCATAAATGGGTTGGTTTGTCGGATAGAGTTTTTGGAGAAGCATGTGACTTAATTATATACATCAAAGATTTGTTGAAAATCTTGCTTGAATTGGAAATCCATCTATTTGTATGGTTAATCTATTATCTATCCTTGATTTATGGTAAAATATTTGAATTTGGAAAGGCTTCAAATGGGATGATCATTTGAAAAGCATTGGATAATAATGTCATTACTTTATATGGAAACACGTAAAAGGAAATGTAATATCGGGATATCGGAGCCTATGAATATTACTATTATAAAATAAAAAAAAAGATTAATCATCCCAAAAGGAAAGATTATATACACTATCAACCAATGAATGATTTCCTCGTACACTATGATTCTACTTACATGAAAATTTTCCGTTATGAAGGAAAGTTTTGTTTTAGGAATGATTGCTTTAGAGATACTAAAAAAAAAATGATCTCAATCACATTCTCTTCCATTCATGAAATTTGGAAATTCATAACAAAATTTTGTTCTCTCCAACTCCTACAGTAGATTTGTAATTTAGTGTAAATATATATATTTTTTTTGTATTTGCGAAATTTGTCTACAGGGCTACAAAACTATGAAAGGGGGTTCTTCAACATAAAGAGAAGACATAATGGTAGAAGGGGAAAACCCCAATTGAAGGGAAGGGTAGAGTGGAAGAAGCAACCCAACGGGCAGCATTGTGACATTTTCCAAATAAAAGAAGTGACTTGCATGCTAACGGTTGAAGAACGATTTTTTTTTTCTATGTTGGATGATAAGATGTTAGTATATGTTGAATTCATACGAGGGAAGTGACTTGCATGCTAACGGTTGAAGAACGAATTTTTTTTTTCTCTGTTGGATGATAAGATGTTAGTATATGTTGAATTCATACGAGGGTCAACTACTTATTCATAGGAGTTTCAATTCTAGACATCATACTTCAAAGGAGCACTAAACAACCACTAGGCTTACACCAATGTCTGAAGAATGGAGTCCACTTGTTGCATACCAACGCCACAAAATCAGACTTGAGGCAGCCGCCCCCATCTTCTTTCCCCTAGGGTTTCTGTCGCTTGGGGGGGGGGGGAGGTGCCGCCTTCTCCCTCCTCCCCCCAGGCAGCCTCTCTCTCTCTCTCTCTCTCTCTCTCCCTCGCTTCTGATCTTTTCTTTTCCGCTATTCAAAAAATCGATCGGCATTAGATTGGGCAGTCAGCTGGCGGCAGCGGTTCGTGGTCAAGCGTCGTAGTTATGGATCTCGACGTCCGGGTGTTCTTGGACCGCTTTACCAATTGATAAGCGGCCCTGCGTGGGATTCTTGGATGGGGACGAGGCCAACTCACGGTATTGATTTCTTCCCTCTGTCTCTCTCCCTCTCTCTCGAGTCTCTTTTTTCGACCCCCTTGCCCGCCCTTTTTTGTGTTCTGCTCCGTGGCTTCACCTCCCGCTTCTCGTTCATCCCCTACCTTGCTTCTTCCGGTTGGTTCATTGTTGGGTGTTCTGGTTTTGGCCTAACGGCATGGTTGTTTGCTTTGGTGGGGTGGTGTTTCGGCATGGTCATCGTTGGGTGTTTCATGGCTTTCGCTTAACGGCAATGGTGAGCTTCCGCGGCAGCCCATTTTGTTGGTTATGTTTGGCTTCGCCTTCTTTGGTTTGCCAATGGTGGCGTGGTGGTTTTGGTGATGTTCGCTGATAGTGGTGGTGGCGGTGGCGGCTGTCTGAAGCGCGGCGGCTGGGTTTTTTGATGGAGCTTTGCTTCAAGATTGTGGTGGTTAAGGTTTAGGGTTTTCTTGGGCTGGGCTTGGCCTGTTGGGCTAGGTCTTGTTTGTGCTTTTATTGTTTTATCCGGGCATTGTTGGCCTTTGGTGTATGCTTTCACTTGTTTTATCTGGGCACTTTAGGCCCTCAGGTGTATTGGGCTTTGCCCTCTGTTTTCCAACTTTTGGTTGGAATCCCTCTCCCCCTAATTAATAAATTTTTCTGTTGCCGATCAAAAAAAAAAAAAAATGTCTGAAGAATGGAGTTGCTTGCCTATCTTCCTTTATCGTTTGACAAGAAATACACTAAAGACAGTTATTTTTTGCTATCGTTTCAATACTAATTTTTACTTCTTAGTTTTTATGTAGTGAACCTTCAATCAGTTTTTTTTCCCCAACAACATCAATGCAATTGGTATAAGAAGGAAGTATCCCACAATTTACAGTATCACATCATGTTAATCATGCAGTTACGCAACAAGAAAGTCGAGTCATGAAAACAATATCCATCCTCTATAAGTGCATAGGTAATAATCATTTTGAGGTGTGTGATAAAGAAATGTATATATTTTTACCCATCACATTTCGTATTCTTTCAGTACATTGAGTAGAAGCACAAAGGGCAAGGACTAACGCAGGATTCGAGTGTGGGTTTGGCAAACACTACAACACGTATTTATTTGGTGGGCGGACCTACACATATTTATCAGCCATGTTTTTAACACTTGGTGAACTCATTTATTAAAATCAACCATGATTTTAGCAACTGAGTTGCTAAAATCAAACGAAAAACTCAGCCTAAGATTGGAACCCGTTGAAACACTTTAGTATCACCAATTTAATTGAGTGCAATTTTGTTCACCCTCCTTAAAAGACTTGTTGGTTGATTTGGTGTGGATCCCACTATAAAATGATGCCATGTTTATCTCTGCAATGCACTTTTTGGCAAACATGACATCACTTTGTGATGAGACCTACACATTTCAACCAATAGAAGGGAGGGTTTTGTTCACCCTCCTTTAAGGAAGGTGAACAAAATTGTTCTCAATTTAATTGGTTACAAATCCTAATATTCTTCGAGAAATATTGGGCATTGCTAGTTTAAGGCTTGATTCCCTAGTGCTCAATTTAGGCTCTCAATTTGCAAGATGTTCATCTACCAAGTTGTGCCAGTTCTGTCACTAGACCCTCAAATCCCTTACAAGAGCTCCCACCTATCTTTACAGCTTGAAATGCCTTGTCTCTCAACTCTTTTGCTTTAACCTTCTGGGCAGTATTTCCGCTCATTGACTCGGCAACAATCCTAGCCAACTCGACCGAGTCAGGCACCGAATCCCCACCCTCACAAACGCGGACCGCGGCTCCCATGTCTTCCACCAAGAGCCTAGCATTCACAAATTGGTCCGCCTCCATGGGCCAAGCCAGTATCATAACCCCCGCCACTATCCCCTCCAGCAACGAGTTCCACCCACAATGACTCAAAAATCCGCCCACAGCGGGGTGACTCAGTATCGAAACTTGTGAGGCCCACCCCTTTATCACCATACCCCTCCCCGAAACTCGATCCTCGAACCCGTCCGGAAGGACACCGTACCCATCTGCCATTTTTTCGGTTGATACCGACTTGACCACCCAAACGAATCGGATCCCACTCCGTTCAAGCCCGAAAGCCAAGGCCTCCATTTGTTCCCTTTTCAACAATTTCTGGCTCCCGAAGCACACATACACAACGGACCCATCAGGGCACCCATCAAGCCATGACAACACACCACCACCCGAATTCTTATCCGGGTTGACCCGACCAATCTTTTCATCCCCGCCCGCCAAACTAATGGGCCCGACACCCCAAACCCGCCCATGACCCATTTGCTTCCTCAAGTGAATGAAGTGATCCAAATACTCTCCCTCCAAACCATCAAATGAATTGAAAACACACCCCCAACTCCTAATATTTGCAAGAAACCCATCCTTAAAAAACTTCAAATCGGGGTCCGATTCCCTGTACATCCGAAAAGAAGCCGGAAGATGCTCCGCGGCAAAACCCGGCGACTGCGGTAAATCCGGAAAATTTACCACGGGTAAAGAACGGACAGTTTTCAAATTTTGCCATAGGAAATTAAGCACAGAGGCGAAAAATGCCCCAGAAGAGTAAAAAACAAGTCTAGGGATACCGAGTTGGTTGGCTAGCTGTAGGGTCCACCCAAGGAAGAAATCAGAGATGAGGGCAACAGGAGGATTAGGGTGGGACTTAAACCACTGGATTATTGGGTCGTGAAGCTTACCCAGAGCATTGACGATCGGAACGTTGCCGGGACCTCCTAATTCCCGGACGTTTTCAACGCCGGGAGGGAGAGATGGGTGGTGGGGTAAAGGTAGGAGTAGGGTTTGGATTGATGGGTGTGCTGAGAGAAGTGGGTTTAGGGTGGGGAGGTTTTTGGGTGTGATGAGAATTGTTAGGGTGAGGCCATGGAGTGATAGTTGGTGGGCTAGGTCTAGTATTGGGAGCATGTGGCCTTGTGCTGGGTATGGGAAAATGAGGATGTGGGCAGATTGGGTGAAGATAGGCATGGCTATGGTGTTCTTTTAGAGAGAGAGAGAGAGAGAGAGAGAGAGAGGAAATGGGGAGAAAGAGATGATAGTGAAGATGTTTATCAGGAATATTAGTAGTGGAGTAATTTATTACATTTGCAAACAAAGTTTAGTGCAAATTTGGTGAGGACGAACAAAACTCTCACTTTGAAAAAGGTGTGGGGTCCATAAAATCACATTATTTTTTATAAATATGACATTATTTTGTGGTGATTCCTATCACTTTTTGATAAGAATCACATCACTTTATGGTAAATCTCATACATTTTCCTTAATCAGAGTGAGAGTTTAGTAGTACATTTTTGGTGAAGGTGAACAAATTTGCACTCAACAAAGTTAGGTCCAAAAAGCAAGGGGTGGCTAGCTAATGCGGTAGAGCTCTTGAATGTCTCACACTGTATCCCGGGATCGAGTCTCATTTCCCTCTCCCCATGTAATAAATTAAAAATGACGAATGACAAAAAAAAAAAAAAAATTGGGTCCAAAAAGTCGGGGCCAATAGTTACGTGAATAAATGTGAATTGACTGTTCTCATGTTGTGATGTACGGAAATCGACCCGAGGAAAAAGAAAACACGCCTTCCTCTTCTGGACCAAATGACGCCAAGTTTGAAACAATCGAGTGGTAGTTGAAGTTTCCAAATTTTGTACTCTCTCCGTCCTAAAAAGAATGAATAAAAAATACTATTCACACCTCTTATAAAATTATATGTATTTTTTCTATTTATAATTATTGTACTGTATATATGAAATATGGATCTTGTTTGATAGATATTACTTTATTTTATTAAACAAAGTTTTTAAAATATAAGCAATATAAATTACAGTAGCAAATATAGAAATCTTTTTGAGATGTGTGAATAGTATTTTTGGACATTTTTTTTGGGACGGAGGGAGTATTCATTTACGTGAATGCATATTATTTTTAAATTGTTTATTTTTTCAATCATTAATGTTTTTTTACAATTTTAAAATTTTTGGTTAATCGAAATAATCAAGATCTATCAAATAACATCTGTATTTGATACTATATAATAGTATACATTTAAAATATAAACATTTTTGGAGGTGTTATTTCATTGGTTTCAAACACCTGCATTTTTAGTTGTCCACCACGAATCTGTAGTGGATCGAATCCCAATTTCTTTAGCACGGTTGAGGCAGCCATGTCGGGTTTTTCCAACATCACTTCCACGAGGGAAGATGGTTTCCAACAGATTATTTTTCAACAACTTTTATTTTTTGCTTCGTGTTTATTCAGATCTTTGGTTCTTTTTTTTTCTATATTCTTTTGTTGTTGACTAAAGCCTAGAATATTTAGAAAACATAAATAATATTCTAGCATAAACAGGAAACATAACATTCAAACCCAGAGTACATGGTACCATAATATTCCTAAGGTCTCGTTTGTTTGACCGGAGATAAATGGATAAGATATGAAATCTCACGGGATATGTGTGAGATATGAAATTCTCGGGATATTGTTCAGGATATCAATGGATGGAAAAATCAAGTAGGGATTCTATATATCGTACGGCTGGGGATAAAAAACTTGGTAGAGATTTCATATCTCATGCAAAAAAAAAGAGAACAAACATTGAAAAAGGGGGTCTATTCCAACCCACCCCCAAATCCCCCTCAAACAAACAAGGCCTAATAGTTCTAACATCCCCCCTCAAAACTCAAGTAGTTTTATCAACTTGAGTTTGAAAAAGAATCCACGAGCCAAGAGAGAGAACTAAGAGAAACCAAGAGCCAGGAGAAAAACTAGGAGAAGATAGGAGAAAACTAGGAGAAGGAATGGAGGGGGAAAAAAAGGAGCCAGAGAGAAATAAGAACAATAAAGATCCTCGTTTGTATCAAATCTAACATTTGATAAATCAACACTTGATTTAAGCAAACGAGGAGTTGATTTTAGCACAACTTCTCCTCGTTTGTATCAAATGTTAGATTTTATCGAAAACTAAGCCTTAGTCTTGATTTCTACGTGGTATACATATTTCAACAAGATGAATAAAATGACCGATTCGATTCAAACAATGAGACTTAGTGTGGGCCCCACATCAGTACACAATACGTGTATTGTGCACCCCGCGCACGTCGGTCCCATCACAATTCACATTTTCGTTAACAATTGTAGTCAACTGAGAGTGAAAAAACCGAAAGATTCCTGCTAAGAGCTAGACTCGATCTCTCTTCAAGAATGAGTTAAAAGTGTTTGTTTAACTAATGAAGATGCTCGAAGTACGTAAAGTTTCACAAGCCCAACGCTCTCCCCCCACTGGAATCAGTAACGGCCGGACAGCATGTGTAAATTTGATTAAATTATAGTCCCTCCGTTCAATTTGTTTGTTCATTTTTATATTCATGACAAATTTTTAATTGCAAATATATTGTATTATTTTGAAAATTTTGTATAACACAACTAATCGAGAACTGTTAAGTAAGATGTATGTTTTTTTTTTTTTGGATAAACGGATGTTCGGGTTAGCTTGCGCGCATCTCGACTCATCTTGGGAGCCATAAAGGTAACCACCACGTATAACCCCCAGTAGCCTCAAAGTTTGGGATAGTTAGTCTCCGTAGGATTCGGACATGCAACCTTAGGGTCAAGTACTTATTGTTTTCTCATGAGCTTTTGACAACCCCTTGGGGTTAAGTAAGATTCATATTGCATATATATTTTAGAAATTTATATTGAAAGAAGTAATGAAAATTGACACGAACATGAGAAGTGGAAAAACAAATTGAGATAGAGTGAGTAATTAAGGATAGTTTCATAAATTAAAAAACTATTAAGAAAGTTACTAACAAAAATTTTGTTTCAAAAATGGATATGACAACAGAATGACTTGTCTTTGACAGCACCGGGAAAAAAAAAATAGTTGAGTTGCACGTATACTGACTCGAACACCTAATCGTTTGAAGAAAAAAAAAGAAAGAAAAAGAGTTTGATCAACTTGGTTATAAATCACTCAACTATAATCACCATAATTAAACATCTTCACTAATCATCTCTCTTTCGCCCTTGCCCCTCTCTCTCTCTCTCTCTCTCTCTCTCTCTCAAAAAACAAAATCACCATGCCTACCTCAACCAAAGCTTCTCACATACTCATTTTTCCATACCCAGCACAAGGCCACATGCTCCCAACCCTAGACCTATCCCACCAATTATCCCTCCGTGGCCTCACCCTAACAATTCTCGTCACACCCAAAAACCTCCCTGCCCTAAACCCACTTCTCTCAGCACACCCCTCTATCCAAACCCTAGTCCTACCCTTACCCCACCACCCATCTCTCCCGGCCGGCGTAGAAAACGTCCGGGAATTAGGAAACTCCGGCAACGTTCCGATCATCAATGCTCTGGGTAAGCTTCACGACCCAATAATCCAGTGGTTTAAGTCCCACCCTAATCCCCCTGTTGCCCTCATCTCTGATTTCTTCCTTGGGTGGACCCAACACCTAGCCAACCAACTTGGTATCCCTAGACTTGTTTTTTACACCTCTGGGGCTTTTTTAACCTGTGTGTGTAATTTTTTGTGGCAAAATGTTAAAACTGTCCATTCTTTACCCGTGGTAAATTTCTCCGATTTACCGCGTTCGCCGGGTTTTGCCGCGGAGCATCTCCCGTCTTCTTTTCGGGCATACAGGGAATCGGACCCCGATATGGAGTTTTTAAAGGATGGGGCCCTTGCAAATATTAGGAGTTGGGGGTGTGTTTTCAATTCATTTGATGAATTGGAGGGAGAGTATTTGGATCACTTGAGGAAGCAAATGGGTCATGGGCGGGTTTGGGGTGTCGGGCCCATTAGTTTGGCGGGCGGGGATGAAAAGATTGGTCGGGTCAACCCGGATAAGAATTCGGGTGGTGGTGTGTTGTCATGGCTAGATGGGTGCCCTGATGGGTCCGTTGTGTATGTGTGCTTCGGGAGCCAGAAATTGTTGAGAAAGGAACAAATGGAGGCCTTGGCTTTCGGGCTTGAACGGAGTGGGATCCGATTCGTTTGGGTGGTCAAGTCGGTATCAACCGAAAAAATGGCAGATGGGTACGGTGTCATTCCTGACGGGTTCGAGGATCGAGTTTGGGAGAGGGGTATGGTGATAAAGGGGTGGGCCCCACAAGTTTCGATACTGAGCCACCTAGCTGTGGGCGGATTTTTGAGTCATTGTGGGTGGAACTCGTTGCTGGAGGGGGTAGTGGCGGGGGTTATGATACTGGCTTGGCCCATGGAGGCGGACCAATTTGTGAATGCTAGGCTCTTGGTGGAAGACATGGGAGCCGCGGTCCGCGTTTGTGAGGGTGGGGATTCGGTGCCTGACTCAGTCGAGTTGGCTCGGATCGTTGCCGAGTCAATGAGCGGAAATACTGCCCAGAAGGTTAAAGCAAAAGAGTTGAGAGACAAGGCATTTCAAGCTGTAAAGATAGGTGGGAGCTCTTGTAAGGGATTTGAGGGTCTAGTGACAGAACTGACACAACTTGGTAGATGAACATCTTGCAAATTGAGAGCCTAAATCGAGCACTAGGGAATCAAGCCCAATATTCCTCGAAGAATATAAGGATTTGTAACCAATCAAATTGGTGATACTAAAGTGTTTCAATGGCTTCCAATCTAAGTCGCATAATCCTTCAGTGGAACCCTTCACTCCTGCTCTCACTTTCCGTTCTCTTGAATAATCAGTAGTTTGAAATGTTATCACAAGTCGATTTCCTCCTCACGCACGCAGATTAACACTAGTAGTTTACTGGTATTAGGACGTCAAATGTTGAGCCAAATTTTCAACTTTACCCTACTCTGTCTTGTTGTTGATTTTGTTCATGTACATATTTATGTTCCATCAATTTGATGTTTTATATGGACAATTACTTGCCCAACGAGCTTTATTTGATCATTACTATGCATCCAGGATGGGTCGATAAAAGTTCAAATTTAAAAAAACTGTTTTTTATTAGTAGAGCACCCGAATCGGACTGGCACCTAATCAAACTGAACGAGAGATCTGTCCTAGCAAGTCATCGATATTTGATGGAAGGAAAAAGGAAACACATCTTCTTCAGTCACCGGTGATTGCGGAACACAGTTGTCTTGGAAAAAGATTTCGGGCTCCTTTGGCAAAAAAACTTAATCTTGTTTTTTGTTTTTTTCGTTGTCTTTATTCAATTTTTTTTTGCATTTGTTAGTTTTGCGTCAATATTTTGTGGTTTCTGGATTCCTCTCGACGAGACGAATCTAACAAGTATAAATTTATAGTCAAACCAAATTTTTTTTTTAATAAAACCGAAAATACTTGGATTATTGAAAAATTTTGGCTTTATTTAAAAAATCTTGAGTTTTGACCATATTTTTATACTTACGGAGTATTAGATTCGTCTCGTTGACAGGAATTTAGAAATTACAAAATAAATACTTTAGTAAAATAGAACTAAGGGACACTCCCTCGTGGGAGGACTTCACGTGGGGTTTTTTGAATTTGTCTTGAATTCCCATGTGCCTAACTCTATCCACAAAATAAATCTACTCATAGTAACGCAAATCCCAACCTTTTTTATGCTGCCACGAGTCAAAGTTCTAATAAAAATATGAATAGCAAGACTAGACAGTCAGATCAGAGAGGACCTACCTTTGATACAATGAATAACACCTCAGATGGCTGAGGAGGACTCTTCAACTTTGTGCTTTGCTGTTTTTCATTCAATGGTGGAGTTAAAGTGGAAAAACAACTTTAGTACACTACTAATTCTATTTTGCATCTAACTGAGTTCAACATCTGATAACTTTCCATTCCATAATGGACCTGGTCATAGTTGTTCATAGGAGAGGGAATTTTTTTCAGTGCTGAGCAGTCCGTCGGCTCATCCGGACCGTCTATATAATTTTGGACAGCCTAGATCTGTTGCAATAGTTATGTGATGCTCAATATTACTCCCTTTATCTCTTTTTAATTGCTGTGTATTTCATTTTGGGATGTCTCTTAATAAGTGTATGTTTTGAAAAGTTAATAAATAAAAGTTTGTGCAATTATTGTTTTGCCATTTTGAAAAGTTAACAGAAATAAAATTAATGGGTAAAAGTAAAAATAATTTTGAAAAGTTGAGGAAAAAATTGATGTGACATGTGTAAAGTAGATGAAAAATTTGATGTGACATGTGTAAAGTGGATGAAAAATTTGATGTGCAATGAGTAATGCTGATGCTTATTTAATAAATTGGATTTACAAAGCTGTATATAAAACGATTTAGGAAAAGTTTCCTCTATCTTTAGTCATATAAAAGTAATTAGCAAGTGAGGGCCAGCCCAAGTGGTAAGGCATTCAATCTCCATACAACCGGTGAGGATTCGATCCCCATCATCTAACACTAACATACTAAGGGCATCCTTATCAGAAAAAAAAAAAAACACCAAATTTAACCTCAAAAACACCTTTTATAATTTAGCAAGTCACTTTTCAAAAACTTATAAAATCAGACTCTCTATTCTAACTTCACTATATTAAATTATGGGGAGTGATTTCTACACCCCCCAAATTGATAGCCACACCCCTTTTTTGTCTTTTAGTGAAGTTTTTATGTGTAAAATCTTCACTAAAAGACAAGAAAGGGGTGTGGCTATCAATTTGGGGGGTGTGAATATCAATTACCTAAATTATTCTTTCTTTCTACTCATACTCCCAAAAAGTAATAATAAAAAAGTGAACAGTGCGTGAATAGTGCATGAACAGTACGTGACCAGTGCCGCACCTAAATTGTTCAGTTACTGCAGCAAAGTTAAACAATCAACAAATTGGTGAGGCATTTGGTGAGCTGAAAAAAAAAATGCTATTTAATAAATAAAAAAAAAAGATTCCAGGTTGAAACTGAAAATGCTATAACTTGTACTAACTCTTCTTGTTTTTACTTAAAAAAAAAAGTAATTAGATATTTTTAAACGTCCAATGCGGATGCTGTCTCTGGTATTTGGCATCTCTAGTAAATTATGGAGTTTGCAGAACCAGGTGTCTTTATTTCATTGCTACTAGGGTAATTTCCCAATGCCTTTTGGCATTACCCGCCGCAATTTTCTTCCGAAGTACCAAAAAAAAAAAAAAAAATTACCCGCCGCAATCGAGGGAGTGCTCTCCAGCACCCGCTTCCCGCAAAGTATATGCAACACATATACTATTAAAATGCATGATTTCTTGGACAGAAGCAGGCAAGTTACACACTCAGGGGTTGCCCCAGTGGTTAAAGCAGTGCAGAAAAGTCAAAAAAAAAAATTGGGCCAAACTCCTAAAATGTATGATGCCTAGCTTTTGGTATTATTGGTGAAAGATTTTGGTTTTGTCACTAGGCTAAAAATCGTTTTTTGGTTTTGTCCTTACTTAAATTTTTTTTGCTTTTGTTAGTTTTGCATCAAACTTTTTGTGATTATTGGTTTGTTTGACGAGATGAATCAAAAAATTATGACTTTTACCAAATTTTTTTTTTTTTGGGTGTGAAAAGGACCAATTTTTAGCACTAGTAGCACTAAAAGTTGGTCCTATGCACAAAAAAAATTTGGGTAAAAGCCGTTATTTTTTTACTTTTTCGATTCCATTTGTTGAAACGAACCAATAATTATCAAAAGTTTGACGCAAAAGTAATAAACGCAAAATAATTGATTAAAAATAAAATTAAAAAATGACTTTTAGCCGAGTGACTAAAAATTGGGAAACTCACTGCTCCAATAATGTCACAATCACCTCTGCAAAAGCTCCAACTCGTGACGTAGAGTCCTGGACAAAGTTGTATATCAGTTGCACCTATGTTTCAAATACAATTAAAGGGAAGGGGTAAAGTAAAAATAGAAGGGTCTTGCTAACGTGTGCTTATTAGGCACACATTAAGCACACAAACAAACAAAAAACAACACACACTTCAATAAACCTTTTACACTTTTCAATACACTTTCACATATCCCTATTCATTTTTCACACATTTCAATAAACTTCCCGTGTTCTCTCTCATATGTTGATCAATGGTCTTAATGTGACGCAAAATTTGGATCTTCAGGGCCCTATTTCACGATTCAAAGTCCTAGTGTGGTAGGTCTTAAATGTTATCAACATCCATGCCGAAATCAATTTTATCGGAGAACGGTAAAAACTTTGTCTGATAATTTTATTTAACTAAAGAAAAAATAAACGGTCTCCGACTATCTATTCCTCTTGTGACAAATATGTTTCGTTAAAATAGATAACGATGTCAACTTAATCTTTTGCATAGATGTTATACACATCAAAACTTACAAAATGAACCGTTCGAATGGATAAATAGACTCGTGTGGATCTCGTTCTGCGTCGCATGAGGAACCACATGAGAAGATCTTCATTCTTGGTGGACATGTGAAAAATAATACTTTATATATCCATCTGATAATAATAGCGACGTGACTTCAACCACACATCTTACCCAAAATTTGGATGTCTTTCCTAGCAAGGAATTTAACCTGATCCTGGAAAATCATGAATATTGAAACTCAGGCAAGAACTGTAAACATATTTTATTCAGGTTGGGAAACAGATTTCTCATAGATTTCTCATAGACTTGTACGAAAGAGAAAAGAGCTAAGAAAATCAAGAAGGTTCACCAGAATCAATTTGGACGTTTAAAAGATACAAACTCATCGATAAAAGCACAACTAGGGCTGCAAACGGACTGAGCTGTTCCTGTGGCTTGGCTCTTTATGGCTTGACTCATCTCGTTTAGTACTCGAGCGGAGCTTAAACTCGAATTTTTGGCTTGTTTAGTAAACAAGCTCGCTAAAGCTCGGCTCGTTTAAGGAGGCTCGTTAAGTAAATTACCCTGGCGAACACTACAAAGCTCGGCTTGTTTGCACCCTAAAGCACAACTATGCAGAAGGGACAGATTTGAGAAATATATAGACAAAACTTTACATTAAAATGAACATACCAAGTTGGGTATTTTGTTCTACTTTCTGAACTCCTCAACCCACCAAAAAAATAGATGAGCTCTTAACAGATTTCACTTGGCAATGCGGTTTGATTCCGTATGCAGGTGTGGGAAAGATCAAGCGTGAAGAGACGCGTTCTTGTTGAATAAGGCAGTAGCATCGCTATAAATGGCCACCAAATTTGCAAAAACAGCTAGACAGATCATGAACACAGATAAGATCTTGTCCTTCTTAGTAGCTTCTCCACGAGGATCCCTGAAATTTGTCAAACAGAGATGAGATTGAATAACCACCACCCCGCCACTCACCATGGCACTGCCGCTGACACTGCCACGAACTACCATGGATAGGGACGGAGCCAGGAATTTTACCACGCAGGGGCGAGCCTATAATTCATAGGAGAATTTTTGAAAATTTATTTTTTCCTATATAATACTCGAGGTTTTCTTTTTCTTCCTCACAGGGGCGACTGCCCCCGGCTTCATCCCTGACCATGGAAAAGCACCATCATGTGTAGGGTTGCAACCAAATACATGTACCCGTTATATGCCGAAACAAATGGAGCGTGGACAAAAGATAAAGAACAGAACTGATGCCATAAGTTCGTAACAGGGCAAAGTTATTTACCGTAGAGCAATTGCGGAAGGGAAAATGAAACCAAGACAAACTGAAGCAGTTGCTCCAGTGAACTGGAAAGCATCCCAAATGCTGGGGATAAAATTCGCACCCAAGTAAGTAAGTGAAATGAGCCCAACAGTGATCAATGCAAAGCGGCGATTATCTGCCAGTAAAGGTGTTGCAGAGTGAAAAAGGAGGCCATCCACATTAAGGCGCAGGGGATGAAAGAGTAGGGGGAAAACAGGCATGAGGTGGAGGGCATAAGTGATTCGAACAATGTCATTAAGCAGCGAGCTATAGGGGATGCCAAGGTCAGTGTCAAAGTTGACCAGTACATCATCGAGTGTTGAGTCGCCGAAAAGAAGGAATCCAAAGAAGCTTGTGAGTATGTAAACGAAGGAGCAAAGAGCTATTGAGGTCTGTACGACAGATTGTATCTGGGAAGAGTCTTCGAGTTCATTGCCAATAGTGTGTACTGCAAAAAGTTTGATAGTTTCATTTGAATCAGTCACATGCATAGAATTGACTCGATTTGAAACACAATGTACGAATTATGGACCGTCTTTTCAACACTAAAAAATCCATACCATTCCACGAAGGAAGACAATAAGAGAGCTACCACGTAATAAAATTCTCAAAAGTAACAAATGAAGACATGGAGAAGCGGAATTTTGACAAGTAACCACAACACCAGATCATGTGTCATGTATCAATGATGGGTTGATTTCTATTAGGCAGGTATTCCTGCAACGCGTAAGGATATGCAACAGAGAGCAGCATCAAAAAGTGCAGTGATCACCAAAGTATTCATCACCAGCACGAGAAAACAGCATGAAACAGATTGATTCTCTTTTCCAGATACTAGAATTCAATAGACATACTGCTTTTCCTTTTAACAACTTTCCTCATTGTTGTTGTAGTGCGAATTCATGTATAACAAAATTATTACAGCTTCCAAGGATACTAATCGCGTGAATATGTAACTATGACTGGTTTGAAAGAGAGAATGAGAACACTATATCCACCAAATTTGATGAAATCCTCCATGCTATACAATAAACAAAGGAAGTGTTGATATGTTGATTGCCAATATAATCGACTTGCGTACCATTGAAGTGGCAGACATATGACATCACAAGCACAGGAACCACTGTAAAAAGTTTCCATACTGAATTCATATCAGTAAGATCAGGAAGCAATCTAGGCATTCCAATACTTCCATTTACCAACTTGACAAGTGCAATTCCGGCAGTGATAAGTAGGAAAACAAATGCCAGTGCAAGACCTAAAGCAGATGAGAATCTCAATGCATCTGCAAAAATCAAAAGATTGCGGGTTATTTATAACAGACATTTCTGTATCTATCAATCGAGAAAGATATTTTGCAGTCATGATATTTTTGACGATCTAAGAAGATAGGTCTCCTTAAATCCAAAGATGGTATAAAACATCAAAGCTTTCTATTAGTACAAAGGAAAATGAAGTTCACAGCTTCCAACTTAAGCTACTCAGAACCCAAAAAATCTACAATGTCAAGATATGATAATTTCTTCCTCACTGGCCACTGCAGAGTATAGGCTGTTGGCCTAAACGAGACATTTTCCAATTAAGTCTTTACTTTGGAAATAAACAAAGAGGTGAACAAATGCGCTTTCCATGGAAATGTGCTGCAAAACAAAGATCAGAGCTCCACTATAAATTACTGAGAACACCAAAAGTCTAAAATACCAAGAAATTAAAGTAAAAGTCACTCCAAAATATAAGCTATTAGCCTTAATGAGAACCTTCAAATGAAGTACCATCACACAAAAAGAAGAAGAAGAAAAGAACAGAGATTTGACCCACCAATGCGCTTGAAAAATGCCAAGGGAGCCAACACAGCAAGAGTTGTGATCAGAAGAACAAAACTACGCTGAGTCCACCATTGTTCCCCAAACCAACCTTCCAAAACGCCAGCATGGTGAACCCCGCTGGAAGATGTCCCAGATAGCACATCACCTTCCCGGAAAACAAAAGAGTCACAAACCAATTAAGACAGTTTGATTAGCACACAACTTGCTTATTAATTCATTTTGTCATTTATGGATTGGATTCAACGTTAAGGGTAGAATGTAAGTGTAACAAAACTATATCCTGGACATGTAAAAATAACATGCATCCACCAAGAAAAACAAGAAAATTATCTCATAAATAGCCAAGTTACTTATATAGAAAGATATATTTTTCAAAGCTAAAATAGTATATGATCTCGTGCACCTAGTTTCGATTGACATAACTATAGCGATATGCTTCTATTTTTGGGAGGTGAGTAATAAACTTTTCAAAAGTTATCGTCGTGGTGAAATTATATAGTTTGACAAGATTTATAAGTTATCTCATGGCAAAAAAGGAGTTCCTCAAAACCTATATAAACAAACTACCGATGATAATCATATCAATTAGTCTAGGAATATAACAACCAACCACAACACCAACACCAACTGCATCCACTCACATACACGTGGGGCCTACATCCATAAAATGTGTGACCACGGCACCAATTGCAACCACTCACATATAAGTGGGGCCTACACCCATAAAATGTGTGGGACCCACATGCATGTGAGGTGTTGTGGTTGGTTTTTGTTTATGTAACACTGCTGTAATAATATACAGATGATAGAGAAAAAACTCACTTATCCTACTGAATCTAACACATTCATACAAACACCTCACACGCACAATCTAAAACATGGTGGTAGTGCAACGGTTGTCACTCAGATACAGCAACAATAATACTCATGTAATTCCCAATCCACGGGTATATAAAGGTGGGGAGAACTGAAGATATACCTAAGCTTTGACAATATACGTACAATGCACAACAGACCAACATCAATGTCGCCACAAGCACGATACTTGTAGAAACATGCACAACACAACAAACTGAAACACTTCATTTTATATGGTCAATTTTTAAGGCATTACCCATAATAATCATGTAGACAATCAGCACACCAGCATTATTGATGATCACACAAACTTGCAACAACTTCCTCCCAAGATTCCCAAAAGCATCACCCATAACGCCACCATAACAATCAGACCCACTAATCCTACTACACCTCAGCAACATCTCAATAGAAGCCTCTGTCAATATCGCCACAACCACGATAACGGCGATGCCGAGGCCGAGGCCGAGAACTTTCATGGCTGCGGGCATTGACATGATTCCGGCGCCTATAATGGTGGTGGACAAGTTGACAATTGCGCCGAAAAACGAAGCCCCATTGAAATCTTCTTCATGGGTCTTCTTGGGGGACAACAGAGGGACATTTTCATCTCCGAGAGAAGTGCGTTTGTTGTTCTTTTTTGGTGCGTTTTGGGTGGTGTTGTGTTGGTTTGGTGATTTGATCTTCATTTCATGGATTGGGAAATGGGTTCTTCTGTTCCTCTTGGGTTTCTTGGTTGGATTTCAAATTCTAATTGGTAGAATGTGTGAAAGGATGATTATATGATGAGCGATCTAAGAATGTTTGGATGTGATATGTATGGGAGTGATTATTCATTCGAATATATGTAGGGACATTATGGATGAGGATTGAGGAATGTATATATTTATAGGTATTTGGGGTTAGATGATTTGTATGTCAGCATTCTTATCGGGATTGGAGGCTGAAGGAGAAACAGTAATCGGCTGTTGGATGAAAGGGCCCAATGGGAAATCTGGGTCTCTGTAGCATACCTCGCACTACATGGTGTAGCGCACCCGTAAGTCCAAATCCATGAGTTACTCTAAGCCTAATAATCTCTCCCTCACGATGACGCTCTCGCGATTTGAACCCATGACCTAATGACTCAAATACCAATTGTTGGACCACTTTTCTACCATCTCCTAAAACCAATTGGTGTTAAGGAGAGTTTCAATTAAGTCTTTTATGTATTCGACATCGCACCGCAAGTTTTTTTATTTGGAGCGGTCGCAAGAAGTGGTATTGTGTATCCAAATTCACAGGGCACTACGGGCCCAACAGATGGTTTAGATTCGTTGAATCACTCTTACCAGTAACAGTTCGGTAACAATTAACAAACATAAAAGAACTATTAATTGCCGAGATAGAAGTCTGGGATGAGGCGCTACACCGTGTAACATGTAAGGAGCGCTACACCGGAACCCCGGGTCCGGCTCAATGGGCAGCTACGAATTATTATCCAATTTTTTATGTCGCTTCAGTATTATCCAATTTTTGAACAAAATAATGTATTGCGGCTAACTCTTGGCTGGAGAGAATGTTTGATCCGCTTTGGTGGGACTGGCTTGTGGAATCTGTAGTGTGTGGAAAAATCATTTCATACCAAAGCCCGAAGGCATTACAACGATTCCATCACAAGATATAGGATTATGATTGAATCGAAATTACTGAAAAATCTTGCTAATAACACGTACTGTAGAAGCAAGCCAACAACTAAGTCGGGCGTAGAGCCTAATCTAGGATATGATAGTTGAGATAACCAATTTTTTTTTTCTGATGACTCTTATGTGATACTAAATATAAAATAAAGTCGATTGATCTCACTTCACGATCCAAGTGGTTTATTTTGCAAATCTAGATACGGCCATCAACCAATGAGGAAATTATGACATTGATAAGGTTTTGATCATAACGTATTGCAATTAGAAAAAACTGGCCTGACTTCGATTGTCCATGTCTCTTGTGCAACTCATGCTTCATTCAAATGAATACGGTTGTTCGGTCTAATTTGTTACATAGATGATGAACACAATGAGACGTGCGAAATGAACAATTCGGATTGTTAATTAGAATCGTATGGATAGCATTTTGCATCACATAAAGGTCACATGAGAAGATCCACACTTATGTGGATGCCATAGGAGAAGATGTGTCCCCTAAATAGACAAAAGCACGTTTCTCTTTATGTCTACTCTCAAAATCAAACTTTAAGGAAAAAAGCCATATACACAACTTACTGGATTAGGGAAGCTCATGAAATGCACCTTACTGGATTAGGGAAGCTCAAGCATGGGCCTTACTGTGATACTGTGAGAATCGTGGCCCCCCATGGAGTTATAGTTATAGTCAATTGCTATTTTATGGATTTGGAATTTAAGGGTCCAGCCCTTGGTTACAAAAAAAACTCAGTTGGGCCACGATTCTCAAATTCTCAAGCTCTGTGTTCGCACTCTCAATCTTCGTTCCGCAGATTTTAATATTTTTTAAAGAAGTTTTCCCACTTCCGCTAACGCTTTTGTTCAAGCATGCGCACGCAAGGCCGGCCCTGGGGTAAGCCCAACAAACCTCCGGGATTGGGCAACCCACCACAGCTAGGGATAAGCTGTACATTTGTCTTGATGGTCACGAGTGTAGCCACATTCCTTTGTGGGCTGAGTTTGAAACTCAAGGCCACCTCTTTCGCTGATACTTTTTGTTTCTCTCTAGTCTAGCCCTTCCTTTTTTTTCTTTTAGTTTTTATTTTAATATCAGCAGGGCCCCTTCCCATTTTCTTAGTCCCTTTTTTTTTTTTCCCAACAAGTCTAGATCACACTCAAATATACAAACACTCTTATAAATGTATGTGATCACACAAACCGATGGTGTTATATGAGTAAGCCCCATAGATTATGCATGTGTTTGTGTAAATGTGGGTGCATTTGAGTGTGGTTCTAGACTTTTTATTTTTCCTTCTCAATCCACAATATTATGAAATCACATTACTTAACTACTTTGTTAGAAATTTAGCTTTTAACATACAAAACAATAATGTACAAGTAAGATGTTCTTACATTTAATTTTAAAAAATTATCCCAATTGTGGAAAATTGAAAACAAATCGAGCGAGCTAACACGATTTAATTGTATACTTTTAGTTTGAAGTTTTTTACAATTATTAAAAGAACTCCTGACGATGTTGGGGGCGCAATATTGGGAGTTTGCTTTGGGCCCCTAAAATAACTTTTGAATTTTTGTAATTTTTTTACTTGTATTTTTTTATAATTTAATGTTAAGCGGGCAACCAAACTAGTGGTTGGGCTTGGGCAATCCAAACGTTAGGGCCGGCCTCTCTGCGCACGCGCATCATGAGAACTAGGTCCAATCTATACTCAGTGCAATAAATAAGGGGGGATGATAATGTTCGATAGAAATACTATATCGTCACTCGTGCTCCAGCAACAGTTGATTGCCTTATGCCTTCAATTTGATTCTGTTAAGCTGTTCATTCCGATCGTATGACCCATGGTTTGCCCAATTGTTCAAATTACTAAGAGAAAGAAGATGGATTACTAACACTACAAATTCTTCACATTTTCAATTGCCAAAATTTATAAAAACCATCACGATTATCTCATGTTCTTTAATAGTAGTTGAAAGGACGTCGTAACTGACATCAAGTCTATCTCATATATGCTTTTTAACATAATAATTCAGGTATTTAAGTCAACTTAAATACACCTCTATTAATCTTAAGATAAAAATTTCGATGTCCACTAGCTTTGGGCGTAACTTGGACCAAAGACAACTTGGACCAAAGACTATTTCATATGTTCACGAAAAAGTACTTGAAATTTGAAAAATCAAATAGTGTGATTTTATTTTTCTTAAAATATAGTAGAACTCTAAAATTAGGAGTAATTATTCCACATTCCATACACAACCAGATTTTGTTGTGGACAATCCACAACACATCTCTTGCCGTCCAAAAATACTAATCATTATTAAGTTTTACTAATTATTATAGGAACACAAAATATAAAGTCTCCAAATACATAGCATCTCAAGAACGTAGGAGTATCTCACTTGAATATTACTCGTGTTGCATTTCTAGAATAAAAAATATCAATTAGACTTGTATAGTCCCCCTCTTCCACCAAGTCATTTTCATATGCAAGGTTATCCCACTTTTACCCTTAGTCAATGCAAAAAAAAGGAGTATTATCGCAATGGTCGATAATAGTGGGCAAATGAATAGTTCCCAAAGTTTTCAGCTTTGTGTGAATCAATCTATCAATAAACAATGAGCCAAAAACATCTGTGAATAATCAATTATTAATAATTGAATAAATCTGTAATACTTTGGGTTAGTGGGTATGGGATTTTTAATAAACAATACTTGTAAAAATAAAGTACTCTCCATGTATTATGTATATACCAAATATTGTTTACTCACATGTATTATGTATATATGCAAGTGATTTGCAACAAATCACATGTATATTAATCCATTAACGATCTACACAGACAGGAGAAAGAGGGGAAGAGAACAAAAAATGGTTACCCTTGGAAGGAGACAGAGTCATGGAGCTCGTTGCCGGAGATCATTGACGGACGAAGGTGTGGATGGCCAGACATGATAGAGTCAGGACGAAGAGGGGTGCCCTATGCCCATTGCGTCAGCTCGTAGATGAGACGGGCGAAGCGTCGAAGCCTAAGTCTGGCTGGTCGACTGGGGTAAATCGTGGTGAGTCCTACCCCTAAATTGAGTATTTTTTATTTTAGTTGCCTTTTTATTTTATTGTGGGCCTTATATGGTTCTTTAGATTTAATGGATCAGTTGTAAAAGTTAATTTGTATGTATTTAAACAAGGAATGTTAATCGTGTATGTGGCAGTCTAAGTTAGTTTAATTAGTAACTTAGTTGCCCTTTTATTTTATTGCTCTTGATTATATATATACAGTCCACTTCCAATTAGGTATACCTGATGGGCTTCCCATCAGGGACTCCAATTTCCCGATCAAATTTTCATGATCCAAACCGTCCAATGTGTTTAAAGGTGTTTTTAAGGGTCCACGCGAGAAATCAGTGAAAAAAACTAATTATATATATACATTTTTATATATATACATTTTTATTGAAAACTGATCGGATCAAGCCCTTCCCTGTATTTTTTTCACTGATTTCTTGCGGAGACCTTTAAAAACACCTTTTAAATAGATTGGACGGTTCGGATCATGAAAATTTGATCGGAAAATTAGAGAATTGTAGGAGTCCCTGATGGGAATTGGAAGTTTACTGTATATATATAAATATATACTAGGAGATTAAGGACTAAAACGAATGTTTTCATCCAAAATTAATTATGTTTCCATCCAAAAAAAAATTCAAAAATTCTTTGCCTATAGGGTAAAGATTTTTGGGATGAAAACATAAATTATTTTTGCCGCTGTTCTTTATATTTTCATCCAAAAATCCTTGATCTAGTAATCATGGTTAAAATTTTTTAGGGTGCCGCATGCGCAGGCCAAATTCAAAAAGGGTAGCGATCATGGTTAAAATCAAACTAGCAATCATGTCAATGGTTTTTGACATTTATTTATAATGATTCAAGATGTTAATTCAATAATTATTACCATGTTTACAGATACTAGGAGAGCGTACATACTCCTTATCTATATAGGCTCGCGCAACAGTTGTTTTGATCTTTTTACCATGATTTTTTATCGTTTTTTTTTTAATTTTAACCATGAAATGTCGATTACGTGGTTGATATGTTTTACCATGATTCAAATAATCATGGTAAAAATCAAATACTAAACATAAAATATGGTTAAGTTGAGTAATCATGGTAAAAAATAAAATGATTGAGATAATGAGCCAGTAATATGGTTAAACGTGATTCCAACAACAATTATGATAAGATATCATCCCTATTTTGAATTTCCACCATTTCGCATTCCTTGATTTTAGGAAGGAGAATAATTCTCCAATTCAAAAAATATCTTAACTTTAGGGTGTGTGGATCAATCAAAAGTAACTAACTTTGAATTCAAAAATTACTTCCGTTTTATATATTTTCATCCTCTCTCTCTCTCTCTCTCTCTCTATATATATATATATATATATATAAAGGTAAAATTTGTTATCCACACTCCCGGATTTAAGGAAAAAATGAGGTTTTTTTGTGTTGCAATTTTTTTTGGGAAAATCCGATCCGTCCAATGTGTTCAGAAGGTGTTTTCAAGGGTCCACGCGTAAAAATCTTCAAAAAAAAATACCGGGAAGGGCTCGATCCAAGCAGTTTTCGCAAAAAATATATATTTACATTTTTTGCGAAAACTGCTTGGATCAAGCCCTTCCCGGTATTTTCTTTTGAAGATTTTCCGCTTGGACCCTTGAAAACACCTTCTGAACACATTGGACGGATCAGATCGTCAAAAAAAATTTTGGATCACGAGGTGCGGAAATTAAAAGTCCGGATAAGAGACGGACCCATTATATATATATATATATATAGTCCACTTCTAAAACGGAATTCCCGTTTCCGGACCTCCATGATCCACATTTTTTTGACGATCTGATCCGTCCAATGTGTTTAGAAGGTGTTTTCAAGGGTCCACGCGAGAAATCTTCAAAAACAAATACCGGAAAGGGCTTGATCCAAGCAGTTTTCGCAAAAAAATTATATTTACAATTTTTGCGAAAACTGCTTGGATCAAGCCCTTCCCGGTATTTTTTTTGAACATTTCCTGCGTGGACCCTTGAAAACACCTTCTGAACACATTGGACGGCTCGGATTTTCCAAAAATAATTTGCAACACAAAAAAAAAATCAATTTTTTCTTATTTTCTGGAGGTGTGGACTAGAAGTTTTCTATATAGAGTCCACTTCTAAAACAGGATTCCCGTTTCCAGACCTCCATGATCCAAACATTTTTTTGACGATCCGATCCGTCCAATGTGTTTAGAAGGTGTTTTCAAGGGTCCACGCGAGAAATCTTCAAAAACAAATACTGGAAAGGGCTTGATCCAAGCAGTTTTCGCAAAAAAATTATATTTACAGTTTTTGCGAAAACTGCTTGGATCAAGCCCTTCCCGGTATTTTTTTTTGAACATTTCCTGCGTGGACCCTTGAAAACACCTTCTGAACACATTGGACGGCTCGGATTTTCCAAAAATAATTTACAACACAAAAAAAATCAATTTTTTCTTATTTTCGGGAGGTGTGGACTAGAAGTTTTCTATATAGAGTCCACTTCTAAAACAGGATTCCCGTTTCCAGACCTCCATGATCCAAACATTTTTTTGACGATCCGATCCGTCCAATGTGTTTAGAAGGTGTTTTCAAGGGTCCACGCGAGAAATCTTCAAAAACAAATACCGGAAAGGGCTTGATCCAAGCAGTTTTCGCAAAAAAATTATATTTACAGTTTTTGCGAAAACTGCTTGGATCAAGCCCTTCCCGGTATTTTTTTTTGAACATTTCCTGCGTGGACCCTTGAAAACACCTTCTGAACACATTGGACGGGTCGGATTTTCCAAAAATAATTTGCAACACAAAAAAAATCAATTTTTTCTTATTTTCGGGAGGTGTGGACTAGAAGTTTTCTATATAGAGTCCACTTCTAAAATGTGATTCCCGTTTCCGGACCTCCATGATCCAAACATTTTTTTGACGATCCGATCCGTCCAATGTGTTTAGAAGGTGTTTTCAAGGGTCCACGCATGAAATCTTCAAAAAAAAAATACCGGAAAGGGCTTGATCCAAGCAGTTTTCGCAAAAAATTATATTTACAGTTTTTGCGAAAACTGCTTGGATCAAGCCCTTCCCGGTATTTTTTTTTTTGAAGATTTCATGCATGGACCCTTGAAAACACCTTCTGAACACATTGGACGGCTCGGATTTTCCAAAAATAATTTGCAACACAAAAAAAATCAATTTTTTCTTATTTTCGGGAGGTGTGAACTAAAAGTTTTCTATATATAAAAAAATGGAGGATGAAAATCTAAGTGGTACCCAAAAAGGGATGGATATTTAATTACCTCATAAAACAATTGAATTATTAAAGAAAATTTTATTTTCCAAAAATTAGGGTTATTACACAAGTGGTCAATCCAGACGCTTGAATAGGAACTTATCCATTTTTTCTTTACTAACATTCCCACATGAACCAATCACACGTTCACATTACTGGGACTGAGATTTTCATAAATAAGATATATCATTCATGTTCTTTGATTCCTGTCATCCAAACACAGCCTATGAGAGATGTTTGTAAATTAAGGAAAAATATGAAAGGCTGAAATTGCCAAATATTGGCCATGTCAAGATAAAACGTTGATAAGTAACGGTCTAAACAATTAAGGAAAATACACAGCCGTGTAGAATTCTAATCAAGGGAATTACAGCCGTGCAGATTAAAATTATGGTCTTTATTTGTTAGTTTGTTACCAAAAAGATTTTCCATTTAAATTCATATTTCCCAATGGGTTTTCGCCTATAAATGGAGAGATCTCAGGGGGAGCATTTTTCAACTGTGATATTCCAAATAACATAGCCAATTAATACCACTGGTGTACAAGTACCTGCATGGAGAAACCTAAATTCTGCTTCACTTTTGTGGTGCTGCTACTGACCATTGCCTCAGGTATCTCTCTCTCTCTCTCTCTCTCTCTCTCTCACACACTCGGTAATACGGCGGGAAAAATCTAGAGGCATTAATTAAGTTACTAATTAATGTACTAAATGTGTATGTGGCAGTCTTTTAATAAACGAGTCATAAGCCTACTGCCTACCAGGGGCAGAGCCACATGGAGACAAGAGGGGTCAGTTGACCCCCCTGAGCCCCAAATTTCTATAGGGATTTTACTAGTATACCTCACAAAATTGCTAAAACAAAAGCAGTCAAAAAATCGGGAGCCACAAAGTAATCAATAAACAAAAGTATTTGACGCACCGTTGTTAAAAAGGGATTTTAATTTGAAAAGGATTTTTCATAAAAGCTTGGTTAAGTCTTGGACTAGCTAGGGTAATACGTACAACAGTGAACCTTGAAAAAATTCAAACTCGGATTTGGAGGCCCTGTTGTGCCCCTAAGCTAGACCTATAGAATCAATACGGAAAGAATAATTAGATTTGCTAGTATATGAGATTCGATCGTGAATACTTGGGATACAAACATCCGTGTGCAATCACAAAAGTTTATAAAGCCACTTCTGCACGACGAATTAATGCACAGTCAAATTCCCGTGTATCGAACGGTTCCTTTCTATCTCTTTTTTGCGTCCGATATCAGCGTCCTAAGACTTTCTCGTGTCTGTGTTCTTATTTTTTTAAGAAGGTATGCTGTCAGGAGTCAAGGGAGGGAGACTACCACTGCCTCGTTGCAGGGTCAACAGCGACTGTTTTCCTATTTGCCAAAGTTGTGGGTTTTGTGCTTGCCTGAGCGGCATATGTTGCAGCGGGTGTGGTGGCGGGCCTGGCGGCGGAGTGGCGGGCCACCCACTTGATTCCATCTCTGCACCTAAAAAAGGAATGACAAATACAGTTCCATCTCCTTAGTTGATTTCTTTTCATGACAAGAAATTAACGTCATGTGTATAGAATATAGATACATATACATATGTATACACATATTTGATATGTAATCGTATGCGCTATCGGGATCGAGGTCGAGGAACCTGGAATCGATGAATTTTAGAATAAACCAAGTATATGCACATATTTGCTCTGTAATCAAGGAGATGGAACCTGGAATTTAGCTTGTTATGATTAATAAGATATGATGTTCTCTTGATGCCAAAGATAAAATTCTACTCTCTGTGCTAGTAGCTTTTAGGCTGAAATACCGCAAAATGCACGTTTATTTGTCTTTTCTATTTCCGCCAAAAACTCGCTTACATTCTAGTTTTTGGGAGTCTGTAATGAGCAAACTCACTACACCCGTATAGTGAGAAATCATGTCTGTCGGTTCGACAATCAACGGTCCGGATTAAATGAGATTATCCTACACATAAATTGGTCCAAATTAAACACATTTAATCCGGACCGTTGATTGCCGATCTGACAGCTGTGATTGCTCACTACAGGCCCCCCTAGTTTGATTTTGTTCCCCCTCTCTAAGTGAAGCACTTTGATTGGCGAAAAAAGTGTAAGTTCCACCACAACCTAATCTCATTATTACTGAAAAGTGTTAATGTAGTGGATCTAGACTTTTTCCACAAGTTAGAGTGAGAGGGTGTTTGGGAACCAACTTTTCAGCTTTTCATTTTTGGTTTTTTGGCTTTTTGGATTTTTGGATTATGACCAGAATGAGTTTTGAATTTGGGAGAAGTGTTTGGGAGAAATGTGCAGAATGTATTTTGCAAAAGTAGTAGTGTTTGGGAGAAAAATGATAAAAATGAGTTATGAATTTATTTTTACCAATTTACCCTTGTTTGTTAAAATTGCCAAAGTTACTTCTCCGTTAAAAAAAAAAAAAAAAAAAACTGATAATGCCCATTAAAACAGAACCAATTCTCTCTCTCTCTCTCTCTCTCTCACCACATACCCAACAACTCCTCTCTCTCGAGTACCCATAAGAAAACCGAACCATCATTACCTTCCAATACTCCGGCGTTCACCGGATTTTCCATCGGTGAACGCCTATAATGATGATGATGATGGTCCACCGGTCACCGATTATGGCGGCGGATTTCCATCTGTTTTTGTGCTTTTGATTACTGTTCGAGAGAAACCCTCCACCCTCGATTTTGGGGTTGGGGGAGAAGATTACCTCCAACAATCGATGAACGTGAGTAGATCTGAAGAGAAGAACAGGAGCAACGGCAACGGTTCTTCAATCGCAGGAGTTTCTCTTCTTCTCTCTGGTTCGTGTGTGGGGAAGAAGATAAGAGGTAAACACAACGTAAACAAAGGGGTACAAATGGAAGAGAAAAGATTTGGGGAAAATCAAAAAAGGAGAATGAAAAACGAGAATGCAAAAAGGAAGTCTGGAGCTGTTTCTCGGTTTATGCTTCTAACATGAAAAATGGAGAATGAGTTTTGCAAAATGGGTTCTCAGAATGAGCAGCCAAACAGCAAAAAACCAAAAATGAAAACGGGAAAATGCAATAAGTTGGCGGCCAAACAGGCCCTGAGGATGAACAAAATTGCACTCTTGTTTTTGTAGCACCTTTGACTTATGACAGAATATTTAACAGTTTTGGGAATTTATTTATTGAGTTAGGTTTAACAAAATATAAGGCTAGCAAGTATATTGATCCTTTAAAAGTCCATGCGAATCTGTCATAAAGGGACCATATGATACATAGGCCTCTTGTTTTTGTAGCACCTTTGACTTATTCTATAATGTTTTTCTACAGTTCATACAAGCAAAATGGACTTGTTCACAAAGGTATGGATGTCACATCAAGCTAAGCTAATTCTTTGCATATGACGAAAACTCAAATCACAATTGTTAACGGAATGAAAACATCCTTTACAATTCCATAGGTTTTTTTTTTTAGGTGGAGAAAATCTTTGTCAGCCAAGCTTGGTCTACCTTGACAAAGAGAGTGAAAGATTAGAAAATTTTGGGTACGGATAGGGCACGGACACATGGTGCCCAGCACTCCGTCCGATCCGTCTAAATATGTTTTGGACGGCCCAGATGTAAAAGGGTAAATTTATCCTCAAAATTTACAAAAATGCCACCATTACATTTGGACTGTCCAAAACATGTTTGGACGACTCGGATGAGGTGCCGGGCACAACGTGTCCGTGCTTTTGTGAAAGTTGGATTGTCTGTACTTGAAACCCCACCTGGTTGTTTATTGTGCTTATTAAGAACGCCCTTTCCTAATTAAAATTCCGTTCTTAGCTTGCCCATCTCCCTCCCATTGGGTTATGATGGAACATATACACACAAAACTATTAAAAATGCTAGATTAAGAAAATAACAATAATAATTAGATTGCACGATTAATTTATGAATGAAATTCAAAAAATTTGGGTCATTGCACATCAGTCCAAAATTGAACTAGGCTTGATAGATTTGAACTAGACCAGAGCTTCTCCCCTTGTAAGATCTGACTCAACAAATTTAACCACTGGATTTGAACTAGACCAGAGCTTCTCCCCTTGTAAGATCTGACTCAACAGATTTGAACTAGACCAGAGCTTCTCCCCTTCGGAGTGGATGCTGTGCACCCGTGCACAGCATGCATGCTGTGCACAATTCTCGCCGTCCGTTCGGCGATCCAATGGTCCAGATGGAATCTTGCAATGAACGACTCGGATGTCGCAAGGCTCGGATTTCATTTGGACCATTGGATCGCCGAACGTACGTTTTTCTTCGAAGTTCAACCTTGGTTCCATCGGAGAAGAAAGAGGTATCTTTGCTCTTACCCAAAAAAAGAGGTCATTTTGTTTTCATCTTCCAGATCTGCTACTATCAACTACTATAATTTAAGGCAGACCAAGAAAAAAAATTACTTGTTGCCGACAAAACCGTAGAAGTAGTTGTGATTGTATTTACTACCCCAAGCCTACTTAATTTCAAGTGGGACCATTCAATTTATCTCACCAATGTGGCTTTGTCATTTCAAATGGGTATTCAATCTCTCAACCAACGTGGCTTTATTACAAAGTCTGGAGGCAATTTTTTTAAAAGGTGGTGAATAGATCAGACAAGTCGAAGTAATTCTCTTGAAGTGGGGTTGTGTCAATTACTTCAAGTAGAGTCGTGTGAAATTTAATTTTTTCGAGAGCAGATTTTTTATTTAAAAATCTAATGGCCAACGGAGCTGCGCCAGTGCTTATTCCAAAGCTCACCAAGGACAATTATGATAATTGGTCCATCCAAATGAGAGCACTATTGGGTGCTCAAGAAGTCATGGAGATAGTCGAAAACGGCTATGAGGAACCTGCCTCAAAAGAAGCAGAAACAGTTTTGAAGGAGGAACAGAAAACCACGCTCTGTGCCGAGCGAAAGAAGGATTGCAAAGCCAGGTCCATCATCTACCAAGGACTTGATGAGATGACGTTCGAGATCATCGCTTCCGCTATATCTTCCAAAGAAATTTGGGAGACACTGCAGAAAACATACAAAGGTACCGACAAAGTAAAGAAGATTCGCCTTCAATCTCTACGAGGTGAATTCGAGTCTTTACGGATGAAACCCTCAGTATCTATTTCTGAGTATTATGGTCCAATCATGACGGTTGCAAACTAGATGAGAAGAAACAGAGAATCTCTCACAAATACGAGAGTTATAGAGAAAATCCTCCGATCGTTGGATCCGAGATTTAACTTTATTATTGTTACACTGGAAGAGCTGAAAGACGTAACAACCATGTCTATCGAAGAACTTGTGGGCTCGCTGCAAGCCCATGAACAGAAGTTGCACAGAGATGATGATAGAGCCATGGAGGAGGCTCTACAAACGAAGTTGTCCCTCAATGAAGATAGGTACGGGCAAGGGGGGACATCCCAGAGAGGATGAGGCTATGGCTCTCATGGAAGAGGCTCTGGAAGTTCAAATTCCAGAGTTAAAGGAGGCAAAGAATTTTCCAAAGGAGGAAATCAAAACTATGCTCCAAAAGGAGGTGGTCGTGGACCGCAAAGCAGTAGAGGCGGAGGACAAGGGAAAAAAGGTGGTTACAACAACTGACCGAACATTGACAAAAGCAACGTTCAATGTTACAACTGCCAGAAGTATGGTCACTACATGAAAGAATGTAGAGGAAGGCCATCATCAAATCAAGTTGGCGAAACAGCCAACTATGCAGACAAGGAGCCAGCAGGAGGAGATTCAATGAGTCTCATGACGCACAGTTCCACCGAACAGGATCAAGGTACATGGTTTCTTGATTCCGGAGCCAGTAATCATATGACTGGCTCAAGACAGCTTTTTACTGAACTTAATGAAAAGGTTCAGGGAGATATCTTGTTTGGCAACCTCTCCAAGGTCCCAATTCAAGGGAGAGGAAATATTGTGATCAAACGGAAAAATGGAGATCATGCATTCATCTCCAATGTCTACTATGTTCCAGACATGAAGACTAATATACTTAGTCTTGGACAACTCCTGGAGAAAGGCTATCAAATTAGCTTGAAGGATATGCAGCTAATGATCACAGATGCTCGAGGGAAGCTAGTTACTCGAGTAAAGATGGCGAAGAACAGGATGTTTCCGCTAACTGTTCTTCATGATACGCCAAAGTGCCTCAATGCCATTATCAACGACAAAGACTGGATATGGCATCTCAACTTTGAAAGCTTAAAGCTGTTGGCGAATAAGAAGATGGTCAAAAGCCTACCTCCTATCCAACATCCAAATGAGGTATGCAAAAATTGTGTTCTTGGTAAACAACACCGCAACAATTTTGGAAAGCAAGTAGATTGGAGACAAGCATGCCGCTCGAGCTAGTACACACAGATGTGTGTGGTCCGTTGAAGCCAATTTCAAACGGACAAAACAAATACTTCCTCACATTCACCGACGACTACAGCAGGAAGACGTGGGTATATTTTCTCAAAAGGAAATCAGAAGTATTCGAGAAGTTCAGAGACTTCAAATTGTGGAGAAAGAAAGCGGCTATTACATCAAAATGTTGCGGTCAGACCAAGGTGGAGAATACACTGGAGATCAGTTTGATGGATTCCTTAGGCAGCAAGGAATCAAACACCGGTGTACACCAGCCTATACTCCTCAACTAAATGGTGTATCTGAAAGGAAGAATAGCACCATCCTCAACATGGCAAGGAGCATGCTGAAGGATAAAGATCTGCCCAAAAGATTTTGGGCTGAAGCAGTTCAATGTGCAGTCTATCTACTCAAATAGATGTCCTACAAGGAATTTGAAGTCAAAGACACCGCAAAAAGCATGGACCACTTACAAGCCAGGTGTGGCCCATCTCAAAATGTTTGGTTGTATTGCCTACGCAAAAGTTCCTGAGGCAAACAGAACCAAACTTGAAGACAAAGGAGTGAAGTGTATCCTTATTGGATACGGTGACTGGACGATGGGATACAGGTTATACAATCCCGTCACTCAGAAGGTGATATACAACAGAGATGTCATTTTCAAGGAAAATGAATCCTGGAGTTGGGATCAGACAGAAGCTACAAGGAATATGGAGCTGACTGTGGAAGATGAAGAACAGGTACAGACCAGGGAGATACCTAGAAGATTAGAATAGCAGCCATCACCATCTCGTGGTTTCCCTTCACCACAAAGAGGTGAACCATCCTCACCAGCTACAGAAGAATTTTCAGACATGAGGCCTAGAGGAACACGAAGCCTTGATGATTTGTATCATAATACAGATCCGCTGGATGCAGACTTTATCATGTTCTGTCTGCAAATGACTTGTGATCCAGTTAGCTTTAATGAGGCTAACCAAGAAGACAAATGGAGGAAGGCTATGGATGAAGAGATTCAGTCCATAGAGAAGAACAAAACCTGGGAGCTGACAAATCTTCCAGAAGGCTATAAAACCGTTGGAGTGAAATAGGTCTACAATGCCAAGAAGAATGCTCAAGGAGAAGTTAAAAAATACAAGGCCAGACTCGTAGCTAAAGGCTACAAACAGAGGGAAGGCATAGACTATGGCGAAGTCTTTGCCCCTGTTGCTAGGATGGAGACGATCAGGATGATGATCTCATTAGCTGCTCAACACATATGGAAGATCTACCAATTAGACGTCAAAACTGCTTTTCTCAATGGATTTCTGGAGGAGGAAATCTATGTCGAGCAACCACCTGGATATGTGAAGGAAGGACATTATGACAAAGTGAACAAGTTGAAGAAGGCGCTGTATGGATTGAAACAAGCGCCTCGTGCATGGAACAACAGGATCGATGCATACTTCCAGAAGAATGGATTTGAGAAGTGCCCTTACGAGCATGCACTCTATATGAAGAAGGAAGCTGATGGAAGCCAGTTGTATGTATGCCTGTATGTTGACGACTTGATTTTCACAGGCAACAATCCAGCTATGTTTGTGATAAGTCCCCAATAGTGTAAATAAAGGGGACTTATCTCTCTTGTTTTTGGCACACACGCACGCATATTTTAGCTTTTATACGATTGATATTGCGCGTGGTTAGTTTTTGTTAGTTACAGGCAAATCGAAAGAACAAGGCTTGCTTTAACGCCATGATTGAACCAAGGGATGCCCGAGCACCCGAGGCCACGTGGCACTCCGCCACCGAGTCTGGGGAGTCAAGAATGAAGCATTGAACAAGGCTTGGGAAGCCCAAAAGGATCAAATAAATAGATGATCACGTGAAGAGGAAAGAGAAAAAAAGAGAATTCAGCAAGTCTAATGTGTTTAGAAGGTGTTTTCAAGGGTCAACGCGGGAAATCTTAAAAAAAAAAATATCGGAAAGGGCTTGATCCAAGCAGTTTTCGCAAAAAAATTATATTTACAGTTTTTGCGAAAACTGCTTGGATCAAGCCCTTCCTAGTATTTTTTTTTGAAGATTTCCTGCGTGGACCCTTGAAAACACCTTCTGAACACATTGGACGGCTCGGATTTTCCAAATATATATAGCTCAAACTTCTTATCCACACTCCCGGATTTAAGGAAAAAATGGGGGTTTTTTTGTGTTGCAAATTTTTTTTGGAAAATCTGATCCGTCCAATGTGGTACCCAAAAAGGGATGGATATTTAATTACCTCATAAAACAATTGAATTATTAAAGAAAATTTTATTTTCCAAAAATTAGGTTTATTACACAAGTGGTTGATCTAGACGCTTGAATAGGAACTTATCCATTTTTTCTTTACTAACATTCCCACATGAACCAATCACACGTTCACATAACTGGGACTGAGATTTTCATAAATAAGGGGTATCATTCCTGGTCTTTGATTCCTGTCATCCAAACACAGCCTATGAGAGAAGTTTGTAAATTAAGGAAAAATATGAAAAGCTGAAATTGCCAAATATTGGCCATGTCAAGATAAAACGTTGATAAGTAACGGTCTAATCAATTAAGGAAAATACACAGCCGTGTAGAATTCTAATCAAGGGAATCCGAATTACAGTCGTGCAGATTAAATTATGGTCTTTATTTGTTAGTTTGTTACCAAAAAGATTTTCCATTTAAATTCATATTTCCCAATGGGTTTTCGCCTATAAATGGAGAGATCTCAGGGGAGCATTTTTCAACTGTGATATTCCAAATAACATAGCCAATTAATACCACTGGTGTACAAGTACCTGCATGGAGAAACCTAAATTCTGCTTCACTTTTGTGGTGCTGCTACTAACCATTGCCTCAGGTATCTCTCTGTCTCTGTCTCTCTCTCTCTCACACTCGGTAATACGGCGGGAAAAATCTAGAGGCATTAACTAAATTACTAATTAATGTACTAAATGTGTATGTGGCAGTCTTTTAATAAACGAGTCATAAGCCTACTGTCTACCCATATATGTGGCAGCATTGCTCTTAAACGAAGAGCGAATGTTGTCTTGCTGGCAGGGGCGGCCCCAACTTCGTGGAGGCCTATGGCGAAATCTTTAAAAAAAAATCCTTTGGATATTTAAACACTTTTCAGAAAATTTTGGTGCCTTTGATGATCTTAATTTCAAGATTTTTTCATTCGGAACTTCAAAATCTTGTGTTAATTAAACAAAGAATGTTAATCGTGTACAGATTATTCAAACTTTGTTCTAGATGAGGAAATCATTTGTGTTACATTTTTTATTTTTATTTTTGAAACAAAACACCATCCTTTATTTATACAAGCATGTGTATTACCACCCCAAATTATCGTATGACAAAAAAACAGTAAAAAAATTGGAAGCCACAAAGTAATCAACTGATTTTGCATCCAACCTAGGGAGCGCAATTGACGCACCGTCGTTAAAAAGGGATTTTAATTTGAAGGATTTTTCATAATATCTTGGTTGAGTATTGGACTAGCTAGGGTAATACGTACAATAGTGAACCTTGAAAAAATTCAAACTCGGATTTGGAGGCCCTGTTGTGCCCCTAAGCTAGACCTATAGAATCAATACGGAAATAATAATTAAATTTGCTAGTATATGAGATTCGATCGTGAATACTTGGGATACAAACATCCGTGCGCAATCACAAAAGTTTATAAAGCCACTTATGCACGACGAATTAATGCACAGTCAAATTCCCGTGTATCGAACGGTTCCTTTCTATCTCTTTTTGCGTCCTAACACTTTCTTGTGTCTGTGTTCTTATTTTTTTAAGGAGGTATGCTGTCAGGAATCAAGGGAGGGAGACTACCACTGCCTCGTTGCAGGGTCAACAGCGACTGTTTTCCTATTTGCCAAAGTTGTGGGTTTTGTGCTTGCCTGAGCGGCATATGTTGCAGCGGGTGTGGTGGCGGGCCTGGTGGCAGAGCGGCAGGCCACCCACTTGATTCCATCTCTGCACCTAAAAAAGGAATGACAAATACAGTTCCATCTCCTTAGTTGATTTCTTTTCATGACAAGAAATTAACGTCATGTGTATAGAATATAGATACATATACATACATATACACATATTTGATATGTAATCGTATGCGCTATCGGGATCGAGGTCGAGGAACCTGGAATCGATGAATTTTAGAATAAACCAAGTATATGCACATATTTGTTCTGTAATCAAGGAGATGGAACCTGGAATTTAGCTTGTTATGATTAATAAGATATGATGTTCTCTTGATGCCAAAGATAAAATTCTACTCTCTGTGCACGTTTGATGTGATTTATGTTGTGTTTTCTTTGTCTACAATGCTAGTAGCTTTTAGGCTGAAATACCGCAAAATGCACGTTTGTTTGTCCTTTCTATTTCCGCCAAAAACTCGCTTACATTCTAGTTTTTGGAAGTCTGTAATGAGCAAACTCACTACACCCGTATAGTGAGAAATCATGTCTGTCGGTTCGACAATCAACGGTCCGGATTAAATGAGATTATCCTACACATAAATTGGTCCAAATTAAACACATTTAATCCGGACCGTTGATTGCCGATCTGACAGCTGTGATTGCTCACTACAGGCCCCCCTGGTTCTGATTTTGTTCCCCCTCTCTAAGTGAAGCACTTTGATTGGCGAAAAAGGTGTAAGTTCCACCACAACCTAATCTCATTATTACCGAAAAGTAGGGATGGCAATTTCACCCAAAACCAATGGATACCCAAACCAAACCGACCCTATCGGAGCGGGTTTTAATATTTTTTTCTGCCCATGGAGCGGGATTGGTTCCCAAAACATGATACCCAGTGGGTTTGGATTTGAGTTTGGTCTTAGCAACTATTCGGCCAAACTCAAACCCAAACCGATCCATATAATATTACTTATACGATATCTATAAACATATTATATTTTTATATACATGCAATTTTTATTTTTCAATTCATAACTTTCAGTGACTTTTAATTTCATTTCCCTCCTTATTTCTCTCAAATTCCTTAAAAATCTCAAGAGTCTCTATACGAACCTCTTAAAAAATGTTTATTATTTAGTTATTTCCTTTGATTATGTTGGAATTTAGATGTTTAATGGTAAAATCATACGGTATGTTACCTTTTTATTTTAATATATAATCTTTTTCTTCATATGTTCATTAATGGAATCAATATTAATGCGGGTTTGGTGCGGTTTGGATAAAATCCAAATCTATATGGTTTGGTTATGGTGCACTAAAATTCATACCCGTCGGATATCGGTTTGGATTTGAGTATAGATAGATACTTTGGGTTTAGGTATGGAAATCGCAAAACCTGGACCAAACCGATCCATCGCCATCCCTACCGAAAAGTGTTAATGTAGTGGACTCTAGACTTTTTCCACCAGTTAGAGTGAGGATGAACAAAATTGCACTCTTGTTTTTGTAGCACCTTTGTTCTTATTCCTTACAGTTTTTTTTTTTTTTTTATAGTTTATATGATAAATTCTTGTTTCTGTAATTTCAAATTTGAAGCGATCGATTCTGGTAATAATTAAACCAGTTCATTGTTATTCTATAATGTTTTTCTACAGTTCATACAAGCAAAATGGACTTGTTCACAAAGGTATGGATGTCACATCAAGCTAAGCTAATTCTTTGCATATGACGAAAACTCAAATCACAGTTGTTAACGGAATGAAAACATCCTTAACAATTCCATAGGTTTTTTTTTTTTTTAGGTGGAGAAAATCTTTGTCAGCCAAGCTTGGTCTACCTTGACAAAGAGAGTGAAAGATTAGAAAATTTTGGGTACGGATAGGGCACGGACACATGGTGCCCAGCACTCCGTCCGATCCGTCCAAATATGTTTTGGACGACCCAGATGTAAAAGGGTAAATTTGTCCTCAAAATTTACAAAAATGCCATCATTACATTTGGACTGTCCAAAACATGTTTGGACGACTCGGATGGGGCGCCGGGCACAACGTGTCCGTGCTTTTGTGAAAGTTGGATTGTCTGTACTTGAAACCCCACCTGGTTGTTTATTGTGCTTATTAAGACCCTTTCCTAATTCCGTTCTTAGCTTTTGCCCATCTCCCTCCCATTGGGTTATGATGGAACATATACACACAAAACTATTAAAAATGCTAGTTTAAGAAAATAACAATAATAAATAAATTGCTCGATTAATTTATGAATGGAATTCAAAAAATTAGGGTCATTGCACACCAGGCCAAAATTGGACTAGGCCTGATAGATTTGAACTAGACCAGAGCTTCTCCCCCAGTAAGATCTGACTCAACAAACATGACATAGAAAGAGATACGCTGGGAATGAAGAATATTTCTCTCATATAGTTAGTGGGTGTTTGGGAGCTACTGCTTTTTTAAAATATATGAATTATAGATTGTATGTTATTAATTTTGGATATAAATAAAATTTGAGAATGTATTTGCATGATATGTAAAGAATAAAGTTTGCAGCAAAGTAGAACTGTAATAGGCAATAAATATTTTTTTTCCTTTTTGACCATTTGGCGTTAGAGCATCCTCATCAGCATTGCCAAATGCTGGGGGGTCCACTTCTTCTTTGCTTCTGACCGAGTACATCTCCCCAGGTGGCGAGATTTAGTTTTAGGGAGAATTTTTTTTTTTTAATAGATTTGAGGAGAATAGTTTAATATAGTAAAGTTAAAATAGAGAGTCTGATTTTGTGAGTTTTTGATAAAGTGGCTTGCTAATTTATAAAAGGTGTTTTTGAAGTTAAATTTGGTATTTTTTTTGGTGATGCTGATGAGGATGCTCTTAGCCGAGGGTTTAAAAATATTTTTTTTATTATCATTTGTAACTTACCATAAAAAACCTAAGTTGAGTCTTTATTTTATATGAAACATCAATTAATTGTTTTTTTTCAAAACAATAGTTGACCACAAATTATCATATTTGCTTCGAAGTACTAGGCAATGTACACCACTATTTGAACATTGTTAGGAAACCAATGCAAAATTGCATACAAAAATTAGAATGAAATGTGCTATAGTCCGGAAGTAAACGAGACGTGTGTTTGGAAGTTAAAACAAAAAACAAAAACAAAAAAACAAATAAAGATGTGGGGGTATCTTAGTCCTTCTAAATCTGAAAACGATTGAAGAATGTAAAATGAGAATACACTTTTCTCTCCTCGTGTGCTTCTCTTATTGTGCTTTTGTTTTGTTTGAGAAGTGCATATCTCAACGTAGTTTAGAAATAAGATAGAAAGAGACTTTTTAGAGAGAGAGAGAGAGAAAGAGAGAGAATGCAAAAATACTAATGCAAAGTGCAAAAAATGGGCAACCACGGACTGTTATTAGTGGCTGCCTGCCTACCTTGGGTTTTATTGGATTTTCCTTTGTCTTTTTTCTTTCCTTTTGTTAAATTTTGGAGCAATTATTTTCATTTTACTTAGGACAAGATAACTCCAAAAAAAAAAAAACTTTTAAAGCTTTATAAAAGTTTATGAAAGATAAAAATGAGAGAAGTTTAATTTTTTGGTTTATTTATTTATTTTTTAAAATAATTTCAAATTAGGTTTCTATCTTTTTACTTTTTCAAATTTTTCGCGATGAGACAGATTGTTGGAGAAAAAAATAAATTTCATGATGGAAAAAAATGATCCACTCCAACTTAAAAGGGCATTCAATCTCTTATTTAAATCCACATTCGAATTGGTAAATATATAAGTAAAATTTAATTAATAGATTTTAAAAATAAATCTAAAGCAATCGATACGGCTTGCGTAATAGACACAATCAAGAAAATTACATGTCAATAAATATAGATATACATGTATAGATATATATTCCTTTGTGTCTCTTTGGTTGATAGTATACATTGTGGGTGGGCAAAACTTCCACTAAAAAGTAGAATTTAAAACGGTAGTGTCACAGCCAATAAATAAATAAATAAAATCTTGGGTTTAGGTGCTACTTTCCTTTTTATGTACCATTATTTGTTTTTTACTTTTACTTCTCCATTGATTGTCATTAGAAACAAAAATACTGGAATTCCTAATTTAGAAATGTCAAGTTTTGTTTTTTATCCTCAAATTGCCAATTGCCTGTAAATTCCGTTGGATCACATGAATCTTGTTTGTCCGTCAAACGTGCCCCATTTCCTATCACCAATGAGGTCAACCTCACTGGCCCTTCCCCTGTAGAAAATCCAGTGGCTTTTCTAGACCAAAACCCAGAATTTTCCACTCAAGAAAGGCCATTCCTTTACCAGCTAATGACATAAAACAACATCCAGAGAGAGAGAGAGAAGAGAACCCAGCTCTAAAATTTTCTACCCAGATTTGTTTGGTTACTCAGAAAACTGAAATGGGTATTTCGGAATTGGTGGGTTCTATTGATTGGGAGCATGAATCATACCCAGAATTTCAAGATTTCGCAGTCCTTCCCTTCTTTATTCTGTTCTTCCCAACTGTTCGGTTCTTTCTCGACAGATTTGTATTTGAGGTACTATACCATGTCTATGTGTATATCTTTGGTTCTGTAATTTATGTTTGATAGATCTTGTGATGTGATCACCCAAAGAAAGCTTTTTTTTTTTCCTTTTCTTTTTTTGTTGACAATATCAACCAAAGGAAGCTATGCATCTAGATATTAGACGCCCGGGCACACACTATGTTTAGCAGGTCAGGGCAACGGGATTTGGTTATTGATCTTATAATTGTCAAATTTAATTTTTTGGTACTCTGGAACTGATACCCCCAACCGATACCTTTGGTCATGTGGCCACATTGTATACCGAGTACCCTTCTACAAGCTTTGGCTTGCGAGAAGGGCTTCGCTTTTAGTAGGAGTCGAAAGAGACTTGAGCTTGTGTATTTCAATTTACAAAGTGTTAAATGGACACTAGAAAGATGATTAATACTCGGATCAAAAAGTACTTGCTAAGAACTAGGGCTCCCAACATGGGGCTGGTGCTTGATGTACAATTGCCAATGGTGTTCTCGTAAATCTGACACATGCCGCATATAATTAATCTTGTTGTGGATAATTTTTGCGGTTACTTATCTAATAAGCCGTAGACTTTCTTGGGTTTCTTCTGAAAAAAGGGAAAGGGAGGAGCTGGTAGAATTTAAGGTAAGAAAAATACGGAAGATGGGAAGGGAATTTTTTCCCCCCCTGGCAATGGGAAGGGATTGTTAACTAAGAGATTGCAAGGAAGTCCGTCAAGCCACACCGTTAGAATTGTCAAAGCTTCTTAGAATGGCCCGATTCCAGATAAGCAGGAAATTGCTTCTGACATGCAAAGGATAAACATTATTCTTTCTTTGAAATTCCAACTTTTGTATCAAATCTTAGCTTTTTACACTTCCACGCAGCAGCCAAATCTTGGTAATGGCCTTTCTAATCAAAACAACTAAGTCTAACCAAGAAACAATTGAATAAGGTCCTCTCCTTCTGTTTTGACGCTTCAAATTGGCTGTCAAATTTACACTTCATTTTTCTCTCTATGCGATTTATTGTTTTAACTCCTAATTTTCAGTCATTTTCTCAAGGCATGTTACCTTCTATATATCTCTCTTTTTTTTTTTTTTTGGCCTTCCTCGTTCTATAGTACTTTCTGTTTGAGCCAGCCATTGATCTTAATGCAGTTAATATCGTGTCAAAATGTTTCTACCCTTGTCTTTGGGTGTTTGTGATCTCGAACGTGTTGGAGTTCTGAAATATGAATATATAGAAACCTATGCTTTTTGTTAATGTCCTCGAGCCCATATAGGTATGCCGCAAACCTTGTAGGCTTGGAGGCCTTAGGTTAAGGTTAGGGCCACACATATCCGGACCCTAACATTTTTTTTTTCGGACCCTAACATTAGGGAAGAAGAATTATATGCTCTATCTTGGTTATTGTACGACTGACATGTTTGGATGAGATGTTAATTGTATAAGCATTCTGGGATATAATAGTAGAATAAACCTCATCTGGTGATGAAAAGAACAATACGACAGGCTATTATGATTTATCTTGTTCCAGATACTTAGCAGGGATTTGGAGAAATGTCCTTTTATCACTTTTCCATAGAGCTCCTGTAGCATTCCTGCTGCCTTGGTAAATAAGCATGCTTTAAGCAGTGGCTCTCAGATTTCTCCCTGCCACTAACTCTATTGCTCGGTTGATAATGGATGTACATGTTGCAGAAAGTGGGTAGACGATTGATATTTGGGAAAGGACAGCAGACGATGGCTGTTGAGACGGATGAGAGAAGAAAGAAGATACGAAAGTTTAAAGAGTCGGCTTGGAAATGTGTTTATTATCTTTCAGCGGAGCTTCTGGTGGTCTATGTTACTTATGATGAGCCTTGGTTCACTAACACAAGTTATTATTGGGTAGGGCCTGGGAACCAGACCTGGCCTGACCAGAAAACTAAGTACGATTTTGAACTTCGATTAATTGATGATTGTTTATTCAAGCAGCCGTATTTGCTGTAGTCTGTCCTTGACTTTATCCAGGTCGCTACTTTTTTCAGTGACTATTTTGTGGAATATTCAGGTTGAAGTTGAAAGCAGCATACATGTACACCGCTGGATTCTATACATACTCCATATTTGCTTTAATTTTCTGGGAAACAAGGCGCTCTGACTTTGGGGTGTCGATGGGACATCATGTTGCAACTGTCATTCTAATTTTGCTCTCTTACATATTGAGGTATGTGTACATTATGGTATGTTCTCCGGATTAAAGCATCAAATTGAATGACTTATCCCAGGGGACACATTTTCCGCTGTTGTTTGGAGCTTTCACGGTCGGTGTTAGATATCATTTGGATATGTAGTATCTAAAAATACCTGGGGCAGTGAGGTAATAATAATCTCGTTGCCATAAGTATGGCTGGAATCAGTGGCGGACGCAGGATTGGTGCTGCGGGGGGACCACTCCATAGCAAATATACAGAAAAACTGAAAATATACTGAAAATATGCTACTAGTAAGGACCTTGGGGGGTTTGCAGGGGCCATATACCCCCCACGATTAGTCCAACTACTCCAACCAAACAAACCGGGCGTATAATCACATTACATTAGTTGAGAGAATTTAGCTTGTACTTACGAAAAACTACCATATTTCTATTTATTGGCAGCTCATCTTATGGGTCTATCGCTGCATTACTAACCTTACCTGAGGTTTCTGACATGTTTTTCCTATGAATGCAAAAGCCATTTCAGAAAATCCTCTGAGTGTATTTCCCATTGCACAAAAGAAAAATCAGATCAGACTTTTATCAATTAATGACTAACTGATCTGAGAATTTACTTGTTTCCTGTGTCTTCTGCAGGTTTGCTCGTGCTGGCTCGGTTATTTTAGCTCTTCATGATTCTAGTGATGTATTTCTGGAAGTAGGGAAGATGTCTAAATACAGTGGCGCAGAAAGTCTCGCTAGTATTTCGTTTATTCTTTTTGTTTTGTCTTGGACCCTACTTCGCCTCATTTACTATCCATTCTGGGTGCTCTGGAGTACCAGGTGAGCATGTGATGCATTAGTGTACTTAGCTATGAAATCATTAGTAATTTCCCTGGTCCTTATGTCTAATATGATTAAATCAAAATCATAACTCGTTCCTTTCATCAAATTTGAATCTTCATAACCACAATGCATCAGAAGGGTGGAACTACTGCGAGCCCAATCTTGTTTTCCATCAAATTTGAAATCTTGAGAACTGACAAAGCATTAAGAGGGTTAAACTACTGAAGGAAGCAATCATGATTTATGGAAATGGAATTCGCTGTGGAGCCTATTTTATTTAATATGTTGTCCTCTTTTTATTCCTCAACTGCAGTAGCACACTATTGCTCATCTATTAATGTTTAATTCATGATTAGCTGCGGGAGTTGGTGCATTAAAAGATATTTACTTAGGAAATTGGAAAGGAAAAAAGCCAAAACTTGGAAGTGCTAAACTAGCTCTGGATGATGATGCTCATGAATCGTATCTTGCAAATTGGAGTCTGAAATTATCAAAAGACTCTATTTTACACATTTTTGCATCTAATTCTTATTGTAGCGGGAATTGGAGAGAGAAAACTCACTAGAGCGATGTATGGACCCCGCTAGTTCCTCCCATGTTGCCACATGTCTTGAAGTCGTGCTTCTCAATGATGCTATATACACTTGCGTTTGTCATATTCTGCTTTTCCATTTTATCCTCTTACTTGAATGGTAGATGCACTTGGATATGATTATTGAGTGTGCGTTAGAAGTCTAGGGATTGGCTTTCCTAAACCCAAAACTTCAAGATATGGGATGACTATAAAAAAAGTTGGCTATTGGTACACGGACATGTCCTAGACTTTCCTTATGTTTATTTCTTGTTGTATCCTGCAATTGTATAGAATTGTAACTGAAATTTAATGAGATACAGTGGCAAAATGGGGATTTAGGTGTCTTTTCCATGTGAGTTATAAAGATTTTGTTCCTGACAAAATGAGAGCTGCCTTTTCTTCCAAACATATTTTGAGAAACTAGAGAATCCAAATTTCCATTCTGGCTACCCTTGTCATATCCCGCTGACACGGTGCACTCAGAAGGTTATTTTAGGAATATAGAGTCCTTAATCCTTATAACACTGCTTTCTGTCAACATTGTTTTGTTGTGAGGGGCTTATAGCCTTATACCAGTCAAAATGTTTTCTATTTAATGAGGTATTCTAATTTTTTTTTGTTTTCTCCATATGGCAGTTATGAAGTTCTATTGACCTTAGACAAGGAAAAGCACAGGGTGGATGGACCAATTTACTATTACGTGTTCAATTCTCTCCTTAATTGCCTGCTTGTTCTCCACATTTATTGGTGGGTGTTGATGTATCGGATGCTTGTGAAACAAATACAAGCTAGAGGCCAACTTAGTGAAGATATTCGATCTGGTAAGTGAATAACAGCTTAGACTTTCATTACTATATGCACAAGTGAGAGGGATTCGTTATGGGAATACTTTGCCACAAATGGGTAGGTGTAGGTAGAGAAGAGAAAAAATCAAAGAACATGCACTATTAGGATTTTTGTTCTGGGTAAGCTCATATCTGATACCCAACCGGGTAGTGGGTTTTTCATGTTTGCAATTCATGAGTTGATATTAGGTGTTATAAAGGTAATACGAAATTGATGTGTATGTTTATTACCTGCTAATAAGTATAACCTCACATAAAGGAATAAGGTCTAGGTTGTGTATTTCTATATTTGGGCACCAATTGGGTTCACTGGGAATAATAGAAATGACCTCGAAAATTTGACGTGCCAAAAATATTCACCCGTTTTTTTAGAACGTTGAAGTTATCTTGAAAAGGCATGAGAATAGTTTGAATCTTGAGGTAATGGGGACCTAGACTTTCCAAATGAAAGGCAAAGAAAGGAAAGATAAGAGTCGAAGAAGTTGTTTTTTGCTGGCACTGTTACAGTGCACCCTATCAGTTCGATAGGCAGCAAAATGGAGAATGTTTAAGAGGGATAGAAAGATAGGTCTCTGAACATAGAAGGACAAAAAATTTTGAATAGAAAGACATGTCTTTAAACATATAAGGGCAAAAAAATTTGTACTATCAACACCCATTAAATTAAACCTCTTTATTTGCTTTTTGTGATCTTTAATTGGATGTTTTTAACTTGTGCAGACTCCGAAGGTGAAGACGAACATGAAGATTGATCACTATAATGGTCTGCAGTTGTTGCTTGTTATGTGTGAAGGTACTATTAAGTTTATAAGAAGGCATTTCAACAGCCATGGATGAAGGAAAGGGGAAAAAAAAATCCATGGACGAATAAGTATTATTTCATCGTCACGACTAAAACTAAGAAGCACGGACACATCTATTAGCCTCGTGTAGCCATATCCAACACCTAAGGAAACAAATATGTTCAGACTTGAGACACGCTCCCCGAAGTCTTGGACATGCACAAATAGGTTTTCTTAATCTTTTTATTGATATCGGTTAGTCGAATACACTCAGAACACAATGGAGACACCACGGGGGCATGTAAAGGGGTCAAAGTGCAATTTTAATAAGTGAAGTGGGTCAAAACTGCCATGAATACTGGGTTCTTGAATAGTATTCAAAGACTTTGTTAGTATTTAATATTGCTTTTTAATACTTTGATGGGAATAGTATTCTAAAGTTTTGTATAAATTTTATGTAGACATATATTCCTTAAGAACATATACATTTACACACACACACACACACACATAGGGGCCGGTTCTCGTGACACAATATTTGACACAATAATGATTGGAGCCCCACGCTAATAATTGGATCCGTTCAATTTGTTTAAAACATATCACGCCCTACCAATGTCCGACTGAGTTGATTTTTTACGGCAACTCTGAAAAACATGTTTTAAAGTAATTGAACGGCTCCGATCATTTGCGTGGAATTCCAAAATGGGTCTTTTACATTTGGTGTGTCAAATCTTGTGTCGAAAGAACCAGCCCATAAAAATCCTAAAAGCTCAAAAAGACACAGTCAAAGTGTATATTTCTGACTCGGTGGGCGTCTTGAAAAGACCGGTTCAATAATAATGTGTTGGCATCTGCGTATTTTTTCCTGTGTCGATATCCATGGATACCAATATTACCATTAGTAATAGAAGGTTAATGTTTTTGGGATATCCTCAAACCTAATGTTAGACTGGTCCGATCAAATTTTGATAGATTGTTCAAATGTCCCGTAATCTGTCATCTGTACTTGCATCCTTTTTCTCCTTTTCTCAGATTGAGATAAAGTATTCCTTTTCATGCTTCTTTTTTGCAGGTAGAGAGCAGTTTTTTTTTTATTTTTTGTGAATCGGTATAAGGGGTAGAGAGCAGTTAAATGATTACGGAGTAGTATATGCCTGCTCAGTGTTGAGATCACATCTATATACTGTTTTGTGACATGACACAAAAGCAAGTCAAGGAGGGTGGAAAGAGGGCTGAGATTTTTCATTTGTGATGCCAGAGCTATGCTAATTTGTTCGTCGGGTGAGCTTCTGCGATTGTAAGTAAATTTATCTTGGTATAATTGAGCTTGAAGAAAAAATTTCAGTTACAACGAAATTGAATTGCTTATCCTGTAACAGTTGAGCTTGTTGTTCATGGTGAAATAGTAGGCAGTCCTTCCTCTTTATGTTTCTAATTTTTCTCCCCCTTTTTTTTAACGCGAAACCTTCGTAACTCGTTTAATAATCCAACGTCATTGTCGTAGTCTTCGAGACCATGTGTGAACATATTTTTAGCCTGTAACTTTTTTGACTAAATTTTGAGTAACTTCTTGCAGCTTGAAGCCACTTGCAGATTTACTGGCATTTATATTTGTATTAATAAGACGTTCTAGTAGTGAGAATAAAACCTACAAAGCAGGTGGGAGGTCTAGCAGGGTGTTGTGATTTTTTGAAACGAAGAATGAACGGTAAATAGAATTTCTGGCTGAAAGTCACTGACATTTTGGTCACCATTAGAGGGTAATAAAGTAGGTTTTGGCCCTTTTGGGAGTGCCTTGAATTCTGGAGTTGTCTGGCAAAGCCGTCCGGACGGTCGGACACAGAACGAGTCCGTACAACACGTTTAAACCAAGTTTTTTGTACTCCTCTATAAAGAGGGATATAAGGGCTGTGTTTGGTTTGTAGTTTAGTTTAGTTTTGAAGATGTAAGCAGGTGTAATGAGTGGAGAGAGATAGAGAGAGAAATGAGGGAAATGATGATGTCAACAAAACTAAACCCCCTAACCGAACAGGGCCAAGGAGATTCTAGGTTTTTATTCTTTTGGCTATTCCTCTCATATTGTGACCTCTCAAGAGTTACATATCATAGCTGGCTCTTTGTAATATCCTCGCCATCCCTTGCCTTGCTTTTGTGCTTGACAGAACCACGTAATTCTTTGTGTTATTGTGTAGTTTGCTTTCTTGTTTGTTCTTCTATATTCATATTGTCATGACATAGGGGGTCTAAATGTTAGTTGTTAAATGCCGAATTTGGGAAGAAATGGACGTATTCTGTTGGTATTACAAATTACCATAGAAGCATCCATGGATGTTTTGAAGGGAAATTAATTGGCCAAAAGAGCACTGCTTGTGAGCATGGAAGCAGCCGTTTCTGGAATATGTATAACAAAATCCTCTTTGATTGTCGTCATCTCTTCCAGTACCAAATAACTGCAGACGGATCTCATGCCATTGCAAAGATGCTGATTGGCAGACCAATTGTTTCGTGAAAAGGTGTTGATCTTGGCTTCATTTCAAGGAAGAAACTTTTGGGGTAAGCTTCCAGACGAAACATTTTCCTTTAAGCTGGAAACATCACACCAAAGAAAGGGGTGGGTTATGGTTGTGCAGATTCATTGCTTTTAAATGGTGTATATTGCTTGAGTGCTGCCTTATTGAGTCAATGCCTGATGAAGAAGATCAACAGAACTCAATGGTCGGTGGACTGAATTCGGTTACTTCTTTGTTTATATGGTAAATTAATTTAACAAAGGCAAACTAACTACAGGCGTAAGGCGGCATTCCCCAGAACAATATAACCAAAGGCCAATTATACAGTTGATGGCAACTATGGAGATGGCTACATTTTGATTGCCCTTCTCTTCTCAAGTCTCTGGATACCTTCTTAGGAAAAACAGTGTTAAAAAGGCTACAGATCTCTTTAGCAGGGTGGGAATGCAATTTCAGATCAAGGGTCCCTTTCCTTTGTCCCAAAAAATGTATGTCCTACTATTTTAGTGTCATCCCAGCTGCACGATTTGTTGAGAATCTTACAACGCACAAATCTTAAGACACAATCGTTAGCAGAAAGACACAACTTCTGAAAACGGAGGAACCCGTGAGCATGTTGGAGTAGAAAATAAGAGGAAAAACTTGGCTTGCCTGTAGATGCCTATATTAAGCTCTTACTGGAAAAGGATGAATCCACCGAGGAGGAGCGAGGCTTGCCCTTAACTTCTAGAGTAAAACTGATTTTCTTTTGCCGATTAATAAAAAAAAAAAACCTTCTAGGGTAGACTAGGGGGGTGCAAAATCTGCTATCTTGTGCTTCACCATCATGACTTTGATAAATTACTTCCATTCCAGATTTCCATAGCTCAGCTGAGAAGCAACCTGTTATTCTTCATTCTTGTTTCTGAAGAAATGAGAAGGATAACGTGTTTTGTGAAAGTTACTAGAGAGTCTTTGGGCGATGCAGTGCTTTTATGGCCTCTACTACCACATGTTACATGGAGTCCACGATTAACATATGATTTTCGTGTGGTTAGTTCTGAAGGAGGTTGGATCACCAGGAAGCTTTGCCCAAGATCATTAAATAACTACTCACTAATAGGGGTGTAAACGAGGTGAGCCGAGTTGAGCTTTGTAGTGTTTGAGCTACTAAACGAGCTTAAAATTCAAGCTAACGGGCCGAGCCCTGTTCGTTTACTAAACGAGCCTCTATAAAAACGAGTTGAGCCTATACAAATGAGTCGGATTTTTTTAGGCCAAGCAGAGCTTTAAAGTATTGAGCTCGGCTCGTTTACTATAAGAGCTTAAAACTCAAGCTTGGGCTTGACTCGATTACTAAATGAGTTGAGCCTCATACTGCTCACGAGCAATTTGGTTCGTTTGTAACCCTATTTATTGATTTTTGGTACATAACCCTATTTATTGATTGATTGACCTTTTAAGATTATGAATCATGAACTAGATAATCTTTCCAAGCAATTAGAGGTTGTCCCAGAAACTGACTTAACTGGCACTTTGAGTACATGTGTTGTGAGAAAATGATATGACCCGTAAAACACAATAAGTCAATTTTAAAGTTAGTTTAAGAATAAATCAATTTCTGGAACAACCAACGAGTGAGTCCATCCGTTAGTGTTATGATGACATAATTGAAATTGCTAAAAGTACTAGCTGTGTTCGTTTCCCAGTTTTAGTTTAGTTTTAGTTTTGATGACATCATCATTATCCTCATTTCTTTCTATCTCTCTCCACTCATTACACCTTTTTACATCATCAAAACTAAACTAAACTATCAAACGAACACAACCACTATTTTTTAGCTGGCTTGTCACTTTTGCCAAAATATAAAAAATTGAAGAGTTGTTTTTTTTTATTTTTTTTATTTTTATAGCTACATTTACCACTCTACGAAGATTACATGGAAAGTTTTTTCAGTGTCATTTGCTTAAGGATTTTTTTGGTGTTAAGCTGTCTTTTTCATCCTTGTTCTTAGATATTTTTCAAAATATTTGGGTAAAAATCATAATTTTACCCAATTCTGATTCTTCTCTTCGAGACGAACCTATAATCACCAAAAGAATGACATAAATTAACAAATGAAAAAAATTAAAAATAAAATAAGGACAGAGTCAAAAAATTCTTAAGCCAATGACACTGAATTTGATGCTAAGTTTGGCACCAAGAATGACATTACCGAACTGTGGCACTTAATTTGGCACAAGATGGTGAGAGTTTTTTCACTCTTAAAAAGAAATTTGGCATGGGTGAATTTTTCTCCAACATACTACAATTAATTCTCAAACGAGAGATCAAACCGTTAAAGACAAAAAGAAAAGAAACATCATTATTTTAATTTTGTCAAGGTCGGAAACAATGTAAACTAGACTAAATATTTAGTCATTTCAATTTTAAACATCATTTAGGTATGTTAGTACGATATTTTATTGATAATCTGTTCAGCTGATGAACTGCTCATCAAAAAGTAGATAGGAAAACGTGTATTATCCAGGCAATTAATTACCACAATGTTTCCTTTGTTCAGACTCAAAAAGTCACAATTTAAGTATAAAAATTAGTCCCTGCGTATATATATATATATATATATATATATATATAGGAACCCCTTCCTATCCAAACCACTATTTACGGACCTAACGTCCGGACCTCCACCTTCCCAATTTTTTTTTGAAAATCTGAACCGTTAGATGTGTTTAAAACGTGTTTTTAAGGTCCAACGCGAAGATTTGGCAAAAAAATATACCCGGAAGGGCTTGATCGGGGCAGTTTTTCACAAAAACGCTATATACGATCCACTTCTAGTCCGGTCTTTCCGTTTCCGGTCCTCATGATCCAAATATTTTTTTGACGATCCGATCCGTCCAATGTGTTCAGAAGGTGTTTTCAAGGGTACATGCGGAAAATCTTCAAAAAAAAATACCGGGAAGTGCTTGATCCAAGCATTTTTTTCGCAAAAACTGTAAAAACCCTTGAAAACACCTTCTGAACACATTGGACGGATCGGATTTTCAAAAAAAAATTTGCAACACAAAAAAACCCCATTTTTTCTTAAATCCGGGAGGAGTGGATGTGAAGTTTTTCCTATATATATATATATATATATATATATATACGGGTACTCTCCAGTCAAGGATCCCGGATTTCCCGGATTGAAGCGTTTTGATGCTTTTAAAAAATGTTTTTGGGAAATCCGAGCTGTCCAATGTGTTCAAAAGGTGTTTTCCAAGGTTCATGTGGGAAATCTTCAAAAAAAAAATACCGGGAAGGGCTTGATCCACGCAATTTTTCGCAAAAACTGCATATTTACAGTTTTGCGAAAAACAGCGTGGATCAAGCCCTTCCCGGTATTTTTTTTTGAAGATTACCCGCTGGGACCTTGGAAAACACCTTTTGAACACATTTGACGGCTCGGATCATGAAAATTTGATCCGGAACTATGAGTTCCGGACCGAAGGGTCCCGGACTAGAGAGTTCCTCATATATATATAAATCAACTTGGGTCTTCAGCTCGAGTAATTAGTAGTTCGCGAGCACGCGACTATGTAGTTCTCTGGATCATTCTACATGTGAGGTTCATACACTTAGTTGTAAACCATTAAAAAATATGTGTATTGAAATATCCTGGAGTACTACGTGGTCGTGCTGCAGGAGCACTGAATATTTGGTTTGGTTGCTTGCCCATATATATTTGAGAAATTTTGGTTCGTCTTTGCCCAAAAAAAAAATAATAATAATGGAAAGGGACTTTAATTCCATTGCGTTTATGCCTACACATGGAGTGTATGGCTTCAAAACAAATTCAAATTTTTTTTTGAAGCTTAAAAAATAAGAAAGTATTTACACATGCGTATTCAAAACAAAATGTATGTATGAGTTTAATTTAAAACCTAACATATATTTGGATAAAATTCTTTTAAGAAATTATGATTAGAAACAATTTTTTTAGATCGAAAAAAGAAGTTATATAAAAGAATCTCGAAAGGGTACATCGAGAAGGGGGAAGGGACATCCAACCGAGGTTGAATGAAAGAAAAAAGAAAGGAGAAGATGAAAAACAAAGATTACAAGATAGCCGTTCAAACGAAAACCACCCAAAAGAGCCAAACCCAAAACCAAAAACAACTACCGCAACAGCCACCCGAATATCAGCCCCTAAAAGCCAAAAAAAAAAAAAAAAACACTTCCACCGAAAGGCATTACCAAAAACCGATTTTAACCATTGCCATGCCAAGACACTCACCATAAAAAACAAAAGGATCCTTTACTTCGCAATAGATTTCCTACCAATTCTAACCCTTCAATTGAAATCTTCCTCAATCAATTCTTTTAAGAGAGCTTCATTCCCTGGAAGAAGGTTAACATCGAGAGTTTTCACCTTGGCTAAAGAAACTGAAAATTCTTCCTCCACCCTATTTCCCATGCTATTTCTCTTGAGACAAGAGCTAGGGCTTGAACTCAGAATGTCAGCCGTCCCCCAAAGAGAGAGATTAATTTTTTTTTAAATTGGCCTTGTTCTTGAATGGATTTTATGAGATAAAATTAAATTTTGATAAAATGTAGTTTTGTTTAGAGGTGTGATAAAATGGCATTGTTTTCCCAATGAATTAAATATAGGGTTGATAAAGGTGTTTTGTAAATGATTTTGTCATAAAATCTATTGTTCATAAAATCTAGTTTTGCTAAAATCCGTTGAGAATGTTAGATTTTATCAAAACTAGATAAAATCCATTCAAGAACAAGGCTTGAGTTTGAAAGAGCATTCATCTCATACCATCATTCTACAGGGGTAAAATGGGTAACAAACACGTTTTGTTGACGATCTCATCGATCTCCGTTAATTAGTAACGGTCTCCTAATGACACGGGGGAATCTGCATCCGTGACGATAATTAGGCATTTTGGCCTAAAAAGTTAAAGCATGTTTTTTGCTTTTTGACTTATTAGGGGGAAAAGCAAAAAGTTTTTTTTTTTTTTGATTTATTTTGGCCTAAAATGTTGTATGAGTGAGTTACTTATTAGCTCAAAATAAATGACTTTTTGAAACTCAAAAAGCAAAAAATATGCTTAACTTTGTAGGTCAAAATAAGCCTCAAGCAGAGGAGAGATCAGTGCATTAATTTCTAAAACATGAGGGGAGGTTTATGTAATTGTCAGAAACCTTAGGGAGGTAAGTGAAATTCTTGGGTCTTCAATTCAGAGTTGAAAGGGTGGTTGCCCAAATCCATTAGGAAATACACATGGAATTTTAAACACGCATTTCTTTCATCTCTTTCTCTCTTCAATTTGGTTAAGGATAACTCACCAACCAGACCAATATTAGTTACATCTTCTCTTGACTACAAACACCTTCACACAAAATTATACTCAAAAACTGCGGCCATGACCAATGCAATGAGCAGCATCTTCTCCATTCTTTCTCACTTATATATAACTCCCAGTCCCACCCATTTCTCCCTATCTTCCTCTCAACACAAGAAAGCTCGAAACACAGCAGAAAAAAATGGCAACACCAGTATCTGTTTACTCATGGCCATCATCTTTCCAGTTGATGGTTCTTTTCGTTTTCTCGATTTTCAGCATCGGATTGCACGCGAGCGCCCCTCCTCTGACGCTGGATTACTACGTGTCGACGTGCCCTACTGCTCTCGCGATTGTGAGGCAGGAGATGGAGTGTGCTGTGCTGTCTGATCCGCGGAATGCCGCCTTGATACTCAGATTGCATTTCCATGACTGCTTTGTTCAGGTCAGCATTCTTTTTTTTTTTCCCTCTTTGCACTTGCAGTCTTGGTGGTTCAAAAGTACGTAGCATGTTTCAGCACCGGATTGTTTTGAGCAATCCGGTGAGGAATGAAATGATGGTTGTTTTGGTGGTTTAATGGAAGTGAAGAGAGATGAATAGGCAGAGAATTCTCTTTCGCATTTGATTCACGGAATAAGTAAAAAAAATGGTCTAGAGTACACCCATCCGGTCTAGTCTTCACGAGAGAGTGAAATGGATATACTCTAGTCCACTGCGGGTCTTACGATACTATAATGTCCTGATCTGTTCAACTTGTAAATTGTTGTCATATTTGTTTTCGAAATGAATGAGCCACATACATTTGAACGATCATACTTTTGTCGATTTTAACAAAGATACATGCAAGTACTACAATCAAATCACTCCTCTCTCTTTCTTTTCCAAATTTTCTTATCGTTTCTCACCTCATATGTTATAAAAATGGATACACAGGGATGCGACGCATCAGTTTTGCTAGATGATACGTACGGTCTACAAGGAGAAAAGACAGCTTCGATTAATTTTCATGCCCTGAAGGGTTTCAGAATACTCGATAGAATCAAGAACAAGATCGAGTCAGAGTGCCCTGGCACGGTGTCTTGTGCTGATATCCTCACTGTTGCTGCTAGAGATGCTGTCATTCTGGTATGCTAATTTAACCATTATCAAAATCAGTTGTAGTACTATAAACAGAACTGTACATATACAAATTCCACTGGTGAAAATCATCTACCGTATGATTAGTAGAATACAAAAAGTATGTATCACAAAATGTTATTTTTTCGGGTAGAGATTTGTCTCTTCATCCGGCTCCTGGAAGCAAAATCCTGACTTCGTTCTTGATTGAACTCGTGATGGGAACCCGTTATAGACCTCACAGTCCTAAACGACGAGGTGTAGTCCACGAGATAGTGACGTTTATTTACTTGAATGTTTCGCAGGTTGGTGGACCGTTTTGGGAAGTTCCTCTGGGAAGAAAGGACTCAAAAACTGCAGGCTATGCTCTTGTCAACACAAATCTACCCGGTTCAGATGACGGACTTCTCTCCATTATTTCAAAGTTTCTTTACCAAGGGCTCTCCGTCACTGATATGGTTGCCCTTTCTGGTGAGCAACCAGTCCAATCATAGTACAAGAAATTAATTAGTGCTTTCTAAAAATTGGATGAGTTCTTCCCAAGGTGTTAACGTTTGCTACAAATATTGTTAATGGCTATATGTTGGTCCACCTAAGGTTGAAATTTGGTGGGAGTCCTTGACTTCGACAGCCAAATTAATAACTCTGGCACCCAAGAAATTTTTAACAGGATGTTCAAAAATTACGTTAAATCTACTTAATCAGTCATATATACACAAATTTCGTGTACCAGTGTGAAGAATGCCACATGCACCCGAAAATACAAAAATATAGAAGATGTTACAATTATTCTCTCCCTGTTTATCTAAATGACTTCTGATAATGAATCATCTTGTTTTTTGAAGACGAACACGATAACATGAGACCGTAGTCAAAACAAAAAATCCCATGATCATACAGCATTATTCTTATCGTACTCGTTTTGACAATGTTGATTGTCTTTAGGGGCTCATACAATCGGCATGGCACGCTGCGTGAATTACCGGTCAAGAATATACGGAGATTTCGAAACAACTTCAGAGCTAGATCCATCTGCTGAGACTTATGTAAGCAACCTGAGATCAACTTGCCCTGCTGCAGGTAGAGGGGAGGACAATGAATCTGCTATGGACTATGTTACCCCTAACCTTTTTGACAATACCTACTACCATATACTGCTGAAAGGAGAGGGACTGTTGAACTCTGACCAGGAACTTTATTCTAGTGTGTTTGGAATGGAAACAAAGAAGCTTGTGCAGCAGTATGCCGAGAATGCGGTCGCGTTTTTCGAGCAGTTTTCGGAGTCTATGGTGAAATTGGGAAACATTACAAATCCAGACACTTATGTTGATGGAGAAGTGAGGAAGAATTGTAGGTTTGTGAACACATAGAGGGTGGAATTTGTTTGGTTAAAAGCATAATGTCAAGAAGTGAGAGTAACACAAAATTTATGTTATGGAGATGTTTGAAATTGTAAGTGTCCTTTTGGGTACATTTTTTATGTTGTTAGCATATTGTAACTTCAATTATTTTTCCTTTTGTGCAAGGAAAGTGCAATGAATGAAATTTATAGCCACCTTTTTTGTCAGATGGTTGCATGAGGCTTGAAATTCAAGATTAGACTCATTCCAATGTACAAGAGTTAAAGGGAACAACACGTTCATGTATAAGAATTTTTCTCGATGTCAAATATTAAAAGAACTACCTTCAAAGAGCTACAATATACTAGTATCACACATTTGACAAGGTTTCAAACTTCACTAACAATAATTAACAATACCGTCTTTAGCCGAGAAAAAAGAAACATATGAGGTTGAATTTGTTACTTAGAAGTTACTCCTTGGAGTGTTAGTTTGTCATGCTAAGAAAGGGTACAAATTTTTTTTACAAGAAGTTGTTTCTATTTGATTCTTTTTTATACAATGTGTGGTGATGGAAAAATGTAATGTGAAAATATAACACAAAATTAACCCCAAGCGGTTGGCAAAGTAGTCTTGCTTCGGAATTAGGAGTTTGCTCACACTTAAGGTCTCAAGTTCAATCCTCCTTGCCAGCAAATTCTTGGGGCCACTGGGTGTTATGCCTGGTCGGTACCTTCAAGACTCCAGAATTAGTCGAGATGCGTGCAAATTGGCTTGGACATCAGGTTATAAAAAAAGTTTAAAAAATAACACACAAAACTCGACCAGAATAATGAGACTATGAAAGGGTAAGCAGAGATGGTGTGTCATGATGTTTCAAAAGCAAGTAAAAAAGAAGAAAGCCCAAGAGGCCTGAGAGGTAAAAAGACCAATAGAAAGACTTAAATGATTGGGCCTGTTTTCTAGGCCCAAATCCAGTAGAAGCCCTTAAGAGTCTTGACCATCAGGTTAATCATTCAAAAGCTTTCGGATTATCATTTTTCCATTGGTAGCAACAGATTTTAGGAGCTGGACATAAACAACAGGGCCGGCCCAAGGAAGGGTTTGGAGTGCCCTAGACCTAATATAAAAATCGTACCCTAAGAGTACAACACTTAGATCATTTTTCCATCAACAATCACAATACAATAAAGAAAGTCAAAACAATATAAAGTCTAGCTAATCATTATATAATAACAGAAAAGTCAAAATACAAAGTCTTCATTTTAAATCGATACTATGTATAACTCATTTAGTCTTTCTTGTGACATGGTTGATCAAAGGTAAGATTTGATCAATTTCAACTTTGAAAAGCTTCTTTTCCCGTGGCAACGGTAACCGATAGTCAAAACATTACATGAATTTGAGAAAGAATACTCACTAAGAAATTCATATAAGTCAAATTGCTACAGCTGTCACAGATAACATTAGATGACTTAAAGAGGAAGGAATTACAAACCAACAGATTCATGCAATCTTTTGCTAATCCAACTAAAATACAAACGCAATTCAAAAGAATTATTGTGAAATATAACCAATTAATTAATCTAACACTAGCAGACACTGAATCTACTATAAATTTAGTATAAAGAATTATACGTCGCCCTCTTTAGTCTTTTTGTAATATTTATTAGTTTGAATTTATTTGAGACGAAACTTAGTTATCTTTCTAAAATCAATTAATGCTGCATTTTGGGTCTAAAGTTAAATTTGTAAGTGCTAAAGGGGACTCATACGGGTCAACAGACAATTAACAGACTGAATTAGCCAGTACAAAGGCTGTACCTTCAGTTAATTTTGGTTGTGTTTTTTGTATTCCTATTTGTAATTTGTTATCTTCAGCTGTAGTTGTTTGTACTCGGTGGTTTTGATCTAATGAATTCTATCTCTTCATAAAAAAAAAAAAACTAATCATTCACTATTAAACAAAGCCCTATCGTGACTATTAATTAAAAGTCTAATAAACTAATCAAACAATCAAAGCTCTCCTCCATTAAAATAACAAATTGGACTCTTTAAGAAACTACGCACGAAGCAGCCAAATACATTTAGTGGAAAGACGCGCGATCAAGATCATTGGGTGCGGTGTACGTGTGACTCGGCAGGTGATACTTAGAGCGTTGTGAGGATTTACATCGTTTGAATAGATATATCTGTAACTGCACAATGAGTATAGTGATTTTGATTCCTTCCATGGGTTTTTACCCATTTAGGGTTTTCCACGTATATCTCTGTGTTGTGGGTTTTGACTGCTTGCGTGAATCTTTGCTAGTAGTATTAACTGGTGATTTGCATTCATACTGTTAGGGTTTTTACGGATTATTAGGGAACCCTGATTTTTCATGGACCCTCCACATAGTTGATTAAATATGACAATTCCCGCTTTTTCTTCACATTTTTATTTAATGTGGATGAAGCCTTTTAAAAATGTGCGGGCTCAGGTCCAAAATAAATAATATCGTGTTACATGAGAGGTGGGCTAGTCCAACATTAAAAGTAGGGTTGGGCATTCCATCCGCCCTGTCCGAATCCGATCCGATCCCCGATCCGAACGGATCGGCAATATGGAGATCTGTTTGGAGATTGGATAGGATATGGGGATTTTTTTTGAAAATGTTTGGGGATTGGATAGGGGGTGGAGATAGGCATGTCCCCGCCCCGCTCCACCCCGTCCCCGATCTGCCCCGTCCCCGAATCCCCGAAATATAGGGGTCTATTTATGAATTATGAAACTTTGGGGTCTCACTGAATTTTCTTCAAATATATGGCTTTAGCAAGTGGAATGAGTTTTTTTTTGCAAGGCAAAGAAATTTTATTAATCAAAGAAACGCGAGTTACAATGATTAAAAGGAACCAAGATAGCGGCATCACAACGCAAGAGAGCATCCTAACCAGGTTGGCATCCACTCAAGCGACAATCATTTGCCACTTGGACCCAAGAGATTGATAAGACATCAACCGAAAAATAAATACACAGAACTACAGTAACCAACCCTGATTCAGAAGATAAAAAAGACAGCCCAGCTCCCTTCCATGATGTAGAGCATCAGTACCTCACATAAAAACATGGAGAATCTCCAGCATGTAGCAGCAAACCATTGATAGTAGCAATAAAGAAGGGCAAAACTCCAGCAAGACAAGTGATGGGCAAACAACATTGGGGCAGCAGCAGCAAAATATGATATCCAATATAAACCAAATCAACATGGTAGCAACTCCAGAATGATCAAAACTTCAGAAACTCCAGAAATGGCAGCAGCATCAAGTGGGAACTCCAAAGACAAAACAACATCATAGAAACATGTTTTAGCGTGACATGTATTTCCCAATCATTAGAAACATGTTTTTCTAATGATTTTTGGTTTTTTTCTTCGCTTAGGTATATATTTTCCTGTGACTGGAACCTAATTAATTCCATCAAGTAAAAGCCAATTGAAACAAGTCAAAGTACATATCAATAGATGTGGCCCATTTTAGTTTCCATCTTCGCGAACATCTCATTTTAAAAAATTTGGAGGGTTTTGAGAATGTAAACATAATGGAAAACATGGCCTTCTAAATTCTAATGATGTTTTCCAACTGGTGGGAGTTCGGAATTCACAATGTTATATGTTGGGCTGCCTGTTATTTTGTTCGGAATTCACACTTGATTTTAGGGAAAATGATTTGTAATGGGGCTTCTATAACTATTTACTTGTTACTCTAGGGAAAATGATTGGATCCCCGAAATCCCCGTGGGGATCCCCGTTCCCCGTTTGGAGCGGGGATGGAGGATAAAAATAAATCCCCGTTGGAGATTGGATAGGGGATGGATATGAGTAAGGGGTTTGGGGATTGGGGGTGGAGATAGTAGTCTCCGGCCCCGATCCGTCCCCATGCCCATCCCTAATTAAAAGTGCCCTTGGTACTACTTTTTTTTTTTTTTTTTTCAGAGGCATAGAGGTGGGGACATATTTTATCATGAGGCCATATGGTGGTTGACAAATATTCTTCATAAACGGGTAAAGTCAACTCAGGGCCCTCTTTTCCAATAACATCACGTTGAATTGTTCCTTCTACAACTAGGTCACACCCAGTGGCAGAGCCACATGGTGGGTGATGGGTTAGGTGTCCCTACCGGGTGGGCATCCGTCAAATTTTCAGGTAACAGGACAGGTTCGGTGGAAAATTAGAAAAATTGATCGGGCTTGATCGGGTACAGTTCTGGTTGATGTTACACCGCCTCCATTACCTGTCTCGAACCCGTCTCAATTTTTTTTTACATTTGATGTTATAGTTTATCCTAATATTTTTATCATTACTCTTGCAGGAAAAATTCCCACGATCGTAAACCCAGTGGACTGACAATAGCAAGACCATTTGTGTAATTCACATATATACTCTTATCTCCTTCTAATTATAATAAAGAAAAAAATTGGTCCTTGTACCATCACCAAGCAGCAGAGAGAGCAAACCAACTGTCTTGATTGGCTACTTGAATACTACTATCATTTTCACATTTACCAATCATAAATTTCAACTGTGCTTCCCTATCCATTGGAAATAGTATTTCCATTCATAATTGTTCCCACTTTTGCTTTAACATTTTCTTTGGTCTTGATTTTTCTTAAAAGCATTACTAATTCTAGAAACCACACAAGTTGACCATTTAAAAAGTGCATGCATACAGTTAATATGTTGTATAGGGTAATGGGAAGAACTCATTTTTGAAAAATTCTAGTCAATCCATATTTTTTTTTGACTGGTTCTATGGTCAATTTATGTGTCTGTAGAATTATGCTTGGTTGAGAGGGAAAGAGATTGATGGAGACATTGATGATGCCATGGAGTGGTTGGTTAATTGAGAAGAATTCTGTGTCTTTCAGGAATCTTAGAAGTATGTAACCTAGGGCTAGGAGTATGTATTCCACCAACAGAGTCCTTCTTTTTCAAAATACAACTGAAAAAAGACATAATACACACAAGAAAACAGATAACATGATCGAAACAAATGAAGAATACATCCAGCACTAAATTGGTCCGGCGGTCTGGGAAGCTGCATGCAAAATGTTAGAGAGCAACTGCAACGGTAGTTCCACTATTGACGAAGCTTCCATACAGAAATTAACCGATACAGTCTTGAATTATTCCTTAGTCCAGCGCCAATTGACGGCATTCTTAATTTTCACTTGGGTCAACCGCATCGATGTAATTCATCGGTTGACTTTTGGTCGGTGTTACAATATATATAATTAATCACTTGTATCTAAGACTCAAAACAATTTCCCATTCTTCTAGTTTAGGAAATTTGCCTGGAATATTGGCATTTGCCTAATTGTATTGAAGACTAATACCAGATGTCCCATTCTTTTGCTTTTGGAAAGCACTGTCCTTTCATTTTCCATACATTCCGATTTCCATCTTGGCAAAGTAAGAACATATTCGATATACCCAATCTATCATCAAACATGACAATTTGCCCATTTATCTTTACTGTCATTTGTTGGAAACCAAAAACCAATTAAGAAAGCAGCAGATTTTAGATAAATGCGTTTTGCTTTCGTTATACGACTTACGTGCATGGAGGATAAGTTAAATAAGTCCATTTTGTGCCACCGTTTAATTTGTCAAAAATATGGTGAAGGCTCCTAATTACATAAAGATTATGCCAAATTGTTAGAAGATCATTAACGTTAAAAAAGGAAAAGCCATATGGTATAGATGTTGGGATTATTGTAGATTAAATTCTTACACGAACTTATAATGATACAAGTGTTGGAAAAATGAAAGTTTTGTTCAAATATTTTGGTGAGCCTAAATATGAACAAAATTCATTTTTTTTAGATGAATGAGAATTGTCTCATTGTGGGAATAAAAAACAGCAAAGTTAAGTGGAAAAATGCGCGCATGCTCGCCGTCGCCGAACACCTAGACGTGACCGGGACTCAGTATTTGTGGACCCGCGACTTGCGGCACGAGGGCTTTGGTTTGTCTTGGAATGGTTCGGGTTTTGAGGCCACGTAGTGGCATCACACCAACAACATTATGGGGTCATAAACTTGTAAGGATGGTGTCATCCAACAGTTACACCCATGGATTAATTGTGATATTAGTCACGAAATGAATTTCCACTTTAAATGGTTGTATTGAAGGCTGCGGTTTTCTCAGCTCTAAGGCTGCCCTTGCATGTATAAATTGGTTTCCTCTGTTATGTTTTGATAGAGGAGAAAACAAAACACCAAAAAAAAAAAAAAAAAAACACACACACACACACAGCTTCACAAGGTCTATTTTTGGTCAGTAGGAGATGTTAGTTTTGTTGGCGTTTTTCGGGTTATGTCAAGCCTTTCGGTGTATGTAATTTGCTTATGGAGTTTTGGGAGGTAGAGTGCTTAGGGCTTGAGTCTAGATGCTCCATTCGAGAGATTACAAGCTTCATGATCAAGCCAATGCCTTGTCAAGTGTTTCAAAGCTCAATCTGGGAAGGTATACTCATGCATGTCATATTTGCATTAGTTTTAATCATCATGGTTTAGGCCATATGAGTTTTAATTAGTCAATTGCATTGATACACTTCATAAATCATTATTTTGTGAAAGGCATTTGAATTCTAGTCTTTTGAATCCCTCATAGCGTTTGAAAAGCGTTTACATGCTAGTCTGTGTTCCTTTAGTGACTGATGAGCGCACAATGCGTTTACACGCGTCTGGTAGCCCGTTTTAATGACGTGTCATGTTTTGAGAGGCTCATATGAGGGTTGCGAATTTGTGCATTATATAAACTCTTTTTCTCTCATTTTAGGGTAAGACATTTATTGGTAAAATCAGCCCCCCTTTTTAGAGAGAGAAAGTCCCATCTTTTCTCCATCCCTTCTCTCTTTTGTGAACTTGATGTTCTTGATGATTTGAGCTTGCTCTTCTCATCTTTCTTCAATCTAGAGTCTTCCTCTCCATGGATCCACTCTAGATTGATTTTAGTTTTCAAAAATTTTCATAAAAATTCAATCTTTTTCATACATCATGTTGTGTTGCCTTGTTTCTACGTGAGCCGGTTGGACCGGTGCCGAGTTGACTTGGAAATCAAGACGGGTGTGCTTGTGGAGTCCATGGAATCAAAGAGGGGTACGGGGTACTACATCAAGAATTGGAGCTAGGTGTCACAAGGGGCTTGTTGGGTAATTCCTAATCTCGTTAATTCTTGTAAACCTTTTGATTTATAGAATGCATAAGTAGGACTAGGCCGTGGTTTTATGCTTAGGGTGTTTAGACCCTAAGTAGTTTCCACGTATATCATGTGTTTTGTCTCATTAGTTTAATTACTCTATATTGAACTTGTTGAGTTGTTTGATTTGCCATGGTAAATGATTAAATTGGTTGAAATCGAAGTGGTTTATTTTTAAAGTGGTCGTCCTATTCACCCCCCTCTAGGACTTGTAGGGCTTTGCATAATTTCAGGAGAGAGTACAGGTACTTGTTTGTTCGACAGAGTAGTTGAGTTGGTGTTACTCCGATTGTTTGGACCGTTGTATCCTGGGAAGCAGACGCCGATCAAAACCTCCAACACCTCCGGGAGGCAGTGACTATTTGCTTAAGGAAACTGTGGGTTTACACGGGCCTCGATTCGTTTATTGTTTTTTACAGTTTCTGGGTTTCCGCTTAATTTCATATTATGTTATTTTGTGTTCTTGTTCATTCCAGAAATAATATTTTCGATCACGGTTTTGTTTAGTTTTCTGGTACTGTTTTTCCTACAACAAGATGATATCATCCACTTGTAAAAAAGAGCTCCTTGTTAAAAAATTCTCTCACACACATGTACCTTGTTGGTACAGAGTAACTATCTTCATTTGGTATGTTCACAAACAAGATAGCAAGAAAAAGTTGAATTTTTCGTTGCCTATCTTACAATGTGGATGTCTTCTAATTTTGAGCATTTTTCTGATATCCAAACACGAACTCCTAGGATTGAATGAGTTTTTTTAGTGACGAGTGGGTACCATGTGGTACCCACGCCCGCACATTTGGCTGTCCGTTTTGGTTTGGATTGTTCGAATTTGGAGAAAGAAACATGAGAAGAGAAAGGGGAGAGAGGGGAGGAAAGAGAGGTTTCGATCCGAGCCGTCCAATACACTTTTGGATGGCCCGAAAGCAACATTCGGGTACCACGTGGCCAAGTATCCACCCAGTACCCAAATTTTTTTCCCTAGAAGTGTTATTGTAATCCACAAAATGGGTGGACCCTCCAGATTGATTGTTTGAAATTGAATATGGTAAATAAATGTTTCCCACTTTTGCTTCACCCTTTTCTTTAATCTTCCGGAAGCAGGACTTTTCCAAAACTACCAATAGTACCAGTGGTTTTACCTAGTCAATTGCTTGATGAGATAAGATATGCCAAAATTTTTATATATTGGTCAATTTTACAAATTCTGGTGTTTGGCCCAATTGTTATGTAGCAGGTTGAGGGTTCGACTCTTATAGACAGGAGGTTGGCCCTCCTAGTAATCTAATTAACACAATAACACATAAATATTCCTATCGTCTGATTATCAAAACAAAAATTCTACTCTAGCCAAAAAAAAAACCCATCAATGTACGAGACAAGGAAATCGGATTCAGGTTGTATTTTTAAAAAGGTTGTATTTTTAAAAAGGTAAATAGCAAAAACACACCCTCATCTATTACCCTTTTGCAGGGACACCCACTCGTCTATAAAACTCAGTACTCACACTCCTTCATCTATGAACCGTTAACAGGAACACCCCTTTCGCGTCATTTCCGTCCAAATCCTTAACAGAATTGGATATAATTACGTGATTGTCCCCTCTCTTATTAGGGCAAACACCAATACTTTCCATCTCTCCTCCAATTCGAACAAACTCCATCGAAAAATGTAAGTCTGCATTTTTTTGGGGTCTGCATAAAATCAGATTTACATTATATTGGACAAACAATAAAGTAGAAGAGTAGAATAGAGTTGTTGGTGTTCTTTAACCTTGTAGTTAACACACCCTAAAAATCTCCTCCCGGGGTTTGCTATGGATTTTGATGTGTGGATGGGTGCTGGCATTCCACAATAACAAGTGGGCCAGTGGGGTAGTCCTCTTTGGTTCTGCTTAAACCAGTGGAATCCATGAAAGCCATTTAAGATCAGAGAGAGAGAGAGAGAGAGATAGACTTTTGCCCAAAATCTGTTATGTAGATTTCTGCTCACAAGTAGCACTCGTTATCGTCGTTATAATTAAGATGTAACCAGTTGGTTTGTGGATTCTGTAATTCAAAAAAAAAAAAAAAAAGAAACACTACAAGATTTGGTTATCTTGTATACTTTATTTTTCACAATTACTGACAAAAAGTCTAACTTTGTGGCAAAGTTGCCAATACAAATTTTATTTCTTATCCAAATGGTGAGGAACTTTCGATTAAAAATAAAGGGAAAGTGTGGATGTCTTCTTCTCTTTTTGATGTCTTCATCTCTTACAAGCCCCAAAATATGTGATGGACCCTCCACATATAGTTGATTAAATTTGACAATTCCCGCTTTTTCTTCACATTTTTTATTTGGTCTTTTTGAGGGACAATTCTAATTTTTGAGTCTTCATATTTGGGTGTTTACGATTCTTTCACTAATTTTTGAGGGACAATTCTACCGTCGTCCTTTAGTGTCCAATGAGCAAAATATCAAAAAGAAGTTAAATTAGTAGCATGTTACGGGATAAAGACTAATGGGAAGTGGGGGCGTGCTATGTAGTTATGTGATGTGCGATCATGATTGCCCAAACGTGTTATCAATCGTCCGGATTTTTTGAAACGTTCACGCGAATAGTTTTACTGTTCGCACGATCAGTTTCAAAAAATTCGGACCACAGATTTTCGAGAAGGAAGGGCAAAATAGCACAGCACGCTACATAGTACACCGTTGCGCAGCACGCTTCCGGATCCAGACTGATGATATGTTGATTTAAGTGCCCAAGAACATTTTTTTTAAGAGATATAGAGAGAGGCGGGGGACATATTTTATCATGAGGGCATATGGTGGTTGACAAATATTCTTCATAAACGGGTAAAGTCAACTCAGGGCCCTATTTTCCAATAACATCACGTTGAATTGTTCCTTCTACGACTAGGTCACACCCAGTGGCAGAGCCACATGGTGGGTGATGGGTTAGGTGTCCCTACCGGGTGGGCATCCGTCAAATTTTCAGGTAACAGGACGGTTCGGTGGAAAATTAGAAAAATTGATCGGACTCGATCGGGTACAGTTCTGGTTGATGTTACACTGCCTCCATTACTTGTCTCGAACCCGTCTCAAAATCTTTGTTTACTTGTACTTCCCTTTTAACGGGATCATCAATTAGGCTTTGTGCATGTAATTCTGGGCTTATTTCCAATTTGGTATAAGAAAAATGCTAAAAAAAAGTCTAGTGGGCTTATGTTAGGGAAAATACTCTTGCATGGATAAATTAAGTCTTGCACACAAGAATTGCTGCGCACTGTCACATCATTTGGAATCTTTGAAGACTCTTACTTACAGCAGGGGCGGACGCAGGATTTATCATTAGGGGGGTCAAGAATCTACAATATTTAGTCTATTCGTTTCATTTTGATGGTTCCCTATAAAGTTACATGCAAATTTTCAACACATTTGGGGCAAGTGAATTGTTTGTAAGGCAAGGAACACAATGTAAAGACAACAATATATACTCCCGTGGGGGCAAAATTGCAAAAATAACCAAAAAAATATGCCTATCCCAGGGAGGATTTCCGGCTCAGGGGGGTCGGCTGCCCCCCTTGCCCCTACATGGGGCCGCCCCTGTCTTACAGGGAAGAGTAAATTCTTGCACGCAAGTTTTTCCACTATCGTAAGCCCTTACAATAGCAAGACCATTGGTATAATTCACATACTTTTATCTCCTGCTAATTATAATAAAGAAAAAAAAAATTTGTTCTCTGTATCATCATCACCAAGCAGCAGAGAGAGCAAACTACTTGACTATCATTTTCACATTTACCAATCATAAATTTCAACTGTGCTTCCCTATCCATTCGAAATAGTATTCCCAGCAGACAGTCATTGTCCAGGCATACCCATTTATAATTGTTCCCACTTTTGCTTCAACATTTTCTTTGGGCTTGGTTTTTCATAAAAGCACTACTAATTCTAGAAACCACACAAGTTGACCATTTAAAAAGTTCATGCATACAGTTAATATGTTGTATATATAGGGTATGGGAAGAACTCATTTTTGAAAAATTCTGGTCAATCCATATTTTTTTTGTGACTGGTTCTATAGTCAATTTATGTGTCTATAGAATTATGCTGTTGTTGAGAGAGAAAGAGATTGATGGAGACATTGATGATGCCATGGAGTGGTTGGTCAATTGAGAAGAATTCTTTGTCTTTCAGGAATCTTAGAAGTATGTAACCTAGGAGTATGTATTCCACCAATAAACCTTTTTAAAAAAAATACAACCGAAGAAAGACATAATGTACAGAAGCAAGATGATAACACAACCGAAACAAATGAAGAATACACCCAACACTAAATTGATCTAGCGATCTGGGAAGCTGCATGCAAAATGTCAAAGATCAACTGTAACGGTAGTTCCACTATTGACGAGGCTTCCATACAGTAATTAACCGATACAGTCTTGAATTATTCCTTAGTCCAGCGCCAATTGACGGCATTCTTAATTTTCACTTGGGTCAACCGCATCGATGTAATTCATCGGTTGACTTTTTGTTGGTGTTACAATGTAGTATATAATTAAGCACTTGTATCTAAGACTCAAACCCTTTCTTCTAGTTTAGGGAATTTGCCTGGATTGGCATTTGGCTAATTGTATTAAGGACTACGGCCAATGTTCCATTCTTTTGCTTTTGGAAAGCACTGTCCTATCATTTTCCATACATTCCAATTTCCACTTTGGCAAAGTAAGAACATATTCGATATACCCATATATCTATCATCAAACATGACAATTTGTGTTGGAATTTTGTGAATGAAACCTGGGGCACTCGGAGGGTCTCCCGAGGCAACCGAGTCCACCCCACGGATTCATAAAGTCTACGCAACTCCCCTCATGAAAGAGGAGATAATGGCAGCATAATTCCTATTCATTTTCGGATTCAAGGATGGGGTTTCATATTCGAAATTGAATTGCTATTCATTGGCTGTTTCATTTGGTGGAATGAATTCAGAATTCATTGGCAGATTCATTGCAGAATTCATTCCCGTATTTATGTTTTCAGCTCCTCCAAACAGCTATATATTGATAGCTCTGCCTTTGGTTCAACACCAGAAATTCGAGCAATACAATACATTACAGAAGGTTATTTTTGAGAGAGAGAGGCAGACAAGAGTTTTAGTTCGCCAAGGCATCCAACGGCGGTGTTCCGGTGGTCGTGGTTCTAGCCGTTTTATCCTGGGACGAAGACGTCGGTTCATCCTACAACACCCACGGTAGGCGGCGAATCTTTGTTAAGGAGAGTGTGGTTGCACACGACTCGGCGTTCAATCTATTGTTTGTATCTCTGTTTCCATATTCTGTTAATTTCGGTTATTGTAAATTTCCATTGTATTCTGTTTTATTATATATCGAATGAATTGTTATTTGGAATCTGGATTGCCGCTGTAATTTTATCCAACAATTTGCACATTTATCTTTACTGTCATTTGTTGGAAACCAAAAACCAATTAAGAAAGCAGCAGATTTTAGATAAATGCGTTTTGCTTTCGTTATACGACTTATGTGAATGGAGGATAAGTTAAATAAGTCCATTTTGTGCCACCGTTTAATTTGTCAAAAATATGGCGAAAGCTCCTAATTACATAAAGATTGTGCCAAATTTTTAAAAGATCATTGACGTTAAAAGGAGGAAAAGCTCTATGGTATGGATGTTCGGACTTGGGAAATGACCAAAAACATGGTTTTTAAAAGTAAATATTCCGATTTCATGACAAGGTTTTTGGAAATTACCAAAAACATGACAAGTAAAAAAATAATTCCACATACATGGTACCAACAAATTACAGGTCCAAAATATCCTTCTCATTTTTGAAGCCTAACACACACATCCCCTTCCCATTGTTCCTGGAAATATTAGCTACCAGAGTTGCACCGTGCATGCAACAACATTGCCAGTGTAATATCAAATCAAATATTTTTGGACGGACAATCTCAAAATTGCATTGTGCATGCAACAACATTGCACTGTAAATGAAAACCCTTGCACCTTGCAACAAAAGAATTGCACTCATGTTAGTCCAATTTGCCTTGCCAGTGTAATATCAAATCAAATATTTTTTGACGGACAATCTCAAAATTGCACTATGCAAGCACCAATATTGCACTGTAAATGAAAACTTTTGCACCTTGCAACAAAAGAATTGCACTCATGTTAGTCCAACTTGCCTTGCCAATGTGAGATCAAATCAAATCTTTTTGGATGGACAATCTCAAAATTGCACCTTGCATGCAACAATATTGCACTGTAAATGAAAACTCTTGCACCATGCAATAAAAGCACTGTACTCACGTTAGTCAAACTGGTCTTGCCAGTGTGAGATCAAATTGAATCTTTTTGGACGAACAATCTCAAAATTGCACTGTAACTGAACTAACATTGCACCTTGTATGAACTAACATTGCACCTTATATCAAAATCATTGCACTTGGGGTTTTGTATGATTTGGGGAAAAAAAAAACACTCAGGGATATTTTGGGCAGTGTAATGATAATATGCCATGGATTTGGAATTATTTTTCTCCGTGTCATGTATTGGTCATTTCCGAAACCATGATCATGAAATCGTCATTTTTTGTCCTCCTTGCCATGTTTTGGTCATTTTCCCGGAATGATACGAGATGATGTCATCCACTTGTAAAAAAGAGCTGCTAGTTAAAAAATTCTCTCACATACATGTACCTTGGTGGTACATACTCCTTCCGTCCCTTTTTAAATGATCATTATCAAAAAAATTTGGGTGTTGGCTACATATCACGCGGTGGTATCTAGTGTGCATCTCGGCCGTCTGAAATATTTTTGGACAGTCCGAATTTTAAATTCACTTTTACCGAAGTGTTTTGGACCGCTGTGATAGGGTGTTACGGGTACCACGTCAGACACCACATGGTACCCTACACGCACCCAACACCCAAGTTTTTCTCGATTGTTTGAATATGTTAAATCTAAATGTTTCCCACTTTTGCTTCACCCTTTTCTTTGATCTTCCGGAAGCAGGACTTTTCCAAAATTGCCTATCGTACCAGTGGTTTTACCAAGTCAAGTGCACGGTGAGATAAGATATGCCAAATTTTTTATATATTGGTCAAAATTTTACAAATTTTGGTATTTGGGCCTATGGTTATGTAGTAGGTCGAGGGTTCGACTCTTGTAGATAGGAGGTTGACCCTCCTAGTAATGTAATTGACACATATAAATATTCCTATCGTCTGATTATCAAATAAAAAATTCTACTTTAGACAAAAAAAAAAAAAAAACCCATTAATGTACGAGACAAGGAAATCAGGTTCAGAATCAACCATGTAAATTCACTTCTCAATTTATTTTTTTTCCGAATAAACACATTAGGAAAAGATGATATTATAGAAAATTAACTCGTAGGAGGAAAACAAAATTAAATCTCTCTGTACACTTGTAATTTCAGTAGTAGTATGACATAGCATGAAGCATTAACGCGACACGAATCGAAAGACAGATGAAATATGACATAATATGTAAAAAAACAAACGGTATGTAAAAAAACAAACGGGTTAGGTCATATTACCGTCAAAAAGCTAGATTAAGATTAAGAGAATCTTAAATGACTCAAATGGTAATAGATGTGCCCATTGGTTTGCTCCTAAAACTAGCTCCAGATCCCTTCACCCGTTTCATCATGTAATTTCCCTTTTGATCTCAGTAATTTTATCCGTTTGAAGTTTTTAATATAATGAATCGCTCTTCGGAAGAAAATTAACGCAAATCTAACACATACTAATATTATATCGCACGTTTGATTATGTAGCGGCCGGGTTCATAGGGGTCAGCAAAGGCCCCTCTCCGCATCACGAAGAGCTAAAAGGGTCCCTGTCTCAGAATCTGCACATCTGAATGCAGATCGATCCATCTCGATGGTGCCGATCCTACGGTGCTCTCGGCGGAGGGCGCGGATGTACGGTTCTGGACGAATATAGATTTGAACGGTGTCTGCCGAACGGTCAGGTGCCGAGGACATGATGATAGGCGCGCAATATCTCAAGATATAAGCGCCTGAGTAGGGCAAATTAGCGCATTAGAGGCGCGTTTTATTTCATTTTCCACTTGATTCGGTGTATGTCTTGTTTTTGGTGTTTTGTGTTTATTTTGTAGGAACCGGGCCAAAAGGAGCACGGGAAGAAGACACAAGGCATCGGGCATGTGGGGAACCGGTGGGACCCAAAGCAAGGACGACCAGAAGCTGAAAAAGTCAACTTTGAGCACCGGTATCGATACAGGACTTCTCCTGTATCGATACCCAAGCGTCATCTTGGAAACAGAACCAACGGGTATCGATACAGGACTTCTCCTGTATCGATACCGAGACCCTTATTTCGCCTGTTTGACTTTGCCACGTGTGTTGACTTCGGGGACATATTTATACCTCGTTTTTACTCCGAATTAGGGTTCGAAAAATACTTTAGATCTATTTTATTTTCGCAGCCGTTTTTCCTTGGAAGATTCTACGTTCCGGATTATTTTTGCATTGAAGTTTTGAAGTTTTTCCGCTGTTTCTCGCTTTGCTTCGGTAACGTTCCTGTTTATTTACTTTATTCTCAGTTCGCGGGGGTTTGTCCGCGTTCTGAGACTCGAATCTTTGTTCGAATTCGTATTCAAGTTATTAGCATGTTTAATTTCAGATTTATGTTATTCGTTCTAGATAATATGAGTGAGTAGTTTCCCAAGTATGGTCGCGGGGTGATTAACACGCCGTGGCCAGGGCTGGTTACGTTCATGCTCCGATTTTCACGATCAATCATGGTAAAAGCAATTTTAGGTTATTAAAGAACATTCGTTAGACGAATCCGGGCATCGTCGGAGCCCATGTAACGCGAGGTACGGGGGACCAAAACTTGTTCTTCGCTGTACATGGGTAAACGGCGACCGCGATGATTCGCATCTTTCGGGGTATCTTTCTCTCTGTAAAGTCAAATGTTTTGGAACAACGAATGGAGCATGAAATATCCGGACCTGGCCACCGGGTTATGAACCCTACGACCGTACTTCCTTTTTAATAATTTAATCAGAATCAATTTTTCTCTTAATTTAGCTAATTCACCAAACCAAATCAAAAAGGGTGGCCACCTAAGAGCCGTGTTAAACATTAGCATCCCGAGTTTTTAGTCAGCACTTTCCACCTTCTCTGTGGATTCGATTCCGGTCTTACCGGGTATTGTGCTACACTGATATCCGCCCTGCGCTTGGGGCAACCCAGTAATTTAGGTATAGGATTTCGGTCAAGCACATGACATTCTCTGCTAAGCTCTGAGATCACTCTCGGGGGCTCCGCCGAGTGACGTGCCGAATGCTCGAGAGGCCGAGCCACTCGCGTACCGAGTCGGTTGACTTCGGCCACGCGTGGGGCTCGGGAATACTTGATTCGGCGGTGGCGTATTGGGCACGATACACACTCCACGATGGAGCATTAAATGCGGCAGTTGCCTACTCTGCCACCGCCGCCTGCAGGATCACATGGGCGATGGGGAATGTCTCGAGGTGATTTGACTACTCGAGCCCACGTGTCGTGACGTCGGCCGAGATATGGCGTCTGTGGCAGAGATGAAGGTCACATCAATTGTCATTCCGAGCGCGAATGACGGGCGCATGAGGGGCACCGAGCGCGTAGGACACACGCCCCCACTGCCTATAAATACTCCACTACAACTACCACAAAGGCGATCTCTCTCTCTCTCTCTCCTCATTTACTACCCTTTTAACTCCACTTCTCTCTCTAGATTTCCGGTGAACGTTTTCTCCCTCCGGTGACTGACTTGTTTGTCGGAGTGCCTTCCCGGACCACCACCGTCCGGGCTTGGCACTAACGCGGTTGTCTACGTGTGCAGGTTGCTCTCTCAGGCGGGCAGCTAGGGTTCAGGCGTAGCTTGTTCTCTCCACCACCTTTCACACCCATTCAGAGGGTCCAAAGAGCTCACTCCTCACTCCGGCGAAAAGCACTCCCACAGATTATCAAATCAAAAATTCTAGTCTAGCGACAAAAAAAAAAAACATTAATTGTACGAGGCAAGGAAATCAGATTCAGAATCAACCATGTAAATTACATAATTACACATAGGTTCTATTTTTTGAATTCACTTCTCAAAAAATTAGCATGTCGATCCATACATTACTCTCTGGTTGATTTCTGTTTCTTTTCTTTTTTTTTATCTGAAAAAAACAATCATTTATGTATGCATAATTTGTGTTACTTTTAAAATTATGTATGCATTCATAGAGGAACTCTCTAGTCCGGGACCCTTGGGTCCGGATCTCATAGTTCCGGATCAAATTTTGACGATCCGAGCCGTCCAATGTGTTCAAAAGGTGATTTCCAAGGCCCATGCGGGAAATCTTCAAAAAAAAATACCGGGAAGGGCTTGATCCACGCAATTTTGTAAATATGCAGTTTTTGCGAAAAACTGCGTGGATCAAGCCCTTCCCGGTATTTTTTTGAAGATTTCGATGGGCCTTGGAAAACACCTTTTGAACACATTGACGGCTGATTTCCCAAAACAATTGGGAAAAACATCAAAACGCTTCGTCCGGGAAATCCGGATCCTTGATAGGATCTCCGGCATTCATTCATATATATATATATATATATATATATATATATATATATACACCGCGATCTCACAAGGATCCCGGATTTCCCGGACCGCGTTTTGATGCTTTTCCCAATTGTTTTTGGGAAATCAACCATCAATGTGTTCAAAGGTGTTTTCCAAGGCCACGCTGGAAATCTTCAAAAAAAAATACCGGGAAGGGCTTGATCCAAGCGGTTTTTCGCAAAAACCGCATATTTACAGCTTTTGCGAAAACCGCTTGGATCAAGCCCTTCCCGGTATTTTTTTGAAGATTTCCAGCGTGGGCCTTGGAAAACACCTTTTGAACACATTGACGGCTTTCGATCGTCAAAAATCGGGAAGGTCGGGAAGGTGGATGGAGTCCCGGATCCGGGACTCCCGGACTAGATAAGGAGTATATATATATATATATATATATATAGAGAGAGAGAGAGAGAGAGAGAGAGAGAGAGAGAGAGAGAGAGAGAGAGAGAGAGAGAGAGAGAGAGAGGCATTTGATGATGAGGGCCATGTTAGTTTGTTGACAAGAATTCTTCAAGAATCTTGAAAGTCCACTGATCACAACCCAATAGTCCAACAACTAGAATTGTTTTTTTGGGTAATTAACAACTACTAGAATTGTTGAATTGTTCTAACGTACCATTCATCAAGCAGTAGGGCGAGCAAGCTAGTTTCCCTGATTGGCTACTTGAATATCAAAGTACAATCAAGGCCAATTCTCCCTTTCTTTTCCTTTTGGACAGCATTGTCCCTGTTATATTACGCGGGCATGGCTGTGTACCCATTACTGGAAAACCCCAAAAAACAAAAAGCAAGGGAATCTAAGAAAAAGAAAAAGAAAGGATAACATGAAGAAACTCTCAGATTTAAAATCGAGAGAGAAAATTCATAATTGGCAATGAGGGATTACTTAAAATGATAGAAACCATAAGTAAGGAAGAAGAAAAACATTCATTGAAGGTAAAGCCATGCTCTCCCGCCCGAATTGGGGACTCTGACGTCGCAGGGATTACAGGGCCTGCCGACCCGATCTCCGCCGTCCAAATGTGGGTTGGATGGCCTAAATTTGAGGCGTGCCGAAGGGTGTTTTGGGTATTTTAACTCCCCTCAATTCTGGGCCGTCCAAAACACGTTTGGACGGCCGAGATCCATCGGCAAGCCCTGCCAAGCTATCCCTAAGGGACGGCAGAGTCCCTAGATCCTCTCCCGCCACCCATAAGGGTGGTGAAAAACCCTAAGGGAAGGAAGGAAAAGGAAGAGGCAGGGATGGAGTCAGGGAGGGGTCAGTAGAGGCGGTCGCCCCCAAAAAAAAAAAAAAACCTCTAGTTTTATAAAAAAAGAAGCAATCAACTCTCTAGTATGCATTGATGCGCTGTGTTGTAGTTTGGTGGTTTTTGTTTTCTACTAGTTGGTGCAGAGATAGGTAGTCGCTTGTGTTGTTTGTATTTAGTTTCAGGGGTATGCCCCATTAGACATGTCCTCTGTTTTGCTTATAAAATTTTATCCTTACTCAAAAAAACAAAAAACAAAAAATCCAACTTATCAATTTGATTAATATAATTCACTCGATTGGTTGGTAATTAGTTTATTACTCAGCCTATTGTCAATTGATTTACACCTTCGTGAAATCTCACATTTACCTTTTTCCCACCTCATTTAGGAGTCGTTCAAGATTTGCATCGATCTTTGCGCTACCCTTAAAGAATCATTTTTTCAACTAAATATTGGTCCGTAAATTTTCAAACGAGAGAAACAAAAATCTATTAAATGTCAATATTATATGACCATTTGATGATAATGCTCCAAAAATGTACCATATGATATTGGTGCAATTTGTTTGTTTTTCGACCCAAACACAAAAATGGCACTCTCATCCAAATGAATGATGCGCCGATGTTAGATTCGAACCTACATAAACCTAAGGCTGACAAATATTAAATGAAACTCTATAAAATTGCACATAAGAAGTTGAAATAATGGAGTAACATGTTTTGTTTACTATTTTGGAGTCAAATAATAAACAAACACACACACATGGACGTTAGCTTTTTAGAATAAGAAAAATTGATGGAGCTGAAATTTATTTTTACTTTTTTTTTGGTAAATCAGCTTGAAGCTGAAATTTTTTTGTTTTTGAATAAAGACATTAAGAAAAGATGATATGATAGATAATTAATGCAATGAATCACTCATTAGATGAAAAATGACGCAAATCTGACACGAATGTCACCAGTATTTGAATTGATATGTATGAGACAGTTCATTTTATTCAATTTTTAGAAGAAAATGAATAAAGTAAAACGCTAAACACAACTTTTAGAATGGTCAATAACGCGTAAGAAGTGGAGTACATTGATATATATATTAATACGAGTATAAAAATTAATATTAATATCCGTAAAATGTTTGTTAAAATTTAAATTTGGTTGAACATATATGCCTATTGCTCAAAACCATTTTTAATAGGATAGGAAATTAACTCGTAAGAGGAAAACAAAATCAAATCTCTCCGTACACTGGTAATTTCAGTAGTCATATGATGTAGCATGGAGGGTTAACGTGACCACGAATTGAAAGATAGATGAAATATGACAGTATGTAAAAAAACAAATGAGTTTTTTTTTTGGCTTTGGTTATTTCGTTCAAAAAAAGTTAACAATGTTAGAGATGAAAATTATAAGAACTAGTTAATTTTAAAAATTAAAAGATAAATACTAGTAATTTTTTTCGAAAGTCAGGGAATTGGTTGTTTAAGAGCATTTAAATTTGCTTATGATTACGGATTGCTCGCTCAGCAATGCTAGACAGTAAACATATAAAGACCGGCTCCACGCGCGTTTGATATATATCAAAACTATTTGTTAAAGCTTTTTATAAGTTGTAAAAAATGTTTAGCTTGTTTGCTTGAATAAGCTAAAAATAACTTTTTATAAACTGAATGTCTTCATTGCCTTTAAAATTGAGTAAGAATACTTTTCACTGTAAGATTCTTTTGTCCATTCTTGTTTTAATAACCTAAAATAAGGAGGAAAAAAAGGCTTTAAATTGGATTGCTTAAAATAATCTAGCTTTTTTTGCGTCAAATAAGCTAGAAAAGTTAAATAAGTAATTATTCATAGTTGTTAACAATCACTCTTCATTATTTAAAACCAAACAAGCTAAATAAGTTAGACTATAAGTAGTATCGAACGAGCACTACAAGTTTAGCAATTGATTATTTAAAGATATTTGAATTTTCCAATGACTATGGATCACCCACGCTCATCAAATTATTTTTTTTGGTCCATTCATGTTTTCATAACATAAAATAACTATTTTTTTTTAAAATTGGAGCTTAAAATAATCTAACAATATCATTCTATATCAAAAGGAAATCCTCCGTTTGGCTTTCGCTTCTATTTTCAGTTCCAATTTTGCCCCTCTTTTGGCCTTCTGTGTTCAAGGGGGACTCACCACCATGAGGTTCTCTTAATCCAATTGCTTCACGTTTCTTTTTTTGTTTTTGGCACAGCTGGCCCAAGACCAAGGGGACTCACCGCCATAGTATCCAATTACAGAGCAAGGAGGACTCATCGCCACAGTATCCAATTACTTACTTCTCGTTTCTCTCAACTTTTTGCGCAGTTGGCCCAAAAAATCACAACCTAAAATTTTTTCAGTTATAACTACATAATCTTAGCCTAAAAATCTCTCTAACGTTTTTTTTGTCCTTATCTATGTGTGATTTTATTGGGCATTAGTGATAGGTTACTCTTTGAAATCTTCTTGTTGTTCTTTTTAAGTTTTGGGCATTAGTATGTATATTGCCTATTGTTTGCTTGAACGGTTTGGTCTATGGAGAAGAGTTGAGTTGCTAATGAGTTGTGTTTTTTCATTCTTTTGGCCTTTTGTGTGTTTTGTGGTCCTATTTTGTCCCATTGTTTTGGTCTTTTAGTCATTCACGTAAACATTGAATGAAGCAAAAGAGTTTTTTGGAATATGGGTATGACTCATGTTCTTATTTACTCAAACAAGACAAAAATCTAATGAAGCAAAAGAGTTGTGTGGAACAAGTTAACAATATCTCTAAGCCATTAATTGGTTCCTCCCATTTAAAATAAACTGCAATTTCAAATAGAAAAACTCATGATTAATTAGTTTCTCCCATTTCTTTTTACCCTTTTGCGTTTGGTTAAACTGTATTCTCGTAATTCCCTTGGTATTCAATGGCTGTTTGTGATTGTGGCATGTCGTTTTGTACAGGCCGCTATTGGATAATTGGTTGGTTGAGAGTGAGCAAATTGAACACTCAATTCAGGAGTATTTGTTTCTGTGGACCTTGGAGCATCCACGTGCTACACTGGATATTCTTCAGACATACACACCACATGCATAGAATCTATACGTATACGCATAAAGAGAGAAATTTATAGAGAGGGAAAAGAGAGAGAAAAGTTTGAAGAACAAGGTACCTTGACGCTAGAGGACTTCGATGGCGGTTCCATCCCTTCCGGCGTGGTCAATAGAGAGATAAACGCTTTGAGAGAGAGAGAGAGACTTCGCATAGCTTTTGAGAGAGAGATACACGGTCGATTTATATTACCAGTGTGGTCAATCAGACTATCAGAGCTTTTGTTACTTCCAAAAGTCCAAGAATGCTTAAACTTTTGTTGTGTCCACGCCAAAAGGAAACAAGAAGACGTCGGCAACTAACAAACAAAAGCATTAGGCATGCAAAGAAATATATTTTGGACAATGGACTGGACTATGTAACTTTTGCATTTTAAGTGGCTTAGGGGTTCTTTGGCTAAAAAAACCATTTTGGTTTATTTTTCGTCTTTATTCACAAAACTTTAAGTTTGACTAATAATTTTATACTTTTTAGATTTCTCTCGTAGAGAGAAGCCAAGAAACCACAATAAATCGACCGAAAACTAACAAATGCAAAAAAAATTTGAATAAGGACAAAACCAAAAAAAAACCAAAAAACCAGTTTTTTCAATTCTCCCAAACGAGGCCTTAGTTTTTGTCTCACAAGATATACAGAAAACGTATGTGTACCGGCCCATAGAGAATGCACAGATCGTGCTCGGGGACCCACGTTAAGAGAACCTTAAAATGACGCAAATGGTAATAGATGTGACCACTGGTTTGCAGCTAAAACTAGCTCCAGATCCATTCACCCGTCCCGTCATGTAATCTATTTTTTTTTTATCTCTATAATTTTATCCGTTATGATTTTTTAATGCAATGAATCGCTCATTAGAAGAAAAATGACGCCAATCTGACACGGAAATTTGTCACCCGTATTTTAATTGGTATGTATGAGACAATTCATTTTTAGAAGAAATTGAATAAAGTAAAACGCAATGGTCAATAATGCGTAAAAAAATACATCGGTATCCAAAATATGTATATTAAAATGTAAAACTATATTAATAGCCGCAAAATGTTTGTGAAAATCTAAATTTGGTTGAAAATATATGCCCATGGCTCAAAACGTTTTTTTTATAGGACTGCTAGGGATTGCCCGTGCCTAAAGGTACGGCACACGACATAATTTGGCATCAACTCTAAAAACTATCGTTTTTCTATTTACTGTCGTGTATATTTTACAGAAATGACCCATGTCTGAAGGCATGACGCAACACATTAACACGACTAAAATGAACTATTTTTCATCATATTTGACCTCCCCGCCAAAGAAGCCAACTTCTCTAAAGGCACGGTGTGTCGAGGTTATTTAAACTCAACTTGATGAACACCCGTAATGCCTCAATGACTTTTGTTTTTGTTACTCAATGGCTTCATGTTAGTGTTGTGGTTTTGTTCTAGAAATTGCCCATGCCTGCATTTTAAACACATTATAGAAGTAGCATACCCCACTTTGGCTCAAAACGTTTTTTTATGGGAGTATATTATTTAGCACTTAGGGGGTGTTCCACTAAGGGAGTTTTTTAAATAAACTGACTTTTCACAATTTTTTGTGTGATGTATTATAGTATGAGAGAATAACGTGTCTTGAATTTTGAAAAAAATTACAGTATTTTTTTATTAGTGGAACACCCTTAATAGGCGACCTTTAAATAAATAGGGATAATGGAAACAAAAGAGGAAGCTTCAGATAGGTTCTTGAATCTTGATTTCAGGCATCGGCCGCACAAGTTATCAACCTAATACGTTGCCTCGATTGTGATCGGTGGAAAACAACAAAGAAAAAATAAAATTAAACACAGAAATAGAATTTCAATTTCTAGACAGTATTAATAGGTTTCCTCTCTCTTCTTTTGAGTGTTCTGCAATTGCGTTGCAAATTCCCCGCAATTCCCACTCCCCCATAACAAATCCCATTTCTTTCAATCCGCCCAAAAGACAAAATACAAGCAACGAGAAAGAAATAGAGATGTATACAGATATAGAATCATATACCCATTAGCGAGCAAGAAGAATCTATGCCCAACAAATGAGCAGGCTTTAAAGGGTTACTTGCTGAACTCGCTCAGTGACTCGGTCAGTATCTTTTTCTTCACATTGGATTCATTTTGATCATTTTGGTTTCTGGGATTTTGTTTTTTTGGTAAGAAGGTTTCTGGGTTTTTTTTTTTTTTTTTTTTGCGCCATTCTTGTAACGGGTAGTTTTTATTTTTATGCAAAATTACTTGGTTCTCTCTGACTCTGAGTTAGATCGACATGAATGTTGAATGGGCATTGTACACAGTTTGTGGGTGTTTTTTTTTTTTTTTTGTGTAGTTTTAATTTCTTGTTTATGGTCTAATCTGTGGATGTTGTTTGGTTCTGATTTGAGTTGGTGATCATTTTATACTGCTGCTATAATGGTGGTATTCTTCAATTCGGAATTAGTTGGTTTTGTGAAGAGAATGTAGAAGACTGAGAATTTAGGTCTCCGTTAGGCCATGTTTGATTGACGAAACTAATAGTAGTGAGGGGTTGAAGAATCCAATGGGATGAGAAATCACGTGGGAGTTATGGTGACAGATGAAATGAATGTGGAGTTGCATGTGATATTTTAGGACACAACATATTATTTGGTGTTAATTGCCTGTTATATGTTAATCAGTACAATTAACCGCATGTGCATAGCTATTTTTATTGACAGTAGGTGTAACATTTGTATTAGTGCATACTGGTAAAAGAAAATAACAAAGCATTCTTCCCAGTCTATCACACTTGGCTTTTCACGTTTTCTGTAGCTTGGACACGGTCTTACAGTCTTTCGGTGTCTCATAAATGGTCTGATTTATCTCATCCAAGTTAACTAGTCTTTGTTGTTTAATAGCTTGGTTCTGTTTTAGCAGATTAAGCTCGGCACATTTGCTATGGCTCATGATAGTTCAGGTGAATCAGATAAGCGAAAACCTGGTCTGTTGAAAGATCAAGTCCGGTTGGTTAAGAAGAAAGATTCTGATCGTTATGAGATTGTCCCTTTACAAGATCCTTTGTCATTTGAGAAGGGTTTCTTCATTGTTATCCGTGCATGCCAATTGTTAGCCCAAAAGAATGATGGACTGATATTGGTAGGGTTAGCTGGTCCGTCTGGAGCTGGGAAGACTGTATTCACTGAAAAAATACTGAACTTTATGCCTGGTATCGCAGTCATATCAATGGACAACTACAATGATTCTACTCGAATTATTGATGGGAACTTCGATGGTAATATTATCTTTTGGCGGTTCTGCTTTTGGATTATTTTGATAGTACTTAACTAGATTTTGTACAGTGTCCATTACGATGTGTTCCTTATGTATATCTATGTGTCCCCACTCTCCATGCTGGGAGATTATTATTTGATTCCACCTTGAGGAGTTTCATTTTTTCCACACACCCATCTGTCATATTTTAGTAGTCCTTTTTCCCCTTGTTTTTGTTGATGATGCATCTGAACTTTGTGATTTGGCAATTTGTAAATATTAGTTGATATTGACTGTGATGTGTCTGAATCATCATTTTGAAAAGGATGTTTTTGGTGAAGAAATTATTTGATTTGAACCAAATTGAAAAGCTGTATGGGGCCTATAGGCAAGTGATAATCATGACAATGTGGTGGAGTTGAGTTCAATTATGATGGTGATGCTAAGTTAGCTGACATGCTTTTTGTAGTTACGAATGGTAAGCTCAAAAGGAAAAAAGCTAGTCATTCACAATAGTGTGAGTACTGAGTGCAGAATTTGTAGATGCAATATCATTTGTGACAATAGTCGATGGTTTCGGTCAGGGCACGAGTCCAGAATCCTTTACAAAAATTTCTTAATATGTTCGGAGGGCCCGTGGACAGTGAACCTTAACTTGAGGCCATTGAAAACTTTCTGATACTGCCTAGGTGTTGCATTTACAGGAGAAATACTGAGTTTGTGGATTATTTGGTTAACACTGCTTGGTGGAGCTCAGCACTTGGGAGTCTCTTTGTTTTGTCATAGATGGTGGGGTTTTTATTTTGATATGGGTTGGTAGGTTTATCTTGGCAATTGAGGTAGCAATGCCTCTTCCCATTAGAGGTGGATTTGTGGAGCTTCCCATTGATTATGAGGGAATTATTTAGAAGTATTCGTTGCCATGGGTCTATGTTGGGTGCTGTAAATTGTAATATCATCATTTTGGTGGACTTGTCATTTCATTGCAGCTTCAGGGGTGCTTGTAGCTCTCTAGGTTCCTTTAAGTCTTGTATAGAATAGATAACGTGTTTGGGATAGTATCGCTCTTTTTCATTTGGCTTTTACCAAAATAATAAACAAATTAGACTACATTGATACAACCATGTTTACCAACACTATTTTTAGGACCCTTACCAATGGATGTAGGAAAACCAAAGCAATTTTAGTTTTTGTGTTTTTCAAATGTATGCAGTAATACGCGCATTTTCAGTCAAAAATAAATAAATAATACTCCTCGTCTCAAGGTAGGGGGGAAAGGGTTCACTTTAGCTTCTTTGCTAGGAAATGAAGGATGACTGCAGTGAGCATGTAAACCTGTGTGTTCTATTCAAATGATATCATTAGGCCTGGAATTTGTTAGGTCCTGTAAAGTATCTTCAATTTCTTGTCACGCTAAAATAAGTGTGTCATTAATGTGTAACTTTTACGGGTTTGATAACTCTTTGAAACAGATCCCCGCTTGACGGACTATGACACATTACTCAGGAATATCCATGATCTAAAGGCAGGGAGGCCGGTTGAGATTCCCATATATGATTTCAAGTGTAGTTCCCGCACAGGATACAGGTTGGTAATGCTGATATATCATATCACTGTATATTCATATGGTCTTTATTATGATTACTACTTCATTCTTTCGTGCCTCCCCTTGTCTCACTTTTCTTGTGTTGGTCTCTTGGTGGAGAGTTTCCCGAACAATTACAACTGAATGTTATATCTTTTTCTGTTCATGTTCTACCTTCTTCTGCTTGAAGACACTCCTTTCCAGTAAAGAGAGCACTTGGTCACTTGTCCTTTTTGTGAAAATCTGTCTGACTCTCTCTCTCTCTGTTGAATTTTGCATTTTATCAATTATTATCTGGTCAGTCTACCATTGCTTTCAGGTTTCTCTATTGGAGTAAGGCTCAAAATATTGTTTCAGTATGTTGCTTTGTGTAGGTAGGAAAAGAAGACATTTTGGTACCATTTTGTAAGCATTTCAGAAACTTTTGTTAACGTAGAAGGAAGATAATAGAAATATCAAAAGATGTTTCTAATAGCCTTCTAATATATGTGGAAACATTGTATATATTCCATCAACTATTCGTTTCATTGTCCTAGGAATTGGGAATGTTTCGACATTTTGATAGAAACGAAATGAGATTTTGTTCCATGTATTTAAGTCATTATTTATCAAAGTCAACTCCCTTAGTCTGATGTTCTGTCCCTTTTTGTGCAACACTCCACTACCTTATAACTCGTTTTATCATTTGCTGGTAGCAGGACTCTTGAAGTTCCAAGCTCCCGGATTGTGGTTATTGAGGGTATTTATGCTTTAAGTGAAAAGCTGCGGCCTTTATTGGATCTCAGAGTATCCGTTACAGGTGGAGTACACTTTGACCTTGTTAAAAGGGTGTTGCGTGACATACAACGTGCTGGACAAGAACCAGAAGAAATAATCCACCAGATTTCTGAAACGGTTTTTCACTGTTATCTTCAGCCTAATCTTCTTACGGAAGTTGAAAAGAGCTTCTCCTCTACTAGATTTCAGTTATACTCTCTTTGTGCAGGTATATCCAATGTACAAGGCTTTTATTGAACCAGATCTCCAAACAGCGCATATAAGAATCATCAACAAGTTCAACCCATTTACAGGATTCCAATCTCCTACTTACATTTTGAAGGTATGATCTCCTTGTTGCTATCTTTTTCGGTCCATGCATTTGATTCAGAACATAGTCCAACCTTCCTAGCCACTCACATCCAATTAGGCAGATTTAATTAGTGAATTCAGAATTTAAGGCTTTGGCCTTTCTGTGTTTCGGAGGTTGGCCCTTGTGTGCTTGCTGTCCTCCCCTTCCTTGCTCGCTGTTCTGCATCAGGTTTCACATATCTGTCATATTTATGGAGCAGGTCATTGCTAGAAGCTTTAGTGTTTCTTGATTTCTTCAGCGACGAGTTCATAGATTTTACTTCCTTAATTGAGTGCTATCTTTTTATTGTAGTCATTAAAGAGCGTGACAGTGGATCAAATCAAAGCTGTCATGTTGGAGGAACACACAGAAACCGTGGAGCAGACTTATGACATATATCTTCTACCACCTGGTGAAGATCCAGAATCATGCCAATCATATTTGAGGATGCGGAACAAAGACGGAAAGTATAATCTCATGTTTGAGGTCTGTCCCTTTATTATAGAAATAGCACCCAAGGGAATCATAGGCAGCCCCTGCAGAATTTATTTTCTCATCATTTTGATTTCATTTACTCATTTTCTTAGCCAGCATGTTGCTGACAAATGATGATCTGTTACAAAAACTTGTATTTACCTTGCTGCCTCTACAATGAACTTTTTCTTAGGATAATGATGAATGGACGTCTGTACAAGAGTAGTTTCTCGGATTTTGCACGTGAACTGAAAATGGAGTGTTTTTTCATGTGTCCAAAGCCTTCATCATTTGACTCTCTTTTTGATAAATTCAATTAAACAGGAGCCCAAATATGGACAATGAGTGTTTCTATATCCCAGTAAACATGCAAAATAGCAACATCTAAAGCACGGGAAACTTCTCTTTTGTCTACTTTTCCAAGTTTCTCTGAGAAACCAACAGAATCTATAAGCAGAAAGGCTGTGACATTACTGTTAAGTGAGATTGATTTCTTGTCCTTTTGCTGCTGATTGATCCTTGTCTCTTTTTTTATTTGTTTCACAATTAAGTTTAGCTTAACCAGTATCCCCCTTTGTACTTGTTATCCTCAGTTTTTGGTTCTGTGAATTTTCTGCATGCTTCGATGACTATAGAAAATCAAAAGAGTAAAACAGCGTCATCTGATCAGAGTGGTTATGTTTTTGAATATCAGGAATGGGTTTCAGATTCTCCATTTGTCATATCACCAAGAATTACGTTTGAAGTAAGTGTGCGGCTTCTTGGTGGCCTGATGGCCTTGGGATACACAATAGCAGCTATCCTAAAAAGAAGTAGCCATGTATTCTCTGATGAAAGGGTGTGCGTGAAAATAGATTGGCTAGAACAACTGAACCGCCACTATGTTCAGGTATTTCAAGTTTTCTCTTTATTGCATGCGCCCTCCCAATGCTTCCCGTTTCATTTCGACAATCAGAATCATTCTACTTAGAAAATAAAGCTATGAAAAATACATAATTGGGATTTTTCAATATCAACCAGTTTGTTCTACTTTGTTAAATATAATCTGAGTAGTAAAATAAATCGTTGCCCATAGATGTGGCCATGTGCCTATGTGTCTTTGTCTAGTTGTGTTAGAATCTGTTACCTTTACACAGACAAACAGTTACATCGTTGGAGCTGTGAGAGAGGCATATGGATTTCTTCGTTACCAAATAACTTACATAGCTGTAAAGAGATGTCAGAAGATACGGAAAGACAAGCAGATTATTTAGTTTGTGTAGTTAATGTATCCAAGAACTTGTGGACGTAAATCTAAAAATATTGCATGCATTTTAGGTATTACTCTCATCAGCCTGTACGCCCATTACGCCCTCTCCGTATTTTTTGGAGACTTTGGGTACCAACATTGAAAGATTAATGGGGAGATGGTACTGCGTTCTTTATTAATAGTCTTCTAAGTCGTGTCTCGTGGAATATGTGGATTGATTGGAACTTCAAATTCTAAGTACAACCTGTTGCTATTTTCATCAAAGGTGCAAGGAAAAGATCGCCAACTTGTGAAGTATGTGGCTGAGCAGTTGGAATTGGAAGGCTCATATGTTCCTCGCACTTATATAGAACAAATACAACTGGAAAAGCTTGTAAATGAAGTTATGGTATGCCAACTTTACAGAGATTGTGATACCCTTTTCCTACAATTGTGTCCTAATCTAATCATTTTGCAGGCATTACCAGATGACTTGAAGACAAAGCTTAGCATAGATGATGATTTGGCAGCAAGCCCGAAATTAGCACTTTCTCGAGCCTCAGCAGATAGGGTGGCCATGAGAAATAAGAATCTCAAGAGGTGCAATTTGCTAATCCTTAAGCATCTCTACGTTTCATCATTCGGCTAGTGGTTTCGTCATCTTGAGAACAAGAAATTCTTCACCATCCACATTTACATACTAATATACTATGGACTTTTATACATCTTTTTGTATGCCAAACTTGTCTTCCTTGCTAGATTTGCTTTCATAGTGAGTATAATGTAACAATCAGTGCAATCTCTCCAAAATTAGTTCTATTTCTTTTTTATTTAAGTTGTAAAAAGTAGTTTTTGCAGTTTTACCAATGTGCCCTGAGAAATAAAAATGACTTTGGATCAACTGATTATTGAAGACATTATGGAAAGTTATAGGAACCTCTCATTGTTTTAGAAAGAGTGATTGTTGCATGTCGAGAACACTTTTCTTAGGCAGGGATGCACTTTTTTTCCTTACATTTGGTAGTTCAGGAGGAACAAATATTTTGACCATTTTTCTTCCCCGTCAAAATTTCGTCGTTCCATCTTAAAAATTGGATGATTTCTTGTTTGTAGTAATGGTATGCCGTATACATATTCAACGCAAAGGGACAAAAATCTGTCCAAGCTAGCTATGTATTCAGTTGATACCCGAAGGTTTGAAGACAGGACAACGGAGTCATCTGCAACACTAGCAAGCCAGGTGATTCATGATTCTACAAATGCTTCAAGAACCACTAAAGTTTCACTCTCTGTCTCAATCTAAAACGATATAATTTGAAAATATTTTTCATCGTTAACTTTTTCTGGTTAAGTACATGTGATTTACTTTCTGGTGTTTGGTTTGCTAGCTTGATTTTTTTTTTTCCTTACTGAAAATGACATTTTTGAAATGAAATAATTACTTCCTACTCAACTGTGACTTGATCAATCACTACAATCCACACAAGTTGCACAATTTTTGTTGCTGATCCTTCTGAGGGCAAAGTGTGGCATGTGTCTTCCATTTGGTACCTTAAAAGTATTGGCTCACATATGACCCGATTTTAGTGGTGGAAACGACTCACGGAATCTATAGTAGTTGTTTTGCTTTCTTTGGCTGTATGACATTTTATGTCGGAAATGGTTTTACGCAAATTTTGCTCCAAACACAGGAATTGGGAAAAGATTTTCGATGCAATATTTTATGTCCCAACAAACAAAGCTGCAGACTTAAGTGTTTTCAGGTTTTTTCGGTTATAAACTAAAACAATTTGTATACCCTCTTACTCTCTGTAGGGAGCTATTACGCAGCTGTCCGAACAAATTTCCACACTCAATGACCGGATGGACGAGTTTACATCTCGGATTGAAGAACTGAACTCCAAGTTAACCAGCAAGAGAGTATCTTCCAGCCCACAAAACATGGCTCTGCAATCTGAAGCCTGCAACGGGTCTGCTCCTACTTCTTACTTCATATCTGGTTTAGGCAACGGTTCCTTGACCGGATCTATAATGCCTAATTCCTCGTCTTCCTCCCAGTTAGCAAAGGAGTATCCCTTAATGGATGAGGTAAAAGAACTAACCCGATCACTCATTGTGAATTTAACGTACGCATTTAGTGGTTGCAATCTTACACTTCCAAACCACCGCACTGGTCTACTTGTCTAATGCATTTTCTGTGTTGGTTCCTTTTGCGGGCAGATTTCCAATATTACTCGGGGACAACGCCAAATCATGCATCAACTAGATAATCTTACCAATCGTCTCTGTGATACCTTGAGAGAGAAGCCACGACAAGGAAGAACAGAGAGGAAACGCAAAATGCCAGACATTGAACCCATTACGGTTTCTCTGATTTTAACTTTAGCCGCCGGTGGTTTGGGTATCTTTTTATTCAAGGCCTTTCTACCGCGAAATTAACAACTAATAGCCATTCAGACTAAAATCTCTCAGTTACCATGTTTAACCTTTTGCTGTTCTACCCGTTATATCGGAATGGTACATCAGATAGGCCGAGGCAAATAACTGCTTTCTGGTTGTCTTTCTGAGGGTCAAAGAAAGTTGTTCTTTGGCAAAAATTTTGTGTCGGTACGAGTCTTAAGTAGAAATGTTTTTACTATTTCAATATAGACAAGTATATAGGAAGCGTATGCGAATTCGATCACAAATTTTACCATAACATTTTATCACAAGTCTATAGGAAAGCATATGTGTTTCCTATCAAGCTTTTTTTCCCTGACCTTTTGGAGATGTGACAATACTCTTTACTAATTGTTCTAAATTGCAGAGGCACGGTTTTAATTTAGCAGGGTACAACTATCTCATCTTTGTACGTAACTCTTTTTGTTTAAAGGGTAAAAATCACTTAGACCCCTTCATCTATCGCGCATCCACACATACACCCCCTCATCTTTAAAACCTATTAGCCACACCCCCTCATTTTTTAACCCGTTATCACATAACACCCTTCCGTTACCTTCCGTCAATAATTTTAACGGAAATTGGCAATTTCACATCTAAACACACATTTTGTTGTCAAATTTACCCTCCACTCCTCTTTCTTCTCTCCCCTCCATCACCAGGAACCCTCTACCTCTCACCACCAGACAACCCTCTCCTCATCCTTGTTATCAACTCAAACAAAAACTTTTACTCCACAAATTCTAGATTTGCAGAATTGTAATATCCCTCTAGAAAATTCTCCGCTAAAACCCGTTGACTTCGAACGGACGGTGCTGGAGCTAAGCCTGAAGCACTGCCGCCACTAACCTCGCACGCGACTGCCACACCTGCGCCTCTGTCTCTCCATTCCGCCAGCAGTAAATGGTCAGATCTGACACTGTTTTCTTGTGGTCTTGTAAATCGATGGATATACATACATACACAGAGAGGGTGTGTTTTGGAAAAACGGGTGGGTTTTTTTTTTTTTTTTTAAATTTCCTTTAATTTACAGAAATCCTTTTGTGCTTCCTTTGTGGATTTGGCTGTATGTAGTATAGATTACAACATCATCATCGTCCCCCTCCTTTTGTGGATTTGGCTGTGATAGTTTTGCCAAATGTGGGAAACATTTTGCCATAAGAAAATCTGAGAGACCCAGATGGGGTTTGAGGTCCACAGATCAACGATCACGATTTTTCGCGGATCAATTTCGTCCAAGGATCTAATCAGAAAAATCTAGAAATTAATGTTAATGGGTACTACCTTTCCTCAATGGTGTAGAGAAGAATGGAATCACTTCGGCTTGGGTTTTTTTCGTGGAAGACATGACGGCGGTGGAAGGAGACAAGGAGATTGCGTGTGGGGAGAAGGTAATCGAACGCCGGAATATGATTTATCGGTCGCCGGCGGTGGGTATTTTTTGATGTGAGAAGGAAAGACCGGAATATGCATTCACCGGCCGCTGGCGGTGGGTATTTTTTGATGTGAGAAGGGGAAGTGGGTCTAGTGTTTTGTTTGGCTTGTTTTTTGTACAGAAAACCTCTTACAAGAGAAGGGGCATTTCAGTCAATTCACGCTAAATTCTAACGGCGTCACACATTTCACAAAAGTTGAAAGATGAGGGGGTGTGGTTGATGGGTTTTAAAGATGAGGGGGTGTATGTGTGGATGCGTGATAGATGAAGAGGTCTAAGTGATTTTTACCCTTGTTTAAATTTGATTATTCTCTTGCGACGACTGTCATGCTTCCAAGAGCCTTTGCTTGGGTTTTTCATCCGGATGTCAGGCCTCGTTTGATGCGTGAGATAGATTGGAGGGGATCGGTGGAAGACCGGGATTGGGATTGCTAGTTAAAAAGTGAGTAATAGTGAGATTGGTTATTTGGTTGGATATATTAGGATTGTTATAACCATGTTTGTTTTGGTTGACGAATGATATTATGCTTTCCGTTTGCTTTGATGTTGTATCCGTATACTCTTTTCAACGTACCAACCATATTTTTCAAGAAAATGTCTTTCACAAGAAGTTTGTAGAGTATAATTCAACGTTTCTCGTCCCGTAATAAACTTGAACCTAGGCTGATAATAAACTTGAACCTAGGCTGGAAAAAATCAACTTCAACCTAAACCGGAATGAACCAAGACATTGCTAGAACTAAACGCGCAGCTAAAAACATTGATGAATACGTTAAACGATGGGGCGTTATGCAACAAACCCGAATAAATCATACAACCGAACCCAATGGAATGACAAAAAAGGAATAGGTGTTGGTGCAGTTTGGTTCCGAAGTGAGGCAACGACGCAAGAGGCAATCAACGGAGACAAAAAGAGCTAACTATAACAGGAAATGAACTCAGAGATTTTGCATCTGCAAAAAGTATCATTTGCAGTTTACAAGACAACGCCACAAATTCACTACCTTGTAGGGATATATGACCAAAAGAATTTTTTCTGCAATTTACTCTATATGATCAAAATCAAGTTACAAGAGATGCTACTTCCACATTTCAATGCCAAATGCTGAAAGTCACATTCCAAGAGTTACTTAAAAAAAAAAACCTGAACCAAATGCTTCAGATAGGTGGCTTTTGGTTTTTGGCAAAACATTACCAAAAACCATCAAAACCCCTTTCAAGCGCCTAAACCATACCTCAGGCACCTGAAGCGCAATTTCCAGAATTTTAAAATTCAAGGCGGGAATATCTGAAATGTCATCATTGTGATTTGATTCTTGCCGTTTTGACAGAGAATCATCAGGAGGGGCAGAGAATCGCTTGATTAAGCCTAAATTGACCTCTAAATTGGCCCCTAAACCACCTAAACTAACCCTTGGGTTGTTATTTATACCCCATATCCCCCTTTGATGAGGACTCTTGCACAATCCGAAAATTTACCCGAGTTCTGCCATTCTTCTCTCAAAGAAACCTCTAAAACCAGTCACAAATTTCATCCAATCTACTTATCTTCCACCCAAAACCCATTTCCATACTCAAGCATCAACTTTAAAGCTCTAAAATGTTGAAAGGTCCTTCTTGAGGGTAGCCAGTAAGTCTATGTTGGTTCTCAATACCAATGATGGCTTTACAATGGCTTAAACACATCAAAAGAGCATTTTTGCTCAACACCTGAAGCAGTAGCTTTAGGCACCAAGCAGCAGCTTCAAGCTTCTTTCACTTTCTTTACTTTTTGTTTGAAAACTGTGTATTTTGGTCCCAAATCTTAACAAACATGTTTTTCATTCAAAAAATAGGTTGAAAACCATCTGTTCGTCTTTCAAAAAAGTAAGAAATCGTGTTTCAAAGGGAGAAAATGGCCTCCCAAAGGCTTGAAACAGTGTATTTGATCCATAAATGTACTTATATGTCATTTACTTTCCAAAATAAGTGAAAAACATGCTTTGTGAAGCATAAATGGTATCCTTATGACTTAAACAAATCATTAAACAAAGGTTTCGTGCTTGGTTTCTATACGACAATGAGCCTCTACGTTTTTTCTATCAATATCAGAGGCAAAACAGAGGCTAAAAGTGGTTTTGAGCAGACACCTGAAGCATCAGCTTCAGGCACCTGAAGGATAACAGAAGGTTCAAACCAGATTTCGTTCAAAAGTCTCCAAAAGACTCCATTTCCTTTTCATTTTACAGCATGTAGATGCATTATTGTTATTCATGTTATTTCATCATTATGTTACATTATGTTCACAATCACAAGCATCCACCATTGCGTGTTAATTGTTTTAATCTCCATTTATTTGTTTCCCTTTTCTTCTACGTGAATAAAATTTAGAAATCATTGTTTTGCAATCCCTTAAACATTTAGTGGAGACCGGTTTCCATACCGGGCGAGGGGAGTGTCTTAAAAACCTTCCCCCCACGTGACTTAGCTCCCTGACCCGAGAAATTATGGCAACGAAAGGACGATAAAAACCCTTTTTCAAAACAAGGGCAAAAGAGTCATTTCTCAAACCGGTTTATCGGGTGCGATCCTCAAACCCGGGTGGCGACTCCAAAATTGAAATCATATTTTTCAAAATTGGAAAGCTTTTTCGTGGTGTCCACACGTTCATTAAGGGTATTTTTGTCTAGTGTTGTCTTTGAGCCCTCAAAAATATCCCATCAATGTATTAGAGGCCTAAAAATAAGTTAAGCTGGGCTAAACACCCTTTAAAGCCCCAAACTTGTCCTTTTGGACAATTGTCTGTTCAAAATAAGAGCCATCATGTGTTGAAATTCCATTACCAAGTAAACCACAACTTATTTATTTAGTAACCAAATACGGTTCAGTAGCATTGGTTAAAGGTAAAAAGATAGTAATGTACTCCCTCCGCCCTAAAATTTTTGGTCGGTTCGCAAAATCAGGACTTGAAAATAATTCAAAATTTTCAAGAAAAATTCAATATTTTTTTATCAAGTTAGTAAATGATGCAGAATGGAAATTTAATATTATCTAAATGTCCTACTAATGTAATTGCTGATTTGTCCGTGCACTCTGATTCTCTGAATTGGGTGGCAAATATATGGCTTTTTCTAGAATCAGCCCAATAGGTGGACTATAGTGGCTATCACGCGCGCTTGAAGGAGAGTGTTCTACTCCCACTATTTTATGCCTGACACACTCTGGAAATGCTTTACTTGGTCAAGCCCAAATGACCACATTGGCCTTATTAATTTTTCCCACATTTCTTTCGTGGTAAGTAGTTCCCCACTATCTTCTGTTGCACCAAAAAAAAAAAAAGTTCCCCACTTCCTTGATTCCCACCACTTCCCTCAGGACAGTGGTTTGTCCGCCGGTAAGGGTATAATGGGTTCCCTAAAAATAATTTGGACAGTGTACATGAGTCCATTTTTCACTCCTACAGCTTGCTAATTTTAGAGAGGATATGTGCACTCAATAGGCTAGCAAGAGCTTGCTAAATTTTTTTTACCTTTTGAAAATTCCATGTTAAAAAAAAGATTGAAAAATTTTGTGTCCCACTTGGAGTTAGCACTACCAAATTTAGCTAATGTGTTAGGAGTCACCGTTGAGAACTTGTGTATTGAGAGCCCATTGAAGACAATACAATTGAGCGAATAATTTGGTTAATTTTAAGAGCCTCATCTAGGAGCCGTTTTGAGATCCCGTTGTTTATATTTTGAAAATTTTATTTAATAAAACTAATTGGGATTTAGCGAACAAGATCCATATAGGTTATAAAAAATTATTATAAATTAAAAGATGTAAACCATTTTTTAAGAAGTCTGAAATAGTGAAAAGGGAACAGCAATTTGGAACAGAGAGAGTATTTAGCAATACAGAGTGCTATTTGATGACGGTCCAAAAATATATGAGTTACTGATTCTACCAAAAATGACACTTTGACAGTATTTTTTTTACGATTATGTTATAGATAATATTACTTCCTCTAATCCAAAATAATAGTCCACTACAAAAACTCGTGTAATTTTTCAGATCAAAAAGAAAATACTTCCTAGCATAATTTTAAATTTTTTTGACACCGTAAAAATTATGCTCGGAAGCATTTTATTTTTCGATTCGAAAATTACACTGATAAGCCCCCAAAAGTGTTAATAATGGGGCTTATCTCGCTCAATTTGATCACACACACGCGCATTATGTTGCTTTAAACTATTAATTTCGCGCAAGGTTGCTTTTTGTAGTTTCAGGTAAAATTGGAGAAATAAGGCTTGTTTTGACGCCATTGTTAAACCAACGGATGCCCGAGCACCGGAGGCCACATGGCACCCCGCCACCGAGTCCCGAAAGTCAAGGAATGAAGTTTTGAACAAGACTCGGGAAGCCTAGAGGTCATGATGACAAGCCGGAAGGTCAAAGGATCAAGACATAGAAAAATCTCAGTTTTTACATGTTCAACCGGTAGACACTTTTTGCTCTACAGGTAGAAGGGGAACAGAAGGTTTTTCAACCGGTAGACACTTTTTGCTCTACCGGTTGAATGGGAACAGAAAGTTTTTCAACCGGTAGACACTTTTTGCTCTACCGGTTGAAGCTGCATTTTTCTACAACTTTTGAGCCCGATCAGGAAATATCTTTTGGCATTTTTGTAATAACTTTGGACGACTTTTGGGGCCTTTATAAGGTCCCCAACCTCAGAATTTTAGGGTGATCACTACCTAAGCTTATTTTTCCACCTTCTCTCTCTTCCTCCATTAGTTTGTCCTTAGATTAAGCTCTACCTTCTCTCTAGTTTTTGAAGCACTTTCACTTAGTTTCAAGGTAAATCATCTTCTTTAATGTTGTAGTACTTGTTGAGACCTTTATATAAATCTAGTTTATTTCCGTTTTTATCGGTAAATTTGTTTTCTTGTTTTCCTAGCTAATTCCTTTGAAAACTCTTGTTCTTATTAGTCGTTTGTGATTTTCTCAAGTATTAAAGTTGCAGGTAGACTTATAATCTTCAATAAAAATCAGTTTTTAAGGTCACTTGTCATGTTCTTTATTTCCTTTATAAAATTGGGCATGTCTTTCGTAGTAATGATCGAGTAGTCGTTTTAGGCTCGGTCATGGGGTGATTAGCACCCCGTGACTTTGGTTGATTTACTCTCCTCGCCATGATGCAAACATTGCATGTTAATCAAAGAGATAGGATTAATTTTATGTAACAAAGCTCGGATTTGTTAATCTCTTTGATCACACGTAGCCAAGAGTGTATCTACTTGGCACGTGTGATGCTTAGGGCGATGTCAATTCGTCCGTTTGCCAAATGAACCAAAAATCCTAATCTTTGATAAACACCATTTCTAGTTGAACGAGTTTAATTACCGAATTTTTCGTTCGGGGTTGTTTAACGATGCCCCGAGCCGGTCATTTTAGAGGAGAACGAATCGGCCTAAGCCATGGGTGTTTTGAACCCTTTGACCTTGCCTTGTTTTAATTAGTCTTTTCAAACTCCGCGTCATTCACGAAGTTAAGTGAATTCCACCTCCAAACTGCTAAGCCAAGTTTGCCGCTTTAAGGCTAAATCCATTGTTCGCGAATCAACACTCACGTGCAGCGCATTCGGTCTCTGAGGACTCGACCCGGACTTCCGGTATCATGCTACCGTCGACTTGAACCCTACGCTTGGGGTAATAGTTTTGGAATACAATCCAAGGGCGCAAGCATACACGTTTTTCCATAGTGGACTATTATTGTTAAACAGAGGAAGTAATATACCGGAGCACCTCCTCCTAAATTATTGTTCTCTATTTTTTCATATTTTCTAAATTTCTATCAGACTTAAGTTGGTACTTTTTGGATTCATCTTTGGATTCATCATTTGTCTCAAGAAGAGTAAAAAAAATAATAACTTATGACTGAACAATTCAGTTATACTTTTTCTTATATAAGCTGGCTTTTTTACTTTTTTAGCTAGTAAAATGAGGCATAGGGCACATTTGTACACGAAATAGTATATCCATAGTATTTACTCCCTCCATTCCATAAAGTTTGGCCCCAACGAAACTACGTGCAATTTTCAAACTAAAAATTAATGTATTTACCAAAATAATTTTTCAATTTTTTTTGCACCGTATAAAAGTTCTCAATGAGACCTATCAAACAAGATTCATATTGATTAAAAAATTATTTTCGTAAGTACATTATTTTTTAAATTAAAAATTACACGTAGTTTTATATGGGCCAAACTTTATGGGACGGAGGGAGTATGATATTTTACTGGCAAAAGGTTGAATGTTACCAAAGGATTTCATAAAGGCCTGTAGAAGGGTAAAATCGTCCTCCACTTAGAAAGAGACAATGAATGACAAGTGTGAAAGGGGACAGTAGCTCCTTGCGTGGTAATTTGGGACATTTGCATTGGAGAACGTGTGTGTATGGTCAGCCCAATGGGTGGAGTATAGAAAAACCCTATATATTGATACATTTTGGGAATTCTTGAAGATTTTGCAAGTAATAAATCCTGGGTTTCATGCCTAACATTGGAAATTGCTCCCCAATTTTCGAAGATTCCTCTATGAAGTTTGGGTTCGAAAAAATCAACTTGATGTACAAGATCAATGCGGACGAATTTCTACTGTATAAACTTGAGGACGAATTTCTTCAAGCCAGAGAGAATGATGCGGAATGAAAATTTAATGTTATTTAAAATAGTATTTTAAATTTTTCCTTATTTTGGTTTTAGTAATTTCGTTACGGAGTCTTGCAATTTTAGAAAAAATAAGTGTTATAGAATAATTTGTTTCCTAATTTGGTTTATTTAGCTTCCTTTTAATTCTTGCTTGGTCAGGAAGAAATTTAGTTTCTTTATTTCCTAGTATGTCAAAATTCTACAACTATAAGTAGGGATGTAAGCCTCTTGGCTATATGAGTTGTTTATTGATTAATGAAAATTGATAGTTTTTCTCTTATTGTTTGTTTAAGGAAGGAGTATCTCTAGTTCAAACAAAATTCGTGATTGTTCTTGTTGAGCGTTCTTCTTATTTTAACACGCCTCCCTGCATCAGTAGATATCAACGAGTACTTTTAATTTATGAAACAAATTTGAAAATTTTCTTTTAAAAGACTTATTATTTTTAAAAATTTTATGACGGAGGAAGTCATCTTGTTGTAACAACCAATGAGGAGGCATGTAATATTCACCCACTTTTTTAAGGTGGGTGAACTAAATCGGACTAGTTTTCTCCATCCTCATCTCGTTTTTCCTTTTTTGCAAATCGAAGTGGTGATTCAGGCCATCTCTAGTGCACTACCTAAAAAATGCTCCCTAAAGTGTACACCTAAGCACATGTGGGACCCAATTTTGTTTGCTAAGAACTTAGTTAGCTAGCTAAGAAGAAATTCACTTTAATGGGGCTCCCTAAAAATACTCCCTAAAGTGTATGTGGGACCCATTTAAGTGGGCCTCATAACCAAAAAAAACAATGGCTTATAAATGCAAGCAACTTTCTCTCTCCTCTTTCTCTCTATCTCTCTCCTCTTTCTCTCTCCTTAAGTACCTCCCTAAATTTAGGTAGTCACTTAGGGCACTTTAGGTAGTGAGGGGTGCCACCTAGGATTTTAGGGAGCCAAGTTTTGTGCACTAGAGACCATTTTTTGAGGTTTTTCTTAGCTAACTAGTTAGGGCACTTTAGGTAGTGATTTTAGGTAGTGCACTAGAGATGCCCTCACATTTCGTGCTTGGAATCACAAGATAAACCACTCGGTGCATATGTCTTCGTACAGTGTATCTTTATTTGGGAGGTTATACTTTTTCGGGTTGATTCTATCTTTTGCTTTTATATATTCAGTTGAAACTCATATCTTTAGTCTTAATTCCCACATAAAATGTAGTGGTTTTCCTATAGATTTTAAGAAGATTTTATGAAAAATTCATAAAATCACTTTTACATTTTATGTGCTAAGATTAGAGTGTCATAAAATATGAGATTTTATTAAACAAAAATCTGTTGAAGAACAAAGCCTAAACTTATAAATTTCACAATTGTAAAGTGGTCCGAAGCACCACGTAGCGGTGCTGATCTGCATTATTGCTTCGGATTTATTAGATGTACATTGAAGGATGTGATCAAGACCAACACTCTATCAATAAAATATATCGCAAAATTCCAACAAGACAAAGACAAGCCATGTGCATCCTAACTTGCTTTTCATGCTCATGTAGGCACTTTCGTCACAAGTATCAATATAGAACCCAGGAGCTGATCACGAGAAATTTTTCATTGCCCGGTGGGTATTTTCCACTTGGTATTCGCTCTGGCAATCTCAGCCGTCTAAAACGCGATTCATCGGTTTAGAAGAGTAGAGAGAAAAGGAGGAGAGAGAGGGAATCAATCTGGACCGCTCAAAACACTTTTGGACGGCCGAATTCGTGTTCGGCATGGACACGTGGTACCCATTCGGTACCCAAAAAAATTTCGCTGATCACCTACAAAAATCCAGTGTCCTAAATTTCTTGGCTCATAGTCAATCAATCCCACTCCCACAACTTTCCATGGCTCACCAGCTTCACTTTGTTCTATTTCCCCTAATGTCCCCTGGCCACTTCATCCCTATCATTGACATGGCCAAATTATTGGCCCAACACGGCCAAACTGTCACTATCATCACCACCCCTCTCATCGCCGCCAGATTCCACCACACCGTCGACCGTGCAGCCGCCTCTGGCCTCCCCATTCGCCTCCTCCACATCCCGTTTCCCTCCGCAGAAGCCGGGTTACCCGACGGCTGCGAAACCGTCGAAAGCATCACCTCTATGGAGTCTATGAAGAAAATTTTCTTAGCAGTAGACCTGTTACGCCAGCCGTTCGAACAACTCTTCGAACGGCTGGAACCCAAACCGACGTGCATGATAGTCGATAAACATCTCCCGTGGGCAGCCGAAACTGCTTGCAAGTATCGGATCCCGCGAATCATTTTCGATGGCATGAGCTGCTTCTTTCTACACTGTTTTCACACTTTATGTGAATCCAAAGTGCATGAAAGTGTGCATGAATCAGACTCTGCATATGACCTTTTATTTTTACCCAGGCCTATTCCTCTTGTGTCCAGCTTTCCCATCTGATTTCAGACCACTTGAGTCCCCTTCAGAGGAATTATCCATGGATTTGGTGAAGGAAGTTGAGAGATCAGAGTAGAGGTCAACCACTCTCCTGATGTTGTTGTTGAGCTCTCTAATTAGACCCACATTCCTGCTGAGATTGTCCGGGATTTTCGACTCATGGTTTTGGTTGATCTCATTGATTAATAGCCTGTTTTGATCCAAAATGTGCTGAACTTGAACAAAGCTCTTCTGAAATGTCTGTAACACCTTCCCATCTAACTGTGTGCCATTTCCAAATCCAGAAAATGGGTCCCCATCCATTTTTTGGTAAATTTTCCCTAGAAATTTTGAATCAAAATCAAAACCAGTCCTACACAAAAACAAGAAGATGGGTCATGTGGAGAAAAAGAAAACACAAAAACAAAACAGACAGCCTCTAGAAAATTTTGAATTAAATAAAAAAAAAAAAAAAACCCCATAATTATGGATTGTCATCTGTACTTTGTTTTTTATTAACAAAAAGCCCAGACAGGATATGATATGCTTTGAAATTGTTTAAACCAGTAAGAGACAAGGTCTGATCTAGAAAATCATGACATTCATTGGGTTCTTCTTTTTCACAGAGGGGGATCAACTAGGGAAAAAAGAAGAATGAATGAATTTACAATAATTGAAATTATTATTGTTGCTATCATTATTAGTATTATTCTTGTTATTGTTAAATGGGGCATGATGAGATGTAAAAAAGCAGATCCCATTTCTATAAAAAGGAACCTTTGTGAATTTGTACTCACAGAAATACCTACCTAAAGGCCTAAAAAGCTCAGAGTTTCAAAAGAAGAATCTCAAGACCCACCCCCTAAAAAAACAGTCAATGATGCAGAGAAGAGAACACTTGGCCTTAGGGTACTATCAAGGCACCATTCTTACATACAGGACACATATATATATGTATCTATCAATAAATTTACATTACAAGAAAACCCATTTCGAATTAAAATGGGTTTTTAGTAAGATAAAAATAAAAAAAATCAAAATGGGTTTTATTCTCTTTTTTTTTTTTTTTTGATAACAACCCCCCAACCGAAGCCCTCCGTTTACTCGAAATCAAGAAAAACAGAAACCGAGAACGAAATTGGGAATTCGAATGTTGAAACCGTACTTTAGCAGGAGAATGATTTTCTGAAATACGGGGAAAGATTAAGGGAATAAACGTATGTAATTTCAGAGCACTGAAATGGCTAAAAAAAAAAATAGATATCAAATTCGACTTGCCCATGAATACACAAACTAAAAAAAAAAAAAAATCAAATATACTGTATTAATTACGTATTTAAAACAGTAGAGAGATTTTGGAAGAGATTAACAAAACTATCCCGACTGAGACTCCAAGAACTGAAGATATTATTATCTCGTGAAGTCATCACTATAAATATAGATATATATATATATATATATATATATAGATATATGATACTATACATGATTGTGTAGATTATGATGTATGTATGTTGTCGTATCGTACCTTAAAAATCTGGGAACATCAGTGAGAGAAGAAGACAGAGATTGTTGAAAGAAGAAGACGAGGGGGACAATCAACTAGATGTAGCTGTTTATGTGCGTAACTGTTGAAATCTTCTTAGCTACTGGTCAACTTATCTTCTGAGTTTTTAAGAGTTAATAGTCATTCTCCACAAGATCTTGTCTGTTTATGCTAAATCCATGTGATTGAGGATTTCTTTTCATTTCATTTCATTCTATTGCATATTGACATGATACCATCATCAGGATCATTACATGAATTGCTCGACGTTACTGACATTTACTGTTAATATTGTTGGTTCCATCTTTCTTTACCAAAAAACCATATTTAATGCCCCACTTTTCCTGCCCGATAGATGTCGTAAATATGATTTTGAAATCACAAATCTTGTTGGACTCTGGTGTTGATACTCCTGTGTTTTTTTCCACTGCTGACAAAATCTGAATGCAGTGGTCGTCATACCATGTGTCTGTTCTTTTCTGAAGATTTGGTGGAGTTTGTCCAAATGAGTCGAGTGGTTTGCGATTTTTATGTTGTAGGGTTTTGTTACGGTTATCATTTATGGTTAAAAAACAACAGTTAGTGGCCAACCCTGTTTTTATGACACATTTCCGCAGAACAAGACATTTGCTTTTTAAACCAATTCTATCGAAATCAACCCTTTTTCCCTCTTCTAAAAGCCAGAACAATCACCAGTGGGGATTGTCTGTGTGCCCATTTTCTTAAAAACTTTCAACAGCTCCCACCACACCACCTAAGGGGGTGTTCCACCAACAAAAAACTGTTTTTTTTCAAACACCGAGACAGGTCATTCTCTCACAACACATCACATAAAATTGGGTTAGAGGAACACCCCCTAATTATGGTACATACTGTGGCAAAAAGTAACCGGTCTAACTAGTGGATGACGACCGAATATCTACTATTTATGGTAAAAGGTTACATGCCATGCACCCCCTAATTTTAGCCTTGAAATCCAACCTGGTCTGGTCTCTCACCTTTGAGGGGGGGTCTCACCTTCGAGTTTTCGGACAAGTGATTACCCCACCACTGTTCTTCTTTACCCATATGATCTCTTTTCTATTTCCTGTTCATTGAGTAAATAGTATTCCATTATTCCAGTTGGGGTCTTTGGGGTTGAGAGTGCTGCATGCCCACTAGCTCACTCATAATGGCAAAGAGAAAGAGAGGGTTTTGGTGCATTGCATGTGAAGCTGAATGATTGAAGTAGCAGCTATGTAGCATTACCTATATATGTTGTGTCAAAATCTTACCTAGAAAGAGATATAGCTAGGATGATATGTGCATTTGGAGTTGAACCAATGTTTAATAAAATCACATTATACTATAATTTGTAGAATGAGAAATCTTCTGCAAGGATCTTTTTACTGGGCGAACTTAAACATTCTACCGGGTGTTTGGTGCTGATTATTTAGATAAATTTTGTACATAAGATATTAATGATTATAAGTAATAATTTAGCAACTAGGGGATAGGTACTAGAGTCACATGACCTCAATGACTTGCACAAATTCTCATAGCATGGATTTCAATTGAATTTTATGCTAATACAAAATCCTAAATCTTGGTTTCAGTATATTCTGGAGCTTTTTGGATAAGATTTTAAATTTCAAGTCATATAAAAGATGATTTTCAACTTTTTAGCTTCTATAAAAGTTGGGTTTTGAATATGTATTTAGGCCCATCTGGTTGGGTTGAAATTAGTTTTTAAGCCCATTTGGTTAATGAGCTGGTTTTGAGAATATCTATTACAATCAAGCTTGTCCCGTATAAATAATGACAATCATGTGCATTATATATTTGTATTATAAAAAAAATATTAAGTTGAAAAAAAAAAAAAAAAACTACCATACTTATATATACACAGTACCATTTCTTTAAAGCACATATATACATATTTGTATGTAGAACTATAACTTACTATACTTTAGAAAAATAAATTGGCTAATTGGACAAATTTGAAAAATGAAATTTTAAGGGGGCCGGCAGGGGTGGCCCCATGTAGGGGCAGCTGACCCCCCTGAGTCGGAAACCCTTCCTGGGATATGCATATTTTTTTGGTTATTTTTGTAACTTTGCCCCACAGGGAGTATATCTTGTTGTCTTTACCTTGTGACCTTGCCTCACAAATAATTCACTTGCCCCAAATGTGCTAAACATATTTACAACATTACCCAAATGATTCACCGAATCTCCCCTGTTTTTTTTTTTTTGTGGATTCCACCATTTTTACACATTCCCCTTAAAAAAAAAAAAAAAAACTGAGCATAGCCGCATTCATGACTTTTTTAACTCCCCTCTTTCTCTCTCTCTCTCTCTGACCCGAGTAACATGATATACCATATTTTGTTTCTATGCATTGAATAGAACTCTTTTGGTTTATTACTCTAATGCACTCCCTCCATTCACATCCCAACCCAAACCCAACAACAACCCGACATGTGCAATTATATTTTAATGAGTATAACCTCGTCGAAGGTAAACAAAGCGAGGGTGAACAAACCTAGTATCCTTATGGACCAGCTGGCATCAACCTGAGACTCCCAATGGGCCCCCAACTGGGTTGACTCTCCCAATGTGGCCCCAACTGAGTGGGGTTTCGTTGGCCCATATATAGCTGGTTTCGGGTGCTGACATGGGCCGTAGTCCACTTACGAAAAAGAGAATCGAATCACACTTGTTGTCTAATTAATACTTCGCCCATCTCTTTTTTAAGTGTCCACCACACAAGAAATTTAATTTTTGCAATGAAATAGAAAAAAATTATGCACAAAAAATTTGAATTTTTGATCCAAAATTTATACGATTTTTCCTAATGGACATTTAAAAAGGACGAAAGGATTACAAAACAAATGTGATTCAAAATTTACATATTAATATTCAATCAGAGTCAATTTTTGTGTGAACTCTAAAATATAGAAAGTGAACTCTAAAAATATAGACAGTCTAAGCCTCTAAGGTCATGCAGGTGGCCCTGGTGCGGAAGACAGTGGAAGTAACTGTGTAAACAGTCGTGGTTTAGGCATTTTTGCAAATCAAACCGGATATTTCAGTTTGGACAGTTTACAAACAAGCATTGATGGTTTGGTTTTACAACAACATTTTAATTTTACCATTTTAATTTCCATATTGAACTACTCAAGTTAGCATTGAACTTGACCAAAGGTCCTAGATTAATGAGGAGAGTATTGCAATTAGGGGTGAGCACATGTCGGGTTGTTGTCGGGTTTGGGTTGGGATGTGAAAAACGGCACCCTAAAACCGAACCGAACTAGCCTAGAAACTGATCAAATCAGGTAAGATTGGGTTTCGGTTCAGGTCAGTTGAGTTAGCCGGGTTAATGTTTAATGTATATATAAATCCGGCCCGGTTCTGATTTTATTCTAAATTGAAAGGTGGGAAAACGGATCGAACTGGTCTTTTTCCGATGTGGTTAAATCTTAAACCAGACCAAACGATTTACCTCTAGAAACCAAACCAAACCAAACCAAACCAAAAAACTAACTTGGTTAGATTTCAAATTTCAGTTCCGTTTTCCGGATTTTTTCCCCTACACCTAATTGGAAGGCACAACACCCACTTTTGTCTTTTTCTCACCATCTCCACAGGCCCCACTCTTGCTCCTTAAAAAACATAGTCCAAAAGTTTTACTAGTACTAGTATATAGATCAGGCTATGGCTCAGTGAAATGGGACCAAGCCCAAATGAATGTATTGGACTTGTGAAATCTCCAATGGACCATATAAAATCACTAATTAAGAGGTTGGCTAAAAGTTCAGTTAGTGAGTGTGTAAAAATTGACTTCAATATACTAAATAAATTGCATGTGCCCCGGCCTCTAGTACTAAACAAATTGCTTCATAAACATATCACTCAATAGCGCACTCCATAACTCTTTTGGTATCAAATAATAACACTTAGCTCATGACTACGTATCCGACCATAAATGGGTCCTACTTTTATCTTTTCTCTAATTCATTACGTTGGGAAAAAAATCAGATTTGAAACGGTTTCGGTCAATTTGTGGCTTGTTTATCGCGATATTTTGGTACCCAAACGGTCAGTATGTGCTAAAATCATAGTATTTCAAATCAAAAAATAAGTGTTTCCGTGTATTATTTTTTGAATTTTTTACACCGAATTAATGTACACGAGAAGTACTTTAATTTGGTGCGAAAAAAATCGAAAAACGATACACGAAACCATTTCATTTTTTGATTTCAAAACTATGATTTTAGCACATGCTGAACTCATTTGCTAAAATCATGGTGATTTTAGCAACTGAATTACTAAAATCTTTTGCCAAGTGTATGAGCAAAAATAAATATGACAAACATGATAAAGGTTACTTGCGCTAATTGAGCGAATTGACCTTAATATTCAAGAAGAATATATGTGTTTTAATGAAATTAAACATGCAATATTTTCATTGAAATACTAGGTCACCACATATATTTCCATTGAAATAGAAAATTAAATTATGATACGGTGACTTGTATCGAGTACGTGCGCACGTGCTCGACTCTAGTATATCTATATCTATACCTATTTATAAGACCATCTCCAACTCTCTCGCTATCTCACTGTTCCGGCCAAAATGGCGACGAAATCGGCGAGTTTCCAGTCCCAACAGCCTCGCCTTGTGCCTCGCCAAGTTGCTGGACGGTTGTAATATCCCAAATTTTCAAAAAAATAAAATTTGTGATATTTGTAAATATTAATTTTCCTAATTTAATTTTACCCAATTTTGACTCGAGTTGACCATTTGCGGGTCTCTTATTTATTTATTTAGTTAATTAATTAATTATTTATTTATTTATTTTCCCTTTAGACGAGTTAGTGCTCGAGGTGTACAGAATGATTTCAACCGACTGGTCACCAGTGGGCCCGGACGAAACGGCCAGAATAATGTGCGTAATGCGGAGAATGATTTTGAGCTACACAGATGACACTAGCACGAGTACTACAGTTGTGGGACCCGAGTCAACCAGATACGCTCACCTGGCGAGCGCATCGTAATGCGTGTTCTGCTTTCAAGATTTTTCCAAACGATTCTGAGCACACGGTGACGTTGCCCACGATTTTCCAAGTTCGCATGAATATTTTGGTAATTTTCTGAGACCGAAACCCGGACAGTTCGAACACTGCTCGGAGTAAATTGTACTGCATTGTACCGCATCGCGTGCCGCGGGGCCCCCTCCCAAATTACTCCCACACTCCACCTAACTTGCCACATTTCACTTCCCTCCACCACTCATCCCACCTACTCCCACACTCCACCTAACTTGCCACATTTCACTTCCCTCCACCACTCATCCCACCTACCACCACCCCATTTCCCCCTACATAAACCCATCACCCCTTTCCCCTCATTTTTTTCGGCAGAAAAAGAAGAGAGAAAGATTGAGAAATTCTGTAGAAGAAAGAAGAAAGAAGGAGGAAGAAGGCACCTACACATTTTCATTTTCGTCCATATCACGTAACCATTTTTACAGCCACTTTGCTCATAGTTACAGTAGTTTTTAGGATTAGGTTTCTTCATAGAAGTTGTAGAGGGCGTTTAGAACTTCGATTTCGACACAAGAATCATCCAAATCGGTTGAGTTTTGAGTGAGTTATAGCCATCCAAAGTTCAGAAGAATTCTCGGATTTCCTTTTCCAGACAGCTTACTGCCCTTCCACAAATCTCCATTTTTCTCCTTGTTAAAGTGGATTTCGGGTTTAGGTTCCTTCACGAAGATTGTAGATCACTTCAAGATCTTCGTTTTAGGTTCAAGAATCACTCAAAACGGTTGAGAAATGACCACGTTATTGCGGCCCGAAGTTTATGGTCCAGTCAAACCGAGCAGCTCACTGAACCTTTACAAATCTTCATTTTTCTCATTGTTGGAGTGCGTTTTAGGCTTAGACTTCTTCATCAACATTGTAGATCACTTCGAGAGCTTCGTTTTAGACACAAGAATCGCTGGAAACGGACGAGGTTTGAACCCGATATCGCAGCCCAAAGATTCTGTTCGCAATGGACCTTACCGTCGAGCTTTTTCGTCCGGACCAAAGGTAGAAACTCGTACCCAACCTATTCCAAGCTTTTGAATGAGTTAGAATAGTCTATGAGTAGTTTAGAGTTGATGGGTTAAGGCCCCCAAGTCAAGGGTTTCACGAAACCCGAGCCAAAACACGATGTACTCTTTTGACCCGAAACTTTATTTTCGTGCTTAGTAAACTCTAGAACCATCGTGGTTCATGTTGGTAATTATTCCAAGCATGTTTGATACTTGAATAACTGTTTATATGAGTTTCTCCATAAATTTATTGTGCTTAGCCTTGTTCGTGATCGTTGTGTTAAAGTTAGGGGTTTAAAGTGTAATTTTGTGAAATTTGGCGTGCGTACTTGTGTATCATTTACGAAACCTATTTTTATCAAATAGGTGTGACTGCTGGAAATTTAGGAGTTTAACGAAATGACCAAAATGCCCTTCGGGTGTAAAATGACCATTTTGCCCTTGTGTGTGTAAATTACATAATGTGTAGTTTTGTACTTAGTAAGAAAATCAAGGAATTGCGTTTTATGACAAGTTAGGACTTTATTAACCAAAATAAAGTATTTTTACGTATTTACCCTTGTCGGTGGCAAAATTACATTTTTGCCCTTGTATTATGTTATTTAACAAAAAGGCCCCCAGAGTTTGTAAATTACACTAAGGACCCTAGAGTCGTGAAATTATGTTGGACACCCTTGTACTTACTTAAAATGAAAATCTGAGTACAACATACCACCCCCAATCTGATGGGCAAACTGAAGTTGTAAATAGGTGCCTTGAATCTTATCTGCGATGCATTACAGGTGACAGACCTAAGGCTTGGGTTCATTGGTTGCCCCTAGCTGAGTGGTGGTATAACACTACATATCATGCTTCTACTAAACTAACCCCCTACCAGATTGTGTATGGGCAAGCTCCTCCAACGCACATACAATACATCCCTGGTTCTACCCTTGTGGCTACTGTGGACCAGTGGGGAATGGACAGGGAATCTACTCTGAAAATGATTAAGGAACACTTGGTTCAAGCTCAGAACCGTATGAAACAACTGACAGATAGGCACAGAACTGAGAGGGTTTTTCAAGTTGGTGATTGGGTTTATCTCCGCCTGCTACCTTATAGACAGGTTACTGCTCAGTTCAGGTCTAATCAAAAGTTGGCCCCTAAATTTTATGGACCCTTCCAAGTGATACAAAAGGTTGGTTTGGTGGCATACAAATTAGCTCTACCAGTTACTGCTAAAATCCATCCCGTGTTCCATGTCTCTCTCCTCAAGAGGAAGTTGGGTCAACCATTACCCCTTGTCCTACTTTACCTTTTATCTCTAATTAAGGGGTTCTTGTGCCCCAACCACTGGCCATTTTGGACCAGCGTTTGATAAACTATAAGGGCAAGCATGCTACCCAGCTGTTGGTTCAGTGGGAGGGCACATTTGATGAGGATGCTACGTGGGAGCATTATACTCAGTTTGTGGCCAAATTTCCAAACTTTCAGCCTTGAGGTCAAGGCTGTCCTTAAGGGGCGGGGAATGTTACAACCCACTTCTGCCAGCTCAGCTGCCACGTCAATAATGAATTCTTTTCTCTGTTAAACTTTCTGTTACATTTCTGTTTTCTTTTGTTTCTTGATTTTGGCGGGAACTTCTGTTAGGCTGCGAATGAATGTATAAAAGGGGTAGTTAGTGGCTAGAGGGGGTAACAATTTTGTAACAGAAAAATAGCATAGCTTGTTGTGAATTGGAACCTAATGTTCCTGCAACTGCTATTGTAATATATAGTTGATTCTCGAATGCCAGCAAATTCTTTTGTCATTCTCATTCCTAAATTCTCGCATTTCAATTCTAGATTGTATCAGAATCCCACCACTACCAACACCAGCTTTCCTCCACCTCCGTTGATGGCCACCACCACTAGTGATAAGCCCCCAATATTGTAGATAAACGAGGCTTATCTTACTCATTTATCTCACACAAGCACGCGATTTCGCGCCTTAAATGTTTGATTTGCGCGTAGTTGTGTTTTTTGTAAGTTACAGGTTAAACATGGGAATTGAGTGCGTTTTGTGCGCATTGAGAACCGTGCCACGTTATCGAGGGCCCCGTGCCCCATGGCTCGCCAACACCGGGCCTCACGAGCCACGAAACGACGATTCGGTCGAGGCCCGGGAATGCAAAAAGTTGGTGCTTTGAAGCCATGCTTCACGTTCACAAAAGCTCCCGGTGAGGTCCGGGATTGAACAAACACTCACAAGACTGAGGTTCATCTCCCCCAAGGGTCACACGATCCATTTGAGTCCATTGGAAGAAATCCGGAAGCACGCAATTCAAGCAGATTGATCAAAGGAGTGAAATTCAAGCTTAGAAGAACTTGGATTGATCCAAAGGAAAGTTGGATTGATCCAAGTTTCATCAAAATTCCAGCAGAGCCTTTTGGGTCGATCCAAAGGAAAGTTGGATCGATTCAACTTCACAAAATTCCCCAACAACCCTCTCTGGATCTATCCAAATGAGGGATGGATCGATCCAACCTTGGATGAAACTTCATCAGAGCAGTTTGGATCGATCCAAAGTCATGTTGGATCGATCCAAACATGCCCAGGCAGCCAATTGAATGCACTTTATGTACATGCTATTAATGGAAAGTGTTTTTTGTTATGTGAGAGCTTTATTAGATATTTTGTAGAGAGAGAAATGGGATGATAAAAGACACTCTCCTCTCTCCTTCTCTCACACTTTTTAACTTTATTTTCTTACCTAGTTTGTTGCTCTCCCCTCTCTCCTCCATTGGAGTGCTTGTTAAGCTTTCTCTCTCTAGAAAACTCAAGTAAGTACTAAGTTCTCGTTAATTTGTCGTTTATTAATGTTGTAGCTACTTGTTGGATCTCTACATAAATCAAGTTTATTTACGTTTTTATCGGTTAAATCTTGTTTATGCTTTTTCTAGTCATCTCCTTTGAAAAATCAAGTAAGTAGTCGTAGTTGTTAATTTTCCCAAGGTTTAAACTTGTAGGCTAAGATAGGATCTTCATTAAAAGTCACTTTTTAAAGTTATTTGTTATGTTCTTTATTTCCTTTATAAAAATAGTCATGTTTTACGTAGTAATGATCGAGTAGTCGTTATAGGCTCGGTCGTGGGGTGATTAGCACCCCGTGACTTAAGCTCATTCACTCTCCTCGCCGTAATGCAAACATTGTTTGTTAATCAAAGAGTACGGATTGATTTTATGTATCAAAATTTGGATTTGTTAATCCCGTTGATCACACGTAGCCAAGGGCTTGGCCACTTGGCACGTGTGATGCTTAGGGCTATGTCAATCAAAATGTTTGTATAAATGACACAAGAATCCTACTCTTTGAGAAACACCATTTCTATTCAAATGAGTTTAAGTACCAAATCTTCCGTTCGGGGTTGTTTAACGATGTCCCCGAGCCGGTCATTTTAGAGGAGAATGAATCGGCCTAAGTCACTGGTGTTGTGAATCCCTTGACTTAGCCTTGTTTTAATTAGTCTTTTTAATCTCACGTCATTCACGAAGTTAAGTGAATTCCACCCAAAATTACAAAGCCAAGTTTGCCACTTTAAGGCTAAAACCAACATTCGCGAATCAACACTCACGCTCAGCGCATTTGGTCTCTGTGGACTCGACCCGGACTTTCGGTTATCATGCTACGGCTGGCCTAAACCCTACGCTTGGGGAAACAACAATTGATATACATTCCAAGGTCGCAAGCAACTAGCTTCTGGGCGTTCTAACGTCGTTGTCCCCACCACGAAGGTCTCTCTCTCTCTGTCTCTCTCTCGTGTTTGAATCTTTGGGATCAGAGACATGAGTTGCTTAAAAAAAAAACACCCAATTCGGAAGTTAGAGTTTCAATTGAGAAACTCTAAACGACAACGACATTGTTGCAACAAAAAAAAACCCCAATTCTTTTCTTGATTTTCTACCACATGTTCCTTTTTCTTTTTTTTGAACAGCGAAAAGAATTTATTAATCTTGGTAAATATTACAAAGATTAAAGGGATAAGGAGAAAATGGCAACACAACATGCCACTTCAACACCCCGAAAAAAGTAGTTGGCAAGAGACCAACCCCAGAAAATAGCAAACAGCAGGTTCATATGTCTTTCCCTAAAAATACATCACAATAGAGTAGCCCAGACTCGAATTCCTTTAGCCCATGCTTGCTTTTGTCTCCATGAATTACCACTTTGATTCCTTGATCCCATGTTTGCATCTGCCACCATGAAGTGCCACGAATAAAATAAAGCCTGATCATCCATCTCTTAATCATTTCCTTTTTCTATGGTATGGTCATAGTGCACTTGTTAAATCTGAACGTGAATGTGCACTTGTTAAATCTGAATCTGAATGTGCTTCTTTACTGCTAGTGTTGCTGTTGGTTTTGCTGAACTTGGTACCATGTTTAATCAAACTGTGCTGCTAGTGCTACTGTGACTCTGTGAGGCTAAACTTTGATCAAACTTTGGGGCAATGATGATTTTGTTGAGCCCTCGTTAGTTATGAAGCTTGGGCTGATGCAATTTCTGAGTTTGTATTAGGGCTATGGTACTACTACTGGTACTGTTATTGCATAATTTCACTTGCTGCTGTTAACAAATTTTATAGCTGGGTTTGGTTCATTGTAGTGGCAATGATAAAGTATTTCTGATGCGATTTCTGAGTTCAAAAAAAGAAATTTACAGCCTTTCATTGTTTGATATTCGGATCCTCAGCAAACAAAAATGCTCTTCGTAATCCATTTAAGTGATTATACGTTGTATGTTATTATATAATAATTTCTTTGGTTTTCTGAGCATCAAAGCTTGGTAAGTATGGACGCTTTGCACTTGAATGGGTGCTCTGGAAATTGGAAACTGCAATCTGAAAGCTTCTGTATTTAATAAACTGAATGTAGATATCTTAGTGCATTTTTGTTTTTGGGTTTTTTATCAGATAGGATAGGTTGAGTTTCATTTACTGATTATGTTGTGCCCTTGTTCTTTCTCATAAGCAGACAAAAGAGGAAGAAGAAAAGGGTTTCTTGGCATACATTTCTTGACTAAATTTGGTTTCTGCCGCCTGAGGAGAGTTAGTACATATACCTTTAAGCTAGCCGTTCTACGGTGAACAACAAGCAACAAGACAAGAAAAGGCAAGAAGACACCAACAGCAAGCGACGGTCTCAACTTACAACTCCTGGATCGATTCTGCAATGTATATGTAAGCAGATGCATTAGTATGCATGTCTTTACACAGTTACACACCAAATATGGGACTTCCAAAGAAACTACATGTAAGAGATCTCGAGATATATAGGACTTCCATCTCCTTTGCATGTCTTTATCATTGACAAGCATAACATTAGGGTGGTTCTTCATTTGAACTGCTTGAAGTAAGAAATCTGGAGAAATCGTGGGTAAAAACTATTTCATACCAAGTGGGAGTATCATTGGAGAGGGAGAGCAGTAAGCCAGTAGTAAAAACTAATTCATACCAAGTGGGAGTATCATTGGAGAGGGAGAGCAGTAAGCCAGTACAAGACCAATTTGCTCACAAAAAGCGAAATAGACTTAACGCTTTTAGCTTGAATATCACCAGAGGTTATTACAGTACCTATTTCTAACACGATCACATAATATTGTGCAGATAAAATGATATCTATATACATTGAACTGTGGTGCACCCGTCAAGAGCCTAGCTGCCCCTAGGGCTTTGTCAGGGCAACAACCGTGGGCTCATTTGTCAAGAGCCCAGTAAGCTCAACCTTCTCACTGGTGGCAAATGTTGGTGCTCTCAACCACATGGGTGGCACTAGAAGAAGTCACAACATCTATGTTCTAGTCCAGGTTTGTAGATTGAACACATTCTAAGTTTCTTTACTCGTGTTTCGACTTGAAAACAATCAATTTATGAAATGCATACCGGACGGTTTGTCGAAGGACATGGTGACTGCGGATCGCGTAAAGCTAGGCTATCTGCAACGTCTGTCAATGGCTTGCGGTGACGCAACTGACTGTGGTCGAGGATGGGTGTTGGGGAATTCGCAGCATGATTAGGGACCAAAGTCAAAGCCTCCTCAACTTGTCTAGCAATAGCAGGGTCCTCTTGTGTAACCACCTCATTACGTACAGTGGCTATAGCCTCCAGTACAGTAGCAGAGGTGTTGGGAACCGGAGTGGCTATGGCCTCTGGAGTAGCAGCAACAGCCTTGCCAATAAAAAGAGATTGTTATTCAGATAAACCTTTCAACTAGGAAGACAATAAACCTTCATTATGACTAACTGATATTAATCTTAGGCAGTAATAAGTCTCAAGGAACAAAACATAGTTCATATATAAAACTTCACAGGGATCAGTGCAGTTATAGCATATACAAAAGGAAAGCTGATGTATTAGGTTAATGTATACAAGAACAATTACTACATTAATTAGTTTGTCAATGAACTAAAATCTTAGTTTAGTGGTCTTAATAGAAATCAATAAAAAAACTAGTATTACGACATGTTTGACTAGATATGCTAATCATGGTATCCATAATATATAGTCAACCATTTATATACACATACACACATATATAAATGTATGTATATCTGTGTGTATACAGAACAGTGGCTCAACCGTCAAGAGCTCAGTTATCCCTCGGGTTGTGCAAGGGTAACAACTGGTGGCTTTAGAAGAAGTCACAGAATCACTAGGGATCAAAGTTGAAGGATCCCCAACCTGTCTGGTAGTCGCAGGCTCCTCCCGTTGCTGCTCTGCAATAACACCATTACGAGGCACAGTGGCTATGCCCTCCAGTCTAGGAGCAGAGGTTTCGGCAAGAGAAGTTGCTGTGGACTCTGGATTAGCAACAGAGGTAGCGGGAGCCGCAGCCTTGCCAATCAAAAGAGATTCTTATTTAGATAAACATATAAATAATGAAGAAAATAAACTTCATATGACTAACCAAGATAAATGTCATGCAATCATCGGTCTCAAGGAAGTAATTTTTATGATCAATCACCTTTCACTGAAGGGGTAGATGTTCGTGAAGATACTGTGTTAAAGATGTTGCGGGAAGTAAAATAAATGTTGAACACAAAATGTATAGAAAGAAGATGGCTACTTCAGGAACTACAAAAACTATTCATCCCATTATCATCCAACTCCTTCACGTTTTCATACTATAAATTTCAAATCATAATCTAAAAAATAATTTATTTGTAAGCACCACCACAATTTTGAAGGAAAATTTATTCAGCACTCTAGAGTAACGCTTTCTTCATTACAAGTATACTCAAAATTGTTGGAGGAGCAGTGAATAATCTCTCTTTTTGAAGGTAAACGCAACCATTGAATGATTCGAGATTTTGTTGGAAAATAACTAAATAGAATCAGGTGAGGTGAGGTATTTAGGTGCACGTAAAATCGTGTGCTTTCGGTTCGGGTCTGGTTTCGAGTTCGAAAAAATGATCTGAATCATTCATTATTAATAGCTAGACACAAATAATAACCTCATAAAAAATCAATTCAAAGATATATCGTAAACTCTTAAAAAATAGTTTGTATCTGTAAAATAAAAGCAAATACAATTTAAAAAATATGCAAAAATATACTCCCTCCGTCCCTTTTTAAGTGATCCACTTGGGAAACGTGTATTTTTACGGACGTTTAAAAATGTACTTTCGCATATCGTTTTTAATTTTTTTTTGCACCAAATTAAAGTACTCAATGAGCACTTTAATTTGGTACAAAACAAATTAAAAAGTTATGTAGAGAAATATGTTTTTTAGAGGTTTGAAATTGCATGTATTCCCGTATGGCTCACTTAAAAAGGGACGGAGGGAGTAATTTTTTGGGTAGATTACGAAACCAATCCGTAAGGTTTCCCCTTGCAGAACCGAATGGCTCAGTTGATCTCAGTATTCCAATCTTCAGCTCTCCTCTGAATCTGAAATTTGGACATCATATATTCCCAAATGGTTCTAGAGAAACAACAAGGAAACAACAGATGATGTAGAGACTCATCACAATGGGTACATAGAACACAAGTTGGATCAACCTCCATACCCCATCTTCCGGCCTCGCCACTGAAATCTTGTGACCTTACTGTGAGTCTGTGATCTATCTGTGCAGGAAAGATCTAGTCCTCCGAGAAATGGGAGAGTGTATGTTACCAAAGCTCAAGATGTTGTTTCCAGTATGCTGGCAAAAGGTTCAGCTATCAAACAAGATGCTGTGAACAAGGCTAAAGCATTTGACGAGAAGCACCAGTTGAGAGCCAATGCATCTGCCAAAGTCATTTCCCTTGATCGGAGAGTTGGGCTTACAGAGAAACTGACGGTTGGAATTTCGGTGGTGAATGAGAAAGTGAAGACTGTGGACCAAAAACTTCAGGTGTCAGATAAAACAATGGCAGCATTGATGGCAGCGGAGAGGAAACTAAATAATACAGGATCAGCAGTCAAATCGAGCAGGTATCAAAGTTCTTCCATACAAGACTCTTTTGGTTTATTGTATGCCCCTGTATGCTGTGTCTGTGTGATGTCGAGATCTTTGTCACATAATTCCTGGGTATAGGGTATCGTACCTGCACTGGGTATCACACTTGCACTCAAACCTCGAAATATTTGTGTGAAATTCGTGAATTCAGTTTTTCTAGGGTCCCAATTCACTTTCCATAGCCCACAAATTTCGAGTATATGCCTCAACTGTCCTACAGATGAGTCATTTCTAGCCAAGACTCGCTGAATAAAATAACTTGACATCACTTGTGAATCGGTTGTATTGTTGCCAGTGCAACTATGAAACATCAGTACCGCACTGCAAAGTGCACACACCTGCAATGACGCACATAAAAAGTCAGACACCAGCTGTCGATCCAATTCAATTCATATGTTCCAAGCATTGCGAAAAAAAGGAATATTGAATTGATGGACATTAATAGTCATTCGTACAAATATCCGATTGAGCTTATTTTGGTGGACATATTCTCATATACGACAACAAGGAGATGAACTATCCGGATCTTCGTTGTGGCCACGGCCCACGGGGTAGGGCACTCGAATGGTGATTTGGAAGAGTGTGAAGATAGGGAGATATAGAAGGGAGCTCATCTCGTATATAATTTGCATCTATTTTTCATGTGTGACTTCATTAATTTTGTAGGTCTGCCAACTGTCGAGTATACTATCTTGAATAACCAGTTGATTAGCATAGCATAGCGGGTAGTTGTAACCCCACTTTATTTATTTTTTTATGAACAATTGCAAAAACAACCGTTGAATTCACAAAATAGATTAAAAAAAACAAAACAAAAAACAAAAGTAGAGCATGACGATAAAAAGGAGCCACCCGATCCAAGTCCGACCCGAATGTTCAACATCACACTATTGCGGTAGCCTTTGTGGTTACACCATGCGAAATGTCTGACTTCCAACAATATCCAGGCTAGCAAAAAAATCATCATCATTATTCTATGCAGTGTCACTAATCAATAAGAAGTTCCAATAATTAAAAAGTTCCAAAGAATAAGGTACAAGACATGCATATGCAGTTTGTTTAAGTGTACAATATCAAACACATTCCCAATGGGGGAAGTTATGTGTAAGGTCAGTTCATGGCATAAGTTCTTCTCCGATACGCGTGCCCGGAGAGAAAGAGAGAGAGAGAGTATCGTGTCGGTGTTGCCGGTTAAATAAAAAAAAAAGGTAACAGAGAAATTCATCCAAGAAGTACTGTTCCTCGGCAAAAATCAGAGTGACCTGATACAATAAGTTGTGACAAAAACTGATACAATAAGTCTGTTCTATATCCAACACACACACACAGCACACTAGTTCAAACCAGGACTGCAAAAATAAGAGCTTCACCAGGTTTGGTTTCAGTAAAACAACTTAAGGCTGTGAATATGTTCATCAGATCAGACAAGACGATTGGACGGCAAAGTTTATCACGTCTCAGAATGCCTTGTTCTTCTTTGCGTTCCAAAAGTAATAAAGTATTTACTACTATTTACACCAAAAGGACATCGGCTAAGCACAATTGTTATTACTTGATGTTCATGGCAGCTGACATGGCACGAAGCTCCTTTGCGATTTCTGAAAACGCTGGTCTAGAGTCCGGATCAGATGACCAACACCTCTCCATCAATGATCTCCATGCCGGGTCGCACCAAGTTGGAATTTCAGGGCGCAGATCGCCTTTGATTATACCAGCTGAAACCACCAGAAGAAGGAAATATCAGACAATCGCTTGACTATTGCAAGTATTGAGCATATTTTTATTTGAACACTAATTCTGAATTTATAACACTTATTTCGGAACTCAATTACGTGGGATGACTGCCAAAGGATGATTTCGATGTCGCCCTTTCCCTCATCAAACAGAAAGCTAAGCATATCTACTTGCTGCTATTATGCTTGTCAATTTGAAGGATTACCTATTATTTCCTCTGATCGCATATTTCGATAAGGTTCTTCCCCTGTCAAAAGCTCCCACATGACTATTCCAAATGAGTACACATCGACCTGCATTTGAGCACCGATGAAATTGAAAGAGTGAAGCAAATGACAAATACAAAAACAGGAAATATTTCATGATATTTGAAGGTGATCATATTACCTTATCAGTAACCATATTTTTCTGAGAATCCAACAATTCTGGAGCCATCCATGGTATAGTTCCTCGAACTCCACCAGAGACTAGTGTTCTCTGCTTAACTTTTGATAAACCCAAGTCGCCGATCTGACCAGGAACAATGCGAACATTCAAAAGATTGTTGTACAATAAAGCATTTACCATGAAGAAGTTGGCATCCATTTGGTGAAGCACCAAAAAAAAAAATCCAATTTAACCACAAAAATAAGTCTACGATGGACTACCTTGCACAGTGGCCGCTGAGGATCCCTCATATTCACAAGTAAGTTATGCGACTTCAAATCAAAGTGAACGATCTTCTTCTCATGCAGATATTCCATACCAAAGGCCACATCCATAGCAATAATCAACCTTTTCCGTCGATCAATAGTTCTGGAAATTAAAATAAGCACAGTTTCAGTGAAGAGTGGGAAGAAACACCTGTATTGTGCCCATCAAGAGTGGGATGTATGAAAAGCATAGCAAGAGTAAGCTACGAACATAAAACTTCTTTCATTGCGTGTTAGCCTGATTTTTGAGGGATCCTACTCTTGATGAAAGAATGGTACCTTTACTAAAGTGGAGGGAAAATATACTTTTGTGCAATATTATAAGCGCATTCTTGCCAAGTGGAGGGAAAATACCATTCTTTTCACTTGCAATGAAAGTCTGCGGCACCCCAAAAGTCTATACTGAGCATGAGGCAATATTTGTTTGGAAGTCCCTATCGTTGGTTTAAGAGGCAATATTTAATGCGCATTTTAGTGAGTCCCAAATAAATAATTAGGCAAGTCTTTACAAACTTCCAATAAACAAGTGTCCATATAAATAAACTATTGTTAATTTGTAAAAACGTCAAAGGTATTTTCCCTCCATTCTACTAATAAGTATTTTGCGGAAGGAAATAGATTAATGATTTAATCTATTTGAGTAGGTCATTCAAATCTTATAAATTTATTTTCTGGAAATCAAGAGGTTAAGTTGCCTATACAATCAATTTTTTTTTTTTACCACCTATACAATCAATCACCTTCTCTACAAAAGCATATCGCTTATTGGCGAAACTTCCACCACTAACATAGACGGGGAAATAGTACACAGGCGGTTTGTGTGTGGGTTGTGGGTGTTTGAGTCCAGTTAAGACTTAGATGTAAACAGGCATGCACGATGAGAAAATGAGGTGCAAATGTAAGTAAGACGGAAAAAGACAACAAGAATTTGAGCCAGAAAAAACAGTAAATCAGCTCAAGCTACCCCCACTATGAGATATCTTCTTACTCCCTATACGAAACTACAAGTATAACCTTGTCCTCAAAAGGCTGAAAGGCTCAAAATCCAGGGCAGAATAAAGACAGGAAGGTTCGCATCTAGTCTTCTCATGGAAAAGCCTATTATATGTTCTTGTTAAGGCATAAAATTCCTTTGCTCCAACCAACGAGGAAGGATATAAATGGGGGAAATCATACAATTTCACCTTAGGATCAAGTCATCCACTGTAACCTGAATAATGCTCCCACAATGTTTCTCTCACCTTGACTAGCACAGTGAAAAACTAAACGAACCTCCTCCTTCCCCCCAGCAATCATGAAGCAATGTAAGTGGATGATAGAATCCTCAAAAGATCACATGTATTATAAGAAGTTGCACATTTCTAACCTGAGTTCAAATGACACCTTTCCCCCTCTTTTCCAGCATTCATCAAAATCATGTGAAGTACTTGACAAATCAGACTAATATTAGGCTTGAATCAACAAATGATCGCCAAATTATGCATGTGTTTTCGAAGAAAAAATTTGTGTGAGAAGGAGTCCAGAACTTTTGGACAATGACAAATACAAGATACCTTACTGATTCTATTCCAAAATAGATTTCCACAGATTTGTATCAAAAAAAAATTGCCAATTATTTCACCAAATCTCCTTTTACTATGTTAACCACGCTTTGCGTTTGTCCCCTAACTGAAAGCACTAAAACAAGGACAATTGATTTGTAATTTCGTCAGGTAAAAAATGCTTCAAAATGTTTTCACGAATCCAACAATTGAGCAAAGACATTCTAGTTTAAAATAGAGTAACAAATCCCTATTTATGTAATACCTTGGGGTTCAGGATGACCTGAAGACATCACCCAGCTAATCCACCATAACTCTTACATGACAGAGGTTTGAAAACCTAATGCAGCGATAGAAAAATCCATTTTCTGACCAGAGCAAACAACCTTTACACTTGTTTCACTAACATAATTCAACGTATCTTGACAAACCAAGTTATTTAGATTGTCAGTTGGACACCATTTGAATTCTACATGTGTAGCCAAACAGCTTTCAAAAAGTATCTCTACGTCCAGTAATGATACAAGGATTCAAAAATATAAGCAAACATCTCAGCAAACAAACAAGGAACTTTAACAAAGTGGTGCAATCTATAAAAAATATAAGTAAGGACACAATCTAAGAGAGGAAATGGAGGATTTACCCGAGCAAATCATTCACTTTCCCGCATGACACACAGAAGAAGCTCCCATCCATCCCCCTTTTGGCAATCCCACATTTTCCATGTCTTAAAGCACATTCCAAATGGCATGACATGCCACATGAATCGCCCAGAAAGGGAGGCTCTGAGCTGCAATTTAACCACAAGCTAGGGTCCTTGTTGTCATCATACTGTGAACAGATGCAGCATGAACACCTCTTGCAAAATTTATGTTCTCGACTTAATTTAGCCCTACACGCTGAGTTTTTGCAGTATATGATATTAGCCATATCATTTTCACCATTGCTGATCAAAACATGTTTCACTTCAACAGGAACTCGACCAGGGTGATCAGTTTTTCTTTGCCTTTTGGAAGCCCTTTGCTCAACTGCAGGTGAAGACTGCAGGTCAAGGTTTGCTGTGATCTCCTGTCCCTCCGATTTCTTTTCAGATACAATTTTCAAAAGGTTTTCTATGATTTTTAACTTTGTCAAGCCGGTATATTTCCTTTCTTTTCCCATCTCTGCACAAAGTATCTGCAAAATCTCCTGTCGGCTCCATGATAGTAACATTTCAGGGGCATGTGGCCACTTTGATACTTGATAAACAAGTTCTCTCTTTTCCTCCATACTCAACTCAATGCATTTTGATGGATCAAGCACCACTCCTGTGGCCAAAGGAAATATAGATATAGTGATCAACCATACGGTGTTCTGAAAGACGAGTCTAGGAGATCAACACAGAAACTTCCTTAGACCAATTAAACATGTATTATGTATATGAGCAACAATATGAACGAGAACAAGAATTCTTTGAGATAGAGTAAAGATATCTCAAGTTGAGTATGTCAACTAGCACATGGAAAAAATCTTATCCTCTAAACATTAAATTCTCCACTCTGTCTTTCCCTTTTAATTTTGTCTCCTAAACATGCCAAAAGAGGTTACCAGAATTAGAGTGTAACACAAGCAAGAATTATAAGTTGACCATAACCATAAAATGTAATTGCCCCTTTTAACCACACCTAACATTCACCACAAAGATCATAAATGTGATTATGATATGTGGGTGTATTATTAATTTCTCCTTTTGTGCATAACAACCCAGCTCAAAGATCATAAATGTGATTACGATATGTGGGTGTATTCTTAATTTCTCCTTTTGTGCATAACAACCCAGCTCAAAATTCCATGAGCAAAGTTGCTCACCCTCTCCTTTGTTAAAAATTATGAAAGGTCGAACACCAGTAACGATAAGGAGCATAAAAATGAGGAAGAAAGAGAACAAATGAATCATCACCAAAGAAACCTAGAGAAAATCCAATATGCCCAAACCATAAAATCACAAATCATCAAATACCAGTGCAACATGACCCAAGAAGCAGATCAGCTCAAACATTATGAACCCATAACCAAGACCCTCGAAAGATTCATCTTACAGGCAAAAATTCAATATCCAAGAACCCACAATTTTCAATTTTCAGTAATTTACAACTACCCAGAGAGGAAAAACAAAACTCAAAAAAAAAAAAAAAAAAAAAAACAAGGAGAATAGCTGGAGATTTACCCTCAAAGGAAGAAGAATCCATAGCCTACTGTTCTATGAAAAGACCACGCTGCAATCTGCCGGCCACATTACAAACAAATCCCCAATTCTGTACCTGGAACAAGACATCACGTATATAAACACACACATGTGCACCTAAACTAAAGAGAGAGAATATGACGAGGAAAGAAATACAAAGGCACACAAGTACCAAGAGGCGAGGCTATAAATTGTGCAACTTGGAAGGATTCCATGACTTGGTCCTCGACGTGGGCTTTTTCAGGACCCGAATGACCCAGAAAGGAGAGAGATTCCAGGACCCTAGAGAGAAGAGAGAGAGAGAGAGAGAGAGTGAAGATGTTATTGTAGAGAGAGAGAGAGAGAAACGGATGATAAAAAGGCGAGTCCATCAAAAACAATAAATAAAGCCTGCCTTACACAATAGCGGCAAAAGCGGCTGCATGTCATGTTTTCCTTTCCACCTTCTCCCGGGAATAGTTTATTAGTATTCCTGTATTTGGTAAACTCCAGCAAATTTATTTACTATTATTTTTTGTTTTTAGAGCAAAGCAATGCTCCAATCAATTAACATCTTTTTTTTTTGTCTAAGATAATTAAGAAAACCAATTAACAATTGAGCCAACCATATAATTGCAGTTAACAGTTACAAACTCCCTGTAATGGACCAGTTAAATTTGAGGACACCAACTGGCAATTACTATATACAAAAGCCACCCAATAGCATCCTTGAATGTTGGACTTTATACAACAGGTCTGTCTCAATGCAATTTGGAAAAGTTCTTAGAACAAACTTTATTCTAATAGTTTTTTTCCCTCAATGTAATTTGGAAAAGCTCTTAAACACAGAATGGGCTGCCGAGACTCCTTATCCCTCTTTGTCTTTTTGTTAGGCTAGAAGATAAACAAGTGTTGAGAAGCCTATAAAAAAAAAAATTGGAATATATGACTTACGATTCTAGCCAAAATGAATCAGACCTTGAACAAACCCGAAATTTGCGTATTGGGATAGATGAGCTTCATCTAAATCGTTCATTTCAAAGAGCACACATCTATATAGATTTATAGGATCAGACATAGAAATGCCAATATGAATTTTAAGTGTAAATTGGATGACATCCTCTACAACATCAAAAACCTCCTAACAAAAGAGAGTAACATGATTATCCAGTGTGCTTCGATTATTCAATTAAGCCCGAAAAAGAGCTCACAAATAAACGAAAAAAGTACCGTTCCTTCCCATTCGCGTATTGTAGAGGATCTCATTTCTTTGTACTACTAAAACACAACAACTTGCCTTTTTGCATATGAAACTGTCCAATCACAGATCGCACAACGAAGCACACAAAGCTTCATTACTCATTATTGGACCAAACTGTTGCAAAATGCCAAGTGTACTTGCATGTGTGGCCCCATCTTCAACTAATGCAAGTATGTAGTAAAAGATAAGAAAGTGACAAATATGTGCCTAAAATTGTTAATCAGGATGATGAAGAGGAAATGGCTCTGTTGTGATTGGCCGCCGACCCCTAATTTTCTATTGGTTGCACAACCGACTTTGTCAAAGAAAGTAGTCCCACTGCCTAATCCCAAGGTAATGTTCCAATACAAACCTTGCTTTGAAACCATTTTGTGTTCACCTCTAGCAAAAAATACACAGCATTGGATTAAATTATAAATCCGAAACAAAAGCTTAAAACTGTAGCATAATGGAAAAAAATACCCGACTACGGCAAACCGCACAAAACGCAAACGCTTTAGTTAACTGAAAAGTCGTAATTCAATTTCTCTCATTTGATCATTTGATTAGCACTGATGAATTTGGCGAGGGGAGCAGTGTTTTTTGCCCTTGTGCTAACTTCAAAGACACGAGCAAATTTTTGTGCCATTACCGCAACGAACCTAAAGGTTGTACATGGATTATGGACCATGGACTTTGGGAGGGGATAAATGGAAAGGAAAATGAGATGGAAATGAGAAACAAAAAATCATTTTTCCAGTTCATGGTTTCTTCCATTTACCCTTTACTGTTCCCATGAAACTAATAAAAGTAAGAAAACTAGCACAAACACCTCAACTTGTCATTTGAACATATTTGTTCAACTAATATTGCAGCCAAGATGGACTTCTTACTAGTAGAAAATGTAAGATTCCGAACATATCTGCAGCTTTTTATACATAAAGGAGGAAACTGGAAATGTAGGTGTAATCTTGGTAAAGAACTTGTGAGAGTGAATTTCCTGCCTGGCTTCACTTTGCATACGCAAGAAATCAACCATTGCCAGTGGATCTGAAATGATCGTCATCAATTGTTGAGTAAGCCACCCCTTCTTGTACAAGAACCTCGATTGATTGTCTGCCAAATGCCGGAATAATTTAGGAGTACTAAAAAAGGAAAAGAAAAGAAACAACCATATATAAATTGCCTGCCGATAAACATCCATGACAGGAGGGAGGGAGGAAGACATACTTGACATTTTCCACCGGCATGCTCAGTTGTCGGGCAATTTCATTCACATGTACTCCCATTTCCCGTGAACTAGAAATTTGGAAGATCTCAAGGAGTTAAGGGCAAGAAATTCCCAATGGACAATGAAGAATGAATCCAAGAGTAACAAAAGGCAAAGATACATTCTTGACATCCATCCTAAGTAGCAGAACTCTGCTTGGTAATTTACTAAATAACAAAATTGAAATCACCACTATGTAATGATGCAATATACTAAAGACCTATGTCAAAATAGAAGCATTCCTCCCACCCAAGGGGATTGTGTTTAATACCACTGTGCCACAGTGCCAGGAACTGCAAAACATGGAGGTCAGCCACCATAGATACCACAACAATAGGAAATTTTAGCTTCCAGAACATTCACTAATCAATCGCATTAATTGCTTCCTTTAGAACAGCATGTTAAACAAGCACACAAATTGTTCTCACTGTGGTCTGCTTCTTTCACAAGCACATCAGACCCATATGAACAACAGTAATAACCATCGCTAGAAGCTATAAACTAGCAGGGGTGAAAAAGCAAACAAATATTTTATGAGTAGGTATTATAGGCAACTCACAGGACTGAAGGCTGCTGCAGATAGCCTATGACCATTTGATCGATGCCCTTGAGTCCATCAATGCCGTAGAGCCCAGTGTAAGTCTTAATGTATCAATCAACAATTAACATAATATAATCGAAAACTTTGACTGGCTTACTTGATCGGGTGGGGCAGCTTGGTAACTCTTTGAAGGTGTGGCAAATGCTGAATTTGGCATATTTTGAGTGGGGACGCTACCCTGTAGCTTCTTCCACCAAAAAATTACAAACTCCATCAAGGATACAGAGAGTGTACCACAAATAAACATTTTCATACATAGGCGCGCACCATATTTCAATCAAGAACAATGAAGTTAGACCAATACCCGTGATTTGGTGTTGTAGTTATGGACATACATACACTCAACAAAGTGGTATGGCATCTCATTATAGTCTGTCAGAGGCCTGAAAATCAGCATGCTTAAGAATTCAAGATAATGACATTACAAAGGAACTTGGCAGGAAAATGCATGATCCATCAGCATGTCTCTGGACAAATATGACAATATGTCCACTAAATCATGGTCAAAACAGCGTACAAGCCATAAGACTGCGAATGGCATTAGTTGTGAAAGTGTCCATTTGCAAGTTCATTATCAGGACCAAGCAATGGTATCAAAGTGAGGGCAATACCAACACTCAGGTCTATGTTTTCCAACTCCAAAACAACAGTCTAGCAATTAGAAGCTTATAACCAACAACTATCAATAACTAAAAGTTATTTCATGTCAAATCGAGTCCAAAATCAATGAAGAGAAAAATGAAGAAAAAGAGAAAGATTGAGAGGAGGAGGAGGAGGAGCAGGAGGAGAGCACTTACTCGTCCAATCTCGTCTGCATGAAGAACAAACTCATTCCTGTTGCAACGAGCAGTCCTGCTGAAAAATGGTTCTTTTGTGAGTCTCTGTTTTAGATCAATAGTTTGTGAATTGGGTTGTTTTTGGAGAAATGGAAAGATGGGTTTTTGATGTCAATGGGTAAGAAGAAACACAAAGTATTGAGAAAGTCAAAACAAGCATGTCTCATACATACATTTCTTAGACTTTTCGAAAAAACATACTCGTAATTTGAACATTTACTCGCACATGCAGCTTATTGGCTTGCCAAAGGCATCAATAATATAACATCATGCTGACCTTGTCGGGCAAGAGGAATTATGTCATGATTGATAACACATACAGCATACTAGTAGGTCAGGTTAAATATTTTGAGAAAGAAACACGATAATCAAATTTAAGCTTTCGAGTGAATAGTTATGAGTCTATATGAAACAGAAAGAATATCAAAATTGATAACACGTCTGCAGACACGTAGAAGATTCTCTGCTTATCAATCCATAAAATGAGCCCTCAATGGTATGCCACATAACTTACCAGGAGAATGGAAACATATCTCTTTTCCCAAGATAAAAATAATTGGCAAGATTATCTCTAATATTTACTGTATTTGCTAAAGACTCACATTTCTGACAACGTGTTGTACTCCGCCACCTCCAAAGGAATGCCCGCAAGGCAATATCATAGCGTCATCCATAAGTGATCCTCTGAAAGCCCAGATAGTGCACAGTGAGTATTAAAAACTTTAATCAATTGCAACTAATCAGCCATAATGAATTTTCTGAGATTCTGAAGACTCAACACATAAACAACAGCACCATGCATACGCAGATCTCTCGTGGTCTCACCTTTTAAAATCATTGGAATTGGGCCCCATCCAGAGAAGGATAAAGAAACAATTCCAAGTTCAATTTTGGGCTTCTCTGCTTTGAACTTTTTCATCTTGCTTTTGTGGGCTTCATCTGATTATGATGCATTCCAATACTCTTCCCTTAAAAGATTTTGATATATACAACATTCCCAAATCCTATTTTTACCAATTTGTTTCGGATAATTAAGTGCCAAGGCATAGATTGTAGTGATGATTATGGTTGTGAGTGGTGTTCTTTCATTTATTTTTTTTATTTTCCTCTCAAAATGATTGTTCACCTCAAATGGACAAATCTAGCACAAAACCCTACCCAATTGAAGCACGAACGAACCGAATTATTCGCTTTAGTTTCTTATAGCATTGATCCCAAAACTTGTTCTAGGTATGGATATGTTGTTTGAATAACTATTAGAACCATAATCCCTTGCTTGTCAGAGTCTTTTACTTTATGTTGTTGTAATGAGATTATGTTGGAATTCGCAATTACTTAGCAAGTTTGACACTTATTATTTTTCCCATTTGAAAAGTTAATAGGTAAAAGTGAAGAATAATTTTGAAAAGTATAGGTAAAAATTGTTGTGAAAGGTGTAAGGTAAAGGTAAAAATTAATTTGAAGAAAGTAATGATGATGTTTCTCTGATAAATTGAATTTACGAAACAACACGCTTAAAAAAGGTTAAGGAATATATCTTTTTGGAAAAACAAAAAATAATCTAGGAAACTTTGATTTCCAGTATACACACAAAAAAAAAAGGAAAAGGAAAAAGTAGAGGTGGTTGGTAGACATTTACGAAAAGGTCGAGGTAGTTGGTTCTACTCTTGTATTTTTTTTTAATTTTTTTTTTCCAGTTAATGGGATCTAGCTAACCTATTAGATACGGAGTAAAATACCTCGTACTAGAAACATTTATCATCTCCTATTATCTACTTAACTAAGGCAAATAAATGTTAGTAGTCTTCGGCCTATGATTGTAGAACCATCCTTTTGTCCATGCAAAGTCTCTTGAGAGTTTTGTTACTTTTCCTCTCAAGAGTTCTCTAACTTTGATGATGTGCTTTGTTTGTCTCACTATAAGTTTTAAAATGTAGATTTGCGACCGTTATGAAATTTTTGAGGAAAAAATATGGTAGATAATGAGTACGAAAATATAAAGATCTTGTGTCGTAGCCGTTATGAAGATTTTGCAGCATCAACATTTTCAATTGTGTGTTGTTTATTTTGGAGAATTCTAGCAATGTTTAATTATTAATTTTTTTTTTTTTGCGCAAAGTGGCGTGAAGATTCTGACATAGATGCATGTTTAATGTTTGGAACCTAATATTTATGTCGTGGATGTTTAGTGTTTGGAATGTAATGTTAATGTTAATATTTAGAACCTAATGTTTATGTTTGGTTTTGGTTCATTTTTTCGATTGGAGTGTCTTAGTAAATGAGGAGATAATTTGGGGTGGAGTGCCTCCAGTAATTTTTATATCTTAAAAGGATAGTTTTGTTACTTCATTAAATATTGGAGTGCCAGCATAAAAAAAAGAGCCCAAAATTAGCACCATTTTTGTTTTGTTTCACGTGAAAGGAAGAAAAGCACAATGAAATAACTAACAGGAGGGAGGAATATGTCATATTTCCCATTTAATTGGGAAAGTTGTGAGTTGTGCTTGCCCATCTAGTTGGCAAAGTAGTGAGGGGCCCAACTACTTGTACTGATCACAAGCTTTACACACTATTGCACACTTTTTATTTGTTTACATTAACCTATCCAGGGTGTATAATGGTCTCATAATGGATATACCATGGATCCTACAAGCCCCCCATCAAATTGACACCACCACATTCAAAGAAAAAAAAGGACTGTTTGGGATTGGAAACAAGTTGGCAGTCATCACTATTAAAATGTACTCATGAGTCATGCATGACCCATCAACTGTCTTACAAAAGTTTGATCAAGAAGTACTGCACACAATGTTTTTTTTTTCCCACATCAAATGTTACAACAATGCCCCACTGCATTTATATTGGATGAAGCTTGCACTGTCTGCATATTTTGTTTTGATGTCAAGCAATACGCAAATTACAGTTAAAGAGTTGCGATAACGGAATACTACATCAATTGCGTGCGATCTGGAAGGACTCAGTTCAGCTCAATAGATAACTACCCAATAGATAAGATAAACAAACCAATGATGAAAGACTTCTATATAGGAGGTTTGCCGCTTGTTTGTTGATGAGAGCTCTTTGGCCCTGATCCCCTTTTTTGTTTGTTGGAGGTTCGTCTTTTGGGGTTTTTTCTGCTTCTATGGTTGTTTTCGATGCTTCTGGCTTTGCTTGCTCTTGGGTAGCTTAGGGGAAGGAGGTTCTAGGTTGTTTTCTTTATCTTGTTGTAGTTTGTTGCCTTGTTGGGGATGTCTCAAAAATGTTTTTTTTGGTTTTTAGTTCAAGTTTTGATTGGTATCTTACCGTCCTTTTTGTTTTTTTGTTTTTTTTCCTTTTGGGCCATTGGCGTTTTCAGTCTCGGGTCCCTTTAGTTTTTGTAATCCTTTTTCAAAGATTAATAAATTCTTTAGCCAAAAAAGGACTTCTATATAGGAGGACTAATGATCAACTCTTGCTTTCGGTATATAATGCACAAAAACTGTACAACTGTACTTATATTAATCGGACTCAAAAATTGCCAAATATAATTGAACTCATATGGCATTGTTGCCATTTTGTACATGCAACAAGATGAAAGTAATACCTATCTAAGGTATGTTCTTGCCCCTAACCAACCCAAAAAGACACCATAATAAATTAGAGTTAAAAAAGTGATGCTGTGTGTTCAAAAAATAAACTAAAATAAAGTGATCCTGTGAATATGGCAAAAAGGATTCTCCAGTACATGCTTTATCAAGGAAGACCAGGGAAAAATAATAAAACTAGAAAGGGAAGTGCAGGCTTTTCATAGGGAAAGGTAAAGTGTTGGAACAAAATGATAAAGATAAAGAGAAGGGGGCCAATATTGGGCCTGATAGGGGGCCACAATGGGCCTGATAGGGGCCACAATGGGCCTCATAAGAAAATCTACAACAAACAGTTGTTTTTACCTCCTTGTTTACAATTCTCAATTCAAATGCACAATCGAATACGAATACCATTCTTGTTGAAAACAAAGAATAGCAACAATGCTTCTGCAATTTCTTTGCATTTTTTTTGACTTATACACTAGCAGACTACTTGATTCGTTGTTAGGATTGAAAAACACAAGTCTCAAATATAGAATACAAGTGGAATCAAAATTCACACAAGGTAGAATATAGTTACCAGGAAAGACTTAGGCACCGCCAACCTGGAGTTCTGAATCATTGGTTTTCATCCCTGTAGAGGGTGTCAAGCATGTGGTTCAACAGAGTAGTAATCGAAAAACAAAACAATAAAATGGTCATGTAGGGAATAGCAAGGGCATAACACTGTGGAAGTTACCTTCACCTTTTACAAGCATCAAATAAAATACTTGTTTCCCATCGATTCAATCCTATTGTGAGTGTCGGGCCCCATCCAACGTGCTTATTACCTCTTAAGAATCCAAGACTCAAAAAAAAAAAAAAAAAAAAGCTCCGCAAAGAATACTGGAATTAATTAACTTACATGGAAGCAAAAAAAGAATTAGTGCCTTATCGACAGTAGCTAAATATCAAATAAGATTAACAAATAAAGTTGGGCACAGTAAGAATTCCTTTCCCCACCAAAAAAAAAGGGAGAAAAAGATACAAAGAATTACAAAAGATAAGAAAACATATGTATGTGCTATAAAATTTTATCCCAAAAAAGGGAAAAGCGAGGGAGGGAACATGTTACTATCCCCTGATTCTCATCAATAAGGGAAGCTATAAATATATCAAAAACAAGGGATAGAAGTGTAGCGAAATTGAAAGCAAGTGACAAGTTTGTATTGGATTCAAAATCACAAATCACACACTACAGCGCTCTGATTATTCTTCTCATTTTTCTGACCCCTCTTCAGTGACTTAGGCCTTGGCTTCATGGGTTTTAAGTAAAAAACTTGAAACCTAACCATAGCTCTTAAAACCTCGACCAACCTTCCCTCAATCTCAACCCCACGAGGCTCAAGAACACACAAAGCTCGTGCAATAGCCTCCATTGTGCTCATGCACCCGCTAAAGGGCTCCTTCCTAAGAATCAATTCCGAATCAAATATGGTCCCACCTTCTATCCCAATATCAAACTCTAAACAAACACGAATGGCAAATTTTGATAAAAAGGGTAAACTTGCTTGCACCATCTCCTTAGCGTGCTTCCAGGTCCCATCGAAAGCAATCAGAACATAATTGCTTATGGAAGAATCATGCAATGAGGATTGACACTTGCTGATATCAATTGCAGGCGATGAATCAGTACCTGAGAAAGATGATCATCATCGTTAAGGTGAGATCCTCAATCATCAGTGTCAACCAATCACCATAGTCCAATAATGTACATGTGATGACTATTAAACCGATTTGTTTATGCTTTTTATCTGAGGAAAGCAGAATCATTTTCAGGACCAAAGAATTTGGTATGTTAACTGTTGATTGGAACCAAACGTTAAAGAAAATGACAGAGAGAAGCCAAAATTTTGGAAAACTCAGTACATTTTAGGTGTAAGCCTGCTGGAACACACAAGCCCAACGCAATTAGAAGTAATGCTCTAGAAACATAAACTCTCTGGGGCGATTCCCACAAACACAAATATGTACTTCTTGACATGGACGACAAATGTTCAGGAATTATCATGGTTAGAAATTAGAATAGGAGAAACCTTCAATCCAAAAGTCAAATTCGTGAAATGTGAATCTGGAAGTTTCACACCGTCCTGCCCAGGTATACAATCAGAAGTCCATATATCTATCAAATATTACGTCCAAATTCGTTCCCATGCGTGGTCATCATTTAGCGCGTAAAACTGCAATTTCTTTTCTATTCAGCTCATAGTTGTCAAAGCCTTCTTCCAAATCACTAGCTGAATTATCATCCAATTTCTTTACGATCACTGCAACGCCCTACTTTTGGATTCTAAACTCAACCTTTTTGAACTTCGCCCAACACTTCCGCAACTTCTCAATTCAAATCAAGCGTAAGTCGGCCATCAGAATTTCTCTAGATCTCCCATGAGTAATATACTAGTGTAGACAAGTGGTAATAATATCAAGCCCACATCTGTTAGGTATTTTTCTCTGTCTTTTCTTACGTTTTGTTAGATTGAATTGGCCGTTCGTCTCTACAATAGCAAATTCGATTCTTTTCTCACACACATGTTTCTGATTCCTCTAGTTGGTTGAGCCGAATGATTGCTTCTAAAAAATTTATAAAACGTAAATAATACCAAACAAAAATAATAAAACAGTAATTTAGCAAAAACTACTAAAACAGAAGCCGCACCTGGAAACAGATACAATGCGCGAAATGGTTGGCTAGGGTTTTCAACGGCGGCATTGTAGAGAGAATCGAGGAAAGGCGAGTAGCCGAGGCGTAACCGTCGGCCAATTAGGGTTTGGCAGTTGCGGAGGCACTTGGAGAGTACAGGTACGGTGGCGAGCTTGTGGCGCTGCTCGTGGGGGTGGTGGAGGATTACGACTTGGGTGAATGTTGAGATGGGTTCGGCCGGGATTTTGTCGCAGAGACGCACGTTTATTGGCCTGTCGCAGCTTCCGCAGAATCTCCGCCGTGTGGTGGTGGCGGTTGGTGGGTCGGAGATGTGGAAGAGGGTGGTGAGTTCTTGGTCTGGTTCCATGGTTTAGCAAATTCGAAACGAAGATTGAGATCGATTCGAGCTAGAAGATACCAGAAAACGACGTCACTTGCAGTTCCTGCTGATTTGTGTTGTCCTCCAACTTTAGTTTACTATCAACATCAGCCCACAGTTTTTGTTTCCTTCAATCTAAGCCGGGTATTTCATAAAAGAACACCTAATGCAATACGTAGTAAAAAATAAGGCACTATATGCACATGACCTCTCGGCCAAAAGAGGTGTCGTTAATGCATAATTGGCTAAGCTTCCAATCTCGACTATGGACAGGGTCAAAGTTGGTTTGGGAATCACAAAAGATGCACAAACGGTTGACCATTTTTTTAGCCTTAAGACGAAGGAAGAGAAACTGATTCTCGTGGAAACTATATTGGAATGTGGTTTCTAAGCTATTAGGAACAAAAGTGAAGGCTGAGTTTCCATTAAAAATATCGTCTTTTCATTGTAGTTAAAAGTGTGTTGTTTTTGGTAAATAATATTTTTATGAAGTGAGGAGAATGACTTGGGGAAAAAACCGTCAACAATACCCAAAAAACGAAAATTCGACAGTAGAAACTTAGTCGAAGCGTCCATGTGATATATGCGTCATTGCCATTCAACCTGCTCGGCATAGTCTGTACTTCTAGATTTTAATAGTGTTGCAGCAGTATTCCTTCACCTGCAGATCTTTTCCATTCAATTCTTTCAATTCTCCCACGTTTCATTCAGAATTCAGCAGGATCTTCAACTCTTAATGAATTTTAAAAATAAAATAACATTGGAGGATGAGCTGAAATTTTGCGAGAATACTTCAAAAATTATTGTAAAATTAACGAACTGATTGGCTCATTTTGTATGAGACCCGTAAGTGGCTCTCATATGCCGATCCGTGCACGGTTTGTGCACAGACCATTTGTGCGTGTAGCTTTGGGCTTTGACAATGAAATGGGACATGTTTTTAAAAGTCTTCTTCAAATCATTTGGCGCTATGTAATGTGATTGTGGATCCAGGGACTTTGCCGTCTCTTAGGGATGACAGACCCTTCTGGACGATCTTGGCCATCCAAAACACGTTTGGACGGCCTAGATTTGGCAGGAGTGGAAACTTTACATCCATCTCAAAACCAATTGACAATGAGTGGAGAGGTCCCTTATGTTATTAAGTGATCACCCATTTCATACCCAAGCAAGCAATGTGGGGTTGTATTACTTTAACATCCCCCTCTACGTGCAGCCACATTTGAGGTCTGTCACGTGTAGCCTCATTTTGAGTCTATCATCGTGCAACCTTTTTGCTGGATCTGTCACTGTGGAGTGTGGATTAAGATTTTTAAAATGTAAGGTGGAATGGCCCCGCTCTGATACCGTGAAGAAAATCAGAAATTGAGAAACCCTAGAAAGAGAAATGAAGAAGACATGTAAATATGTCTTTCCATTGATATGTTCTTGATCGATTACAGAAGGAAGAAGCTAAGAGCCTCTGTTATCTGTTAATTGGTTTGAGCACAAAGGCACAAACCAACTAATAGAATAGATATCAGAAAATCAAGACTAAACTGCCACTTAACGGAACAATACAAGACTGCTTAACAACAGCTTAACAGAGGTTTAACTAACTAGTAAGCAATAACCAACACACTAATGCCCTTTTTTCACATCCAAAACATCATTTGACACCTCTCAAATCTGACCGTCCAAAACACATTTTGATGGCCGAGATTAGGTTGGCAAGGCCTGCCAACGGACGGCAGGTCCCCGAGTTCAGTGTGATTGCACTTTTTATGAATATATGTGGTTAGACAGACCATGTTGGATTGTTGACTTTCTTTCATTGTCAAATGATGTACTTCCTCCGTCCGAATTTGTTTCTCTCGTTCTATTACATCTGAATAAAAATTTAGTGATATCTTTAAATTAGTAAATAATTATATGTCCAATATGAATTTTGTTTAATAGATCTCGATTAGTTTTAAAAGACAATGTTTTTAAAATTACATAAGACATTATAAATTATAAGATACTATAATCATTTGAAAAGTGGCACGAACTCCCAAAATGGACTAACAAATCTGGACGACAGGAGTATACTTGTAATACTCCCTCCCGTCTATGTTTGTTGGTTCTTTTTGGGAGTTTGTGCCACTTTTCAATTGATTATATCTTTCAATACGGATATCAAAAAATATGTAATATTGATATTGTTTGATAGATCTCATTTAGTTCTATTATTCAAAGTTTTCAAAATTATGAAAAATATTATAAATTGAAAGACATAAACGTTTGAAAAATGGCACAAACTCCAAAAAAAGACCAACAAACACGGACATAGATAGTATTTACTAATATTTCTATTGATTTGAAATACATTGAGACCATGGAAAGAAGGTAGCAATCATTTTCTTGATGTGTCACCAGAGTTGACCCTGACTTTTTGGAGGCTTAAAGCAAAAATTAAAAGGAGGTCTTTTTCAAAATCTTAACAAACAAAGATAGTTGGGGAATTTATCAGCCAGTCAATCGAATAACAGTTCCTCCTTCGGCCAAACTTCTAAATTCAAGAAATGATGGGCTACACGGTCCACTATTTCAGGGGTAATCTGGGAGATGCTCCCTGAATATATATTATTATTATTATTATTATTATTATTATTATTATTATTATTGTATTGCAAAAGATACCTAGGGGTACCTAGTGATACTAAAATATGGAGGCCCTTAAAATTCTTATTTTTTGGTGGCCTAAATCGGCCGCAACACTTGCTTAGCTCAGGGTCAGCTCTGGTAGGTACGCAAATTAGAAGAGAATATTAGGTTAGGGTTTTTCTATTTTTTTTTTTTGATAGCTCATATCTGGACAAAGTTATGCAAACCTCAATTAATTTAGATTGAAGTTTCAAATCAGAGATATTAAAAGAGAGCAAATTTCAAATCTCAGGCTTTGATTGGTCACGAGGCCAATCCATTAACGTCATTAGGGTAGGATCTTGTCCTATTCAAATTGTTGGGTTCTTTCATTTGAAGATGAACAGGTCCAGATGAGACTTGAGACTTGAGAGGCTCACATGATTGTCTGAGTGTTATTACTCGAAGCCAAAGCTGGCAATACCATATTACCATGTGATGTTAGTCCTACGGTCCTACCATTTGTCTGCCCTTTGTAGCCTTCTTTTGCTCAAGGAACCAGATCTCTCCAATCTCCCTCTTTGCAATTTTTTGAGCTCATCCCGGACCGCAACAATGATCGGAGCTGTTTATGACGTAGATCTCGTTGAGAAATTGATGTTGGTCGATTCAAATTGATACATGGTTTGAACACAATTATACTGAAATATATCGTTCGCACTGGATTCGAACCCATGTATATGTTTTTGCAATATAAATTTTTGCCTATCAAGTACCATTCGGTATCCGATCGTGTAATTACACGAAGGTTGAACCTTGCGCGACACTCGAGTTCAAGTTTTACTTGAGCTTGATATCCTCCCGATGGGATTCACTAATTACCTGGTTTATTTGGGAGAGTCGGACAGATGACCATGTGAATCTACTAAGGTTGCAAACAAACTGAGCCGAGCTTTGTAGTGTTGGAGCTCGGCTAGTTTGTTTAACAAGCCCAAAACACAAGCTCGAGCTCGGCTCGGTCGTAAACGAGTTGAGCCCTTAACGAGTCGAGCCAGACTAATTTACTTAACGAGCCTCTTTAAACGAACCGAGCATATAAAACAAGCCGAGTTTTTGTGAGCAGAACTCGGTTCGTTTAGTAAACGATTCCAAAACTCGAACTCAAGCTCGGATCGATTAGTAAATGAGCCGAGCCGCGAGCAACTCGGCTCATTTGCGGCCCTAGTCAATTCGCCAAACAGATTCTGTAAAAGATTTGTCTCATCTATCCTTTTAACATCCAACGTGGCCGTAGACTTTTAACATCCAACGTGGCTGTAGAATTTATAGAAATTCTCTTTATTTTCTCTTCTAATCCTTTTTTTTTTTTTTTACCAACCTCTTCTAATCACACACCCTCAACCTCAACATTTTCAATTCATAGTACGGATGCCTAATCATATATATATATAGTCATATAGACCGGTTTTGGCCTAAATAATTCAATTTAATTATTTTTATTAATTTTTTTCATGTTTGTTAATTTTGCATTTTCTATATTGGTTTGTCTTGACGAGAAATCTACAAAATAAAAAATCATGATTTTAAACACATTGGATGGTTTTTTTTTGATGATTTGTTTTCAATTCATAGTACTACATTTTCAATTCATAGGACGGATGCCTTTGTTTTTTTTGATGATTTCTTGCGGGGACCATTAAAAGCATGTTTTAAACACATTGGACGGTTTGGATGATGCAAGAACTCATTTTAAGCCCTTAAAAACACTCATTTTCCTTCTATCCGGATCCTTGACTGGATAATTCGTGTATATATATATATTGAATCGGATCAAGCTAATCGCAAAACACTATAACCAATGTTACATTTGGACTTTGATTTTTTTGATATAATTCAAGTTAAAACTTAAAAGCACAATGTAAGCTTGATTTTTTTGATTGTTTTTTTACTTGCATATCTTTTTGTTTTTATGACTTAATAAATTGACAATTAAACTTGGGGTTAGGTTTTGGCTACCCAAATATCTGGGTTGGTCCCATACATCTCTCGATTACCTCATATGTGATATGTCTCATAGACTTTTATCTCTATCCTAAAATTTTTCCAACGAACTAAATCTCTCCTCGATAAAGGCAAAACTGGATTTCACTAATTACTTCAAATTTAAAAGTAGCAATAGAAAATTTGATAAAAAAAAAGGGATAAACCTGGGGTACAGAAAAATTTGTACAGAAAATGTACAAAGCGCTCTCGGGGACCCACTTTTGGGTCCCACACGAGTGATCCGAACTGTTCATTGTTCTTAAAACATTTTTTCGAGGGGTCCCACAATAAATCAGCTCAATCGGACGGTTAGAAGTGCGTGAATCAAATTTGATTTGGAACGGTGGGACTTTGATTCACGCACTTTTAACCGTCCGATTGAGCTGATTTTTTGTGGGGCCCCTCGGAAAAATGTTTTAAGAACAATGAACGGTTCGGATCACTCGTATGGGACCCAAAAGTAAGTTCCCGAGAGCGCTCTGTACCATTTCTGTCCCTCACCTTCGGTACCCATAGCAGGGTCCAAAAAAAAAAGGTGGGTACAAAGAAGATCCAATTATTGGAAGAAAAGGTGATTCATAGTATTGATTGTACTATTTTTTAAGATGTTTGATTGTGTGACGCATGAAAAATGTCGAAATTAAAGAAGACCAGAAGGAATTGGAAAGATTCGGATCAACAAGTGCGAATCTCCCAACCCAATACCAGAAATTAAGATCACACCACTCCGCACGCGCTACCTCAGTGAGACTCCGAAATTAAAAATGAAGTTACTAAAACACCCTCAGCCAGGAGAAAAACTTGGGTGTAAATAGGGTAGGACCTGACGTGGTGTGCTTTTGGCACACATTCGATTCGTCCAAAAATGTGTTAGACGGTTCGGACTTAAACACTCTCTCCTCTTCCTCTCTCCTGTTTTTCTCTCTAAATCTGGACCATTCAAATACACTTTGGACAATCCGGATGTATCGAGGGACAGCATGTGATACCCTATTTATACCTAAGTTTTTCTCGAATACACTTTGGATGGACAGAATGTGCCAAATGGACACCAAGTGAGCTCCTACCGTATTTGTACCCAAGTTTTTCTCCTTGCCTCAATAACAACCCTATCTAACGGTCTCTCCCTCTCTCTCTCTCTCTCTCTCCTGCTGTATGGCTTCGGTGCTCGACTAATATAAAATTACGCGGTCTTCTCACGTTTCTCTCTCTCTCTCTCTCTCTCTCTCTCTCCCGTTCTTCATTCTTCTCTCTCTCTCCACATCCATGGCGATCTGAGAGAAGCCATTGGATAGCGGGGGGTGGAAAAACTGTAATTTTCTTAGTAGAAATCTAGGGCATTTTTTGGAGGTCTCATCCTTGCCCTAACGCATTTAGAGAGGAGGAGAGAGAAAAGTAAGAAAGACAATGTCGCCGTTCGACTCTCTTGATGCGTTTCTTATATCTTCTAGCAGAGCCTTTTGTAGCCCTTTCGCTATATTTATTCAGATCCAGGTACGGTTTTCTTTGACTTTCTCTGTTTGTTTCTTCGTCCATAAGCTAGAAAAAGATGAAGCTTTATTGACTGTTTCTGGTTCTACGGTTCGGGTATCAGAATTAGGCTCTCGTATGTTTGACGAGAAAGTGTATATGTAAGAGAGGGAGGGAGAGGACAATTAGAACCATTAATCCTACAATCTTTATTGCTCAACTTGTTTTAGAAGAAGTATGCAATTGGCAAAAAAAAGGATGTGAATTTAATAGTTAATTGAATCTGTACCCTGGACCGAATGGTAAAAAAAGATTCGCATAGCCCACCCCAATAGATGAAAACATTGTTGGAATTTTATCTTTTTGAAAAAGTTTTGGTCAATAAGAATCTTTTTATGCAGGGATACTTAATTTGCTTTACTCTGGCTGTCGGATGGGCTTTTGCTGCTTATGTCAGGTACCAAGCTATGGATTATAAAAATTTAGCGATGAAGTGGCATGAAGTCACTGGCTTCTCTTCTGCCAACTAACCTTGGTGGAAAACTACAAACACCAGAGTTATGTACTGTTTTTCTTTCTTCTCACAGGAGTAGAGAGATGAGACGAATGAAAGATAGCATGAAAGATGGCAACAGCTTTGCGTTTCTGAGTCACGATATTAATGACCTCGAGCACTCTAAGCAGATTAACCTACCAAGAGTGACTGTTGTAATGCCATTAAAAGGGTTTGGGGAGCACAATCTACATAACTGGAGAACTCAGGTAAACTATGCGAAAACCACGTACTACCCCCGCTGGAGTGCTGAAATTAGAAGGAAAATGATTATTTCTCCTTGATTATTATTATTTTTTTTTTGGTGGTTTGTTTCATGATATTCACTCCAGTTATTTTAGCAAATAAATGTTTGGATACTCACCCTCCTTGAAGAGTCACTATAGATGCTTCCTCTCATTGCATAAGTTTTTAATTTGATAAGACAAAGGGAAGAAGGATTGGCACTTCAACTGTTTATTAGGACAGGTGGTTTGTTTCTTCTGTAATTCAAATTCAAGTGTTACATTCATGCTAGACTTCTTAAAACAACTTTTTCTACTCATTCATCTAGATTGCAACATTGCATGCCTTGATTTCACTAGGTTAATTCTGACTTCGGAACTTGTGTGATCTTGTATGATCAATTTTTGAAGGTTCGAAATATCCTCTGGTCATGATTTTGGTTCTGGTTCATTACTCATCAAATGCAGATCACGTCCTTATATGGTGGTCCTTTGGAATTCCATTTTGTGGTGGAGAGTACAGATGATCCTGCTTACCATGCTCTAAATCGGTTACTAGCTGATTTTAAGGTATATATTGCACAACCGGTCCCCTTTGTCATAAGATGATTTGGTTACCTGTACAGTTCATGCCTTTGATTGTACTAGGGACTCAGCTAGTTCATGCCTTTGATTGTGCTAGGGACTCAGCTATGGCGAGAAAGTAAAGTTGTCCTATCATGTTTTTGATGCGTTGGTTCATGTATATAGCATATGCCGATCAAGAATAGAAAATGTATGCAGTATCTATATTTTGGAGGTGTTGAATATCGGGGAGGATATTATGTCCTCCTGCTGTTCACCTGTTATGCTTGATGAAAATTCTCCAGGGAAAAAAATGAGGTTTTATCTGATATCTAGAATACAGCATTTTCTGCCTGTCATTTCCATATCAGCACTTGGTTTTCGGTGGTGCTGATAAGCGGATTGTTGAAGAAACTGTTGTATTAGCTGACCCCGATCGATAGGGACACAAAGCTTAGATTGGTTTGGCTTGCTTTTTATCTGCGATCCTTGTTTTCCACCATGATTTTTTAGCGTCACATTCAAGCAACTAAAAAGTTCTGTTGAGCAGACTGTAGTAATCTGGCAAGTATTAAAAATGGCCTGCTTTTAGTGAGTCAGAGACTCAGAGGTCTGGCCAAGTTATACTGCCTTGTCCTTTGCTAGCTTCTTAAGTTATCATAGTGTTCTGCATACTTCATTATGCTTATTGGAACGTCCTAATTTTTTTCTCAGAATATGTCTTGGTTCTTCTAGTTATTTTCCTCTCCTGAATTGCTCCAATGTTTCGTGCAGGATGACCTTGATGCAAAGATTATTGTAGCTGGGTTGTCAACAACTTGTAGTCAAAAAATTCACAATCAGTTGGTAGGTAACAAGTCTACAACCCTGTGGTCAATGCCTATTAGATGAACAATGTTTATTCTTCATAAAAACTGAAAAGAGCAGTTCAGTGTTAGGCATCTTCCTCCCTTTCTGATAAGTGTGACTGTATACTTTGTGGTGTTCCTTTATTCTGGTCAACTTAAACTTTACAACCATGAATTTGGTTAAATTTGGTGGACTGGGGATTGAATTTCATTCTGACTATGAGGTAATCATAACTACAATTGGTACACAAAGTGAAGACCATCTTTCATTTGCAGACTGGAGTCCATTTGTATATTTATCTGCCTATAGCGCAGAGGGTATTGAGGATTTGTCGCTCACATGTATGTCTCTCACTGTTGCCCATCAAGTATATCATGTTGCAATTGTGCAGATTGGGGTGGAGAGAATGCATAAAGACAGCAAGTATGTGTTGTTTCTTGACGATGATGTTAGGCTGCATCCTGGGTCAATTGGAGCCCTCACTGCCGAGATGGAAAAAAATCCCGAGGTATGGTAAAGTACATGCAAATGGTTTGATTTTTGTGGTACAGAATTGGTTAGCTCTTGTTGTGATTTGTCCGCCTCCTGTGGTAACCTTAGTGTTGTGCTAATGGTGTGCAGATTTTTATTCAAACTGGATACCCTCTTGATTTACCTTCTGGAAGTTTGGGAAGTTATTGCATCTATGAGTACCATATGGTATGACAGTTACACAAGGCTTTCATTTTCTTTCCATGTTTCATTGTCCAAGCACTCATACAAATAATGTCCAAGCATTGAGTGTTGTGGTGTTTGTTTCCAATCAGCAGCATGTAGCTTTTTTTATCCAAATAACTACGCTGGATTTTATTTTAGCTTGTGTATTTTCCAAATATACATCTTCTGGTGCCTATGTGTATGTCTCTAAAGCAACCTTTCAAGATTCGTCAAGTATCTCTTGGATTCTGCATATGGGACAGTGAATAAGATATGCAATTAGGAGAATGATGAATGACAAAATCAAATCTCTGATTTGATAGCACAAAAATCTATCAACTTGAAGTAACAATAGTGCAGTTGAGAGTAAGTTCTTTTGGTTTAATTGACGGCCAACTTTTCTTCTCTCCTTATGTCTATTAAATGACGGCCAACTTTTCTTTGCTGCTTTTGTCTACCAAGAGATTTGAAGCAGTCAGGATTAGCTGATTGGGTCTCATTGAGCTAAGTTAATTTTGCAAGATCCTGAAATAAATGTACCAACGGTTATTTTTTGAGAGATATTGTTTAACATATATTAGCTGGCCAAACATAAAGGTCATTGAATTTCTTATACTATATGACTATTTCACTTGTTAAAAATATTTTTAAAATGGTGAATTAACAGAAATTTATCTTCTGCAGCCTTGTTCAATGGGGTTTGCCACTGGTGGCAAAACATTTTTCCTGTGGGGAGGGTGCATGATGGCAAGTACCAGCTTCTTCCTTTTTTGAACTGTTGCTTGCTAATTATTTAAACGAAATAGTTTGGGGTTCTTTCGTTAATTTTCTTTCGTTTCAGATGCATGCAGATGATTTCAGAAATAACCGTCATGGGGTGGTTTCAGACCTTCGAGATGGGGGATACTCTGATGACATGACTCTTGCAGCCATAGCAGGTATTGTATCAGTGATTTCCCTGCGTAACCTTGTTCAAGTTAGTTGTTTCGTCAAGTATATTTTTCTGGATATTGCAACAAGTTGTATCACTACTGTGGCACTGCACTGCCCCACCTATCCTCAGCCAAACAGGTTGAACTTTGCACTAAATTACCGATGCTTGTATTTTAACCATAGTGTAATTATTTTACGTCAGTTTCCCTTTTTCATTCAAAAAGCATGAATTGGATGATCTCAAATTTGAACCTGCATTCTTACACTTGTTGCCTGCTGCTTTATTGTTTCATCAAGCAATGGTCCCTGTCCACAACTAATAACATTGAAATGGAAGCAGCATTAGTTAATGTTTTGGTCTTTTGTATCTTCTCTCTAAATCAAATGGGACCCTGCTATGGAATTTTTTTAATGAGCATGATAGTTGAGACAAACGATGTATATCTAAGAAGAACTGCATATTAGCTCGGCTACTAAAGGCCCAGGCGTTGTGTTCAAGGTGTCGCCAATTTGAGTCTCCCCAGGGGCTACTAGAGGTTTTGCTTGGTCGTTGGATTAGTTTCTCGGAACCGATTGGGGTGGCCGGGATACTGAGCTCTGATGCCATATATATAAAAATCAGTGGGGCACAACCTTTAATAAGGTTTGTAGGTTAGTTTGAATGCTTTAATGCTCGTTTTTTGTCATCAAATTTATTGGTATGGTGTTTTGATGATCTCCTCTACATAATGGCTGCTTTCCTAGTACTAGGTGGAAGTACCTTTGCATGGTAGTGAAGTTCTGTAAATTGACTGGTATAGGATGTAGCTGAAATCACAGTCTTCATCTATTGGTTGGCAGAACTCTACACTTAGGCCATCTCTAGTACCCTACCTAAAAAATGTTTGCTAAAGTGTACACCAAAGTACATGTGGGGCCCTATTTTATATGCTAAGAACTTAGTTAACTAAGGAGTAATGCACTTTAATGGGCTACCTATATATGTTCATTATCTTTTAGTCTTTCTTCCCTCTCTCCTCTCTCTCCTTAAAGTTTTTCTCTCTCTCCTCTTTCTCTCTCTCTCTCTCTCTCTCCCCTTAAGTTTTTCCCCAAATTTAGGTAGTGACTTGGGGCACTTTAGGGAGTGAAGGGTGCCACCTAGGATTTTAGGGAGACAATTTTTGTGCACTAGAGAGCATTTTTTGAGTTTTTTCTTAGTTAGCTAGATAGGGCACTTTGGGGTACTCTTTTAGGTAGTGCACCAGAGATGCCCATACATTTTTTCTGTGTTGTACCATCAAAAGGAATTCTATGTTCTGAAATTTTCATTTTGTAGCTAATAGATATCTAACTTGCAATTAATGATTTAATCTCTTATTTTCCAGGGGCTCATAAGAGGCTAATCACATCACCACCAGTTGCTGTTTTTCCCCATCCCCTCGCAAGCGATCTTAGTTTCCCAAGGTTTGTAATGTAGAGATCAAAAGTATTTGTACTCGAAGAAAAACATTAAATCTCAAATAAACTTGCTTTTTACTCTTCGACCTTTTGATCTGTGAAGGTACTGGAATTACTTGAGGAAGCAAACATTTGTTCTGGAATCATACACAACAAAGGTTAACTGGATAATGAACCGTGCATTATTTTCTTCCCACTGCTACCTATCATGGGGATTTGTGGCGCCATATCTTATGGCTGTCGTTCATGTTGCAGCAGCACTAAGAATTTATTCTCTAGGGAATTCACTTGGGGATACTGCCTTTACTTCTCGGGGTAAGACATGTATGTTTATACACTGGCCCGTCGAAGATAATTAGACTCCTCACAAAGGATTGCAGAGGTGTCCTACTGATTTTAAAATTACAAACAAAATTTAGTGTCTGGCAGACTCCTGCAGAGTGCAGATATTGATAACATTCCATTGGCACGGTCCGCACAGTACAAAAATTAAGATAGAGAATGATGTTTAAGTGTCGGGCCTTTTATTTCATACTTCCAAGGTCTCAAACAATTCTGGTTTTCACTTTCATCAACCTTTTTTCTCAGGGTTGTCACTTGCAGGCTGCCTAGCTATATGCACTTTTCTAGAACTTCTCTCTATGTGGAACTTGACCAGAATAGAAGTTCAACTATGCAACATGTTATCTCCTGAGGCGCCTCCGCTGTCCCTTGCTTCTTACAACTGGTGCCTTGTAAGTATCTCTTCTTTCTTTTGCCATTCCTTAGTCTCAAATTCAGTTTTGATGGAACTAAAATATTCTGTAATGTTTACTGCGGTATAGCGCAAGAGTTTCAAGTGACAGCCTCATCAAAAACTCACTTTATGTCTTTACCTCTCGTTCTTTTATTTTATTTATTGTTAAAAAGTATCGTCTTGATGAGCAAAATGTACCGGCGATGTCATGTAGTTTGTTACGTTTTTTATGCATTGACTGTGATCAATAATTTATCTAATGTTCAATGGAGCAGGTATTTATTGCGACGCTGGTGGATAATTTCTTGTACCCTATCTCCGCATTTTATTCACATTTTTGTCAGTCCATCAATTGGTCTGGCATTCGATACCACTTGAAGGATGGAAAGATAAGTCAGGTATGCTTGTTAAGGCCTATGTTTCCCTCAGAATAAAGAGATATTGAAAAAATTCGTAACCCCTTTGGTCATCAGCAAGAACTTTGTGGAGAAGGATCGCCACTATGACTTCAGATTGCTAACATATATATTGTCATTCTTAGTTGGTCCATCATATAAATCTAATCTAAATTTGCCAATTACTTTCATGGAGGCGCTTGTTTGCAATTGATTTTCATTTCTAGTACTCTTCTTTATTTTTTATGCTACTAGTTGTTCAAGTAGCTCACAAAGTCACAGGTACGTACACTGTCAAATTTAATGTTGTCCGGGGTGGTTTGGCTAAATAATTAGTTTGGATTTTTTTTTTTTTTTTTTGCCTTTATTCAATTTTGTTGCGTATTTGTTTGTTTTGCGTCAATTTTTTGTGGATTACAAGTTCGTCTCGATGGGAAGAATCTAAAAAGCAAAAAATTATGCTCATAACTGAATTTTTTGGTTTTTGGATTCCTCTAGTCGAGACGAAGCAATAATTCACAAAATATTGATGCAAATTTGACAAATGTTTTACTTTTTAGATTCTTCTCGTCAAGACGAACTAATAATTTACAGAGTCTTGAGCCTGTCTGTCCGATGCTAATTTATAAAGGTAAATCTCAAATTATCTTTCCATGTTAACACCAAACTAAAGTTGGTCCTGCATTGTTGTGTAGACAAGCTACCTGAATATTCTCTCAACCAACCACTAGTAGAGAGAGAGAACAAAAAGGAGCTTGTAAGTTGTAAGTTCTCTTCCACATTTGATTATTCTGCTGTCCACCTTGTTACTTCGAGCAATTACTAACCGTCCATTTTCAAGCCACGATGAAGTATTTTTAACTAAGTCTTTTTATGCACCAATAACTATTGAGAAAACAAATGAAAGAGCCTAACAAGAATGTCACGAGAGATCTTCTAATGATTCATGTTGGTCTTTGGATTTCTTTCAGTTATTGTCTGAAAGACGAAGCTTTACGATTAAATCCGGTATTTTGCTGCAGTTGAGCCACATAGTTAGGATTTGCACTTAGGCAGTAACTATGTACCCTCTAGTAACTTTCCAAGAGGTTTTTTTTTTTGGAAATTGATTTGGGTCTCTAGGCCTGCCCTCTCTGATGCCTTTTGGCTTTGATTTGAGGGCATGGTTCTACAACAAAACAAAACGTCCTTGTAGCTCCTCGGTTCTTGGAGGTTTAGGGGGCCACTATTTCAGTGGTATTCTGAGAGCAGCCACTTTGTGCATATTGCCAAAGGTTAGGTTTGTCTCCAATCATCCCCCGCCCGTACCCCCAATGATTGGAGACTAGATGGGTTCTGTTATTGTTGTTGTTTTTGGAGCTGAAGAGGGTGTCCTGAATTACTGTGAAGCCACTCTAGGTACATGTAGTTCCCCGTCCCACACATACCGGTTTTTTATCTGGCCTACATCCTGAGGTAACAACTTCAGAGGGGAGGAAGGAATGTAATTAACTACTGATCTACCCCTTTGAACCTGAGACCTTTCGAAGAAAAGTGCCCGGCCCTGGCCACTAGCCTAGCCCATTGGTAAACCTTCTGAGATTGTTAAATGATGTCCATGACATTGTTTGATTCTATAAATTTCTGACGCAATGGTAGTTATTGCAATTTCTGTGTAACATTTCGTTCTCCCTAGTAATTCTGTGGTGAACTGATTCTTGCATATGCTTGTCTTTGGTAGATAAGTTATGCAGTTGGAATTAGGGTTAGGGTAAGAGAAAATAAGAGAAAAAGACAAGTAAGAAATAGCCGCTTATGTCCTAATGACTATAAATTGGACCTTCTTCATGTCACAGATGCTACTTTTGAGGAGGCACAAGGTTTGAGAGATGTTGAATTGGTGAAATCAGTTTCTGATAAACACTTTTTGAGACCTTCAGCACGACACCATTCACTATCTAAAGGTAGTAATCCTGTTTGGACGTGATTGGTATTGTTTCACTCATTTTTATGCTTACCTGCAAATTCATTGTGCTTGGTTTCATCCAATAGTAAATCAGACATTTTCCACGTAAATCCCCTTATTTGCTTATTTCGCGGGCTGTTTGGCGTTCTTAGGATTATTTAGTTGGAAATTGGTCTAAACATTTAACCACCAACTTCTGAAACACCCCCCTTTCATTCTTCACTATTCATTTCCATCATACTTTATCACGTTGTCATCAGTGGCGGACGCAAAATTGTAGCTGCAGGGGGGCCACTCCGTAGCAAATATACAGAAAAATTGAAAATGTACTGAAACTACACTACTGCTACTCAGAACCTTGGGGGGTTTGCAGGGGCCAAAACCCCCCCTAGCACCCCCCCAGGTCCGCCCCTGGTTGTCATATTTCAATATTAAGTGATTCTATTCCTACAAAACCAGTTCCTTTTTTATATAAGATTGCATTAACAAAAGACAATGTCACTCTTCACATACTAGTCAAGCTTCAGCTTTTCTCCGATGCCTTATATCATAACTATAACGGGTTGCAGTGGTGATGGACCATTGGCTTTGCGATACATGTTATGCCACCTTTTGTTATAGGAAAACTGTTGCAAGAAGCTGATCCTTTTAGCGAGCAAATGCTTATGATACTGAACTATTCTTGTGCTGGCAGGGCAAGCAACAAAAACTGCAGACCCTGAAAAAGGCAAGTATACCCTTATTAGAGATGCAGAGGACTTCCAGCCAGGGACTTTTGACAAGCCCCTTCCTTGCTTTGGTTGTGGGATAGGATGGTTTTCGTGAGTATTCTCCATTACTTCCTCCATCCTCTCCATTTTCCCTTACCTAATGGATTTTATCTTTTGTTTCCAGTTTTCTGGTAGGCTTTGCGTTCCCACTTATGTGGTACTATGCCACGATTCTCTACTTTGGAAACTACTACCGAAAGGACCCCAGAGAACGAGCTGGCCTTGCTGCTTCCGCAGTATGTGTAAGTTCTCTCTCTCTCCCTCTCTCTCTCTCAGTATATCTTTTTCAACATATGTATGTATATATGCATGTATCTGTCAATGTATGTCACTCCACTCTCACACATACAGTCACTTACAACTGGGAAAGCATCCAGAAGAATTACTATCGGATTCTTCTGTTGCTTTGTTTTCGACTTTCTAGTAGAAACACTAGTTACACTAGCTAATTGGCCGTTGAACACTTGGTTGCTTGTTGCAGGCAATGGCGTGTACAGTTGTATTGTTGATCGTAGCAATTGTTCTTCTACTCTAGCTTGTCTTTCTCTGTGTCAAATTTGCTATCATCTTCACACCCCTGTGCCCATCCATGAAGGAGTTGCATATATAAAGGCTGTTAGCAAGTCAATTCCTTTAGGGGGAGGGCCATTTCGCCTCAAGGCAAAAGGCAATCTGAATTGGGAAAGAGAGGTGCTTTGTACAAGGATTTTCAGTACAGAAAAAGTGAAGTTAAAATGTTTGAGATATTTTGAAAATACTTATTCCACAATTTATTTTGTTTTGTTGTGGTCATGAACAAGAAATGCCCTCTCTCATGGGTAGGGTAATGTGTACACACTACACAGATGGAAAATATGGGAAAATGTTTCATTTGACGTTTGCCATTGTAGAGTGTTTCTTCTTACAGTTCTTGACCTGGGTCTTACTAGGTTCGTTGGAGTATTTTGTTTTTAGTGCCGCCCGTAAGATATCAGGGTGAAAAGATTTTAGTGAAACATGTTCTGAAGAACGAAAAAAAAGACACGGAAACTCTCATTTGATTAAATCCACCAAATTAGCGTCTGTGGTAACTTGATTTGTGTGACATTATGGGAAGATGATTGCGACTGTATTGAGAATGGAAATGAAAAGTAGGGAAAAGTACGAAATTCATCCACAATTATTTTGGATGAAAACATAAATTATTTTGGATGAAATTCATCCACAATTAATTATGTTTCCATCTAAAAAATCTTGGCCTATAGTAAAGATTTTTTGGATGAAAACATAAATAATTTTGGATGAAATTTAGCCAAAATTAATTATGTTTCCATCCAAAAATTCTTGGCCTATAGGGTAAAGATTTTTTGGATGAAAATATAAATTATTTTTACCGTTTTTTTTATTTTATATTTTCATCCAAAAATCTTTGATCAAGTAATCATGGTTAAAATTTTTTAGGGTGCCGCATGCGCGGGCCAAATTCATAAAGGGAAGCGATCATGGTTAAAATAAAAGTAACAATCATGTCAATGATTTTTGACATTTTTTTTTACCACGATTCAAGATGTTAATTCAATAATTATTACCATATTTACAGGTACAAGGAGAGTGTACATACTCATTATCTATATAGGCCCGCGCAGCGACTATTTTGATCTTTTTACCATGAATTTTGATAAATTTTTTTTTTACCATGAAATGTCAATTATATACCATGATGTAACTTGTTATGAAAGAAAAATTTACCATGTTTACTGTGCCATTTCAAAGCTTTTTACCTTGATCTAGGTTAAAATGTGGAATTATTTTTTGCCATGAATATTAAAAAATTTACCGTATTTGCTTATTTGGACATATTTTCCTACGATAATTGCCCAATCTGAGTTTTTATCATAGTCGCTGGAAAAAAAGAAGATATGAACATGATTTTACCATGACTATTTTTAACTTAAAATTCGGTGTTGATAGGACTCAAATTTGGGAAACAGTATTATCTCCTAATTTTGAATGTCCACAATTTCAAAAATTCTTTGATCTTAGGTAAGTAAATCACGTACCATTTCAAAACTTCCTTAATTTTAGGCAAGATAATCAAGTAAAATTTGAAAATTAAGTAAGTGACATGCATTTAAAATTTCAGCAGTCCCTAAAAATTAACATGGAAGTAACTATCATGCATTTCAAATTCCTTACTCCTACAAAGAAGATAATAATGGTAAATCACATTAAGAAAGGGTAATAATGATAAATCACATTAAAAGAGGATGAAAACACAACTCCTTGAAGTAAGGGGGATGAAAATCTACGTAGAGTCCATAAAATGGATGGATATATAATAACCCTTTGTCACTTGAACACTACTATAAAGTTCCGCTCCCCATCATAAAATTTGGCTTGGCTCGTTAAAAGAGTGAAGTGAAATAAATAAACGAAAAAGGAGTGAAGTGAAATAGATAAACGAAGGCGGGGGCGTGAATTGCGAATAGAAAACCACAAGGACAAGGGCACCACTTCAAAAGTTCAAACCGTAGAAATCCTCTTTGGGAAAAGAAGTCGCAGAACGTCGACAAAACCTTTCCTTTGGGAGTGGAAATTTTAACTGAAAATAAGGCCTGCTACGGGTGCAATATTTTTGCCTACAACACTTGTACAATATTTGTGGACTATTTGAAGGTTTCACACAAATAATTTGAGTCGTTCAATTTGTTTATAATTTTTTTTGAAGGGACCTCGCAAAAAATCAGTTTAGGCGGATATCAGAAAAAATTCTCGATCCATACGTTATTTTTTGAGAGAATGACCATTAAGTGGTTTTTAAAACTAATAATCCCAATGAGATGGTAAGGTTTTTAGAAATTACCGGAATCATGATAAGGAAAAAAGTAATTTCACATAAGTGGTAAGAGCATCAATATCATGGGCATCAAATCCCCTGAAAGCTAAATTTGATGACTGAAATGCAACAAAACCCCCTAAAATCAGACTTAACAAATAGTTTGCAAATTTGTTAAACTTGTAGCAAAGCTATAGTAACGCATCAACTTTGCTAACTTACTGTACACTAACCTTTATATTTTATAGTATTATTTTTTTCCGTGCGGTGAAGTGTGTTTTATATCCGGGGGAGAGAGAGAGCGAGAGGGAGAAAGTGGCAGGTCTTGTCTGGGAAAGTGGGTTTCTTCTGAGGGAGTAGTACGGTTGCAGTGTTTTACCCAATAAATAAATGATAAAGTAGAGAGAGAGAGAGAGAGAGAGAGAATAACTCTCCTGTTGGCAGAATAATTTTATAGGAAAAAATTTTGTAGGTTAAATTTGGTGTTTTGGATAGAGAGTCTGATTTTGGAAATTTTTGGAAAGTGACTTGCTAAATTTATGAAAGGTGTTTTTGAGGTTAAATTTGGTGTAAAATTTGGTGCTCCTGATAAGGATGCCCTAAGCCTTACGTGAATGTTCCAAAATACCCTTAGGCTTTGAAGCCCTGACATTTTCCCTCCCTCTCTTGCTCTCACCAACTGACCTCCCTTAGATTACTCTCAACGATGAAGACAAAAAAAAAAAAAAAAAAAAAAAACGAAAGACAGGGAGAAAGAGGAGAAACCCTAGATCTGAAATCATGCACCCATTTGATGGATTCGAGGTTTTGGTGAGTCTACTCATCCAATCTGCATTTTTTTTCACCTCCTTTTCCAGCTTATATATTTGGATCTTTCGTCTCTTACTTTTTTGCGCACACATTGCTTGCCAACAAATTACCTAATTAGTGTAACTAAATTCCAATTTCAGGCCATTCAACTTGAAACCAACAAAATAAAATTGACAGTAATAACCAATGACTTGCTCCACGGTTGAAGGCGATCACACAGAGACCAGTAGCGAGACCAAGAAGGCGGCCGATAAGCAACACGCCTATTCCGACAGCGCGCTATCATCAAGTATGTCGTCGCTCCCAACACTGCCGCTGTCACACCCCACTCTGGCAGGATTTAGCCTGTCATCACCTGAACGCCTTTCAGGCTACTCACAAAAATATTATACAAAGTTCAACTGCAACTCGCAACGGAAGCAAACAAAAGATATTATTACACCAAACTCAACTGTCATAAGCAAATCAGGTGTTCACACTTCCTCAACAACTGTACAGTCAAAAGTATTTGGCATGTACTCAACCACACCAGCCTCACAAAAATGTGGTTTATCCACAACACCCACTGACCAACAAAGTTACAAATCACAACCTCTAGGAACACCTGTCTGGCACTGTAGTGGACCGACGTCTAGCTCAACTGGGAATCTGCAACCAAAAAGGTTACAGGAGTATGTACCTTAGCAAGATAATAAAAAGAAATGCGTAAATATTAACAACACACCAACACTTTTGCTTAAACAATTTAGATGGATCACAAATTTTAAAACACCACACCCACACTTTTTTTTTTTTATAAAGAACAATAAATCACCCACAATAGGAGATTTTCTTCAATTTTTCAACAAGCTTTCTCAGCCCACAAATTACATTTTCAAAAACACAGCCTACCATATTTATCTAAAAAACACAGCCCATCGGCTCATCTAAAAAACATATCTCTAAAGGTTTGCAAAATTATCCACATTTTCTTTCACAGTGTACAGTGATAACATTTAATTTTACCAAATGTGCCAACGAGTCGTCAACCTCACGACCAGGAGTTAAGACGGCACCGTTACCTCGTTCACAGGCTCACATATAGTGGCGGTGACGAGAGCCATTCTTTATCACCAATGGTAGGTGCAGCCCACCCAGTAAGCAAGAACTAAGCTTGCACTGCTCACATTTGGCACAACCCACGAATGCAAGATGCCAACCTTGCAAACTAAACATTGGCACAAGAGGCATAAAACATTCTCTTTCCACCCACCAAAAATCATTTGATCCATCACCAAAAATCATAACAACAATATTGCAAACATATACTAAAAAACATAAGGAGAGTTTTCAAAAACAATGATAATCACACAACACATTTGAAAAACACAACATTTCAATTTATTATAGAAGTTGTACATTCTCACCTGCCACAACAGGACCAACTCCGCTATTGACTTAACCTCTACGCACCGAAGGCGTAACCACGACCATCCCTACGATATCACCACCTATAATGCCAATTATTCAACACCCATAAGGCTCACTACTAAAGTTCAGGCCCAAATGCAAGTGAAATGCATGAAAATGCATCCTACGACCAATAGTGCTGCGCTCTACGAATTTTCAGAATTAATCTATTTATCTGATTCCCATGAAATTTTTACCACGACCTCCAGACTCATACTTACTCATCATATCCGAAAATTCAGAATTTTCTGAGCTCTTTAACTATTTTTAAACAACCTCCAAACAGACCCAGAACTTGCTGACAATTCCCCAAAACAGATTTTTCTCCAACTTCTAACTAAAAACTGATAATTTCTGGAAGGAATTAGAGCACAACCCATACATACTTTCGGAGATATGCAAGTCTAGTTTCAGAATCAATAGACGGTGTACAAATCAGATACCCAAGCTAAGAGTGATAACCATTTTCCCAAGAATTAGGGGCATCTATGGATTATAAATACTTGTGCCTCAAATTTAATATTGAAGAAAATGTTGGGGCTGCAAAAATTGGGAACATCCTGACCTACGATACTCTTTATGATGTCAATTTGGAGAGGTTCTCTTTCAACAAGCTTGAAAAGAATATAATATGCATTCTCTGTCTCTTTTTGCTAATACATTTTGTTAAAACGAAAATTTGCATGAAACGTTATCCTACTGGGTCCAAAAAAGAAAAGTTTCGCAGAGTTTATTCGGGAAAAGCAGGTGATAGCACCTTTGGAATGTGGTTAGTAGTAATATTACAGTGGTCCTTTGAGGTTGTCATGCTGTAGAACAAGAAGATTTGGCTGAATGTGATCATGATTCATACCTTGTTTATGTTGGAAATATATTGTAGATGCAAGTACTATTCGTTTTATATCATGGCTCTTTGCTTCCTCTCCCCCTAAAATGCCTGCTTTTGATATCATCGCCAGGAGAACGCACAAAAGATTGCTGAGTTTCTTGCTTCCCATCCTAAAGTGCAGAAAGTTAACTATGCTGGCCTTCCTAGCCATCCTGGGCGTTCTTTACATTATTCACAGGTATTGGCATTGTATGCGACTCTTGCATACATATTGCTTGACCAAATGGCCCCTCTTCCTCTCGTGTTGTTTTTTTTTTTCCCTTATTCTTTTTGCTGTCCACTTTTTGCAGGCAAAGGGTGCAGGATCTGTGCTCAGTTTTCTGACAGGATCAATTGCGCTCTCTAAGCACATTGCTGAGTCCACCAAGTATTTCAGCATAGCTGTTAGTTTTGGTAACTATTGTTCCCACTTAAATCTGGCCAGTTCTACCCAATTTCTATGCTGTTCATAATTGAGTGCATTGTTTTCTTCTTTTTTTTTTTTCTTTTTTTCTTTTTGAACTGCCATTGAGTATTTGAGTGCATTTTTGGTCGTATGATTTTATGGCGCTTTTGGCTACCTGTGATCTATCTTGACAGGAAGTGTGAAGTCCCTCATCAGCATGCCCTGCTTTATGTCCCATGCAAGCATACCTGCTGCAGTTCGCGAGGCCAGAGGTTTGACTGAGGATCTCGTTCGTATCTCGGTGGGGATTGAAGATGTAAACGATTTGATTTCTGATTTGGATAATGCACTTAGAACTGGACCTGTTTAGGTGATATTCTATCAAAGGATATCCAGCATGTCAATGCGTAGTAGGAGTATTCAACTACGATATCGTAAACTATGTGAGTTTCACATTTCTGCTCTGGAGTACGCCGAAAAAGGGCGGTCTCTGTGTGAACACTCATTTCGATTGTGGACCGCCTTTTCTGGATTTGGGAAGTATTGATAATTATTGGATAGATAGGATTGTTGACCATCATATATTATTGCATGGAGTTGAATGTCTCTCCTTTCCCAAGATACAACGACCTACGAGCTTCCTTCTGTGCAGCGAATAAACTCACGAACCCACGAACCATTTTCTGTTTTTTGTATTGCTATATGAATGATAGAGCTTGTAGTTGCGGACACAAGTGACGATTCAGAAATCATTGATCTTTGAATGAGCTGGACTTCATCATGGTATTAGGAATTGCTCTTCTTGTTTAAAAATGTCAAATGTTTTGGATTTTTGGCTAAGTGGCCCATTTTTTTGTAAAATTACTGAAGAGTAATGCCCGCAAATTAGGCGAAATTTAATTCATGTAAACTAAACCAGCAATATCCACTCGATGGACGACCAGCAGAACTTGTTTCAAAACCAACCACTTAATTGAGAAAAGCAGTGAATCCTATTGTGTGAACAGGAAAAAATTCGGCCACAGTACGGCTATATATTAAGTTGGTAACTTAACATGGTATCAGAGCACTAGTTATAAAAGGTCTTGGTTCAAGTCTCACTATTTTGCAAAAGGTTTTGGCGAGGTAAAAACTTTAGGGAAAATGACCAGAAAATGGGTTTTAAAACAAATAATACCAATTTCATGGTAAGGTTTTTGGAAATGACCAATAACATGAGAAGGAAAAAAATAATTCCACATACATGGTACCAATATTTCGACTGACAGAAATACCCCCAGGTAAAAAAATCCCTGGGAACTTGCTCCGAGCAACAACAAAACTTGCTCCGAGAAACAACAAAACTTGCTCCGAGCAACAACAAAACTTGCTCTTTGTATAACCTTGTCGTGCACTCTATATGAAACCACAAGCACCAGACTGTTCTTCTACAATTTTTGTATCATAGAGTTTAATTATGTTTCCATGGACAATGCAAAACATAGAGATTTGGTGCGGTCTAAATCCAAAACCGGAGAGCCAAAAAATTCACCGAAATCAAAACCGCTTGCTCCGTATATGAAAAATTGTTGCACCTTGTAATAACATGACTTGTTCTTTGTTTTCCAGAAACAGAGAGACGAAATACAGAGAGAGAGAGAAAGAAACGAAGCTTTTTGCATCCTTGATCTTGGCTTCTTAGGTGATGAATTGGAAAATCGTGAGCTGTTATTGGATTAATTTCAAGATTTGAATCGTTCGTACTTTTGATCTCAACGATAACTCTAACTTTACAAAAACTTCATGCTAATGAAATACCGATCGATATCCCATTGGAAAGAATTAATTAATGGGTTCAGTCACATTGAATCAAGCCCAAACAATGTGAACTGGGACCATAATCGAGTTTGCAGAGATTTAAGTAATTGAACTTAATACAATTTATAATTTAACTTGTTTGCTTAAAACAATTGATTAATAGTGTTAGTACATGACAATGCCCCACCGGATAATTTTACGGTACGATGACCACTATTGCAAGTAAATGACAGTGTGCAACTCATAATCCTGAGGTGTGCACTCTGCAATGATGTTGATTGAAAGAAATAGAAATCACTCTGCAAGGATTTACTGGCCCTAAACAACAGTATGATTTACATACGTTTAGATTATTTTCTAGGTAATTGGTGGAATTTGTAATTTCCTTGTTGCAACACAATGTTCTAAAAGTCTTGCTTCTCCTTCCCGGATATCTTATCTTGGACTCTAGCTAGTCCAAACAAAACCTGGAAATGGGTGGGCACGGGATAAACTTTTCCGGATTATCCCATGTATGGGTGGCTTAATGCTTAAGAAACACCTTGTTCAGTTTGAGTTTGAGGATTGGGTTTTGGGCTTTGAGTAGAGAGAGTAATGAAAGTAATAATTAGAAATTGGGGGTAATTATTAGAGAGAGATAGAGAGAAAGCTGAGAATAATAATAGAAAATATAAGTAATAATGGGAAAGAAATAGAGATATTAATAATTTAGAAACCGGGTCTTGAGACCCAAACCGAACAAGGAATTGACCGCTAAGGGGTAGTTTTTCGTTTTTAGCACAAGTGTTAAAAGGGCTAAAAACAATTGACATGTTAGGGAAATGAGTTGTCTTGAAATCCGCATTTTGTACATTTAGGATTTTTAGGAAAAATGGGAAACCACCCCTAAATAATAGTATATAAATCCATGGGTATCGACAGAAGCGTATCGGTGATGCGCGACTCGGTTTGTGGAGCTCACTTTCAAGGCCCGCACAAAAGATGCTAGCCGTTCATTAATTTTAAAATATTTTTTCCGAATGACCTTGCGAAAAATCTATTTAATCGGGTAAAAATAGTGAAATGTTACTAATTTTTAAAAATTATAAATTCGAACATAAAATTCAAAAAAATCTCCACCCCACCTCCGGCCGACCACAACCCCACCTCTGGCCGACCACTTCCGGGGCCCAAAAAAATTAGTGACATGTCACTAATTTTTTAAAGGAAAGGGTCAGGTCAAAGACCCTGTTAGATTTTTATGACATACAAAACAAATTCATATACCAAACCAAATTGAGCCTTATGTTCCCATCAATTGGGGTTGGCTACATGAATCATGTTTTTCCATTGAGCTCTATCAAGGGCCACATGTTCAATGAGATTTAGAGTACTCATATCCTTGGGGACTACAACATCTAATGTCAATTTTGGGTCTTCCTCTCATCATATAGCTGACCCCAATTGATTGGGGGCTCTGTTTGCTTTGGTATAGTTTAAACTAAAATACAATAACAATAAGCCTCATCAAAAGTATTTAGAGATACCTCCAAAGACCGCACATGCAAGGATCAAGCACTTCTTATCCCCTTCTTGATCAACATTGAAATGCGTGCAACCTTCTGACCAAAAACTTTGTTCTCATATTGCATAACCTGATTTTTCACCTTTGAATAATTCCTTTGGGTTATGCTTAATGTTGAAGTAATTTTTCATCAATTTGCATGCAACACAGTTTGATTCAAATCAATGTGATTGGTCATCGTACCAAAAGCTGGCGATGAGAACATGGTTTGATTTTCAATTGGAATTTCTGATTGGAGTTCGTCAGTTTGGGTTCGATTTGCTTTGGAAAAGGATTCTATACAAATTAACTTCTTTTTTTTTTGTCATTCGTTAATCATAATCTACTCTATCCTAGGGACTTAGGGAGGGGGATGAGTGTTTACGGGAATCGAACCCTGCCCACATGCGTGGAAATATAAGAGAGGCACCAACTGTACTCCACTCCACTTGCCTCTACAAATTAACTTAGAAAATGGAAACCTCCATTCTCCCAAGGTCTTTTTGGATTATTGTGTTTTGTTCGATTTTTCTGAATTTTTGTTCTTGGATTTTTTCATCCCTTTCGACCAGTCTAAATATAAAAAAGTATCACCAAAAACGAAAAAGACGGGAAAAGTACCCACATAGACAAAAATAAAAATAAAAATCAGAGTAGTACTTATCGACTTTTTGTTGTCTAAAATGTTTGGTTTATATGAATCTTTTTCAACTTCGGTTTTCATTTTTACGATGATTCTTCTGTTGTAGATACAAATAATAAATCTCAAAGATTATTTTCAAAAATTATGGCTAAAAACTAAAAATAGGAAAAATAAAAATACCCAAAAAAAAATTCACGAGAATAATTTTCATTTAATTGTTCCAACAGGTAGTTCCAGGCCCAGGTGACAAGCCCATGATAGTTGTCCGCTACAAAGGCGAACAGAAGCAATTCTCCCCAGAGGAAATCTCGAGCATGATTTTAGCCTACATGCGTGACATCGCCTCAGCATTCCTCGGCCACCCAGTGAGCAACGCCGTCATCACGTGCCCGGCTTACTTCAACGACTCGCAACGTCAGGCGACCAAAGAAGCCGGCGTGATAGCGGGCTTAAACGTGATAAGGATTATCAATGAGCCGACGGCGGCGGCGATTGCTTACGGATTGGACAAGAAGGCGGCGAAGAAGGGGGAGCAGAACGTGCTGATTTTTGATCTGGGTGGTGGGACGTTCGATGTTTCGCTGTTGACTATTGAAGAGGGGATTTTTGAAGTGAAGGCTACGGCGGGGGATACTCATTTGGGTGGCGAGGATTTTGATAATCGCCTCGTCAATTTTTGTGTTGCAGGTAATTTATTTATACACAAACAGCTGGGAATTTTTTACGCTCTCTTCCTTTTTTTTTAGTATATAAATGCGTTCATTTTGTTGTTTTTGACTCCCGATAGGGGATGGTGGATGGATGGTAGCGCGTAATCTGGCCCGGATATCTACGTTATAAAAAAGAAGTAAAATTTCTTTAAATTTGAGGAGCCATGGTAGAAAACGGTCCTTTTACATCGTGTATTTGGCTGCAGAGTTCAAGAGGAAACACAAGAAGGATATACGTGGAAACTCCAGAGCATTGAGGAGATTAAAGAACGCGTGTGAGAGAGCCAAGAGGACTCTGTCTTCCACCACCCAAACCACCATAGAAATCGATTCCTTATACGAAGGAATCGACTTCTACACGACTATTACCAGAGCAAGGTTCGAGGAACTGTGCATGGACTTGTTCCTGAAATGCCTGGAACCGGTCAAAAAATGCCTGCGCGACGCTAAAATCGACAAAAGCCAAGTCCATGAAGTTGTTCTTGTTGGGGGATCGACGCGAATCCCGAAAATCCAGCAGCTGTTGCAGGACTTTTTCAACGGGAAGGAGCTGTGCAAGAGTATCAACCCTGATGAGGCTGTGGCGTATGGGGCGGCAGTTCAGGCAGCTATATTAAGTGGTGAAGAGCATGAGAAGGTGCAGGACTTGTTATTGCTTGATGTTGCACCGTTGAGCCTTGGCCTTGAGACTGCAGGTGGTGTGATGACCACTTTGATTCCGAGAAACACCACGATTCCTACTAAGAAAGAGCAGATTTTCTCAACCTACTCGGATAACCAGCCCAGCGTGCTAATTCAGGTATACTCATGGATGTTTAATTGATTGTTGTGTTCATAACTTTCTTAGATTGCAGAAATGCTAGCTAGAACCCCTTGGAAAAGTGTCAGGAAACATAAGAGAGTGGACATAAACTTGAAATGGACCTTTTTTGGGAAATTTTTTGTCTCTGAATCGAGTTTTTCCATTCAGGTCTATGAAGGTGAAAGAGCAAGGACTAGAGATAACAACCTGCTTGGGAAGTTTGAGCTGACCGGAATTCCACCCGCACCAAGAGGGGTGCCGCAGATCAACGTGGCATTTGACATAGACGCAAATGGAATTATTTATGTTCGTAGTTATACACTACACCAATGTCACAAGTCTATAGGATTCCAATATTTATGAGTTGTAGAATACCTGAATTTACCTAAGATATGAGGCAAGAATGGTACCTAGTTGTCCCCGAGCTCCCTTTGAAACATCTTGGAGACCATCCTCTGATAGGTGGCCCCGGCGTTCTTCAGGCCAAAGGGCATCACCTGGTAGCAATAAGTGCCCCTCGGCGTGATGAAGGCCGTCTTCTCCACATCTCCTTCGTCCATGGCTATCTGGTGGTACCCTCGGTACGCATCCATAAAGCTCAACCTGGCGTGCCCGGCGGTGGCATCCACCAATTGGTCTATCTGAGGGAGAGGGAAGCAATCCTTCGGGCAGGCGTCGTTGAGGTTGGTGTAGTCGACGCACACCCGCCACGTGCCGGTCTTCTTCTTCACAACCACAGTGTTGGCCAGCCAGGTTGGGTATCGTACCTCTCGGATGGCCTCGGCCTCTAAGAGCTTCTGCACCTCTTCCACTACGGCGTCTGAGTGGACTGCCGAAGACTTTCTCGGCCGCTGTACCACCGGTTTCCTAGCCGGGTCAACGTTGAGTTTATGCGTGATGAAACCCGGACTCACACCCGGCATTTCATAGGGGGTCCACGCAAAAACCTCAACGTTGTCCTTGAGGAAACTGATCAGGTCGTTGCGCTCTGGATTGGAGAGCTCGGACCCCACCATGAAGTACCGGCTGCCGTCCTCGTTGATGGGCACCTTGAGGAGATCTTCCACGGCCTTCTCCTCGGCCGGGGAGCCAACATCCTCGAGGACAGGTGTGGACTCTAGCATTTCAATCCACTGGATCTGCCTCGGCACTCGGCTCTCCTTTCTGTCCTTCACGCGGACAGCGTTTACAAAGCATTTCCTGGAGGCCATCTGGTCGCCCCAGATGGTTTCTTGTTTCCCGGACGCGCCGATGAAGCGGACGCACTGATGGAGGGTGGAGGCGATCACCCTCATGGCGTGGAGCCATCCTCGCCCAAGGATGGCGTTGTAGGGGCTCGGGGAGTCCACCACCGTGAAGTCGATCTCCAGACGCATCGACCCCACCACTTGTTGTGAAATTTTAATGTACTCGCAAGCGCACGAATCGGATTGAAGTATAGCAATGCAAGTGCGAGGTCGAACCCACAGGGACTTGTGTATTTTTATAGGAAACTAAATAAATTTAAATCGATAAAACCCTAACCTAGTTCCAAAAAGATTGTGAATAGGTTTGACTAAAATTAAACTAAAAATGACAAAAGAAAACAATTGAAATTTAACGGAAAAGAATGTGAAGATTACCGGTTGGGAAAGATAACTAAGGTTTCAGAATCCACGCCCATTAACTCGTATCGATATATATTCATGATTATCGACTTTACCCAAAATTTCTTCATGATAATCTGAAAGCTAATTCTGTTACCATGGAAAATATCATCGTGAAATTTTGTTAAAAATTCTAATGTATGTTTCTCTCCGCTCGCAAGTATAAAACCAAATCATTAATTGTATCCGCTTCTAACAAATCACAATAAATATCCAGTTTTATAGCCAACAATGAAAAACCAGCATTCAACGCCAAAGACAATTCTAAATCATGAGAAAAACATGATTGAACTCATATCCAGAATGTATCTCTAACAATTGATTTGGAGTATAAACAATTTAATCAAAATCAAACCAAATATTTGGGTCAAATCAATTCTCATGAATATATAAATAATAGTCGTTAATGGGGCTTCATCCTCAACCCTAGTTTAAACGACTAGCCGCTCATGGAGTTAAAACACATAAACATATAAGAATATAACTCCATTGAATAAAGCTTACGAAGAGAGAAAATATTAAGCCCAAAGCTCTGCTCTAGCCGTGACCTTTTCTGCCCTCTGCCGTGGTCTTCTCCGTGATTCCTTGATATCTCTTTTCTTTTTATAAGGGACTGCTGAGTGTGTGCTGCCTTAGGAAAGGCCTTCATGTTTCCTTCCTAAAAAACTAATGCTTTAGATGCCCCGAAATATCCCACGAGGAAAGTGTAATTCTTTTCTAATCAAAACACTTCCTTTTGGCAGTATATTACAACCCATGAAATCCTCTTAATTTTGTTTCCTAACACATGTGAAACTCTTGCCCAAATGCAAATTGCTTTGCACGTGAATTCTTTGTTTTTAAAATCAAATCTTCTCTTTTCCGGCCAGCCATAATACTTGCTATATCTGATCAAGCTTGATTTACTCGTGAATATTCTCTCCCAGATTGACTTCAGATTTTTGCTTCTACACCGAGTAAATTTGACTTTGTGCTTTCCGAATCTAACGGCTGAAATAAGGGGATTTATCATATTTTTCCTGCAAACAAATAATTCAATATAAATGAACAAGATAGATAATAAACATAGCCAATTTTGCGCAATTATGGACTAACAACATATGATATAGAGCTTCTATATGTCAATATTTTGGGCTCATCAAATAACCCCAAACCTATATTTTGCTAGTCCTCGAGCAAAAGAAATATTTTTGAGAAATAATAACAATAATAAAATAAAAACTAACTAATCCTTTTTCGGAGGAGTCCGATTGCATTTAGCATATGCAACAAGCCTTTAAACCCCTAGGTGGCCCTAGTGGACGAGTTATAGTCTCGTGAGGGTTTGCAGCAGTGAACACCCACAAACACGAGAGGATAGACACTCAATCATGACCCTAAACTTAATCAATGGCCTCTCAAAGTAACTAGTAGAAGTGTAACACAAGTTGGAGGCAAGATATTTCATTCATTAACGGAATTAAACAAGTGAACATTCTAATCCGAATTAGCACAAATAGTGCTCCTCTCACAGATATCTGGGTAGGGAAAAATCACAAGGTATGCGTGTAAGTGAAAAGCCGCACAAAGATGTTCATTAACCTTGAAAACAATACACGCACTTTCAATACCTCAACAAGTCATCAAAATGTCCAACTCAACCTATAGCCCTCCCCTTATTGTAATAGTATTTTTTTTCTCTTTTTTTTCTCTTTAAATTGTGTGATCGTGCAATGCCTGGATTCCTCGGGCTTTCTAGTTGACCCCTTTAGCGAGCTTTAGGCCAGCTGTCCCCAAGCCTTTCGGCCTGAGCGCTAGGTTTTAAGAGACCCCTTCGGGCTTAATTACTCGAGTCAAAAAGGCTTATCAATCCAAGCTAACCACACATAGCTAATCCGAAACTCCCCACCGTTTGACGCGAACACTCACTGCTTACTGAGGCAAGAGGCCCGGTTACTAAGTAGAAAGCTCGAAAAAGCATGCATTTTATTCGCTTCTTTTTTTTTTTTTTTTTTTTTTTTTTTTTTTGGAGTAAAGGGCGTTAAGTATTTCATTGAAACATCCAATTCATATTGAGGCACCAAAAATTTGTGTATGGAGCTCAAGGTCAAACGCAACTCTAAGTGTGACGGTGCTCGTGCAAAGGCATGTACACAAGTGATAAATCGCTATCCAAGCATAGGTGATAAAAACAAGTCAAAGTGCCTCTCATCAATACTTATGTTCACAAGCTTAATTCTACCAATGAAATCATATAAAGACTCTAACCCGAGAAACAGTCAAACTAGCACTAATCAAAAACCAATAACCAAGTTGAAAGTCAAAATCGAGCATCCACCTGAATTGTTTTTTTTTTTGAGTTTATACTTTTCTCAACATTTTTTATACTTTTTTTCTAAGAATAAATAAATAAATAAATAAATCAATAATAATAATTTTAAAAAATGGTAAAAAAAAATGAATCTCGTGCATAGAGTGAACACATCAAGAACAGGTACACCCTCCCCCAAACCTAAATATGACAGTGTCCCCAATGTCATGAATGTAAAATTAAGAAATAGACAGGGACATAAAAATATAAAGGAGAAGATACACCTGATAAGCTCGATGATGGTAAACTATGAAATACCTGCAAAACAAATTAGCGAAACACAAGCAAGAAAAACAAAAATAATGGCACTAAAAATACTAAATTAGGCCGAGCTGGAGAGCAATAAAAAGTAGGAGTCATGTTAAGCAGTTTTTTGGCTTATTTTTGTCTTTTTAAGACGTAATAAATGCGAACCAATTAATTCGCCACCTCAGGGCTGGCTCTGAGTTTTGTGAGACTTGAAAGAGAACTTTTTTGAATGGACCCTAAATCCAATTTGCATATTTAAAAGTACTCCTTCATAAAAAAAAAAAAAAAAAAAAAACTTTCATATGGAAGTCATTGCGATCTTTTGAGAGCATTAGTACCTACAATCAGAAACCATTGTTCCCTCCATTCCCTTTAAAGGGTTCACTATAAAGGGTTCACTATAGGAATTTTTCAAACCAAAAAACCGATTATTTTCCAAATGGAAAATTTAGAAAGGGATGAAGGGAGTGCACTATAAATCTTCAAGGGAACACAAAGTACACAAAGCAATTCAATAAATTACTATAGAGTATAAGTTATTTCCGCCAGCGGTGGAAATAAATGTTTCCTCCAAATCAATTACAGCGGTTCGTGTGATTGTGTACTACATAATCACATGGACTACACAATCACACGGACTGCTATGATTGATTTAGAGGAAACATTTGTTTCCGCCGGCGATGAAAATAATGTTTTCTCATTACTATATATGTACAAGAAACACATGAAAATTGATCCAAATGGCCGCTGATTTCTCCTACTTTTCTAACCGGTACTGCTCAAACAATATTTTATCTGTACCCGAAACTAGCTAGTGTATCTTTGTACATGTCTCTCTAATGAATTTCACTATAGATAGGAAGAAAGAAGATTCATTGAAATGCAATTAGAGTTTTTCCAAACCCTAGCATGCAATTTAAGTATCTCCCTAGCTCTCTCTTTGGCCTTGCTTCCACTATCCACTTGAAGCACCAAACACAGCTTCGTCACCACACCCAGCTGCAGCATTTCCTGAACAACCATAGCACTCCCAGAATACTTCGCGATCGACAGCAAAATCCTCACGGCCCGTTCGGTCCCCACCTTCGAAACCCTAAGTATTTTTTTTGACACGACGGCCAACCCGGCCCCGTGCTTCAACAGCTCCGATCTCCCCTCCGCACACAGGCAAAGCTGATCCAACACCGTTAAGATCATCTCGCAAACCCTCTTCTCATTAGAAGAATCAAGAAGAAGATCTACCAGTACTTTGACTGCACCCGCTTCCACTGCTTTCACCCTATTTCTCCCCCACTGCCCAACGTTGATCAGCAGTTGTAATGCCGCTTTGGAGGCCTTGGGAGAGATTTGATCGTGCAAGATTTGCACTAACTCGACGAAGAATTCCGGTTTCAAGGCTACGAGTTTCATGGGTTCCTCCACTTCTAGAATCGAGTTCAATAGTAACACGGCATAAGCTCGAGACTCGTAGCATCCGAATTGCAATACTTTGAGTAACGACTCGAAGAATTCGCCGTTTTTGTCGGTGAGGGATTTGAGGACGGATTCGGATAGTTGGAGAGAGAAGAGAACGCTTAGGGCTTCGTCGCATGCTCCAACTACTGAAGTAGTATGGTTGGTGTTTTCGACAAGGGAAGCTAAGAAGTCGACCGCACCGGAGGACTCAACACAGCGTTTGTTGGTTTCGCAAGTGGAAGCAATGGATCGGAGCCTATTCAAGCATTTCATTTGCATCTGTGGCGATTTCGCGTCGTTGAGAAGCTTGATAATTTGGGATTTGTTGACGGGTGGCTTAGGGGTGGGGACCCGTTCGATGCCGTTGGAGGCGTTGAGGGTGCACCAAGATTGGATCAAACGGCGGAGCGTGTGGTTCGGGGTTAGATCGGCTGGCTTGGAGAGGACTTGTTTGGTTACCGGACAAATGTTGTTCTTGTCTGTGAAAATCCATCTCTCGATGCTTTCTCGGTCGTAGGTGATACCAGTGGCGATTATCACCGGATCTTTCATTAGCTCTAGAGAGATGGGACAGATGAAAAACGGAGGGACTTCGATTTCATCCATGGGGAGAAGAGAATAGTAAAGCAGATGATGAAATTTGTTGATGAAAAATAAGAGAAGTGTAGAAGGTTGTAATTGCTTACGCCTTATCGGAGGTGGGGTAGGGTTTTAGTGATTAGAAATGAGACAAAGTGGCCCATGACCAGGATAGGGCCAGCCCGCAACCACAGCTAAAATCACCTGCCATTGTTTCATGATCAGTGGACGTCGCAACATTTGAGCAACAGCACGAAGTTTTGAATGAGACTTATTCCAGTACTCTGTTTTTTCGCAGGTCTTTTGGCACCCAGCAGCCTGAAAACACCTTAGCTTCAATCAAACACTGCCATGAGCAAATGAATACAAAGAGAGGAGCAAAATTAGAATAAATCCATACCTTGCAGCCAGGATTTTGGCGTAAGGGGACGGATATATTTTAAAAAAATTAAAATTAAGACAACGATATAAATTTTTACTACCTCGATATATATATATACGGAAAACTTCTTATCCACACTCCCGGAAATAAGGAAAAAATGGAGTTTTTTTGTGTTGCAAATTATTTTTGGAAAATCCGATCCGTCCAATGTGTTCAAAAGGTGTTTTCAAGGGTTCTCGCGGAAAATCTTCAAAAAAAAATACCGGGAAGGGCTTGATCCAAACAGTTTTCGCAAAAATATCCACTACAGGATATTGTATCTTTCTTGGTGGGAATCTTGTTAATTGGAAAAGTAAGAAGCAGACGGTAGTTGCGCGGTCTAGTGCAGAGGCAGAGTATAGGGCTATGGCTCACACAACATGTGAGGTTGTGTGGATACGTTCTTTTCTTGAAGAGATAGGGTTCCCTGTGCAGGTGCCTGTGAATCTTTATTATGATAATCAAGCTGCAATTCACATAGCATCCAATCAGGTGTTTCAAGAGAGGACTAAACACATTGAGGTGGATTGTCATCTTGTACGAGAGAGGTTCACTGGTGGTGTGATTGCTACTCCATTTGTGTGTACCGGTGCCCAGTTAGCTGATATATTTACTAAGCCGTTGTTCAAGCAGCAATTGGAGTTACTTTGTGACAAGCTGTGACTTTTTGATATTTGCTTGGCTTGCTTTGCAAAACAAAATTGCCTCAAGATCTACTTTATTCAGATGCAACGTAATTACCTTTAGCCAAGATCTCTGCCCGTTCTGCTTCCCGCCTGGAGAATCTTCCCAACATCTCCTCCTGCACTGCTCCTATGCTTGGAATGTGTGGTCTTCCATCCTCAGATGGTGGCGCTTAACTTGGGTTTGCCCTTCTAATCTGTCAAGCCTCTCCCAGATTTGGTTTTCTGCTCCGTTCAAAAACCTTGAAAGGAAATGCTGGGAATGCTGTTTTTTCTCCGTAATCTGGTCAATATGGAAATCAAGAAACGAAATCATTTTCAATAACAGAGTTTTTTGCTGGGAAGAAACTGCTGAGCTAGCAAAAATCAGAGCTGCTTTCTGGATCAAGGGTTTGAACAATCTGAACCATTACTCAGTGGCGGATTTCCTTGGAAATCTCGATGCTATTAGAAGTATCAGGATTTAAACCTTCTCTGTTTCCTCCATTTTATTTCTTTTTGTTTTTGGTTTATCAACCACTGGTTGATTTTCTCTCTCTTTTTTCCTCTCGATGTACCCTTATCGAGCTTAATATATATCTCTTTTTGCCGATAAAAAAAAAAACACTCTGAGAAACTGAATTTCTCTACACATTTTTTTCTCACACTCTGATCACTCGTATTTGCATACTTAAACAATCTGACTATAAGCCTTTTTATAGGCAATACAAGATAATAAGACAAATACAAGATAAACAATCATTTATTGAAGAAATCTCAAATACTATCACGGAAGTGCAAAAAGTCTTCCGCCTTATTTTTGAATAGTACTCCGCGTTTTTGTTTTGGGCTGCTGAGAACCAAGTTGCTTCACATGTTAATCAAGTTTACCTTTTCTTCACTTTTACCATGAGATGGTGAAAGGAGAACCATTACAAAGAAACTCAACAAGAAACATATCCGAAGAAGAGCATTCGCAAGCCACAGATAACATAACTTTGTTCTGTTGTTATTACGATCACTTCGATTTCGCAAGTTTTTTCATCCACACTCCCTGTTCGTCACACAGGAAAAATGTGAGCTTTGGACATCTTACTTTCTCCAAGTAAATCAACTCCGGAAACAATTTCATCAATTCCCTCCAATCCATCTCTAAATTGTTCAAGAACTTGAGGCGTAAAATCTCAACTGTCCACTCCTCCTTTTCTTGCAAACCATATTGACCTAAATCTCGCAGCATCCCTCCCCGGATATAAAGCTTCTTTAATTTGTTCAGCTTTTTTATCCATTAGCCATTTGGGTGCATCTAGAAGAGGGAAACACTGAAGATCCAGTTTGTCCAGTTGGGTTGGAAGTTCTGGTAGGATTGCTCCTACTGGACATGCATCTGTGTCTATCTTCAATTTAGGACATAATCCAAAACAATTGGCTGCTATAGCTGGTGTAAGACAATTGCATCGCTTCGTGGTGGATGGTGTCAGCCTTGAATCTGCTTCATTATCACCATTGTCACTTTCTCTGTTGTTAAACCCATTTGCTGGATTCTGGGTAGCTGCACCACCAGAATTCTGTTGTTTGGCAGCTTCCACACCTGCTAATTTCCCTTGTACATCTCTTCCCCATTCTATCGATAGTGTGAGCAGCTTCTTTAATTGGTTGAGATCTCTTAGGTCAGAGTCGGAAGGGAAGCTTTTCAAGCCAGTGAAAATGCTCAATTTTCTCAACTTTGTCAAGCCTACCAAATGTCCAAGGGTGCAAGAGTCCTTTTGATCTTTTCCCTTTGACTCCCCACAACAAACCCCTTGAGAACTTCAAGTTCTATGAGTGTCGAAATCTCCTTGGGCATGTTAACTAGCAAGTAGCACTCTGACATGTCCAAGTGTGTCAAACTCTTAAGAAAGCCGATCTCCGCAGGAATTTTTTCAAGATTGGGACACGCTCTAACATCCAATATCGTGAGAAACCCAAGCCGCTTGGCATCCGCTGAGGAAATTCCAAATGTTGAGGATGATGGGCGATCCACCGACATGGTGAAGAATTCAGAGGAGATTCAGAGGAGAGGAAAAATGGTTCAGAGGGAAAAACCCAAGGGTTTGGACCAAGAAGATAGGCACATTTGATTTAGATCCAACGGCCCGTTTGGATGGGGCGCAGGCCCGGCCCTGGGCATAGGCCCAGTAGGCCTAGGTCTAGGGCCACCAAAATTTGGGCCAAAATTGAGGCCCCAATTAGCTATATATATGTTCAGAAGTAATAAATATATAATATAGCGCTAAATACACCAAAAAGGCAATTGGACCATTGCAAAGTTGTGCGTTTGCCATGGTAAATGTTAGGGATCAAATCCCACCCGTGTCCTTTTTTTTTCTAATGCTATTTTACTATGGGCCTTGTTTTTACAAGGGCAAAAAAAAAGTCAGTGCAATAATTAACTTTTTTAAAAATCTTTGTCGGCGTTGTAATTATGGAAAAATAAAAAAACACTCTGTGCGTTTTCATAAAATGTTCGCATTAATTTGCCGATTTCAATTAATTATCTACTTCTTGCAATAACATGGAACACTGTATTTATCATTTCAAATTAATTTTGGTTCTTTAATTTTTTCTTTTAGGAAAAATATAGGGCCCTGATTTACATTCTTGTCTGGGACCACGATAATCTCAGGGCCGATCCTGGGCGTTAAGGGGGGCATAAATATGGAAGGTGTTATGTATGCCCGGACCCACAAAGGGAATGCCCCCTCTATATATAATATCCCGAAAATTAATCTGGCATCCAATCAGGCTGCAAAGACCCTTGAAAACACCTTCTGAACACATTGGACGGTTCAGATTTCCCAAAAACAATTTTTAAAGTGAAAAAATTATATTTTTCTTATTTACAGGAAGTCCTTACTAGAAAATTACATTTTTTCCTATTTACGGGAGGTCCCATTTATCATTCCCAATATATAGGTCCCTTTGATCAATGGCCATGATCTACGTATGACCAAAGAAGTATGGGGTAGTGGCCCCGGTGCACACGGTTTGAATTAGTGCAGTTTTTTAGAAATTTAATAATCTAACTATTTTAAATGGTTCTAGAAAAATTGAGAATCAAAATCTAACTAATACTCCAATAACTATGTATATATATGTAGAACCTGACCAAATCAAATTGCAAGACAAGAACGGTTTTCATTCGATTCTACTACTAATTACATCCAAAAAACTTTCACAACATAAACTCAGCCAATAATTCAGAATTTAGAGAACAAAATATGTCATAGAGTAATATCTTAATGGTCCAATAACTATGGTAATTAAACTATAAAATTTCATACCAAAACTTATCATTACTCTAACTTAACCCCCGAAAAATTAACTTATCAAATGTAAGTACATAAATGGTTTGGTTTGGTTCGGTTCTAACCACGGTTTTGAAATTGAAAATCAATAACCAAACCATAATTATTTGTTTTTATATTATCAGTACCACAGTAAAAGACAATTAAACTGTAGTACCGAATCAAATAAGATACTGAGTAGTTCAGTTCGGATCGGATCGATTTTACAGTTACTTCGGCTCCTTCTAGTGATTTTTGACCGTGCCTAAACCACTAAACCCTATAATAGGAAAGTGCACCATAAACCTAAACTCTAGGGTACCCTACGACTAGGGTACCCTATGAAAGTGCCTAAAATCATAAGGTACCCTATGAAAGTGCCTAAATCACTAAACCCTATAATAGGAAAGTGCACCCTAAACCTAAACTCTAGGGTATCATACGACTAGGGTACCCTATGAAAGTGCCTAAAATCCTAGGGTACCCTACGACTAGGGTACCTTATGAAAGTGCCTAAAATCCTAGGGTATCCTACGATTAGGGTACCCAATGAAAGTACCTAAAATCCTAAGGTACTCTGTGAAAGTGTCTAAATCACTAAAACCCTATAATAGGAAAGTGCACCCTAAACCTAGACTCCAAAAAAGAGTGACTTACCTTAGTGGTAATTAAAAAAAAAATGACTTACCTTATTGGTAATTAGACATCTCTTTTCTAGACCAAGAGATAATAATCCCATAAATATTCTAAGGATTATTTAGTCCGGCCCAAGAATTTAGTACCCAAACCACGGCAAAAGTGTCACATCACTCCCTCATCTGCCCTTTATATCTCACATCCAAACCAGCCCTATGACGACTTCCATTAGGGAGCTTAAGCGTGATTCTGATACCACTCTAAGGAGATCCCTCTTTCCAAGCACCATCCACACGAAGAACGCACGATCTATGATCAACACTCCATATCCACGTATAGCCGCAGCCCTATCCAAACAGAAATTCAAGCAATAAATCAAGCGGTTAAATGGTGTCTGACTAAAAAAATTTCAAATATCTTTATCCTTACTAATTGCTTTAATGCTGTTATGCAGATAGGGAGCAGGAGTGAGTGTCACCTTTTTGTTGCGCAACCTGAGGAAGGAGATTGCAAAGTTGAACTTTAGCAAAATTACTAAAGTTGATAGGCAGGAGGTTCAGTGTGCTCATCAATTGGCCAAGCATGCACTAGAAGTTTTTGTACCTCACCCGGACACTGGTGACGGTTGACTATCCCTAGTGATTCCATTTTTGTTTTTTTTTCGTGTTTGTAGTTTTGATGGCTTTGGTGTTGTACTGTTGTTTATATTGTTGTTCTAGGTCTGGTTGTGTTTCTTTGCATGGACTCCTTATGTATCTCAAGTTGCTCTATCAATGATATTTCTACCTCTTTAGCAAAAAACCATCCCTATGGGTATTGTATATAGAGTGTGCCCCCATAGTAATGTGATAGTTATGGAGGGCGGATTAAGTAGTACTTGGTTTAGATAATTTTGGTAATATGGGGGATTAAATAGTACTTGGTATGTTTGGTAGTTGAAATGGGGGTATAAGGTTGGGTGGATGATGTAAAAAATTGTCAAAAGACAAAATTGTCCTTGTGCATGCCCATATAACATTTTATGATTTTATTATTTATATTAAATTCAGAACTTATTAATTTATTGCACGTGTCAACAAATAAGCTATACTAACTAATTTTAATAATTTTTAAAATATGAAAACCTTTTTTATTATATATTTTTGGAATATACCACCTAATATATTTTAATTATTTATAATATAAACATTAATTTTAATAAATTTAATGACCCCTCATTATTTCCAAAATTTCTCTTTGTTCATTTTAAGTTTTTTTGTTTTTTGTTTTTCTTGTTATCAAAAAATTCTTGGTCATTTCAGGTTTGAAATAATATCCAGAGATACTGAATTAACAGAAAATGAAAGTGCAAAGACCAAGACAAGGTGCAATTTTTGTACATAATTTTTTAAAAAATTTCACATCCAATTAAAGATCTCTACTAGTAGTTTAATTTGGTGAAAAAAAAAATTAATGCGCAAAAATACTTTATTTTTGGATCCATAGAAAATTGCAAAACCCAAAAAAGCTAGTAGCAGCAATACGCAGTAGAAGGAAGGTGATGTGGAATTAGGGTGGGGCAGGGGGATTAATTGGGGCAGTATGGTCATTTTACCAGGGGTAATAGATATGGTGACCCCCTAGTTGTCCATAAATAACACCCTTAGGCCATGTTTGGATGGGGGATATCTCCCCTTTAAAGTTTTCACCCCCTCTTAAGAGGGGCCTACCCATATCCCTCGTTTGGCAACCCTAATTGGCTTCCCTGATAAGGCTTCACCCCCTCTAAGCTTTCCCTCTCTAAGTTTACTATCCCTGATAACTTTTGGGCTGCCCTCACCCTCCCTAAAAGTTATCCAGGAGAGGAGGGCTGGTTTTTTGACCCAAAAAAACCCTCCTTATCCTCCTATATCAGTCAGACTTATAAACCAACTTAAAAAAACTAAAAATAAGAGAACAAAGAAGACGATAGGAGCAAACTCGCCGGAACTACTATTTTTCGTTGGAATCTGCCAATGGTTGACAGTTTGGGCTTTGTGTTTTTAGATCTGCAAATTGTTTGCTCTCTGAATTTGCAAACTGTTTCCCTCTGCAAATCGCTGCAGCCAACAAACCTCACCCTCCCTTCTCCGTTGGAGGCTGGAGCTTACCGGCGTAGATCTCATTGGCACTGGATCTTCTCTGACTTATGGTGTAAAACTCACCGGCGAGAGAGAGGGGGAGAGGGATTTGAGCAAAGTGAGTTTGTGCTTTTATGGATAGAGAAGAGAGAGTGGACTGTGGAAGAAAGATCCCAATTCCATTTTACGCAAGTCAGTAAAGTAAAGTTGTGGAAGAAAATTATTCGGTGTATTTGATTCTTTGGTCTAGTCAACACCTTGTATGTGACCCTTGACTTTCAAAATGTAAAAAAAAACTTGACTGATGGCATTAATTTGGAAGAAAATGTGATATTTGTTATTTATTTAATTAAATATATTGAGTTTTGCATTAATATACTTAATTTAATACGTAATCGAGTTTAACACTGCACAAGGGTAAAATAGTCATTTAACAGCTTTTTCCATCATTCACCCCCTCTTATTTATAAAAACATCCAAACCAAGTCAAAAGTTATCCCTTTGTTTAATCCCTCATCCAAATCATCTATTTTTTTTTAATCACCTTCCATAACCCTAAAAAAATAATGGTTGTGTTTGGTTTGGGTTTTAGGTTTTGATTTTTATAATGATTAAAGGGAGAAATAGAGATAATAATAAAAAATAAGTGTTAATGATTGGAGAGAGATAGAGAGAAAATTGTGAATAATATTTGAAAATAGGGTAATGATTGGATAATAATTGAGAAAACCGGGTCTTGAAAACCCAAAACGAAAAAGGCAAATACCCCATCTTATCTTATCCCCCCTCTAAAACTAATCCCCCTAAAAATAATACCCCATCCAATCGGGCCGTTACAGGGGTAATATTTAGTCTAGATGATAAACGACACCCTTTCTCTTTTCCTTCCAAAACCCATCTATATTATTGGGTCCGGGACTATTTGTCGCCCCCTATATCTATTGGGTCCGTTTTTGGGAAAGGCATAGTAAATGAGTCTTTATTTCAACAAGAACATCAACTTTTTCCTTAATGCCAAGAGGACAAATCACCTACACATGCCAAAAATGCCCCCACTAGCCAATGAAAGTGCCTAAACCCCCAAACCTGATGAAAGTGTCTAAACCTAAACCCTATGGTACCCTATGAAAGTGCCTAAAACCCTAGGGTACCCTAAGAAAGTGCCTAAACTACTAAAACCCTATAATTGGAAAATGCACCCTCCCTAGGGTACCCTATGAAAGTGCCTAAAATACTAGGACCCCCTATGAAAATGTCTAAACAACTAAAACCCTATAAATGGAAAGTGCACTCTAAGTCCCTAAACCCTAGGGTACCCTATGAAAGTGCCTAAGCAACTAAAACCTTATAATTGAAAAAGTGCACCCTAAGTGCCTAAACCCAAAATGCTTAAACCCACTATACCTTACCCCAAAGAGCTAAAACCACTAAAATTGAACTCACCCCAAAAATTAAAGGGGAGACATTAATTTTGTCCCATCAATTTTGTCCCACATGAGAGAGAGAGAGAGAGAGAGAGAGAGAGAGAGAGAGAGAGAGAGAGAGAGAGAGAAGGAGGTAGCGTGGGGCAATGTGGGACAATGACGGGTCTCACAGCGACATTCATACCAAGGAAAGAAACGGAGTATTGTACATGGTCATGTGGGACAATGTGGGTTTGACGGGTACTGTACATGGTCACGTGGGACAGTGACAGGTCAGTGTTTTTTTTAACGAGAAACGGAGTTTGTAATTTTTTTTATCATTAAGGGTATTTTTGTCTAGTGTTGTCCTTGAACCCTCAAATATTTCCTATCAATGTATTAGAAGCATTAAAATAAGTTAAGATGGACTAAACACCATTTAGAGCCCCAACCTTGACCTTTAGACCAATTTTCTGATATCTATTACCCCAATTACCACCCAAGCCAAACGGACATGGTTAAAACTTCAGAGTAAGGTGGAAGTGTAATTTCAGATACCTAATTTGTTTTAGTACTTGAATCTGGTTTTTACTTCAGACTAGGTGTGATGAAGTTGCAGAAGCATTGGTAGCACAAGGTTTGCATGCAGTTGCTCTTCATGGAGGCCACAGTCAAAGCGAAAGAGAGGCTGCCCTTCGTGATTTTAGGAAAGGCTCTGCAAACATTTTGGTATTCCCCTCTAATACTACTGGAAAGTGCTGATAGCTTTACTGCTTGGGTTTGTAGCTGACATTTTGTTTTACATATTCCGGCACCAATACATTCCGATTGTTGATTAGATGGCCCTTTTATTTTTATCACTATGTAGCACGGATACTTCTCAGATACTAACCTCTTCGGACACTCTCCAGACAAGTGTCCGACACTCAAATCTGAAGTGTCCTATTTTTTCTGAACGTTTTTGGTTTTTGATCAGGACTAAAAACCAAATAGCTATATTACCGCAATTAAAAATGCATAAATAAAATAAAGTCAGATCAAGGCTTCAAGCACACATGCATGCAGGCAATACACTGTGTAAAAAAATGTAAAGACCACAGGTAGACATCAAGTCTGGCGATTGATATTGGATATTTGGTTTTAGGGTGGCTCTAAATCCAAATATCTTCATCTTATAAGAGTGTTCATCCTGTTTCTGTATTGGTACCAGATTTTCGAGTTCCATATTACATACTCGGAGTGAGTTTTCAGTATAAATACCGTCTTTCCTTGTATAGTTCGAGTTTGGTGATGGTTTCCTACCTTCAATGATAGGCTGGATGTGTTTTTTCTTTTATGACTGTCAAAATTCTATTTTTCCGAGGAAAACAAAATCACTAATTAGAGCATCACTAGTGGTATACTCAAATACAAAAATACTCAAAGATGAGTATTTTGATACACAAAAGAGGCTCACAATGGTATTTGGATAAATACTCAAAGTTAACAACATTTGTTACAAATACTCAACTTTTGGCATTTTGTTACTCAAAACTACCAATCTTTCTCAATAACCAAACCTCAATAACCAAATTTTGGGGACCACACTGTATCAAAAACAACAACATTCTCTCTTCATTTTTCAAATAATTAATTCAAAACTCAATTTTTTTTGCACTTTCTCCCAAAAATTGAAATTATCAATTTTTAATCTTTACCAAAATATGTTCAAGATTGATCTCATTTTAAACGTATTGTGAATATCTTTTAAATGGTAATAATATTATAAAAAAATATATGTACAAATTTAAAGTTGTGCCCATTTTATCAATAAAAATAGAGTGAATAATACTTTTTTATTATGGACACAAATGAACCATTGAAGAAAGGTAGATACTCAAACTTATAAACCCATTAAATGAATACTCAAAATGTGATGTGGCAATATTTGAGTATTCATATTTGAGTATACCACTAGTGATGCTCTTAGTAATTACCCACCAAACCGGAAAGAAAGCGGTTGGGAAAAAAAAAAGGATTTTTACAAGATTTTAGGGTATTTTTTAGAGAAATATTAAGTTGAACCCAAATTTTGCGGTGGGTCCGAAAGTGTTTGTGTACTCACAAGTTAAAATTCATTTACATTCTGAATGAGAAATTGACTCTCGAATTCCTACCCAGATCTATATTGAGGTCGGGTCATATGCACCCAGGCCCGGCCCTGTGTTTCCCGAGGCTCCAACCCTATCCTCAATTTGAGGCCCTTCATATATAATTTTTTTTTCTATGAGAAGAGTAAGCAAGACTATTATTGCAACAAAGATCAACATCTCATGTAAATTTCAAACAAAGTTCGGAACTGGGAATACACATACAAGACTATTACTTCAATGCGCCAAAATATACATAATCCAATACACAAAAAGCCATAATCCCATACACAAAAGTGCTACCACCATGCATTGATCATTTACAAAAAGATATTAGTTCCATTGGCTAGACACAAAAAATAATTATCATTCAATGCTTTCAACTATAAGCAATTAAGCAATTAAACTAGTGGTCGGTCAGTCGGTGGTCCTTGGAGTTAGATCTAGAATACAAAAAAAAAAAACAATTATAAAATCCAGAGTCCCACAAAGAGTCTATTAGTGTTGGGATTATGTATTTTTTTTAAATAAAAACTCTTGAAAGAACATTTGTCCCACATTGGCTAACTAGAGAACATTTGTGTTCTTTATAACTAGAGAACATTTGTCCCGAATTTGGAGCCTCGCGCACATATGAAGTTAGCCCACGTTTTTGCAAAAATTATGCCTCAAGCCTCTAACAATAGAAAGGGGCTTTTGGTGGGCTCTTGGATCAATTTATTTAGACATTTTATGCAAATCCATACCTATACTAACCTATATACTACTTGGGGGCCCCAAAATTGGCCCATTTTCGGGGGGCCCCAGGCCCGGGCCTACCCAACCTTCCCACAGGGCCGGGCCTGTATGCACCTTGTCTGGTATGGACCAGACTTGAGTTTGGGTTTGGGCTAATCGAACTTGGGCTTTTTAGTACAATAACCAATACATCTCTCTCTCTCTCTCTCTCTCTCTCTCTCTCTCTCTCTCCCTTCCATGGGTATCATAGTCCCAAGACTCCCAACTTCGATGCTACTAGTACTAGTGTTTTTTATTAGCCATGGTTGTTCAGACATAGCCGAAGACAAGAGAGAATGTCAAGACCAGTTAATAGGAATGGCACCTTGTCTCAGCTATGTAAGCGGAGACATGAAAACTCCCTCTGTAATATGCTGCACAGAACTAAGGAAAGAGTACAACAGTACAGAGAGGTGTTTGTGTCTACTTGTTAAGGATAGAAATGACCCAGGCCTAGGGTTCAAGATCAATGCTACTCTTGCACTCACCCTTCCTTACATTTGCCATGCTCCTGGTGCCAACGTATCCCACTGCCCCGGTACATATCCCTTCCATTCGGCAACTTTTACCGTTTGTTATTCTCCCCGTCTTATATTGCTTGTTCTGTACAGAGAGGATATTAGTTTTTAGTATTAGTGATTAGTACGTTTTTTATTTTCTGAAGGAAAAATAAACATAGTCAACCCTTCACAAGTTGTTTGTTTGTTCACCAGTAGTTTGAGTCGCAAAAGGGCCACATATGTGAACATATGCTTTGTAAGAGAATTTTTTTAAATTGCAAGCGTTTGTAGGCAGGCATCCTTCCTTCACTTGGCTCCTAGGAAAAGTAATCAAAATTTTCAATCCAGTTGAATAAGTTTTGCCCTCGTTTATGGTAATCCCCATTAGAAAAATGACAGTCAGTTTATTATTGTTGGACTAAAAATCTACCTTGTCATTGTACCATCGAGTAGTATGCATGCATGCTTTAATGGAAAGTTACATATATCAACCTTTCAGCATCATATGGAAAAATTTCAAAATAACCCTTGATCTTTTACCAAATTGATACAGAGATCCCTGAACTTAATGAAATATCACATAAATACATATACTATTTAAAAAACTCAATAATTTAACCTGTACCGTCATCCTCAGTCTAAAAACTAACGGAATGAGTGACATGGACTACATGTGGCCTTTTGGCAGGGTTATGTGGAAGAAAATTTGATGCATACTTGACATTTATTATAGTCTCTCTCTCTCTCTCTCCAACTTTCTACGCCCAACAAACAATTCTATGAGCTCCCTTTATTTGGTTTCCCAGAATTTTTTTCAAAAACCTATTGAAACACCAGTTCATTTCCTACTTCGAATCATATACTAAAAACTCCAACATTGAGCTAGTTCAATCAAGTGGTGGAAAAAACAGAGTTTGATCAAATGTAGGATTAGAACACAAGATTGTGAGTATATTTCGGTTCTGGTTGGGATGAATCTTTTATGCTCAGAGGCCTTCAATCCTTAGTGGTGCCATTTCCCATTATATGTTTTGCCTTCGATTTCTATATTCTTGTGGATGTATTTTTAGGCTATGCGGTTGTGGTGGGAAGATTCAACGAGAACCTACTTCCAAATATGTACTCCTTCTCCCCAGATGATCTTGCACCAAAGTACAATGGTCAGTGTCACTTGGGCCTCTTTCCCAAGGACACTCCGACGATCAAGTTAGTATAGAGAGAGAGTACAAAGAGTATTAGATCTGAGATTGTGTGTGTACCTCTAGGGTTTAATTATCCCTTGGTATTTATAGGTCTCTATGTACTTGCTCTCTAAGTCTTGTGATGTCACCCATGACGTCCTCGGTCACGTGACACGGCTTATAACGGGGCGCCAGTGGTCATCTAGAGGCTTCTAGAAGCCCCTTTCCCGATGCCAGGTGGCCCACGACACGTGCCCCTTGTAACTGCCTCTTAACCCCGTTCGGGCCAGCTCATGGGTCGGGCTGCACCACTCGCCCGGACACTCCCTGGCCCGAGTCGCTTACTCCTTTATCCGGAGATACTCGATTGCGCCCTTCAGCCCTAACGAGGCCCATGACGCCTCATCGATATTGTCGTCCTTCGGCCTTTACTAGGCTGATGGCCCAATTACAGTAATGGAGGGGTTTAATGGGGTTGTGGGGCATACAAGGTGATGTAACTTTGGAGGGAGGGAGAGAAACCCTCACACATGCCAGGAATTAGGGGTGCACACGGTTTGGATTGGACCAGTTCTCTAGAAATCTAGTAACCGGACCATTCCGACCGGTTCTAGAAAATAATAACCAAAACCTAAACACTATACGTGTATAACCTGTCTAGATCCAAACCACAAGACTGGATCAGTTTTAGTTTCGCTCCGATTCTACCCGATTAGTATTGGAACACTTTTTCATAACATATAAACTCAAAAGATTAGTTAGAATTTAGAGCACCAAACAACTCATAAAATAAATATAGGATTTTATAAGATTCGAAACCAAATATAGTCCACATGATACACAAAATACTTGACAATATACCATCAATAAAACAACTCTTAAAATTGGTGAAAACAACCACTAAAGTAGCTTAAACAAAGATCGGAATAGTCTAAAAACGAGAAAATAAATTCAGCAGTATGTCTTACTAAGGAATTAAAATTAAAAATTGTGTATTAGTAGGGTCAAATAGTTATAATTATATATTAAAGACTTCCTAACAAAATAGATTTCTACTCTAAATAGACATGAAATAATACCTTACTAGCGGAAAAACAATCATTATTAACTTACCAAACCAAGATACATAATTATGAACACGTATAAATATATTAATAATATTAATATCATACGGTCCGGTTTTGTTTCAACCATGGTTCTTAAATTAAGATACAGTAATCGAACCATAATTACCGATTCTTATTTTTTTAGAACCATAATGAGATCAATGAACCGTATAACCTAACCAAACAGAACGGTTCGGTCAGGATCAAATCAGTTTAACGGTTATATCGGTTTTCTTGTGCACCCCTACCAGGGATGCATTCAATTTTCGTCCACATAACCCTACTAAAGGCCACATTTAGTCCATGTCACCCATTCCGTTAGTTTTCAGACGGAGGGTGACGGTAATTAAGTGTTAAATTGATGAGTTTTTAAATACTCCTAGTAAATACGTTTAATAATGTGACATTTTGTTAAGATCCAGAGTCTTCGCATGATTTGGGTAAAAGGTTGGGGGTTATTTTGAAATTTTTTCAAAGAGAAACACTAGTACTCGCCAGGTGTGCATTCACATGTAGTCCACGCCATTAGGGATGGCAATGGGGCGGATCGGTTCGGGTTTTGGCCGGTCCGCACCCAAACCCAAAGGGTTTCGGTTCGGTTCGGAAAAGGGAGAGGATGAACCATAACCTAACCATTCGGGGTTCGGGTAATTTCGGGTAACCAATTTTGTGAAGGAAAAAATAGCTACCCATTTGGGTAACCGAATTGTACCCATCCCGCCCCGCCCCAAACCGTACTAAAACATGAATAAATTGAGTTTAGGATATTTTATTATCTCAAAAAAATTGAAAAAACATGAAAAAAATAACAAAAGGAGGCTACAAATATCAGTCAAGAGACTCAAGACTATAATATATAAAATATCAGTCGAGAGAGTCTCAAAATGTACAGAATGTGAGACCAAAACCTAACCTGTGAATATCTTACATATATATACGAGAGGTAAAGTGTAATTTTAAAATATACCTAAGGGGTTTATGTAATATGTATATATAAAATAAGGGTATATATATAGCCAGGGGTACATACACAATTACTATAAATTTTAGGGGTAAATATGTAATTTCATATTTCGGTTCGTTTCGGGTCTCGGTTCGGTTCGGGTCACGGTTCGGTTATGACCTCAAACCATATACCCGAACCATACCCATTCGGTTCGGCCATATCCCATACCATACCCATACCCACGGGGAATATTTCGGTTATGGTTCGGGTAAAAATAGTTGTTTCGGTTCGGGTACCCATCGGTTCGGTCGCGATTGCCATCCCTACACGCTATCCATTCTATTTGTTTTTAGACAGAGAGTGACGGTAATGGTTAAGTTGACAAGTTATTAAATATTATAGCTATTCATGTGATATTTCATTTAGATCAACGATCCCTAATTTGGGGGAAAAATGATGAACACCCTCAAACAAAGAATACGATCTAGTAGTAATAAGGAATGAGTAAAATTAAGAAAAGAACAAAAAGGAAGTCAACCTCACTATAATTAACACGTTTCACTAGATAGCTATTTTGTAACTGCCATTTCTTAAAAAATCAGAAATATATATATACATATATATATCGTGGGCGGAGGTATTATAATGGGAGGTATACTACATTATTCGTTTACTACTCCTTGTTATCACGTGTTTTTAAAAAAACTATAAATCTCCTCTACAATGTAAATAGACTTGGACGGGTTTTAAGCTCCGTTTCTCTTATCGACTTTTTTTATTTTTTACTTAAAAAGTCCCTAAATTTTTCTGAAAAAAAAGTCCCAAAAGGCTAAAAAAGACAAAATAAGATCTAAAATCTTGCTTTTGTCTACAGCTTAAAACAAAAAATCTACGAGAAATGAACTATTTTTCCTGGTATTAATTTAGTCCTGAATCGTACGCAATCCCCTCTTTAATTCGCACAGGATTAAGTTTGGTTCACTCACTAAATTTTGGGATTAATTTCAGCCGCTCCCCCCCTCTGTATTTTATAATCCTTTTCTGGGTTGCGGATCTGCTGTCCCGAAAATCCTGTCCCGACTCCGTGTCCCATTCATCCGAGCCGTCCATCTGAGTACTCGACAGCTCAGTTTCGTAGATGAATGTGTATGGCTCAGATTTGTTTGGGGTGAGATGGAATCTGAGTCGTTGATTGCTCGAATGGATGGTTCGGATGGACGGGACAGGGAGTTGGGACAGGAAGTTCGGGACAACTGATCCACTTCCCCTTTTCTGTGCCCATAATAATCAAATCTTAATCTTTCACTATATATCTAGTAGCACCTATATGTCCAATAATCAACTCTCTCTCTCTCTCTCTCTCTCTCTCTCTCTCTCTCTCTCTCTCTCTCTCTCTCTCTCTCTCTCTCTCTCTCCATGGGTATCATAGTAGTACCAACTTGGATACTAGTAGTATTGTTTATGATCGGCCATGGTTGTTCAGACATAGCCGAAGATAAAAAAGAATGTCAAGACCAGTTAATAGGACTGTCACCTTGTCTCACGTATGTGAGTGGAGAGTTAAAATCTCCCACTGTAATATGCTGCACAGAGGTAAAGAAAGAGTACAGCAGTACAGAGAAGTGTTTGTGTGTACTCGTTAAGGATAGAAACGACCCAGGCCTTGGGATCACCATCAATTCTACTCGTGCACTCTCCCTTCCTTACATTTGCCATGCTCCTGGTGCCAACATATCACACTGCCCTGGTACATATCCGTCATCGTCGTTCGGCAACGTTTACGGTTTTTTGTTCTTCCAATCTCATATTGCTTGTTCTGTACCGAAGGAGTATTAGTTTCTTATTTTAGAGTGATAAATAAGCTTATTTTTTATGTCTTTCTGAAGGGGAAAAAAAAGAAGTCCATCCTTGGCAAGTTGCTTATTAATTTTTGTAAGAGAGTTTTTTTTTTTTAACTTGCTAGCTTTTGTACGCAGCCCTCCTTCATTTGGCTCCTGGGTCACCAGATGCTCAGGTTTTTGTGGATTTCGCTCGGAGCTTAGGCGCCCGTAACGATGTGGGCACCGGAGGTTTGTACCTACCATCAAATTTTATTTAACATTTTTCTCTTTTGCTATATTTGAAGGAGAAACAAACAAATAATTTTTCCAACATTTTTTTTAGCAGAGGGAGCATCTCCAACAGTTTGAGTCTTTTTTTAAAACCAAAGTTATTTTTTGGCTTCCGACAGTACTATTTTGCTTCAAAATCTGCCACAGTTGCTCTAATAGTACTCTTTTTTTTTTTTTTTAACTTTAATCCATCATGAACATTGGATCATTCGAATGATTTCAAAGGATTTCACCATCGCACAATTTCTGTTCGATAATGAATGGATTCTGTCAAATTTGGCTAAATAAATGGCAAACATGTTTTGAGTGTAGAAATAGCCGATCATTGGAGCTCATTTTGTTGACCTCATGCAAAATAATGTTCACTTTAGCTTGAGACATGGCTTTACGATTGGAGATGCTTAATTTCCAGCTATTTTTAGTATATACTTGACTATAAAAACATAAAAATTGATTGTAACTGCAATTGGTTGGTGTTTGCAATGGTGACAGAAAGTACTACTCCCAAAAGTTCGAGCTTAAGTGTGAAGAGAAGATGGATTGGCATAAATGTCTCATTGCTATCTCTGGTTGTGATTTCTGTATTCATTTAATATCAGTCTCAATGTTTGATTAGGAACAAAATCAGCTCCTTCTTCAACAGTACTGTGTGGTTGATGAAGAAACTTATGTCATACATTCGGTTTCAAATGCTTGTAATCATATATTGTCACACCCTCTTACATGATTGGTGAATCTTAGCGGAAATGTCTTTTCAAGGATGTGATAGGAGGAAACATTGCATTCGGAAGTATGTACTACTAGTGACATCGATTTTTGACATATTTTCTTGGAGACAAAAACTAATATTGTGATCGATTCATATATATTGTTGGAGTGCCCAGCCGAGAACCACTAAATTATTAGACCTATGTGTATTTGTGGCTTGAAATGCCTTTTTTTTCTTCTCTGTTTTGAGTTGGAAGATGAACTAGGTGAGGTGTGACGGCTCTCTTTATCCTATAGGAGTCACACATGGTGAGGTTATGTACAAATTTAGTAGTTGGACCATTTTGAACAATTTCAAGAATTTGAAAATCAAAACTTGACCATTACTATATTTTGTATTTTGTTGAACCTAACCAAAACCAAATCGTATGACCGGCCTGAATAGTCTTGGTTAGACTTTTGGTTTTGCTTTGTTACCGGTCAAACACTTTTCACAAACAAGATGACTTTTTTAAAATTGCATAGAAATTCATGAATGGGGTGTTTGGAGATTTTCAATTAATCAATACAATTGTATAGAGCATTTGATTGATTTTGTGCATTATTGTTTTACCCTTTTTCCATCGTCACTCATTCGATAAAATATGTGTGTGTTTCTATTCGATGAATGCAATAGCATTATTACATAATGGTTGTCATAAATCCAACGAACTTAATTATGACAATTATTTGAAAATTGCCAATTATATAACAAAGATAACAAGGATAACAATATTTGCAGCTCCATTAAAAATACAGTAATAAGAGTCGGGCTAGAAAGCATCAGATTTTCCACCACAAAATATTGTTTCGGGTAGCAAAAGCCAAACATAACATAAATTTTCACCCACTGCACTAGTAGTCCCTGAAATAGGGCCCTGTAGTGAGGGGCTCACTACATGCGTGTAGTGAGCTCCCTCGGTCGTCCAATCGGCAATCAATGGTCCGGATAAATGATGTTAAAGTAATTGTAAAAATATTTTTTTTTAAGTATAAAATGATCCGGACATTTGGTTACTGATTGGACGGCGAAGGAACCGTCCTAGTTTTATGGGAACTCTTATTCCTAAAATTTTAGGATGGCTGCCTAGTTTTCCATTTGATTTTAGCAACTCAGTTGCTAAAATCAACTATTATTTTAGCAAATGAGTTCAGCAAGTGCTAAAATCATGGTTTTGAAATAAAAAAATTAAGTGTTTTCGTGTATCATTTTTCGAAATTTTTCACACTGAATTAAAGTACACGAGGAGTACTTTAATTTGGTGCAAAAAAAATCGAAAAACGATATACGGAACCACTTCATTTTTTGATTTGAAATACCATGATTGTAGCAACTGGATTGCTAAATTTTTTTGAAAAACTAGGCCGACCAATTAATATTTAAATGCCAACAATATCCACAGCTTTAAATCCAAGGGATTTATATTCTGAAAGGGATTCTATTTATATATATATATATATATATATATATATATATATATATATATATATATATATATATAAGTAAAAATTTGGACCATCTCTCGAATTGTGCGTGTCATCCTTGCGCAGGGCTAATCTTCTTTGTAGAGTTCCAATTTATGCCTATATTAAACACTCTCTATAACTAAATTAAAATCTGTCAAAACTCTAATTATTAACGCTATGATCTTTTATGGTCTCCCAATTACAAAACGTGTCTTTCCTCCATCATTTACCAAACATGTCTTCCCTCCATAATCTCTGCTTTCCCTCCCTCATGAAGACCAAAAATTTTCCCAAAAAAATCATCCAAGCTAAAAGATATGAAGATCCAATGTTCGCATTCTTTTGAGAGATCAAGAAACCCTAACTTTGTATTCCAGATTTCTATATCTACAGAAGATTGATTGTCAATAAGGAAAAAAGAGGCAATTATAGTTCCTACTAAGTTTATGATGAAGTAAACAATATTAGAGTCAAAGAAAATTACAAAACCATTGACAGAAAAGTGATTCATCACTGAAACAGACACCATAAGCACAAGTAGCCCAAGAAGTGGTGCAAGTTGGGGGGATAGAGTGAACAGGGCACAAGTTCCAATGACCTACAAGAGATGTGAAGTCATGAATGCTAAATGGGATTAGTAGTCGGAGGTCCACTATAAGGGTTTCCTAAGAACATCTCTAGTGCACTATCTAAAAAATGTTTGCTAAAGTGTACATCTAAACACATGTGTGCCCTATTTTATGTGTTAAGAACTTAGTTAGCTCACAAATGAAGAATGCACTTTAGTGGGCTACCTATATATGTATTCATTAACTTTAAGTCTTTTCTTTCTCTCTCCTCTCTCTCTCCTTAAAGTTATTCTCTCTCTCTCTCTCTCTCTCTCTCCAAATTTAGGTAGTGACTTAGGGCACTTTAGGGAATAAGGAGTGACACCTAGAATTTTAGGGAGTCAATTTGTGTGCACTAGAAAGCATTTTTTGAGTTTTTCTTAGCTAACTAGTTAGGGCACTTTAGGATACTCTGTTAGGTAGTGCACTAGAGATGCCCTAAAGCCATGAGTCTACAATGCAATTTCATAACACTTCCTCCAAGAGATTCTGATGCACAAAATGCAACTGAGATTGAATGCTTTTTATTTTAGTGCGAATGGTACATTTCCTCTCTTTAGCCCGAAGAGATAAAACTCTCACCATCACTTTACTGTGGTTCACTGCACGAAAAAGGGAAGAGCCAAAAATAGGAAGATCCCAAATAATAATAATAATAATAATAATAATAATAATAATTTCTATTGTTGAAAGGCATTGCACACAAACACACAGAGTAGTGGATTGAACATCAAACAACGAAGTGCTTCAGTAGCTGAGAACTAGGAAATAATAGCACAAGCACTAGGAACAACCCCACGAGGATTGACGCAACCCCCCTGAAGAGGATTGGCGCAACCCCCCTGAAACTGCCATCACCTTCGGCCCCTTTTTCTCCACTGCCACCACCGTCGCCTCCGCCCCTGTTTTCTCCACCTCCATCGCCACTGCCGCCTCCTCTGCCCTCGTTTTCTCTAACCATTAACAACTGCGCGAGCATTGGCGCAATCCCCCTGAAACCGCCATCACCAAAGGCCCCGTTTTCTCCACCGTCGCCGCCGCCACCATTTCTTCTGGCACAACGGGCCCTGGCACAGCACTCATCAAAATAATCCAAATAGTTCCTCCAAAGTATGATGAGGAACGTGTATAAACCCACGGTAAACAAATAAAGAACCCGGCTCCAGCTTTGCATCGCATTCTTGGAAGCAATCTTCGGTACGAGACCTGCGAAGCCCATTAACAACTTGTCTTCGTCAGCCGGCAATTTCCGCCGACATGTGAACTGTCACATGAAGACAAACTAGTGGCAACCCAGGTCGAAGCCGGGACACACTAGCCAGGAGAGAGCCATAAAATAAACAGATGGCGGCCATCGTAATTTGAATTGATCATGGTAAAAAAAAAAATCTTACAATTGACCCAGCTGAAATCATGGTGAAAAAATATATATCTCTAGCAATGAACATGGTAAACTCAAGGGAATAAAAATTTGTGTATGAGTCATGTTAAATTTCTTTTTTTTTTTTGATCTCTAGAAATTCATCGATCCAAGCTGCTCCAATCAACCAATATCAGTCCACATCTCCGGGCGCCCATCGTTGCCCCTGCAATCTCCCTTCGTTGTCTTGGAGCGGCGACCCACCAGCGGCTGCCAAGAAGGCCCAATCAAAGGCCAATCAAAAATAATAATAATAATAATAATAAAAAGAATACTTTGTCATTCTCCGATCGGCAAACCCAAAGTGATCAACAAAGAAATTGGGTGAGATTGAGTGACTTACGAGCTCTAGCCATTTCAGATTAGTCTCCTTCGTGACTCTACCTGCTTCAATTCCGGAGATGCAGAAGAGTAATTTTCTGGTAACTGCAACAAAGAAAAACATACCCCACGATCAATCAACCAGTAATCCACATATCCATGACCAAACAAGAGAATTAAATACATCAATTTTCTCCAGATAAATTTGAAATACGAGACATTTTTCACTTCATGCATCCATCAAACAGAACCCATTCAACGAATATAATCCTCTCTAAGAATGAGAGCTTCTCTCTCTAAGAATGGGAGGAATGCCCTATGTGGTCGGACCTATCCATTTTGCATTCTAAACTGATTCTAATACCTATCCACCGTTTGATAAATCACTGTCCATCATTTTCTTCTTGTTACATCACTGTCATCATATCGCCTTTCCTTGCTTCCTTTTCTTGTTCAGTCTCACAAGCTACTCTTTGATTCCGTAACTTTTTCCTTCTGATTCATGGCGAACTTTGAAACCCTAGATTTAGAAGAGGGTTTTGGTGATTCAGGGGTTAACACCTCCAGGTGTTTGGTGGGAAGAGTGACACATGGGAAATCCATTAAAGCTCCGGTGTTAACCAACATCCTTACGGCGGCGTGGAGAACCAGGGCGCCGTTTCACGTCGACGACTGGAATAACAACACATTTCTGTTCCGGTTTGAGGATATGGAGGATAAACTCAACATCATCAGAGAAGGACCCTGGTCAGTGATGGGGAATCTTCTGATTCTCATTCCTTTGGCGGACGGTATGGTGGTTTCCGAGCAAAACTTTAATGTCTGCCCTTTTTGGGTTCAAATACATGGTCTCCCAGTGGAAAAACTAAGTAGAGCCAATGCCGAAATCATCGGTAAACGGTTTGGTAAGCTTCTGGCGTTGGAAGCAGAGTCCGATGGATTATGTCTTTCAAGGGGTTTTCTAAGAGTGCGGGTAGAGATTAATACCTCACAACCTCTTGTTAAAGGATTTTGGCTGCGAGGAAGGGGGGACGCAAGCCGGGATCGGTGGATTTTGTTCAAATATGAGAAATTGCCTGATTTCTGTTATGCATGTGGAAGATTGGGACATGATTATAGGGGATGCAGATTTGTCTCAAGGCAGGAGGGTGAGCAATCCGGCTACGGGCCGGAATTAAGAACAGGACGGGCTAAAAAAAGTGAGATTCCAGTGGAAGTCTTTCAGACGACGAGGGACGGGGTGGAAGATCGGTCAGATAATCTGGGTTTTCATTGGCCGGAATTGCAGATTCAGGGGAACAGAGCGCGTGGGATTCACGAAGCAGATGGGGGAGTGACGCCACAAAATAGTACGGTGAATCAACAGGAGACAATGTTAGTGGGAGGGCAACAACAACGATATAAATCAGAGAACAGGTGTCGAACTACGACAGGTGACAGGTGTCCCCTTCTCAGATGGGTTAAGTGGCGATCAAGGTAACCCATATAATTTGTCTGTTGGTGTTCTAGAACCTCTAAGGGGGACTGGGCCGGCCAATTTCCTTCCTAGTGGGCCAAGGAGATCTATTGAGACCCAATATTTTGTTACAGAGCTTGATAGCCCAAGAAATTCTCCCTTAGCCCAAACCAACCATATGACTAAGATGCCTCACGACCAACCTCTATTACTAGACCACAATTTGAACAAAAGCCCAAAGGAAACTGACCTTCCAACACACAATTCCACTCCAAGCCCAATAAATACAAACCCATCTTCCCAAGCTCAGAACCTTATAACCCACACCTCGAGCCCAAATCCACCTTCCCAATCTTTATTGCTAACCCAAAGCTTGAGCCCAAACCCAAATGTTACTGACCCCCCCCCACTCACATGTTGCCTCCAGACCCAAAAACTATTAACCCACTTACCCAAAATCAGAATTTTATAACTCCAAATTTTAGCCCAATTCTCCAGATGTAAAGCCAAAATATCCCAACTTCTAACCCAATATCCCCTTCCCCTGCTATGCACACACCTACCCAAAATCTACTAGATAGCCCAGTTAAGCCCCGCCTTCATCACTCTTCTGACATTCCAATAGCTACGATTTTCAAATCTCTTTCGTTGAAGAGGAAATCGGAGGAGGAACCCGAGTCCCCCAATAAGTCAAAAATTTTGCGTATATGCTCTGCTAATCAGAACCCCTCCCCTACTGCTTCTGGTCAAAATCGTCAGGCCAATAAACCAAAGAGAGGTGCTCTTAACAACAGGTTGCCTTATAAGAGGAGGAATGTTCCATCTGGGAATCAAATTTTCAATGAAGAAGGACTCTGCAATGTTGAGATTCAACAGTGGTCTGATGAGATAGGTGGAATGCAGGGTGATTTAAAGTATTCTGATAATGGTGATTTGGCGATGGCGTCTGGTGATAACGGGCGTGTGGCTGGCCCTGAACAGCCACAGTCCCAATGTTGATCCTAACCTGGAACTGCCAAGGAGCTGGACGTACCTTGACGGGCCAGGCTTTAGGTGATTTAGTGCGCAAAAATCGTCCCTCCATCGTCTTCTTGATGGAGTCCAAAAATAATAAGGTCAAGATGGAGACCATCCGTCGTAGATTGGGTTTTCAGTACAGTAATTATGTGGATCCTGAAGGTCTGTCAGGGGGATTAGTATTATGGTGGAATACGGAGGTTGAATTAGACGTTGAGGTATCTTGTAAGAACTTTTTGCATGTGATTGTGACGGAAAAGTCTAATCAGAAGGTGTGGGCTGCTACATTCATATATGGGTGTCCTGTGAGAGATGGCAGGGGTGTAGTGTGGGAGAACATTAGGCGAGTTGCTCGGTCAGAACTCTTGCCGTGGCTGTGCATGGGGGGATTTCAATCAGATTTTAGGTGTCAGTGATAAAATCGGAGGTCAGGTCCCAAATCAAAATGCGATAACCAGTTTCCATGAGTTGATTAGTGATTGTGGGCTCGTGGATTTGGAGTTCAAAGGTCCTAAATACACTTGGCGTAACAATCGTAGTGGAGCGAATTTTATTATGGAGCGAATTGATATGGCTTTTGCAAATGCAAAGTGGAGGGAGATGCATGAAAAAGCCATGGTGTTTGTGGAACCAACTATAGGGTCTGACCATAATCCACTTTTACTAAATACGGAAGTCCCATTGAATAAAGTGGGAAAGCCTTTCAAATTTGAATCTTTTTGGGTGACTGAGGATGGGTGCCGTGAGGTGATTGTCAATTCGTGGAACCAACACCAAAATGGGTCTTTAATGTTCTCGGTGTGCAAGAAACTTAAGGTGTGTAAAGAGAACTTGAAGAGTTGGAGTAAACAGACCTTTGGAGACTTAAGACGCAAGATTGATGAGGCTAAGGAGAAATTAATAGAAGTTCAAAGGCTGCTGGAAGGGGGGTTCAATGAGGATCTGCGAATGGAAGAGAGAAGATTGCATCGTGCCATTGAAGACTTGTGGCAAAAAGACGCAATGTATTGGCATCAAAGGTCACGGATAAAGTGGCTACAAATGGGAGATAAAAACTCTAGATTCTTCCATCTATCAACAATCCAAAGACGGCAGCGGAACCAAATTGTCCGGCTTAAAGATAGCAACGGCGTATGGAAGGACAAGCCCAGGGAGGTTGCAACTATTATCAAAGATTATTTTCAGAATTTGTACAAGAAACCGTGGGGGAGGGATTTTGAGGATATTGTCAGCCTTATCGACCCATCTATCTCGGCAGATTGTAATGCTAGCCTTGTGAGGAACATTTCTATGGAGGAGGTGCAAACCGCGGTGTTTCAGTTGGGTGCTTTAAAGGCACCAGGGTCTGACGGGTTTCCAGGATTATTTTTTCAACACTATTGGGAAGTTGTGGGGGCTGATGTTTTTGATGCAGTGAGGAATTTTTTCCGTGATGGAGTTCTGCTCATAGAGGTGAACCAAACTAACATCGTATTAATACCAAAAGTTCCCAATCCAGAATCAGTTAGTCAATTGCGACCCATAAGCCTATGCCGTTTTATTTACAAGATCATCTCGAAAATCTTGGCAAATAGGCTTCAACCATTCATGTCTAGTATTATTTCGGAGCAACAATCTGCATTCATCCTAGGGAGACAGATTCAAAATAATATTTTGATAGCCCACGAAGTTTTTCACTTTCTAAAGCATAAACGGGTGGGGCCTAAAACTTCCTTGGCCATCAAGCTTGATCTTAATAAAGCGTACGATCGAGTGTGCTGGGACTTCCTTTTCACGGTGTTGGAAAAGATGGGATTTGATACACAGTGGATTGGATGGGTACAACAATGTGTCTGCTCGGTTAAATATTCGATTGTGGTGAATGGGGCTCCAATTGGGAATGTGAATCCGGAGAGAGGGTTACGTCAGGGGGATCCATTATCCCCGTACCTCTTTCTCATGGTTGCGGATGTCTTCTCCAGACTTATGTCGAAAGCTGTCCTAAACAAGTCCATAAGAGGGTTAAGAATGAGGAAAAGATGTCCTGAGGTGTCACATTTGCTTTTTGCAGATGACTCGTTAGTGTTTATGGAAGCTTTGCCTCAGTCGTGTATCAATTTCATGGATCTTATGAAAGCTTTTAGTGAAGCATCTGGCCTATCGTTGAATGTTAACAAATCCAGCATATGCTTCTCAGCCAACATGAGTCAGGAGGTTAAGGATGATATCAAGAGGATTTTGGGCATGGAGGAAATGGGTGATTCTGCCCAGTATTTAGGCCTACCAACCTTCTGGGGGCAGTAAAAAAGGGAGGCACTTGGTTTTTTGAGGGATCGTATAATTCGGAAAACACAAGGCTGGGCAAATCTACAATTGAATCAGGCAAGCAAGGAAGTGCTTATTAAATCGGTACTCCAATCCATTCCCTTATATTCTCTTATGTGCTTTAAATTCCCCTTATCGATTTGTACATGCTTGAACTCGATTATAAGTAAATTCTGGTGGGGTAGTTCCAGTTCTGATAGGAGAATTCATTGGGGAGCCTGGTACAAATTAACTGAACCAAAATCTATGGGGGGGTTGGGGTTTAAGGATTTTGAGGCGTTTAACGTCGCCCTATTAGCAAAACAGTTTTGGCGGTTGATTCAAAGTCCCAATTCTTTGTGGGCTAGGGTAATAAAAGGGCTTTACTTTCCGAATAAATCATGGGCAGAGGCTGTCAAAGGACCAAAACCTTCGTGGATTTGGTCTAGCCTGTTAGAGGGGAGAAAGTTGATCCAACAAGGTTCACAGTGGTGTGTAGGAACTGGAGATACTATCGATTTCTAGAATGATGAATGGCTGGTTGGTTCACCAAATGGGAAGGTTGTACCGTTACCAAATATCCAGATTGAGAATGTGTCTGTTTCTCATTTTATTGAAACTGACTCGAAGTGTTGGGATAGGGGAAAACTGCGAATGTGTATCTCGGAAGAGCAGGTGAAGGAGGTATGCAAAATTCCTATTTCCATGACGGGAATGAAAGACAAGTTGGTTTGGAAAACTTCCAAGACAGGTGGGTATACGGTCAAGGCTGGTTATGCTCATCAGATGTTACCATGGTACAGGAAGAGTCCAGCAACTGCCTCGTCCTCCTATAGCCCGTCTTGTGCTATGTGGAAGAAGTTTTGGAATGTTCCAACAGTGCCTAAGGTCCGAATGTTTATGTGGAAGGTTTTGCGTAATTGGGTGGCATGTAAGGCTAATTTAGTAAGGAGAAGATGCGGGTCAAATCCTTTATGCCCAATTTGTGAATCTGCTGATGAGACCATAGAACATCTTTTATTCCATTGTCCATGGAGTAGGGCGGTTTGGTTTGGAAGTAATAAAGAATTTTGGGTGCTTCAGAAGGAAATTGTGGCTGTTGATAAGTGGATGGAAGAAATGCTTTGTGGGGAATTGGCTAAAGAAACACCACTGGAAGTCTTGGGGGAGATTTTCCAAACTTGTTGGGCTATTTGGAAGGGAAGAAACAACCTTGTGTTTAATCATAAGCTTCCAGATCCTTGCGAGGTTATCGAACAGGCTATGGTTATGAATCGGGATTACTTGGCGGCTATTTTCATTAATCATCCTAGCCCTTGCAGGGGTCAGGTGGAACCAGAGAAGTGGGCACCTCCCCCAACATCTTGGATCAAAATTAACTCTGACGGAGCTTTTACATCCTCTCGCAGCTTGGCTGCCTTTGGCATCATTGCTAGAGATAGTGGTGGATCAGCTCGATGGTGGCGGTGTGGCAAAGTTTTGGTTGAGTCGGCACTTTCTATAGAAGCTTGGGCTTTACGTATTGCGTGCTCTGTGGCAATGGAGGAGAATCTTGAGTGCGTAATCTTTGAAACCGACTGCAAGAACCTGGTGAATTACATAACAAATGCACACTCTGAATGTCCCTGGGCTATCTCTGCTATTGTTGATGATATCAGGTCTTGGGCAAGAAATAGGCGATGGATTTTTAGGTGGTGTAGGAGGAACACTAATTTGGCGGCACATTGGATAGCGTCAAATTGTCAAAATAGGAACTTACTTTGCTTTATGGGTTGTATTCCACCCAACTTAGAACCTATATTGTTAAAAGATTTGTCTTAAGTCTTTTATAATATATCTTGCCATTTTCAAAAAAAAAAAAAAAAAAACAGAACCCATTCAATGAATATTAGTTTCATTTAGCTCTAAGACAGAGCAAAACGAATAGTGATCAAAGGAGGAGAAATCGAGAACTTTTAAGGGTTGAGTATACCTCGGCAATTTTAAAGGGAATGACAAGAAACTTTTGCAATCAAACATAAAAACAAAAAACATTTGCCATTTTTAAAAGAAAGAACAAGAAACTTTTGCAATCGAACATAAAGACAAAAAAAATAAGTGAAGTGTCACTAATTTTTAAAAATTCAAATTTCGAACATAAAATTAAAAAAAAATCAACACTCCACCTCCGGCCGTCCACCACCCTACCTCTGGCCTAGCACTTCCGGCGACCAAAAAAATTAGTGAAGTGTCACTAAATTTTAAAAATTCAATTTGGAACATAAAATTCAAAAAAATCAACACTCCACCTTTGGCTAACCACCACCCCACCTCTGGCCAAGCACTTCCGGCGACCAAAAAAATTAGTGATGTGTCACTTATTTTTAAAAATTCAAATTTTGAATATAAAATACAAAAAAATCAACAGCCCACCTCCAGCTAACCACCACCCCACCTCTGGCCGAGCACTTCCGGCGATTAAAAAAAATTAGTGAAGTGTCACTAATTTTGAAAAATTCAAATTTCGAACATAAAATTCAAACAAATTACCACCCCACCTGTTAAGAAGCCGGCCAAGTAGGGCTGTTCCTCAACCGAACATCACACATATTAGGCAAGTCCAATATTAGGCAAGAATGCGCTTAAATCCATCAGTGTCCATCACAAGTCCAATAATTGTCTGTGGGAAAATCATAACGCCATTCAAGTGTCCATATAAATAAACAAGTCTTTACAAATTACAAACTAAACCTCAGGGCTGCACATATAAATAAATAAATGAGGTAGGCTAAAACAACCCCAACCTAGGCTACAGCTCAGGTGAAATCATAGATCCACCTTTGGTGGACTCCTTAAATTTGGCTCTAAAATGACTCCTAAAGTAGACGCATCAACCATGATTTTAGCACTTGGTGAACTCATTTGCTAAAATCAAGGTTGATTTTAGCAACTGGGTTGCTAAAATCATTTGAAAAACTCAGCCTAAGAATTTGCTAATTTAGGAGTGTGAGAGTACTCCAATAAACTCTCTAAAATTAGCTCCTAGACTCTCCGAAGATTATTTGTTTGGTTCTTGAATCGAAGGAAAAATATTTCTTCAAGTTATTTGTTGGATTTTTTTTTTGTTTCCAGTTTTAAATAATGACTGTTTTAGGTGAGTGTAAAAATATCAAAAAATATTTACATATGTGTTCTATTTTAATATGAAAGATAATAGCAATTACAAAATTTAAAATTATGGGACGAAAGAGTGTTTCCAAACAGAATTTTTGCAGTCCATACGTTCGAAGATGGTGGTATTAGTATATATGCTTGGCGGGCCAAGGATAAATCCCATGTATATTTTGACAGTTAAAATATTAAAATAATTATCTCATTAGATTTGCTTGAAGATTATGTAACACATATGTAATTAAACATCAATAATCGTATAATATTTTTTCCAGACAATGAACATCTCTATAACCAATTACTGGATCGAGACAAGGTACCTTTACTTTTAACAAACTTCAATTTTTACACAGACGATCTTTTCCATAATATTAGAGTTGAACAATTTAAACACTAAATGAGCTTAGGCTAAGTTTTTCAAATGATTTTAGCAACTGACCCTGATTTTGGTAAATAAGATTACCAGATGGTAAAATCATGGTTGATAGCAACTGATAATTCATCAAACTCTAGCTTGAATATCATGAACTACACTTAAAATCACCTCCCCACTTTATTTGCTAAAGTCACCCACTTGATTTTAGCAAATAGAAAACCAAGAGTGCATTTATGTAAAGTACTGTGCCGTTCCTCAAAGGAGATTTTTGAGTTTTTTTTTTTTTTTTGGGTTTTTTTACGTTTTTTGAAACTAGTCATTCTCCTCAAATATATCAATTAAAAAGTTTAAAATGTCAAAAGAACGACAACGCTTAGTCAGTTAGTCAAATGGCCCGGCCCTAAATCACCCTTTTTTTTTTATCGGTATGAATCATGGTTAAGAGACTATAACTTTATTAGGGCAAGCCCAACAGAGCTCGGTAAATGCCTCTGTACTACAACAGAATAGGTAAATGCCTAGGTATTCTAAATTAAACTATAGTAACTCTCCAAATGCCTCAAGACGTGGAGAGGCACTGTACACTAGGAAGTGATTTTTTTTTTTTTTTTTTTATAATTATAAATTCTTTTCTCTTTCTGGTACTCTTGTTTAGGGTTGCAAATGAGTCGAGCTGCTCGCGAGCAGCTCGAAGGTTGGCTTGACTCGTTTACTAATCAAACCGAGCTCGAGCTTGAGTTTTGGGCTCGTTTACTAAACGAGCTGAGCTCGACTCGTAAAAACTCGGCTCGTTTAAAGAAGCTCGTTACGTAAATTAGTCTGGCTTAGCTTGTTAAAGGTTCGGCTCGTATACGACCGAGCCGAGCTCTAGCTCGAGTTTTGGACTCATTAAGCAAACAAGCCGAGCTCGAACACTACAAAGTTTGGCTCGACTCGGCTCGTTTGCAGCCCTACTCTTGTTCTCCATGATGTAAAGTACCTTAAAGAGGAAGAACAAATTAATATTCTAATAAAAATAGGTAAAAGCAGATAGTGTTATTGGAGGGTTGAAAGAAATGTGTGTAGCTAAAATAAAAAATGTGCATTATTCAATGACATTTTTGGTTCAAAATTTGTTGAAAAGCGAAAATGAAAAGAAGTAACTTGTACAAAGTCAAAAGATTTGCACGACTATTCCCTTCTCAAAATTCGTTCCATGGAATCATCTACGTTTAAAAAAGGTTTTCTGACCATGCCTTTGAAAACAAGCGCAGATTTGGTTTTTTTTTTTTTTCATTTTGTTTTTATTCTTTTTTTTTTTTTTTTCATTTGTTAGTTTTGTGTCAAGTTTCGTGATTTATAAATTAATTAAGGGAAAGATATTCTCCTTGAGCATGGTCTCAGAGGCTCTTGACCACATATTTGTGTGGGCTACACAGTCTCGGAGCAAATTAATTTTTGAATTGTAGTACGTAGTTGATGGTAAAATTTTTTGCCACTATAAGAAAATTTTATACTGTAAAAGGGGTTTAGATAACATATGCAAAATATATTTTTGCAAAAGAATTTTAATCCAAAAAGATTATCCAATGGAATAGTAACTTTTGGATTCTGCATTTTCTAATTCATTGCTTAAAATGCACTCGACAGAATACAGTACATTTTAGAATCAGCTCCCACATATGCAAAATGCAAAAATGCATAATGAAAAATTTAGTCACCTAAACAAAGCCAAAAACAATCATAAGTTCATTAATAGACAAATGAAAACATATTTAAACAAACTTACATTGGTGAAGGCCTTGCGCACATGGTATACCATGGTTTATATGTTCACACCTAATAATTGGTTTATATGTTCACACCCATGTTAATTTAATTGTAAATTGCACAAGTGTTGGTGTCACATGTATTATTTCATCTACAATTTGTAAGAAAATATATCAATGTTAACGACGGCGCTAAAAATGGTGGTTAACGAGGGCACACAAAAACAAGACCCATGTTTTTATTTCCCCTTCCAGTTGCATTTCCTTTTTCAGATAAAAAAAAAAGAAAAGAAAAGAAATTTCAATCCTTTCATCATCCAAATAATGTCTAGTACAATTACATCAAGATTTTTAAAATTCTTGAAATTTAAGTTATTTGAAACTTCAGTTAACCACCATTTTTAGCAGCCTCGTTAACATTGATATATTTTCCTACAAATTTTAGTTGAAATAATACATGTGACATCAACACTTGTGCAATAGCATTTACAATTACATTGGGTCTTATTATTGTGTGTCCATTGGCACATTAAGCGCGCGTGCACACACACTTAAATGCACTTTTTATATTTTTTTCAATACATTTACAACTATTTTTACACATTTTTCAGCATATTTTTTTCAATGCTTACTTGTCACATGTTAGCATATGTGGGATCCTATTTTGTGTGCTAACTATGAGGGGTGCCGCCTTGGATTTTAGGGAGTCAATTTTTGTGCACTAGAGACCATTTTTTGAGATTTTACTTAGTTAACTAGTTAGTTAGAGCACTTTAGGTAGTGATTGTAGGTAGTGCACTAGAGATGCTCTTAGCTACACGGTTGGTTACCACTTACCAGTCACGTGAAGCGGGTCCCTATTGTTTTCAATGTACTTTCTTTCAAAGTACTACTACTATGAGTAGGGCTGAAACCGGTTCGGTTCGGTCCGGTTCAGAGGGGGTTTTGGGTGAACCGAGTAAAACCGGTTCGGAGAGAACAAGGAACCGAAACCGGTTTTAGAGTGGTCGGTTCGGTTCCGGTTCGGTTCCATCCGGTTCGCCTCGGTTCCATGTTCGGTTCGGTTCTCACGAGAGAGAGAGAGAGAGGAGATCGATTCTTGAAAAACATACATTCCAGATCTACAAAATAGAACCAATCTACAAAACAGAATAGATCTACATATATATATAGGATAATGATCTAATAAGGGATCCCTTAACCAAATTTGGTGCGGACCTCACCTTTCCGAGCCAAATTTTGACGATCCGAACCGCTCAATGTTTTTAAAATGCATTTTTAAGGGCCGACGCGGAGATTCGGCAAAACAAAATACCCGGAAGGGCTTGATCCATACGATTTCGGTAAAACTGTATATATGTACATTTTACCGAAAACTGTATGGATCAAGCCCTTCCGGGTATTTTTTTTATAAGATTTCTTGCGTGGACCTTGGAAAATGCATTTTAAAAACATTGAGCGGTTCGGATCGTCAAAATTTGGCTCGGAAAGGTGAAAAAAGGGGTGGTCCGCACCAAATTTTGGTTAAGGGATCCCTTCTAGGAAGCACGGGTACCGGTACGCGGTACGGGTACGGTACGTGCACGGGTACGCGATACGGCAAAAATCTAAAAAAGTAAGGTACGGGTACGGTTGGGTACGTAAGTGTAAATTTAATTTTTTTCCCTTATTTTGCAATGTTGCTCAACACCAATAAGTTTTTATTAGCACTCTCTGTTTTATTTTCCTTCCACAAACTTTTGTAAATGTTGCTTGTCATAATAATTATGGGTTTTTTTCCCTGTGCATTAATCTGCAGAATTTTATTATAAAAGTCGACATCCAGGTAAAGGGATGGCAAAAGATACTCTCTAAAGCGTTGTCTACTATCGCCTTCTTCACTTCGTGACTTTAGATCTGTAGAGATGAGTTGATTTAGAGAGAGAGAGAGAGAGAGAGAGAGAGAGAGAGAGCAGCTGCTGCAAACAGAAAGAGAGAGAGGGAGCAGCTGCTGCAACTCTGCAGCACGACAGAGAGAGAGAGAGGGAGCAGCGAGAGAGAGAGAGAGAGAGAGAGAGAGCAGAGATTCCATGGCTGTTGGTCGAACAGTAGAGGAGAAGTTGTGGCTGCTGCTTATGTTTGTGAACCCTAAAACTGATGAAACCCAAAATGTCGATTGTCGACTGATGTTTTAAATTGGGGGTCAAAAGTGCACATAAACCCCTTATGTTTCTATAATTTTCATTCGGGCCCCATAAAGTTTTAAAAATTTTACAAAATGGTCCAAACGTACCCAGAAGTACCCAATCGAAGTACCCAGGAGTACCCATGCCGTACCCGAACAGTGCAAAAGTACCCGATACGTTTTTGCCGTACCCGGTACGTTTTTTGCCGTACCCAGCCGTACCCGTACCCGTACCAGTACCCGGTACGCGTACGGCGACATTTTTGGAGTACCCGTGCTTCATAGGATCCCTTATTAGATCATTATCCATATATATATACCCATATATGCTTATATACGTACAGCTTTTTGTACATACTTATAAACCCACATATACCCAGAATAGATCTACAAAACAGAATATATATGCTTATATACATACATATATACCCATATACACAGATTTTTCACAAACCCGAGAAACCCGAGAAATATACATACACCAACAGGGTCTGTTCAAGACATATACATACACCAACGTTGAGCATACATACACGAACATCTTCGTCGTCTATTCTGTTTGTACACGTGCCGGTCAGCACGATGTGTAAGTAATTTGTCTCTCGTCGTTGACAGTTGAGACGCTCCTTTGGCTAAATTTAAAATACTGATTTTTTGGCTTTGTTTCGTGTTGTTTTTATTATTAATTTCTTTTTGCATTTGTTAGTTTTGCGTTAAGATTTTTTTGGTTTCTAGATTTATCTCGTCGTGACAAATTCAAAAAGTATAAAATTATGGTCAAACGTAATAGTTTTTTGAATAAAGCAAAAAATAAACCAGTTTTTTGAATAAAGCCGGAAATAAACCAAAATAAACCAAAAGAAACCACAAAAAATCGACCGAAAACTAACAAATGCAATTTTTTTTTAATAAAGAAAAAACCAAAAAAACCAAAAAACCAATTTTTTTTTTCTTTTGTCTTTCTACCGGCTATTTCCCTTTCTTTAGTCAACGGTAAAGGGATGTAATCACACAAAAGGAACTGCAAAATATAGGGCATGTTAATCTAAAAAATCTCCATTACAGGGGAGTTCTTGAATGGATTATTTGATTTTATCATCTTTGATTTTATCATCATCTTTTACGAATAGATTTTATCACACTAGATTTTATCAACCATTTTTGAAACTCATAGTGGTACACAACTATTTTATCACCTAGATTTTATCTATTGGGAAAACAAGGTGATTTTATCACCCCTCCATAAAACACCAACTAAAATCAACTTTCCCATTTTATCTCATAAAATTCATTCAAGAACATAGTACCAATATCTCCAGTTTTCTCATCATTCATGGATGTTTTGAGCTGGATTACTCCCCTTCCAAAGGAGCCCTCCTTGTATACTTTTGAATGGATCCTGATCTTCGTTATCCATGTTTTGAATTGGAAAAGACAATCAATTCAAAATTTAACTGTCTATTGATACATTCAATGGTTTAGATTTGCCCATTAACTCTTATGGGAAAGAGTTAACTCTTATCCATAATAGTTTATAAACACATCCAAACCATTAATTGCAGTAAGTGGACGATCTCAATCATGAATTCCTTTTGAGTTCCAAAATTTAAAGATTTGAATTGCGAAACGTGTGCTTGATCATGGTATATTTGTGTTTGTTCTACAAGGAAGAGCTTATATTCACAAGTACTAATGGACACCTTTTTATTAAGCTAACAGGATGGACAATCTTGTTGGAAATTTACAAAATTTGGAGTGTCCAAAACCAGGACATTTGAAAGGTTTCACGAGGCAATCGAAAGGTCCCTCTAAGTTCATTGAATTTGGATATTTTTGTAGTTAATAGTGCGGCCAGTGACCTCCCCATGATGTGAAGATTCATTGCAAAATTGATTCCTGCCATTTTATGTTTACATTCATGGGGGAATGGCAAAAAATCTGAGTTGGAAACAAGAAAACCAAGGTCATGCATGACCTATGCTCCCATAGCTGGACAGACAAAGCTCTTCAATAAGGCTTGACGATTGAGACTTCATTTAAGGCTCTCCAGAAAGATCAAGTGAAGCGTGATATTTGCAAACAGTATTTGCAACCTGTTGGCTCCTATACAAGGGCACAAGAGCCTGAGCCCACAAATCCTCAATGACGGCAAGCGCGCACGCGTGTCCTCCGTTAAATAAATTTGGCTTTGCTATTCTCATAATGAGACAATTCTCATTCATCCAATGAATGGATTTTTTTCATATTTCAGTGCACCAAAATAATCGAACAATTTTCCATTTTCCCTACAATTTCGTCTGATCCAACCGTACTTGAGTCCCCGTTCTGAACGGATCAAGGATTTGGAGATTTTTTTAGGAATTCGATAGGAAAAACAGAACCTGAAACCAATGAGGAAAAATTAAAGACATGGTATCAGGGACTTGGGTTCATGGGTGGTTAAAACAGACTCGGGGAGCGCACGCCAACATTCTCTTCCGGTTGTTAATACATCGGTTTAGTTTGATTTGGACTAAGAATTTTGAATTGTTCACATAATTTGTCGTACTCAGTCGCGTTGTGTAACCTTTCTAGGTTCAATCTTTTGTTGTTTAATTTCAAAAGTTAGGTACTGTGGTGCCCTAAATTTCCATATGAACCTCTTGAACGTCTCTTGACCCGAGTGAGCGACGAGTGGATTCCTCTAAGAACTCCTACACACGTAGCACCCAGAGTTAGTGCCAAACCTGGCCGGAATGTGGCCAGGGAAGACACTCCGACGGTCTAGTGAGAGATCAGAAGAGATGAAGCACCAGAGAGAGTATTAGTAGAGAGGGAAAGTGTTGTGTACTTCTTTAGGGCTCCTTCACTTCGTATTTATAGGCTCCCCAAGTACAAGGGTAAATCCATCGTCTGGCTCGGATGACGTCACCGTGCATCATGAGATAGATCTGTGATCAATTGCACGCGTCTTCCAATAAGGCTCTGCCACGAAGAGTAACCGCTCGGATACCCTCACGCTGACGTAAGGACAGCTGTAGCATGCACATGTGCCTTCCCAAATCTGTTGCGAGCGTTAACCGTCTTGGGTGACATCACATATGACGCCTCTGATATCTCGGACCTCCTTTCGAATCATCTCGAAAATCATCCGTCTCGGATGACTCGTCCGGATCATGTCTTATTCCGGTCGAGACACTGGTTCATCTCGGATGGGCCCATCTCGGACGGTCCATCGCGTTTAGTTCCTTCGCTAGGCTTAAATGTTCCATTTGGGGCCTTAATCCTTCTGGTCTCGTCCACCGAGCCCCATTTGGACTACTAGATTTCGGCCCACTACAATAGCCCCTCAACTTCATCTGTAACATTGAGTTCCAAGAAAGGAGTTGACCGTTCTCGATTGAGCCGTTTAATTAATCCGAGTTCCGAGCTTTAAGAAAACCTTTTCCGAGAGGGTCAAGATTACAAGCTGAGATATCCCAAATCGAGCCCTAGTTTCCTTGACTGCTTTGTTTATCGCTGCAAATTTCAACACGTGATAGCTGAAGGTTGGGCAAGACGCATTCACATGGATTAGCGTTTAGGAACGAAAGGACGTGCCCATGTGAAACGACAGAGGATAACCTAGCACGTCTAACTTAATGCCAGGTGTCAAGATGCTGACCACGCCGCCAGAAGTCACTCGTTTCCCGCGCAGACATTTAAAACTCCCCCTTTTCTTATAAATAGGGCCTATCTAGAGAGAGAAACACTTTCGTTTTATCTCTCACTTCGCTCTAGATCCTCCGGCGTGATCTTCCTCTTTGTTTTTCTGGTGAAGCTCCTCGACAAACGTCATCAACCATCGTCCCTGGTCACATTCGCGGGTATTTGCCACCGAAAACCGCCGTGACTGTTCATCGTCTCCACTGTCTTTCAACAGTTCTTCAAGTTTTCCTCAGGTAATGATTTTTCAAAGTTGTCGATTCCTGCTGTTTAATCTTCAGTTTTATCTTCAGTTTTGTTGTTGCTTTCATACTTTAAGTTATTCTTCTAATCTTTCATTTAGCAAATATTGGTTCTTTATTCTGTTGAAAACTATTAGGATGGCGATGAACATTGAAAAACCCATAATCATTGTTCATCATGTTCTTGAATTGATCCTTCCTTAAGACCTTTCATGTCACTTTTTGATCTTCTGTCCTTTAAGTCAAAAACGAAATTATGTTTTTAATCCGAAACCGTGAATCCAGGTCTTGACCGAGACGAGTCCCAAGCCATTAGTAACCCTCTCACGATTTGGTCTATCCGAGACATGTCTTCTAGTATAAAAATGTCTAGAGAGAGCGAGAGAAAGTGCTGGAGAGAGGATTGGAATCTGGTTACTAAGAAGAGATCCAATCGTTATTTCTTTCCAATGACAGATAACTATAGATTCGCAGGAGGTTCTAAGGTGGTCACGGTTTATGTGGATAATCTTACAGAGGACATGGATGCGGAATGGTTGGGTCAGATTTTCTCAAAGTATGGCAAGGTTATTGATGCTTTCATCCCAAGGAAGAGAAGCAAAAAATTTCAGTCCAAGTTCGGGTTTGTTAGATTCAACTCCGTCGTGGAAGCAGATTCGGCCATCTCTGAGCTTAACGGAGTCATAATCAGAGATAAAAAAATACTTGTCAAATTGGCGTCTTACAGTGGAGTGAAGGATATGAAGCAAAACTACCCACTTTCTGCAACCAAGGTGGATAGAGGAGTTCAGAGCATTAAGGAAAACAAATTGAAAGGGGCGATACCAAATACAACGGACGGTAAATCGTTCGCAGAGGCGGTGATGGGCAGAGGCAGAACTACTCTTAGACGTATCTCTGTCAACGCAATTGATACTGAATGGCTGTCTAGGAGTGTTGTTGCTAAACTAAAGTCCTTGTCTGCTTTGGAATCCATCAGAGAGGCCATCCATTGTAGCGGAGTTCCTCTATTGGAGGTGAAAGATATGGGCGGTTTATGGGTGGTTGTGACCTTCCCGACATCAGAACATATGCTTTCAGTTTTTGATGGGGAACTTAGCTGGTTGAATAACTGGTTTGATGAAGTTAAGAAATGGAGTCCGGAAATCAAAGAAGCGCGTAGGAGAAACATTTGGATTTCCTGTTACGGGGTTCCTCTCCACTGTTGGAGTGCAGATACATTCAACAAAATTGCCCGTTTATGGGGAGAGGTCTTAGCCATGGATGATGCAACAGTTAAGGGGTATTCTTATGCAGCAGGGAAAGTGATGATAGCCACTGAAAAGTGGGATAGAATCAACGAAGTTATCCAGATTGAGGTGAAAGGAAAACTTTTTGAGATTAAGGTTGTGGAGGAGCAGGTTGTCATCCATGGACATTGTTCTATTTGCAGTCTCAACTCTGCTGAGTCTTCCGGAGTCGACTCACCTGTAAAAATGGGTAACTCGGAAGCTAACTCGGTAGATGAAGCTAATGCTAGGCGTGACGTGGGAAGCCAAACCGCTTTTAAATTTTGTTCAAATGAAGTATCGAAGGTGCAGGATTCGGTAATGATGGTTTCTAGGGATAGGGAGGCGCTGGAGGCTGTGATGGTTTCTAGGGATAGGGTGGCGTTGGTGGCTGATATGGGTGCATGCGATAAGGCGGGGGATTTTTCAATACAGATGGTTGATCCCAAGGCATTCTCAATTGAAGAGGGAGAGTTAAGAGACGGTGGGCCTCATCTTATTACCAACAAAGGTGGAGGGTGTTTCTCTAATGGGTTTGGGCCCGTTAACGGTGGAAATTTTAACTTGGACCTTGAGCCCAATCATGATGCAAATTTGTCTGGGGCCCATCTTAATTTTAAGGAGGTTAATGGGTCTATTAGGGAGTCAGTTGGGCCAGTGTTGGATGTTCCTGGGCCTAGTAACCTGATGGGAGAAGGCCGAACCCAATCCAATCAATGTGTTTTCTCTAGCTTTTCTTCACCTGCCCTTGATTCGAATGCAGCAGAGGTGAATCCTAATTTGGGCATCTCTAAAAAATTGGGACAGAAAAAGAAATCCTGGGAAGATATTTTAGGGTTCAAAGTTTATGATGGGAATTCTCAAATCGGGAGAAGAAGAAGAAAGAAAACCAAACAAGTGGTATTTAGATCGGCAGCGGCGGCGGCATCTCTCTCCTTTTCTTCTGAAGGAATCCGCAACAGAAACAAGCTTCTTCTTAATGAGAATCAAGCGATTTGGGCGATGGGCAAAATCGTGGGTGGAGAAGCAGTGGGTTCGGAAGAAGAGATCATCAGTAAACTGGCGGAGATGCAGGAAGGTCGAGATGGGGTTAAAAATGTGGGGAGGGATGGGTCTCATCTCTGAACTTATTGTTCTCGGGTGATAAGGAGACTAATTGTCTTTAGATGGTTAATGTTTTATCATGGAATGCTAGGGGTATTGGGAGGAAGGAGAAAAGGGGTAGATTTAAGAAAGTCTTACAGGAAAATAAGATTGATTTTTTGATGTTACAAGAAACAAAAAAGTCAGGGGTCGATGAAAGAACTATTAGATCTTTTTGGGGGTCAAGAAATTTGGAATTTTCTGAGGTAGATGCAGTCGGTTTATCGGGGGGTTTGCTATGTGTTTGGGACCCGTTAGTGTTCACTTTGGAAGATGTTTGCGCAGGGAGATATTTCCAGATTATTTCAGGTTCTATCCACAATTCATTCCCATGTACTTTTGTTAATGTTTATGGTCCCTGTGGATTTGCTGAAAGAAAGAAGATTTGGGATAGCATATTGAATCTATCAAAATATTTTCCCAATCCTTGGTGTATGGGTGGCGACTTTAACGAGATAAGGTCGTTAAGTGAAAGGCAGGGGATTTCGAACAGAGATAGGGGCATGTCTGATTTCAACTTGTTCATTGACAAATTGGAGTTGGTGGATCTTCCACTTCTCGGGAGAAAATTTACTTGGGCCAAATCAGATAACGAATTTGTTTGGAGCAGATTAGATCGATTTTTGGTTCATCCTGATTGGTTATCTAAATTCAATTGGAAGCAATGGGGGCTGAGCAGAATTTTGTCGGATCATTGTCCTATTGTATTAAAAGTTGATTCGAGGGATTGGGGTCCTAAGCCATTTAGATTTATCAACGCTTGGATCCTTCACCCTAAGTTCAAATCAGTGGTGGATGAGTTTTGGGCTAATTCTGCGATTCGAGGTTTTGCCGGTTTCAAGGTGGCATCTAAGTTGAAGGAGTTGAAAGGCGTGCTCAAAACTTGGAATATGGAGGTGTTTGGAAATGTTCAGGAGAACATCAAAGGAGTTGAAGAACAAATTAACTCATTAGATTTACTTGCTGAATCTGGTAGACTTTTTGAGGAAGATGCTGCTATAAAGAAGAAGCTTAAGATGGAATTTTGGAAGCTAAGTAGGAGGTTGGAATGGATTTGGCTTCAAAAGTCGAGATTGGATTGGTCTATGAAAGGAGACAGGAATACCAAATTCTTCCACTTGATTGCTAATGGAAGACATAATAGAAATCTTCTCAATTCTATTTCCAAGGATGGGTTTTGTATTGATGATCCAGTTCAAGTGAAGGCAGAAGTTTTAGCATTCTTTGAGAAAGCTTTTAAGGAGGATTGGGTTTCTAGACCAAAATTAGGAGGTGTCTTTCAATCTGGGTTAGGCGCGGCTAAAAGGGAAACATTGATCAAGGAGTTCTCAGAGGAAGAAATCTGGCAAGCAGTGGTTTCATGTGACGGGAACAAAGCTCCAGGTCCAGATGGGTTCAACCTTTCTTTTGTCAAGTCGTGCTGGAAATCAATTAAGGGGGATGTGGTTCAATTCTTTCAGGAGTTCCACAGCAATGCAAAAATTTCTAAAGGGATTAACAAGTCTTTCATTACCCTTATTCCAAAGGTCGACTGCCCTGTGGAGTTGAAGGATTACAGGCCGATTAGCCTTATTAGTTGTGTGTACAAGATTCTAGCGAAGGTGTTAGCTGAGAGACTTAAAAAGGTACTCCCTACGCTTATTTCGGAGGAACAATCCGCTTTTGTGGGTGGCAGGAACATTCAAGATGGTATCCTCATAGCTAATGAAGTTGTGGATTTTTGGAAAAAGAAGAGACAGAAAGGGATCTTACTCAAACTCGATTTCCAAAGGGCTTATGACAATGTGAGTTGGATTTTTCTATTGGATATGTTGGGCAAGTTTGGGTTTCCATCCAAGTGGTGTCTCTGGCTGAAGGAATGTCTCCGTTCTGCATCAGTATCTGTCTTAGTCAATGGCTCACCCACTGGAGAATTCATAATGGAAAAGGGGTTAAGGCAGGGGGACCCGCTTTCCCCCTTCCTGTTTATTCTTGCGGTGGAGGGACTTAGCATTATTTTCAAAAGAGCAAAGGAGTTGGGTATTGTCAAAGGAGTATCGGTGGCTGCGAATGGCCCTAAGTTGACCCATTTGCAATTCGCAGACGATACCATTGTTTTCTGCAATGCTTCAATGGAGGAATTGATTAATGTGAAAAGGCTGTTGATCTTTTTTGAAGCTGTCTCTGGCCTTAAAATTAATTTTCAGAAGAGTGTGGTCAGCGGGGTGGGTTTGTCTCAGGAGGAACTGAAGTGTTTTGCTGATCAGTTGGGGTGCAATCATCAATCTCTTCCAATGAAATACCTCGGCTTACCACTGGGAGCAAGTCCAAGGAAAAAGTCCACATGGGGTGCTGTTATTGATAGATTCCAGAAAAAGCTGGCAGCTTGGAAAAGAAGACACATCTCGTTTGGAGGAAGAATCAACCTCATCAACTCTGTGTTAGGTAATTTGCCAATTTATTATCTTTCACTATTTAGAATGCCAGAGTGTGTGTTAAAGGAATTGGTCAAAATTCAGAGTAGATTTCTTTGGGGAGGAGGGGAGCTAAAGAAAAAGATTAACTTGGTAGGTTGGGGCAAAATTTCTAAGAGGAAGGAGGTAGGTGGGTTAGGTGTTAAAAATCTGAAATTGTTGAATGAAAGCTTGCTCCTTAAATGGTGGTGGAAATTTGGGGTTGATAAGGATGCATTATGGAGAAAAGTGATTTGTAGCAAATATAATTTGGATGCTTTATCTTGGTTTCCCTCTTTGGAACCAAATAGACTTTTATCAGGAGTATGGAGAGACATCTTATTGGTTGGTCAGAGAAATGATAGATTATTGCAAATTTACTTATCTAACACCAAAATCCAAGTAGGTGATGGGAACAAAGTGAGATTCTGGTTTGATGTTTGGGTGGGGGATGTTCCTCTTCATAGGGCTTTTCCTAGAATGTTTAGATTAAGCTCTCAAAAGTTGCTAGTGGTGGCTGAAGCTTTTCATAGTCATGGGTCAAATCTAGTTGTTAACCTGGAATTTAACAGAAATATCTTATCATGGGAGCATGAGGAATGGAATTCTTTGTTAGTTTTGTTAAATTCTGTGGCGCTTCATCCACACAGGGAAGATTCACTCATATGGACGGCTGACCCTTCAGGCTCTTTTTCGGTCAATTCATTTTATAAATGCAGTGAAGTTGGGTTGGGTTGTGCAAAAAGGGAGTTCAGCCTTCTATGGAGAAATTGTGCGCCCCCTAAAGTTCAATTTCTGGGATGGTTGGCTATGTGGGGCAGAGTGAAAACTGCAGAACTTCTCTTTTCTTTGGGTATACTTTCGGATTTCAATGATTGTCTCTGTAAATTTTGTGGGGAAGTTCCAGAATCGGTGAATCATCTTTTTGTCCACTGTAAATGGGTATGGGCTGTTTGGTGCAAAGTACTTAGCTGGTGGGGCATAACATGGGTGGTTCCTTCGTCTATCAAGAGCTTATTTATATGGTGGCAGGGGTGGAAGTTTAAGAAAAGCAAAAAGGCCCTTTGGGAGTTATCTGCCTTTGCTGTGTTATGGAGTGTGTGGAAAGGCAGAAATGATCTTATTTTTCAAGGAGTTGAACCAGATTGGGAAGCTATTGGTGAAATCATAAAGTATAGAATTGCTATCTGGATCAGTGCTTTTCAAGGTTCCAAGGATTTTTCCAGCAACGACATCATTTATAGGTTCTCTTCGCTCACTCAATCCTTGCGGTAGTGGGGGCACCAAGTTCAGCTTTGAGGAACCTTTGGGAGGGTGGTTGAGTTGAATTCTTTTCAACTCTTTGTTGTTTTGGTTGCTGTGTTTTTTGTTGCTCTTGGCGTTTTTTTGGTTTGCTGATAGTGGGTCTCTTTGGCTCCTATCTCTCTCCTTCTTGCTTTGGGCTCTTTGTGTATTTTTTTCTCCCTTATTGATCAATATATTTCTTTCTTTGCCGATCAAAAAAAAAAAAAAAAAAAAAATATGTCTCGGACCATATGGACATTTGAACGAAGATAACAACACAAGTTCGGATGCATCCGAGCTCGTTTAGCCACATAGTACCCCGAGCCATTATTTAGTTCACCATCAGTAGTGGCTAACTGTGTTTTTACCCGTGCACCTTGTCAAGTCTAGCAACCCTGGAGCCAATTAACATCTCCACAGGGAGCTCCAACCGGACCGATAAATTAGAGGTTTCTCAGCACAACACTAGTTACTACCGTTACTTCTTCAACCAAGAGGCTCGTGCTTCGGGGATTGAAATGGCTTCCACCGATCTTGGGTTGAACGGCCCCGACCTCGCTCCACTCGACTCGGTTCCTTCTGACGAGGATGCCGCAAGGCGATCGGATGAAGATGGTTCAATAAACCAAAATGCAATCAGCAGCGACCACGAGGAGGTCAGTCCTGTTGCTGAGAGAGAAGGAGACGGGGCAGCCGAGCATAACTCGGAGATCCCCAATGCAACCTCTACCTAACCACCAAACAATGAACCTCCATCCGAGAATCAGGGTTCGGGGACCCAGGTTTTAAAACCGGAAAAGGAGCCCAACCCTTACCTCCGTTACTTCAGCGGGAAGCCCAAGAAATACTGAGCTTTCTGTAGGAAGTACCAGATTCCAGCCAACGTGGAGTTAAGACTTGTTCACCATGAGAACATCATCTTCACGCCCGAGCATATTACTGTACCCCTTCTGGCAATCACGGAAGGAGGCCTCAGTTTTCCTGTAAACCCATTTCTCCGTCAATTTCTGTTTGAGTACCAGCTCCCCCCGAGATTCCTTGTCGTGAATGCCTTCAGAATAATTAATGCCTTCAATGACCTCAGAGAGAAGTTTAACCTGACTTTTACCGTCCCGGATCTTATTGGAGTTTACAGAGTTTTTCGGAATAGTTCGTCGGGGCGCAGGTTCTTATCCCTCCAGAGCACCCCTAAGGAACCTGGGTCCTACTTGATCGATCAACTTCCTGATTTTGACCCCTGGGCCAATGATTTTATTGAGGTCCGAGGAAATTTTGAGTTCGGTCCCGAAGAGGGTAGAGCATACCTCATTCCTCGTCACAATAACTTGATAGGTTTTGCATCTGTCTCAAATTTACCTTTGTCTTCTTTGCCCATAGTTACATCATATCTTGTTTATGTTACTTAATTTCTCCAATGCAGAGCTCTCGTCCATCAACGCAAAACACTTTAAGGAGAAAGACGATTCACACATCCGAGCAGCTTACGCCATCCCAAAGGAAGAAAGGTATGCTCACTCAATGCTCGGGAATGAACAGAGTTACACCTCCTATCTGAAGAAACGAAAGAACAAGAAGAACAAGAAGTCCTCTACCACAGAAGAAGTAGGTCCAAGCCGAAAAAGAAAATGTTCTCCGAGCAAAAAGGCAAATCCACCGAAGCAGTGGGAAGTTAGCTTTGACACTGAAATAGATCTTCACCGAGCCTCTCTAGAATAGCTTGTTCGGCGTATCCATAAGCTGAGAGAGAGCGACTTTGAAGAGGAGATGACTGGGGGGGAGGGGGGGGCCTAGATGACTTGTCGAGCTTGATGAGTGCCAAGAAGAAGGCAAAAACCGTCTCGAAGGGTAAAAAGGACACCAATTCTTCAATACCAAAAAGGGCTCCGACAATGGATGACACTTCTACCAGTTCCCAACAGAAAAAGCAAAGACTCCAACTCGGTTCTGGCTCTGATGCGGGATCTTTGAAAGAACCAGTGGCTGTTGAGAAGGAGTCTGTCCCCGAGAAGACTATTTTCACGGTTGCATCAGCTCCATTCCAATGTACTCCGACCCTTCTTTTTGGTTAGCCAATCCTGCTCTCGGATAGCGTTAGGAACCATCGGAAACTAGCCCTTCCCCTGCTCCAAGGAATTTGTCTTCCGGAGGACATGAAAAATGTCCCCCGAGATTTGGAGTCAAACGTCACCGAGATGTTCTCGCATCTTACTTTCGTATGCTTCTTTCCTATTTTCCACCTTTATTTTTCGACATCCTTTTATGATCTTATACCCCCCTTTTGTTGTAGGCTTGTCAAACTGCTTTCGCAATACACGGGAAATTACTCTTGGTGACCGGAGGAGTCGTGGCCACTAAGACCAAGTTGAAAGCGGAGACTTGGTTAAGGCTAAAGGCTGAAAAAGATACCCAGGCTGCTCTGTCCGAGTTGGAGGCGGCAAAGGGGCAATTGGCTGACCTAGAGGCGGTTCGGAAGCAACTGGAGGAGTTTATTACTTTAAAGGGGCAAAAGTTTATTACTTTAAAGGAGTCATGAAAGGCTAAGGGCTCGGATTGGATAGAGCTAGCGTCTTCACCGAGTCCGAGCTAAGAGTGGTCCCTGATGTTGAATTGACTGAGATAGAAATTTCGTCCGAAGGAGAGGGTGAAGAAGAAGAAGAGGTTGATGATGTGGGTATAACCGAGGCCGGTGAGGATAATGCAATTGAAGACCCTGCCGAGACCGTGAATGAAGTCTAAGTTCTGGGAATTTGCACCCTGTCCCTCCCCTTGAACAATTTACTTTATGAAGTCTGGAACAATATCTGTTTTCTCCCTCAAACTATTTCTTTGATCGTTTCAGGTACAGCTGGTGGAAATATATGCCAGGCCGTTGTAGTAGTTTGTTTGGAACAATATTTCTCTCTCCCCCTGAACTATTTCTTTGGTTGTCTCGGATGCGGCTGGTGGAATTTTATGCCAGTCCGCTTGTGGTGATTGTCTGATACTTGATGCACTGATTTTTGTGAATGGTTTTGAATCATGAATTTGAATGGACATATGGTTTTTAATTGTTCTTGAATGATTGCTTTGTCCGAGATCGTTTCCAGTGTATGTTAGTACCCCTCATTCTTCTCGGCTTAGGGCTGTAAAATACCACTGGCCTAAGTTGAGATGAATGCTGATATTTTTTCTAAGGCATGAAAGTTGATTCGAAGTAATCTAAGTGCTCAAATTTGTAAAGTGTCAAACGATAGGTCATCTCAGATATATTGCCGAGTCAATTTGGAATGGGTGAATGTTCACACAATAGGAGACTTGTAAAAATTAAGAAAATTTTCACGAGTGTTAGAATCCAAGAATAATATCAATGGTTTGGGTTAAATGTGAAAAACATGTCTCAGAGAGATGTTTAAATTATTTCAATACCCCTAGAGAGGGGTTCATTTAATCAGTAAAGTGAACCAAGTCAATTTTAAAATGTTAAGTTCATCATTGAAACAAAACCCCCATTAGAAGGTATTTTTAGGGTTGCTCGGTGAACGAGACCAAGTTAATTTGTTAACTTGTAAAACAAACTATTATTTGTTCAATATCCCTGGAAATGGGATGATATTTCGAGCTCGGTCTGTGAACGGAGGTGTTTATATTAGTACCACCAGTTTGGTGTTTCAATGGTTTGATTGATAATCTTTTAGATTGGCTGGGTAATTATACCGAGAGGTCTTATGGGATGAAACCCATGTGTTGGAATGTGCCTTAGCCGAAACCGTTTGGTATGAATACCGAGATACGATTAGTTCTAAGAGACAGTAATTGGAAATGATGAATTTTTCATTGATCATAACTTGGAACGGTACATCAGTTTTCTTCATAAATTCTTTTACGTGTTGAAATCAACATCCGAGATAACAACGTCCCTAAGCATAGTACTTTCTTAGATTGTAGGCATTCCAACGCTTGTCCACGAGCTTCCCATCCATGTCCTCAATCTGGTATGCTCCTTTTCCGATCTTCTTCACTACTCGATAGGGACTGTCCCAATTAGGCATCAATTTCTTTTTCTTATTCTTGTCAGTCACCTTCTTAAGTACCAAGTCGTCTGGGCAAAATGTCTTCATCTGAATCGTTTTGTTATATCCCTTGGCTACTTCCTGCTAATAAGCTGCTAGCTTAACCCGAGCTGCATCTCTTTTCTCCTCAGCCAAATCGAGATCGTTGCTTAAGACTGTGTCATTGGTTACTCCATCAAAATATTCAGATCGGATTGTAAGGAGCCCCGTCTGGATTGGAATGACAGCTTCAACATCGTAGGCAAGAGAGTAAGTAGTTTGTTCAGTGGAACATCTCGGTGTAGTCCTGAAAGCCCAAAGGACGTGGGGAAGCTCTTCAACCCATTTTCCTCTCTTTGCAGTTAGCTGTCTTTTGAGTCCAGTTGCGATCGTCATGTTAGAACCGAACTGGGGTCGAGTTGAAGAACCGAACCCCGAGCTTGTCACACACTTCCTTCATTTGTTTCCCGATGAACTACTTTTCGTTGTCCAAGAAAATGGCGTAGGGGACACCATACCAAGAAATGATGTTCTGCCATAGAAAGCTCTTCACATTTGCCTCGGTGATGAAGACCAAAAGCTTGGCTTCCACCCACTTAGAGAAATAATCTGTGGAAGTAATCAGGTAGCGAAATCCTCCAGGAGCAAGTGGAAGCTCTCCAACAATGTCCAAGCCCCATTGGGCAAAGGGCCATGGACTGGTGATCGGTTGGAGGTCCTTGGATGGCTGGGGAATCATTGGCTTGAACAGTTGACGCTTGTGGCTCGGTGGGCGATAGACCTTTAACCCCTCGGATACCCTCATGCTGACGTAGGGACAGTTGTAGCATGCACATGTGCCTTCCCAAATCTATTATGAGCGTTAACCGCCTAGGGTGATATCACATATGACGCTTTCGATATCTCAGACCTCCTTCCGAACAATCTCGGAAATCATCCGTCTCGGATGACTCGTCCGAATCATGTCTTATTCCGGCCGAGACACTGGTTCGTCTCGGATGACCCATTGCGTTTAGTTCCTTCGCTAGGCTTAAATGTTCCATTTTGGCCTTGATCCTTCTGGGCTCGTCCACCGAGCCCCATTTGGACTGCTAGATTTCGGCCCATTACAGGTACCATTTCCAATCGATGTTCTTTAGTCTTGATATATAGCCATGTTGCATTAGCTTTATGTCAATCTTCCTTCATTGTTTAACGACATGATTTTGGAATTATTTTATAGTGTTTGTCTTATGATATTGATTGCATATGCCTTGTGGTCTTGAGTTGTTCTTTTTTTGCTAATTGTTTATGTAATTAACAAGGGAGTCCAGCTCCTTTCAATCCCTTCAAATAGATGGGAGAGAACAACCTCTCCAATTCTGGCCTGGAAAAAAATTCGATTCCACTTCAATGATCGACATCATTCATATTTTTTTTGAACTCACTAAGTGTATCAAACATGCCAAAAATCGAGTTGATCGATTATTGTTTGGTACGATCTCGACCCAAATTTATATTGCAAAAATAGTATAAGTGGATTTTGTTCCAGTGTTGCAATCTTATTTTTCCAAGATAAATGTAAACCAAAATCATACTAATGTTTGATAAACTATATTTTTGGTGTAGTTAATGTTCTCAACGAGCTAAACAAAATGAACAGTCTTGATCATTGAAGTGGAATCGTAAAAAAAATTTGAACGAAATGGAGAGGTTGTTCTCTCCAATCATTGGAGCTGGACTCTTAACAAGGATATTGTGAGTGGGTTACTAATATCACATGGCCCCATGTGATGATCAATCTACTGGTCTTATGCAGAATTTGAGCATTGTTCTTCAGACCACAAAACTATAATATTCAGTCAAAACTGTGAGGATCAATCTACTAGACTATTAGTGTAGTGGCCGAAATATAGTGATAATATGGGTCAAGATTGGTTTGGACCAAAGGCCCAAACATCAAACGGAACAAAGCTTATTACTCAGCATGAAGTGGGCTGAGTCACCATTCGAACCTAATAAAACCGTACCAAAACGATATGAATCGGCAAGAATTGATTTGGAAGAGTCACCCGAGCTGGGTTAACCCGAAGTGACTCACGAGGAATGCGGAAGGTAGTTAATCCGACACGTCATGGATGACGTCACCTGAGGCAGTTACCATGCGTGACTAGCTCGTGATAGGCACACACACGTAACCGTGTCCCTCATACGTCATCATGACGGTTCCCAAGCGGTTACAACACGTGTCACACCTTGATTCATAGCAAGCACCAGAAAATACGAGTAGGGCATTATGGAAGCTTCCAAATCTTCACATCACATTCATATTAGGAAATTGTTTTTCATATCTTTTAATAAGGTAGATTTGATTTGAGTATAGTTTTTTATAGGCAGTTTCTTTTTGCATGGCCACTTGTTTTGGCATGATTGTAAAAACCTCTAAGAGTTATAATTAGGTACTAGTCAGAATTTAATTAGGTAAGTAGATCTTTTCTTGATTGACAATTATTGTCTTTTATTTTTTTGTTTCCTAGTATGTTTAGTCCTCAGTAGCTTATAAATATGAATTGTAAGCCTTAGGGTAGTTCGATTGAGTTTGAATAAAAAAGAAAACAAAGAGCGTTTCTCTACATTGTGTGTTGTGAGATTGTTCTTGTATTTGTTTTACATTTTTCATTACGCTTCCCTTCATCAGCTGGTATTGGAGCCTGAGTTCTAATCCTAAAAGATGGTTCGAGGAGTTAGAGCTACAGGTAAGGGAGGAAAGCAGGCCCATGTTGAGGACGTGTACTTGCATGACAACATTTTGACATTGCAAGAGAAGATTGAGTGGATGAAGCAACAGATGGAGACTAGCCATGTAGCAATGCGTGAGGCAATCGCTACGTTGACGGGGCAACTAGCTACCCTCTTTTCTGGTCCGCGGCCGCAACATCAGCACCGTAACCGTCATCTTGATTAGGATGATGTTATAAAGATGGAGTTCGTGGACATTGCCTTTACGAGGCAACAACCAAGGGGAGAGCTTCAAAGGGTCATGGTCGACAACCGTGATCGGCAGTGGGAATCCGGCATGAAGGTTGAAATTCTAGAGTTTCATGGAGGCCTCACTCCTTAAGAGTTTGTTGATTGGGTTGCCACCATTGATGAGACGTTGAAACTAAAAAAAGGTTTCTGAATCTAAATGGGCCTTTAGTGGCCACAAGGTTATGAGGCAGGGCTGCCACATGGTGGCAGCAGAACAAGTTAACCAGATCTAGGCAGGGCAAGGAGAAAATTGGATTATGGGAGAAGTTGAAGAAACATATGCGGGCAGTCTTGTGCCCTACAACTACACACGCATAATGTACCAGAGGTTACAGAACCTAAAACAAGGTGTGCAGTCTGTTGCTGACTACACGATGGAAATGTATGCCAGTTTGTGATTGATTCGGGTAGTTGTGAAAACGTGGTGTCTAAAGAGGTGGTCCAAAAGTTGGGGTTGAAGACAGAGGTACACCATAACCCCTCCAAGGTGGGGTGGTTCAAGAAGGAAAACGAGGTAAATGTTACTAAAGCGTTTCTTTTTCTGTGGGAGCAAAATATAAGGACCAAATATGTTGTGATGTGGTTACCATGGATGTTTGCCATCTCTTGTTGTGAAGACTGTGGCAGTATGATCGGAGGGTGCAACACGATGGGTTCACCAACATACATCATTTTGTATTTAATAACTCCAAGATTGCATTGTTACCTTCTAAAGAGTTAGCATCCAAACCCAAAGCGGGGAAGGGCACCAACCTCTTGATAAGGGCATAGTTTGAGGAGGAGTTTTGGAGAGTAAGGTATTTTTTGTATTGGTAGCAAAGGAGGAACCAGTCAAGAAGGTAGTAATGACACCCGAGGTTGTGCAACCATTGCTAAAGGAGTTTGCAGATGTATTTCCTGAAGAACTACCAGAAGGGTTACCACCACTGCGGGATATACAACACCAAATTAACCTGGTGTCAAGTCCTAGTTTGCCTAACATGCCCCATTACCGTATGAGTACGAAGGAGCATGACGAATTGTAACAGGTTGAGAGTAGTAGCCCTTGTGCAGTGTCAGCGCTGCTTGTCCCCAAGAAAGACGGGACTTGGAGGATCTGCGTTGATAGTAGAGCCATTAACAAGATAACAGTGGAGTACCATATTCCAATCCCACGATTGGATGACTTACTAGTTCAGTTGGCAGGGGCCAAGGTGTTCTCAAAGTTGGATTTGAAAAGTGGTTACCATCATATTCGAATCAAACCTGGTGTTGAGTGGAAGACGGCCTTCAAAATTTGAGAAGGACTTTTAAAATGGATGGTCATGCCATTCGGCTTGTCGAATGCCCCAAGCACATTCATGCAAATGATGAACCAAGCCTTGCAATCATTGATTGACAAGGTGTTGTTCCTTGTGTACGTGGTATCCAATGATGGAATTTCAGTGGACGTTTCTGAGGTTAAGGCGGTCTGACAGTGGCCACAACTGAAGACCTTGTTCGATATACGCAGTTTTTATGAATTGGCTACATTTTACCGTCGTTTCATACCCAATTTTAGTACTATCATGGCACCAATCACAGATTGCATGAAAGGGGAAGTTCACATACTCTTGTGCTTTGTTGTTAACCACATTTTCCTAGATTGTTTTTAGTAGATTTTTATTGGAATAATTAGTCATAAATACACAATATTTTGCATATTTGAAGGGAAGGACAGGGAACTTTTGCAATCAAACATAAAGACATTGTTTGTAATTGTGATTTAATAAAAGGATAAAGAGCACTAATAATGCCACGATGCTTTGTTTTTTTTTCACGACACTTTCTGTGGGGTGATGCCATCTCTAATACCTCCACTCTGGAAGTTGACGTATTAAGTTGATCATGTGTCGCAACGGGCACAAACACCTAGCATCAAACTCCCTGAATAAAGCCATTGCCATATTAACTGGACTTGGGTATGTTACTTCTATAATTTATCTTTTTATTCTTATATGCTAACGACTAACAAGTTATGACAATTCAAAGCAAAGCAGACTTCTCTCCATCTCTTTCTTCCCATCCAATATGCACATCCGCATTTTTTCTTGGGTATGTTAAGCGGGCACTTAAGCAAATTAGAATTTTTAAAAGTTAGTGACATTTTACTAATTTTTTGGTCGTCGGAAATGGTCGGCCAGGGGTGGGGTTGTGGTCGGTCGGAGGTGGGGTGGTGATGTTTTTTTGAATTTTATGTTCGAAATTAGAATTTTTAAAAATTAGTGACATCTCACTAATTTTTTTTAAGTGCCGGAAGTGGTCGGCCAGAGGTGGGGTGGTTTTTTTTTTTTAATTTTATGTCGAAATTAGAATTTTTAAAAATTAGTGACATCTCACTAATTTTTTTGGTCGTCGGAAGTGATCGGCCGGATGTGGTGGGGTGATCGGCTGGAGGTGGGGTGGTGATTTTTTTTATTTTTATGTTCGAAATTAGAATTTTAAAAAATTAGTGACATCTCACTAATTTTTTTGGTCGACGGAAGTGGGCAGTGGTGGGGTGGTGGTCAGCCAGAGGTGAGGTGGTGATTATTTTGAATTTTATGTTCGAAATTAGAATTTTTAAAAATTAGTGACATCTCACTAATTTTTTTGGTCGCCGGAAGTGGGCAGTGATGGGGTGGTGATTTTTTTTGAATTTTATGTTCGAAATTAGAATTTTTAAAAATTAGTGACATCTCACTAATTTTTTTGGTCGCCGGAAGTGGGCAGTGATGGGGTGGTGATTTTTTTTGAATTTTATGTTCGAAATTAGAATTTTTAAAAATTAGTGACATCTCACTAATTTTTTTGGTCGCCGGAAGTAGTCGGTGAGAGGTAGGGTGATGGTCGGTCGGAGGCAGGGTGGTGATTTTTTTGAATTTTATGTTCAAAATTAGAATTTTTAAAAATTAGTTACATCTCACTAATTTTTTTGGTCGCCGGAAGTGGGCAGTGGTGGGGTGGTGGTCAGCCAGAGGTGGGGTGGTATTTTTTTGAATTTTATGTTCGAAATTAGAATTTTTAAAAATTAGTGACATCTCACTAATTTTTTGGTCGCCGGAAGTGGGCAGTGGTGGGGTGGTGATTATTTTGAATTTTATGTTCGAAATTAGAATTTTTAAAAATTAGTGACATCTCACTAATTGTTTTGGTCGCCGGAAGTGGGTAGTGATGGGGTGGTGGTCGGCCAGAGGTGGGGTGGTGATTTTTTTTGAATTTTATGTTCGAAATCAGAATTTTTAAAAATTAGTGACATGTCACTAATTTTTTTGGTCGCCGGAAGTGGTCGGCGAGAGGTAGGGTGATGGTCGGCCGGAGGCGGGGTGGTGATTTTTTTGAATTTTATGTTCAAAATTAGAATTTTTAAAAATTAGTGACATGTCACTAATTTTTTTGGTCGCCGGAAGTGGGCAGTGGCGGGGTGGTGGTCGGCAAGAGGTGGGGTGGTATTTTTTTGAATTTTATGTTCGAAATTAGAATTTTTAAAAATTAGTGACATCTCACTAATTTTTTTGGTCGCCGGAAGTGGTCGGCGAGAGGTAGGGTGATGGTCGGCCGGAGGCGGGGTGGTGATTTTTTTGAATTTTATGTTCGAAATTAGAATTTTTAAAAATAAGCGACATCTCACTAATTTTTTTTTTGTCTTTATGTTCCATTGTAAAAGTTCATTGTCATTCCCTTTAAAAATGTCAAATACTTTTTATTTTTATGTTCGATTGCAAAAGTTCATTGTCCTTCCATTTAAAAATGTCAAATGTTTTGAATTTTTAGCTAAGTGGCCCATTTTTATTAGTGTTTTTGGGATGGTGTCCTTTGTAACTGCCGCTAGGCCTTATTGAATGAGAACATTGTCTTCTGATAAAAAACAAAAATGTTCAATCTCAAATTCCATCAGCTTTTCAAGTTGATTAACCATTTGGTCATGGTTAATGAATAGACACAACAAGTTTTACCCAAATGTTTATCATTTGTTCACATATATAAGTTTTAAAGTTTCTGATTAAACTTTTGTCTTGGTAACAACAGTAGAAAACTTATTGATATTTTGGATGGTATAACGGTGGCATGGCGGTATAGTTTTTTGATGATACAATTGGTGTTTTTTTTTGGCGAAAGAGAGAGAATTTCATTGCATAAACAAGATAATACAGATGAGAAAATTGTCGAGAAAATTGTCCCTGCCATCATGGTAGTTCCACGTATGATGATTCTTCCAACACACAGTTAAGACAATTAAACAATTGAAGAAATTTAAGGGTACATCCGGTAGCCAATTGTCGAGAAAATTGCATGCTTGATATTGATGCCAAACAAGAAGGAGTTGACTGATACAAACCAAGTGTCTGATAATGATTGGAAGTCAGGGCCACCTAAGGTGAGTGCTCGGCGGCACAGGTAGACATCATGCAACTAGATGACCGAAGCCAACTATAGAGCTCTAAAAATCAGTAGAGATTTTCCTGAAACGATTCGTAATCGTGTTTATTTTTTAGGAAATTGCCGACGAGAATACCCTCTACATCTCTGAAGTGTATCCCTAGGCTTATTTGCAACACGTAAATAAACACCCCATTCCCAAACCACCACCTCTCAGGCCGCCGATCCATTGAGCCATATATGAAAACTGGTAATCTGCCCATCAATGCAACTCTAGGCAGCGGAAGAAGACAAGCAGCCAATAATCCTGCAAATGTCGAAATCGGGCCATGTGTTCTAGTGACTAAAACAATAGTTCTTTTATTTGTTCAGGCCATGGTCTCACTGTTGGCCCAACTTAAAAGGGCAATTATATTGTTGAATGAAGAATTGGTTCAAAAAATATGCAACGGTTTAACAATGGAAGACTAATTAAAAGCCCGGTCAAAAAGCCCGTCCAGTAGTGGCCCAACATGTTGAAATCGGGCCAGGATATTTACCACCAGATCCAGTTGGGTGGGGAGGCAGAAGGACCCGACCCGTGATCACCTCTAATAGAGGCACTACAAAGTACGAGCATGGCGAACCCATGAACTCAATACGTCATCTATGTTTGGCGTATTGGAATAAATAGAGGGAGTCTGGGAGAGGTGACATATGATAAGTGTCGCGACCATTTGCAAAAAACCGAACCACCGGCAAAGGTTGCGACCGCATGCCAATGAATAAACACGGACACGTTCCTCCAAAGAAAATACGAACAGATACGGACACAGACCTGCTACCAAAAAAACGAAACGGAAGCAATTAATGTGTTGGGAAAATTTAAATTTCGAATTCAACCAATGTGGGCTAATCTCCTAAAGCTCCTCCTTTCATTCTTCAATCAATTTACCGGTGGGACTTGGACAAATTAATTTAAAATTTTGTGTGTTCAAACCCGACTCAATTGGATCGCTAGTTAGAAATTAAGGAGCAAACACACACAAAACTATCTTCTTCATTCCGTTCGCCTCTGGTGTTCCTGGCCTACTCTATCCCCATGCATCCTATTGGTTTATGGGACTTTCAGTGTTTCTATCCTGTGATCCAATAAAACCATGAAATCATGAAGAGTTGTTTCTTGAATTTGTGAAGGAAAAGATAAATAGAGACATACGGTATATCTCAATATACCCAGCACATCGTTGGTGCTGCGCACTGGGTGCATAGAATGCTTGCTATGCACCCCCTATGGGACCTACCCTGGGTTCCGTTATTTGATCCAAATCGTTCATTTTGTTTGTCCTGTCGAGTAGATAGTCCATGTTAAAATTCAGGTTGATCGGACACCAGTAACTGTTTGATCATTGACTATTTAGCTTATAATTTTGTAGGAAAAAATCACCTACAATAGTTTCTTTGAGTGTTCCATTTCTGCAAAACTTCTATTTGAAAACATAGGTAGCGGTGTCCGATGAACCAGAATTTTAACATGGGCTACCTACTTGACGAGACGAACAAAATTGAACGATTCGGATCAAACAACGGAACCCGGAGTGGGCCCAGAGGGGCTGCACAGAAAGCGTGCTATGCACTCCCAGGCCCGGTAAGCTAGCTGTAAAGGAAAGCAACTAAAAATAGTTAACCAAAGATGAAAAAATGTACTATATATAATACTAAATAAGTGCATTAAAGCCTATAAATGTATAACTAGCTAGGATACTGTTTTTATGTTGATTTTGTAATGTTGCCAATCCAGGGAGCAATCAATAACAGAGTTCATAAAATAAAAATGGCAGCACTATAACCATATTATCACAACCTTTACATCTTGTCAGATAATTTCTCATATTAACCACTTTTTTGTCCCATTTTCAATCGGGGAAGGGAGTGTTTGATATCACCAAATTGTCAAACTGCCAAAAGATGTTTTTATTTTTTTATCTGGAAAAAAAATACTACAGTATATTCATAACTGGATAAGAATACATCGAGAGAAACAATGAAAATGGTACATCAGTCAACAAAAATCTTTTTCCAAGCTCTTAGGAAATAAATAGATGAACATAAAATTGCATAAGGAATCAAGGGTTCAATATGTATCACGATTATGACTTGCAATGCTAGACTCCCAGTAGTAGGGGTGAGTTTCCACTACGATACTTTCGATATTTTATTGTATTACAAATGGATATAGTTTTCGCTAAATAATATTTTTGTGATGTATGCGAGGAGAATGATTTGCGTGACAATGCGTGAAAACTAAAAACATACCGCAATGGAAACTCGGCCTGAATACCAAAAACTAGATATAATGCGTGAAAATTAATAAAAAACCTTCAGTACTTGATTGCATATCTCTGCCAATATTATATCAAGATAATCATAAATCTATACTCAAGGTGAAGGGAGGATACTTGAGATTTCAGTTTCCCATAAATGCACTGTAATATTTTTTTTATTTGTATTACTTGCAAGCATGGAGAGAGGATTTTTGATGATATACCTCTGGAAGAGGGGCAAGGCCATATAATTTGATGATGTATATATTTTTGTTCAACAATGTAATAGTAGAGTTTTTTCAAATTGCACCGGGGGCTATTAGGCATTAGCCCCCTCCTGGCTCCAAGTTGCAAGCAACTACAATTTTTTACCATAAAAAATAAACTTTGAAATGCTGAAAAAGTAAATTAAGTGTGAGAACCATTTACTAATGTTTTTATTACCCCTTGTGTAATGGAGTACATACTCCGTATAATTAAGTTATGCCACTTTAGAGGGAAAAAGAAGGCCAGGAAACAAAATAAAGATTTTAAAACAATGAGCCTAAAATAATCCAAAACAGGTTTATTAGTCTGTTGTATGAAAGAATCTAAAAAGAAAAAAATTATGATAAAAATGTCAAAATAAATTACTAAAGGACAAAAATAATCCAAAATAGACAGGTTTTTTCGAATTATCTTTGTCTTTATTCACACATAATGTTAGTTTGATGTATAGTATTTTACTTATCTGATTATCAGATTTTGCTCGTTGAGATGAGACAATAATTCATAAAAAATAAACAAATTAAAGATTAACGGCTTTTTTTTTTTTTTTTGAATAAGCTAAAAAATAAGATAGAAAAGAGCAGAAGTTTGAAGGAGATCAAAACCTGAGAAGTGAGAGCCCCAACTGAAAATACATTGTTTTGTCTGTGGAGTAAAGTACCGGCATGACATACTCCATTGTTTGCTGTACAAGAAGTTATTCCTGTAGTAAAGTACAAACATTCCAACTTTACCACAAACATTCCGACTGAAAATAATTAGTCCAGGTTTATTAGTACGGAAAATTTCAGAGAAGAGAACTGAAACCCTGATCTGTAAATGAAACTTTAAGTCCACTTTTACAGATAAAGCAGGCAAGGCAGCACACTTATTATCAGATTACTGATCTGGTACGAACGACAGAACCCTAAACCAAGATTGCTTTTGATCGATCCTTCAAAAAAACTATGTACTGCAGTAGTACTGCATAATAAGGATTCTCAACCATTAAGATCTCACCTGTGGCTGGCTGGCTGGGTGAGGATGCAGAAGTAAAAAGTAAATAAAGCCATTCATTGCCTCTGCAGCATCATCAGGATTCTCATTAATTAATTACCGAAAAATAGCCCCATTGGATCAGTACTGATCAATGGTCTACAAAAAGGTTTATATATTCATGTGAATCATGATGATGCTCCAAACGCAAAGACTGACTGCTTGTCTTCTGATCTTTACTCGATCGCCAAAAGAAAAGAAAAGAAAAGAAAGAAACCCTAGTAATATCGATCAACCCTAACCCTAGAGCAGAGCACGCACTCTCTTGAGATACTAACAGCAAGGAAAAAGAGGGGAATCAAACGAAGGGGAGTTTATTACAGAGAAGAAAAGGCCATCTCGATCTAGAGTATATATAATCCATCCAGGACTAAAAGAGGATTGGACTCAAAAAGAGAGGGAGTTGAGATGAGAAACTGAGATGAGGATTGTAGGCTGGGGTGGGTGGGTTTAGGGTGTTTAAATAGGGTGGAGTGAGAAAAAGGATGAGTAGTGAATACGGGATATGTGGGATAGGGATGGAGATGGAGATTCGATTCGCTGGTGTGAGACTACTACTGTAGAGAGAGAGAGAGAGAGAGAGAGAGAGAGAGAGAGAGAGACAGGTGGGATGGTGTCTACTTCTCACAACGGGCAGTAAGGCATCACAATCCTAGGTATCAAATTTACTTCGATCTTTTAAGGCTCACTGGGCTTAACCCTATTCCTCTACTGGGAGGGTAATAATTATTAGCCCAACTAGCTAGGGTGCACTGTTTGCTGAGTAATTACTCTCACATAACGACATATTATCCGACAGGGACAATTATCAGTAGAGTGATTGTGAGATCAACCACATAGTGTGGTGGCGTTCTTTCATTTGTGAGGAGTGCCACATTACAATGACACATGATATTCCAGGAGTACAAATTGTGTGAAACTTAGAGTTCCATACTAATGATCGGAACCTTTAAATTTATTCAAAATCTGCTCATTCAGATATCGATAAAACTTTAATTGATTCATCAAGTATTTTCCCACCAATTTTGGGATGAAAAACAATTAAGCTCTAATCGATATCTAAATGAGTTGATTTTTTATTGGGACTCTTTAAATAAATGGTTCCAATCATTTGCATGAGATCCTAAAATTGATCCCCACAAAGTGGTTTATATGTGGTGTACATAGTTTTGCTTAGCATCTCTTTGTTCGGTTATCCATTTCGGCATTTACCCCCCGTTTGGAGTCCCGAGTCCGGATTAATTTTGAGGGAATTAAATAGTGAAGGTGGATAAAATAGCATAAGGGTATTAATTATGGAGAGTGGGCCCATAATGATGTGATGTTTATGTAGGGTGGATAAATTAGTATTTAGATGGTTTTGTAAGAAGGAGTTTTGGTGGATGATATAAAAAGTTGTCAAAAGACTTATTTGCCCTTGGTGCATATTCATATTAGTTATGCATTTTTTGTGATTAGATAAATTCAATAATTAATTAATCTATAAGAATTTAATTGTAATTATTATAAAAATTAATTTATAATATATTAATTTATTTTTTAAAATTTATTTGACTTCTATTAATTATTATAAATTAATTAGATTTTTTATCGGATCAAAAGATCTCTAGTGCTCTAAAACGTAAAGACATAAAAAACATACATTTTTTGGACTACAATTTTTCAAATTTTTTCACATCAAATTAAAGATCTTCATTAGTAGTTTAATTTGGTGCAAAAAAAAAAAATTATGTGCATAAGTACCTTCTTTTTTATCCGAAAAATATTGTAAAACAACTCAACAACCCAACAAGCCAAAAATGTAAAATACTGAAGTACATATTTTTCAATTTTTTTGTATCAAATTAAAGATCTCTATTAGTAGCTTCATTTGTGCAAAACAAAAATAATAAATTACCCACAAAAGTAGTTTAGCTTTTAATCCGAAGAAAATTGCAAAGGGAGTAAAACTATAATTGGCATGCCCAGACTAAATATGGATAGGATTTACCCTGTCCATATTTAGTCGGGTCTGGGGGTCTAAAAAACTTGGCTCTCCAAAATTCCAAAGGGCTACCTACATTGTTTCCAAACCATGACATGGGTGGGCCCGGGATTAATTAATCAGGGCCCGAGTTTTTGGAGCTCTCTTGCCCCTCATCCAAACGGGCGTTAGTGAATTGTAAACCCGTCTCACTTCATTAACACCTAGAAGATCCAAATCGTTTTTGTAATGTCCTAAATTAAGAGCAGAATTTTTATACAGTAATAAAATAAACAAACAGTTATAGATATATAGTTTAACTTTAAAGTTATTGATGTCTATTTTATAAATAAAAACTTAATTTTCGATATATCTATCGATGTCCAATCGAATCGATTTTTTTTGCGCGATTACATTATTCTGTGGGTCTTAGAACGGTTCAGATTATAAACTAAATGCACAATGGAACTCACAACGGCAGTAGTGGAATACCCAACGCCGGTAAAAAGAATTGGCTGTTCACACCCATATAGGGCCGGCCCTGTGATTTGGTTTGTCTAAGCCGGCTCTTAATTTGGTTGATAACTGACAGCATTATTCTTAACCAAATGTAAGAATATATTATTCTTTTAAAAAAAATTACAACAATACAAACTCAGAGGATAAAACTATAGAAGATAAATACAAAAAGATATAATCGTAAGATTTTTTTTTTTGAAAATAAGATAGTATCCTCATATTGTTTGTGTGAAAAAAAAACTCATAAATTATGTTAGCTCGATCGATTGTTTTTGCAATTTTCCACCATTGGGGTTTTTTTTTTTTAACCAAATGTAAGAATATATTACTTGTACATTATTGTTGTGTTCATTAAATGTAACATTTCTAACAAAGTAATTCAATTATGTGATTTTTGTAATGTTGTGGATTGGTAGGGGAAAAACACAAAGTTTAGGACCATGCCAAAACTGCACACATTTTTACCCAAACACAGAACACCATCAATTTGTTTGGTCTCACACATTTATGAGTGTTTGTACATTTTGGGCGTGTATTTTGAGTGTGGTTCCAGAATTGTTGGGGGGGAAAAATAGAGCGAAAAAAGAAAAAAGAAAAAGAAGGCCTGCTCTTAAAAAAATGAGAAAAGCTGGGAGTTGAACCCAGCCTATCCTGACCATGCGGAATCTTAGCATGATCAGGCAACCAACGCGCCAAAGCTATCGTTCATCTTGGTTTTGTAAACTTATTTAAATTTATATATATATTACAATTTTTTTTTTTTTTTTTTGTTGCGTGGGTCTGGGGGCTGCCTAAGCTCGGAGGATTGCTAGGCTTACCCAGGACCGGCCTCGGCCTTGCACCCATAGCAAGTAAGATCCCAACTATTCTCTGTTTCCTCATTCCTGATAAGTATGCAATGGATGGTCATGGTATCGTTTTGGAGATTAATTGAAAACTCCATCAGATAAAAGTTTATCTCGGAGACAAAGGGCCCAGAGAAAAATTTATCTGATGGAGATTAATTGAAAGATTTTATCTGATCGAGTAAAATAAACCAGAATCATTTCCACCAGATAAACTCCATAAAATTTGGTTATTGGGAAAAGCAGACTTTTTTTCTGTCAGGTGGATTCCAATATTTACCTAAACTTGATTTTATCTGGGGTAAAAGTAAAATACCTGTCCATCTCAGCTTGCATGCATGTTCCACCGACTACCGTATTGATTAATTGAAAATCTCCAAACACCCCATTCAGACGTAGAGAATCGACCGGATCAGGGGCCAGCACCCATGTTGAGACAGAGACACTTGCAAAGTTTGAGTTGATGGATGGTGCTCCAGTCAGAGGTAACAATCATCATTTAGGATTCTCCTTCCACTTTAATGCATGTATCCTTCTCTCTTACAGTTATAAAACTTAACCATCTACTTTCCAAGACCTCACTTGTACCATCAGATTGGTTAATCTCTTGTAGAGTGTAATATGCTTAAAAAGCAGCAGAAATTTGAAACTCCAAGTTGTGCTAATGAAAATTTGGGTACAGAAGGCAAAAAAATTTGTGTCAAAAGCCGACTGGTTTTGCTGCTATTGCACCATTTTCAATCTAGGTCAACACCAAGAAAAACTATTGTGCAGGAAATATGATTTGCACCTTTGTTTAGACCAAGTTTTCAAATTTTATAGTTGACACTTGACCCATTATGGTACTGGAAATTTTAAAGCAGATGCTTATTTGTAGAATAGAATATATCTCGTGTTTTTGATGAAAAAAAGTGTGCTTCCTTTGACAGGTGAGTCAATACCGATTAGACTATTTCTTAGCCCCTACGAACTGACGCCAACGCATCGCAACATCAACAACAAATTCAGCGTGAAGTATTACTTGAACCTTGTTCTTGTTGATGAAGAGGATCGTCGGTATTTTAAGCAGCAAGAAATTACAATATACCGTCTTGAGGAAGCTTCCTGATTTCCCTTGTATGAAATTGTAATTCCATCGGGAATGGACAATGTGATTGCAATCGTGAGACTATATGGAGCACCAACGCATAGGACATGCTGTCAAAATGTTGTTTCTCGCAGATTGTTAGGGTTATTTCACGGGTAGTGTTGCATTGAATTTGTACTTGATTGGTGATTCCCCTCTTGGGTTTGTTGTACAGATGGGCATCTATGTATCTGAAATATGAAGCTAGGATCTCTGTTTGATGTTTTGAGTAAGAATATGATCTTGTTATCCTTTACCTGACAGAATTTCTTTGACACAGGGATTATCACTAATGTTTAAAGGCTATTCAATCGTAATCGATGGGGGTTGTCCTTATTGCTTGGGGTGGTTTCCTTTTTGCATTCTTGTCTACTTGTCTACCCAAAGACTGGAACATGCCACTCATTAATCAAGTTGTGAATGATGATGTTTATAATGTTACATATAATGTGATGATTCCCAAAGTTGCGATTTTTAACGACACACCTTGTTGGACTCTCTCGAGCAATGGCAATTTCTCTATGAAATCTGCATACTCATATCATAGAGAACCAACCCTCTCCTGTTAAATGGAAGTGGCTTTGGAGACTTAAGATTCCTGCCAAGCTCGAGCTTTCTTTGGGTTTGTAATTTATATGCATGGAAAACTTTTGACTAATTATCAGAGAATGATTTGTGGTCTAGTGGACAATGATATTTGCAGCCGAGGGAACCTGTACCCAGAACAGGCTGGGTATGGAGGTGTCTTGAGGGAAGAGAGAGGACATTGGGTTCTAGGTTTTTGGGACGCTTGAAGGACTGCACTAGTCTAGAAGCTGAGATAGGGGATTGTTCAGAGGACTTGAGCTGAAGCCGGGCTCTGGGGATTATTCAGAGGACTTGAGCTGATCCACAGCCAAGGGATGGAATCATTGGAGATCGAGTCGAACTCTATTGCTGCTATTGCTCTAATCAACGAAGAGCACCCAAAACATTCACCCCACCTGATTTTGATCAAGGAATGCAAAACTTTAATGGGAACCACTGGATGTAACTTGAAGCACACCCTCCGAGAGGGTAACAAGGTACCTGACGGACCTGCCAACATTGGGGCCAACCAAGAAGACAATGGCATAAAACTGAACCAATCGAAACCATTATTCAGAGTCTATTTTAATGAAAGTTTGTTTGACTAAAAATTAACATAAGATCGGGTTTTCCTTTTTTTTACTTTTTAAAATATAAATTATATTTTTATTCTTTTATAATATTACTGTTGGCGAAATGAATTTGAATAATTTAACTCTTTTTGACCAAAGTATGTTGTGTTAAATTGACCTCTAGCAATCATTGAGCACAAAATATCACCAAAGTCCTAATAATCGAAAAATCATATTTTCATGAGGCCGAATACTGGGGAAAAAATACCGAGTTATCAAAAAAAAAAAACGAGTAAAAATACCGGGGAAAAAATACCAAGTTCCTTTCTGCGCAGGGATTACTATGTTTTACTATTATGGCATCACAATGACATTGTTACAACAGCCCTTCCTGCAACATTCTGGGGTAAAAGTAAACTAATGAAACTCCTAAATGCCGCATACAATAGCAGGGTTAGGCTGAGGGAAACAGAAGGCAATGAACTTTCGGGAACCTTAACAGCCCCGGAAAAATAATTAGTAATCTAGAACAAACTGAACACAAAAGTCCCGCGATCTCAAAATCCTCATGGGAGTATACAAGCAACTGTTGGATGTGAATGAGCACCTTTTTTTAGGGTTCATCTTATTCCGATTCATACCGTGGCGGGAATTTTAGTTTCTATGGACTTCAGCACCTCTTCACCCATCTCCTTGCATCCGACCAATTTCTGAAAAGAATAAGCATAGCCATGTAATGTCAATGAAAAATGTATATAAACATTTGCAGTGAAAGAAATTCAGAAGCCACTTTTTGTAGAAAGAGCTCATGAAACAATAAATCCACTAACTGAATGTGGGAAGTATGGAAAAATAGTTGACAAGTGATTGGTCGAAAAAAGAAATACGCATACATTTTGTTCCGAGTATATATCACCAGTCCGGAACCCCTTACTCAAAGTATCTAGCACCGCCGTCTCAATTCTCAGGGCAGCCTTCTCCTCCCCTAAGCCATACTTCAAAAGCATAGCAGCACTGAGAATTGTTGCTAGAGGGTTTGCTTTATCCTGCATATTAGAAGACCTTTCAGTTCTCAGTGACTCACTTTTTTTTTGGTTTATTTATGTTTTGCTTAATTGGTACCAGAGCTGAGGAATGTGAAACCGTTTGTTAGCATTTGAATTGGTTAAATTTCTAAGCAACCTGGTTTAAGATTTTTGCTCTATTGCCTTTTCAATTAGTTGTGATCAAATTCAGTTGAGTTTTGGTTTCAAATAAGCTAATTTGTATGCACTTTTACGCAAATGATCTCATTACTAGGCGCTTCCTATGTTCTAGAGAATTGAGAAAAATTCGGATTCTAAATTTGATTTTAGCTTACCCCTGTATGGCATGGCAGAGTAAATCTGGAATTTCCAAAGATTGCGGTTCGATTTCAGCACCTGAAAGTGGATTCCTTTGTCCATGTTGGAAGCAGAGCACTGCCGACTATTCCGAATTTCATTTTCAATATGACCGAGGTAACAGTTTATGAAACTCCTCATTGGCATTAGTATTGTCTTCACTATTGTCTCACACTTTATTTGCTTTTTTGGTAATTTATCAACTAGGCCTTGTTAAGGAAGTTACACATATATCCGGGCGGGAGAAAAAAGTTGGCAATTTTAGATGATATTAGTGGGATTATTCGGCCTTCAAGGTGCATATAGAATTTGAGTTTCATCTGCTTTTTGGCTAGTATTTGGTCACAGAGTTGATTAGGTAAATTGCTTTTACCAGATTAACGCTGCTTTTGGGGCCTCCAAGCTCGGGAAAGACAACACTGCTTTTGGCTCTCGCTGGCCGTCTTGGACCTGATTTGCAGGTATGGGAATACTCTGTGTCTGAGAGAATTTTGACATACTGAGCTTTTATTTTCGCGGGTATCCTTATGCAACTAGCATAGAAAAATTCCCCAATCCCCATGGATATCTTCTCATATCTGAAACGTCCAGCTACCCGGGGGTGATGATGCTCTGAAATAAAGTAATATCAAGGCTTTGATCAAAGGATACGTTGATAAAGCCAAAGGAGTATTTTTCCTGAATTTTTTTAAAAAATATTTTTGGTTTGGTGACTTTCAGATCGAAGCGAGGATTCCCAAATCTCGTTAGGAGTGGGGATGGAGGGTGGAGGTGTTTTGGGGGAAGGGGCGGGGATAGAGGCAGCTATGGAGTTCGGGGACTAAAGGCGGGGATGATCAAATCTGTTTCCAATCCGCTCTGTTGTCATCCCCATTTATTGTCTCAATAATGATACATACACATAGGCTTCCTTTGGGTAAAAAACTTAATCCAGTTTTTTGGTTTTTTGAGGTACAAAAAACCCGAGTGCTTTGGGTAATAATCTTAATCCAAAAAACTAGAGTGCTTTGGGTAATAATCCAATAATCCAGATTATTCGTTTGTCCTTATTTTTTTTTTTTTTTGCATTCGTTAGTTTTGCATCAAGATTTTGTGGTTTCTGGATTCCTCTCGACAAGACGAATCTAACAAGTATAAAATCATGGTCAGAACTCAAATTTTTTTGAATAAGTACAAACGAATAATCCAATAATCCATAATCTGGATTATTAGCCAAAGGAGGGAATAATTTCGATTAAGTTTAAGAAAAAACCAAACCGGTTTTTTGGATTATTTGACAAAAAACCAAAAATTCAATAATCTGGATTAAGTTTTTTACTCAAAGGAGGCCCGACACTGTTCACGTGGGCCCCACCCACTTTACCCCTAAATTATAAATAAATAAATAAAAACGGCAAAACGAAAATTTTGAAAAAACCCCCAAATCTGGGATTTAGGGCTTATTTCCGCGGGCCAGAGAGAGAAGAGAGGAAGAAGATCGCGAGAAGAAGCCGTCGGTCGAACCCTCCCTTTGTTGCTCTCCGTTACCGATCGACCACCTCCGGCGAACGCTCCTTCTTACCTCCCAGGTATCTTTCTGTGCTCTGTGTTCCCGTCTCTCTCTCTCTCTCTCTCTCTCTCTCTCTCTCTCTCTCTCTCTCTCTCTCTCTCTCTCTCTCTCTCTCTCTCTCGAGCTGTTCGTCTATAAATCAGGGATTGGGTGTTAAACTGAAAAAAATTGTTGATATTCGGTGTGTGTGTGTGTGAATGTGTGTGTGTCTCTCTCAATGCGTTCAGAGGAGAGAAGAAATGCTATTTGGGTTTCCTTATGATTTGGATGTGTGTCTGAATTTATATTCGGTGTGTGTGTGTCTCTCTCTCTCCAATTTCGAAAACCTGAATATCAACAATTTTTTGCTGAGCTTTAATGCTGGTGCAATCTAAGAGGTTGCTGAGTTTTGTAAATGTCTTCTAATTTATTGGTTGGATCTTATCTATAAGGCATCAGAAACACAAAAGAATAGTCTTGTTAAGTTTGTCTTGGTATGGAACCAAATTATGACCAGCTGAAGAAGACTTGATAAGCAACACATATTTTCTTCTCTGAAAAACTCTTGTTGCATTCCCTTTTCCTAGTTGGAGTCTTGTAAGTTTTTGTTTAATGACTTTGATGAAAATACCTGTGACGTTTATAGACAAATTAGTCTTGTAAGTGGTTGAGACTGCTGCTAAAACTGGTGCTGAGGTATATTCCCAATTTCTATGTATGTACTTGGTTTGAATACGCTTGTATGCATATATTTTTAATATTCAAAGAGCTCATTTTTTATGATGGAAATATGCTTGTATGCATGTATTGTTGAATTCAAAGAGCTCAATTTTTTTTTTCAATGATGGATATTAAGAAATTTAACTTTCTATACTATTTCTTTAGGACTTTGATTTTGATTCCCAACTGGCTCTTCTAGCTTTCATGTTCATTCTATCAAAAGTTATTATGAAGTTTCCCTACACAATTTATTGTCCAATTTTGGTTACTTGTATGTTGTTGCCAATAGATTGTTGTTGATTTTAAATTTTAATATGAATCGCGTGAATTCTTTCATGATCCTTCTATTGGAAGAAGGTACCATCTGGTCTTGCGTTTCAATTAATATGTAGAGAACCCTCGGAGGCAAAGCAAACAGAAGAATCAGAATGGGGCAGTAACAACCAGAAAAATACCATGTCGAGCCGCTGAAGATTGAAGCAAGCAATAGCTACTTCTCTGTCGAGGAGAATATCCATCCAAAATTGGATGAACCGCCAAACTGTTTGTTGGGCTTAGCTCTAAGTCAGGGTTATCCAATGCATAAGTATGGTTCGGACAATGTTTATGTAATGAATAAACTTGTACTTATAAGTATGTCCAATGTAATATGGTGAGGAACTGGAAAACAGTTAATTTCAAGTATGGTTCGGACAATGTTTATGTAATGAATGAGAAGGCTATGCAAAGATTCAAGTGTGTTTTGTAGCAATATGTATTGATGCTTTGGTTATTGGATTATATTCAGTCAAATTTTGTTCCATAGTCGTATTGGTGCTTTGGTTATTACTAGTTGATTGTCTGATGAGACGCTAAGACGTCGGGTATGCAAGAAAATAGAGGAAATGCCGCCCAAATTTTTCCAGAAGTAGCATATAAACACAATTTTAGCACCCAAAATTCAAATTGCTGCACTTTTACAACAGTTTCAGCGACCGAAACTCAGTTTCCTGCAATTCTAGAGCAGTTTCAGCAAGCATAAGCATGTTTTTCTGCACTTTTACAGCAGTTTCAGCAACTGAAACTCAATTTTCTGCACTTCCCGGGCAGTTTCAGCATTCAAAGTCGGTTTTTTTGCCCTGTTACAGCATCTAAAAAATGGTTTTCTGCACTTTAAATGCAGTTTCAGCAAGATTTTTGTTCATAAAAATTGACTGAATTAATACTCAATTTTTATAACATTCGGTTCATTACAAAAGTGCATTACATTTCCATTGAAATTGCATTACATCATTACAAAGGAAGAGCTAACTTTTTGCCTCTGAAGCACGGATACGGATACGAGATACGGATACGATACGATACGGATACGCGGATACGTGATTTTCCCAAAAAGTCGGATACGATACGTTGGGGGATACGTTGAATATAAAAATATAAAAATAAAAATATTATATATATATATTTTTAATTCCTAAAATTCCATTACACAAGTTCACCATTTCAAAAACAAAAGAGCAATTAACATAATCAAAAGTCAAAAGATTGGCCTTCTCCATCCAAAATATTGCCTAAGTGCCAACTACTACAAATTTACAATCATCATTCTAAACTTCTAGCAGCAGATTCCATCAGACTATTATGGGAAAAAAAAGCATTCAAATTAGACAATACACCAGTCACCAGGTATACAGAACACTGACAAGTGAGAACAGTAAAATATAACCTTCTCATATACAGCACATTAGCACAGTACACTAGCACAGTACAGCACAGTGCACACTAGCACATTACGATATATATATATATATACATACACAGCACAGTACAACACAGTGCCCACTAGCACATTACGATATATATATATATACATATACAACACACTAGCACAGAGAGAGACAGAGAAAGACGAGAGAGAGAGAGAGAGAGACAGAGAAAGACAGAGAAACACGAGAGAGAGAGAGAGAGAGAGACGAGAGAGAGAAAGACGAGAGAAAGAGAGACGAGAGACAAACCTGACGATGGCGACTGGCGACGACGACTGACGGTGACTGACGACGACGACGACGTCCGACGATGGGTGAGGAGCAGCAGAGAAGATCGAGAGAACCCGATCGGTATGTGGTACTGTTATCGATTTGGGGATTTTTATTATAAGCCTAATTACAGTTGTCACCCACATATTTTAAGTAATATCAATTTTAACCCCGCGCGTATCCGAAACCTATCGAACGTATCCGGGACGTATCGGAGCGTATCCGGAACGTATCGGAGCGTATCCAAAACGTATCCGATTAATTAAAATTAAATTTAAATTACGGATACTCTTAAAAAACGTATCCGATACGTATCCGGAGCGTATCGGAGCGTGTCCGTATCCGATACGCGTACAGGACGCGATACGGAGCCCAAAATAGAGTATCCGTGCTTCATAGTTGGCAAGAGAAAGATTTTCCACATTTTGGAAATCTTTGCTTGGAAGAAGATTGGGACTACTTATTGCCCTTCTTGTGTTGTATCTGTAAAATGGCCATGGGTTTGGGTAGAATTAGAACAAGAGTGTAGAGATGGAGAAGTAAAGAGATGCAGGAGCACCTTTGGTGCTGAGGGGATACGCTGTGAGGGTAAAAGAAAAATACTAATGAGCAGGTAACCCATGAGATTTGGGGCTCATGGATACTAGGTGAGCGGGGAAGTAGTGTGTATGACTTCAGCCTTCAAGGCTCGGGTATTGGTGCCTAGTTGGGTATTTTTGTGTCTCACTATTATTGTAATCTCTCTAGCGTTCATATAATGTAGTATCTCTCCCGTGGACTAGACCAGTTTTGGGCCGAACCATGTAAATCTCTCGTGTCGCTCTTGTTTTTTCTCTGTGATAATGCTTGTTTTGTATTGGATCTCAATATGTGTGTGTTGTGGGTATCACCAAACTTCCTCTAAATCCCAACGGTTAGGTTTAGTGAATGTTGTACTATTCTAGGACCATCTTCTCTCTCATTTCAACACTTTCTTGGTGGGCTTGATAGCACTGCCAGTTAGTGACTTTATTAACCACGCACTGTTGTGCTGAGTTCTCCATCTGAACAGACCAAACTATTTTTGCCCTTGCATAATTCCTCAAAATATATCTTTGTCCTGACTTATGGAGTATTGAATACGAGTGGATGTTCTGATTGTAAAGGTGTTGACATCCTTACTTTCTATGGATTAACCATGCTGTAGTTACAGCAAGACTTTGATACGAGATTGTGGGAAGTTAGAAATTAATGCTTGCTATATGGTTAGGATGTAGAGTAATGCTGAGATACAAATAGCTTATTGCGAGTTTAGAGGAACAATGGGAAAATATGAACGTTGTCATATATCACTAACATAATAGCGTAGGAAATATAATTTAAAACTGCAATCATTTCAGGGAGTAAAAAATGTGGTTCAAGTCTACCTTAAGTATAAGAAATGAGATAGTGTTAGAATGTATGATTTTGTTTTCCAGATATCATGACTTGCTATATATTTGAGCTAAATCAAAGACCAATTTATAGATCTAAGTAATAAATTATTGAGCTCCCCTCTTTCTAAGGAGCAAACTCCCATCTCAATGGGAGAGGGCTCCTTTCAAGCTCCTAAGTTGGGAGCGCAGAATCGCGCTTCTTGGGTGGTAGCGTCTCTACTTTAGGAGCTCACTACCACGAAGAGCTGGAATCTTGGAAGTTGTTCTTTGAATGATACGGTTGGGTTGCCATGTAACACGGATCGTTTAGTTGTATTTGTTTTACGTGGTTGCCTAGTTACTACTATTTTTCATTTGATAATCAGTCAACTACTTGCTTGGGCATTGTTTCTGTTGCTTATTTTTGCATTGCCTTATTACTTTGCGATTTGCACTTCTAGAGTTAATAAGCTGATGTCAATTTCTGTCTCCTGTACAGAAGGGTTCCAAGGTTCAGGCGGCCAATGCGGTACAGGCCGTACTGATCGTGGAGATCTTGCATTTGTGGGTCTGAGGATACACTTAGTTTGCGTAATTTCCTTATTTATGGAGCAGCAATTGCAGAGTTGAGACATTTTAGGAGAGCTGATTTCATAACTTGTACCATGATATGCGCACCAGAAAGACAGACCCGATTTCTTTTCTTTTTGTTTTATTTTTTTGTAGCTTACTATAGGAGTCATGTATTCAAGTTTTTTGTTTTTTGCATGCTTCTTACTATATGTTATGGCAAAATTGAAATGAGGCAAACTGTACTAGATGTTTCTGGCTGGTGGCTTTTATGAAATTTGAATCTGACGAGGGTTAAAAAATATATATTCTGATGAAACAGTTTTCGGAGGACTTGGGTCCCACTGTTAGTGCACCAAATGCACTATAATAGTGCATATTGTTGGGGCTTTATGAGATTTCATCAATATGATTATTGATCTGTTCATTGCATAGCATTTGTTGGGAATATATTTGTAAGAAAAACCAAATTAATCAGATATTGATAGGAAAATGATCGAACAACATTTGTTACATCTTGTGGGAGTCTAATTTCTTTGGCTTTATTTTTTTGGGAAAAGTAGAAGCTTGTTTATAGAAACCAGAAAATAGGAAATTGTGTTACCAAAAAGACCCATATATTTTAGGCTCTTGTTTCTGCGTTATTTAGTTTTATTTGTATCTTATTTGTGTTCTGTTTTCAGTATTGCAAGCACAAGCCCTATACGGTGGCTAGTGGAAGGCCCCCGGACCATACACCATAACTTCTCTACTTCTTTCTGCGAAATAAAGCTAAAGATGACCATCCACAACTCCTCAAATGAGGTTTCATCCATTCGAATGCATAAATGTTATGCAGATGGGACTGTGGGCGTACCGTGTATGACTCCTCATCTTCAGAGCTAGGCATCTCCCAAGCAAGCATCATATCAAACGTGAGCCGGCTGAACGTCCCATGATCAATCAATTCTTCTATGTTGCAACACATTCTACTAAGAGCCCTTGAGGAGCAGTACTCCACTAACTTCCTTGAATAGTCACCCATTTCGGGATTCCATGACTTCTCAAATTCCTCCACTAATGCATCAACTGATGTATCTAGTATCCTGTAACAATTAGATTACAGGATGGGTCACTATTCCATTCATATGGGCATTTTCTAACTTAGGGGAAATGATTTGAAGCCCTTAAACATTATATATCCCTAAAACAAAAACTGGTATATATTTCATTAAACAAAAAGAACTCATAACAGCACATTTTTAATCATCAGATAACAAACCCCACTTTTTGGATGAATATTCCTGGATAAAAAATGGAAAAATGTAGCTTGGGAAACATATGAACCCCACACTACTATTTTTTGTCATTAGATGAGACTTTTTCAATCAGCTCATATGAGACTAATTATTTATTTATTTATTTTGTGTCCGGGCCAGCTTAAACGACACACACGAGGATTGACCAATCCCTCCACCCACTAACGAACAACCCGATTAAAGTCAGTGCAAGGCTCGGTATGGATTACTTTAATTCTTAAAGCTGAAGAATTCTTCTCACTTTTTCCCATTCATTATCATACTCTAATCAAACACCATAATAATCCTGTGAAACCCACATGTCTCCTGTACTACCCATCCACAATCCCATATTTTGTAAGCCTCCTGAAAAAAAATTAACCCAGCAATCAAACAAATCCCTACACCCAGTGGTGGATGCAAGGGCGGGTGCCGGGCCCTTCACAACTCCAACGTACTCTAAATTAATTGTAGACTATGGTAGTTTTTCAGATTAATTTCGAAAAAGTCTATGAGATTGGCCCCTGCAAGTCCGTACTCGAAAAAAAAAAATCTTAAAATTCCTTCGCCAAAAATCCTTACCAATATTCTTATTTTAGGCCGTGTGTATAAATTGAATGGTGGTGGCTACGTACATACACCCAATATATATATGTATATACGTAATATATATATATGTATATACGTAAGAAGTATATATTTTTTTTATTGGAAATAATCCTTTCTAGTCGCAAATCTTACGTCCGTCACTGCCTACAATACGGGACAGAGTCTATGGGCACAGAGATATGTGTGCCTGCAAATACACATGCATATTCATATATTTATATAGAGAGAGAATGTAAGAGATAGATATATACTGGGAACATGTATGAATGAGGTCGAAGGCAATGGAGGAGAGATGCTGCTTCTTCTTCTTCGTCATGGTGTACTGCAATTTTTATTTTTTTTGGCTAAGGATTAATGTGTAATGCGGTTGATATTTAGAGTCTTGTGTGCATTGTGATCATGTGAGAGAAAGGCACTCCTTATACGAAGGCTTTGGGGAGGTGCTTGTTGTGGGACTTGCCACGTGGAGGCCATGCAAGAATTGGTGCATGCCCACAAAAATTTTACTGCCATATATAGAGGCCCATAGCAAAATTGGCATGGACAACGAGTCCCTGTTGTGCACTACGTGCCATGCATCCCATCCGGTCGTCCATTGTGAAAATGCACGGCTCGGATCAAATCCAACCCCACGTTAAAGTCATTACTTGGATTTGATCTGAGCTGTGCATTTTCGCAACAGACAGCCAAATAGAGTGCACGGCACGGTGTCATGTACCTGGTGCACGACAAGCTCCCCAAATCCAATTGGCATTGCCCTAACGGGTCTGAATTCTTGTCCCATACCCTTTAGACCGGGTCATCAGTTTGTGCTCACCCTCTTGGATTACCACACAGAACAAACAATACTCCCTATGTTCCATTTTAATAATTTAGTTCGGTTTTCAATGCAACTTTTAAAATTATTTTTATTTTTCACTTTACATTATTTTTAAAGATTTTAAAAACTGTATAATAAAGTAATTGCTATTTGTCTTATAAGATCTATATTTTTCATAAAATTCATTATAGATTGAATATTGCTAACAATTTATAAATTACATTGCAAACGAAATCAGACTGTTAGTTTTGTTGGCATTTTCCGGGTTATGTCAAGCCTTTCGGAGTATGTAATTTTGTTATTGGGGATTTGGGAGTTAGAGTGCTTAGGGTTGAGTCTAGATGCTCCATTCGAGAATCTCAAGCATCATGACCAAGCCAAAGTCAAGACAAGTGTTTCGAAGCTCAAACCACTGAGGTATATCCATGCATATCATTTTTGCATTTAGGCCATCCAAAATAACATGTTTTAATGTGCATAATGTTGGCTTATTAGTGCCTTGTTTGGGTTTTGCTATTCCATGATTTTGGCATTAGGATTTAGCTTTGAGCTTATTGCGTCTGCACGCGTCTACACGCGTCTGTAGGGCTGTGGCTTTAACTGTTGAGATTATGCCAAGTGTCTAAGTCCTGACAGTGCGTCTGCGCGCGTTTACACGGGTCTGACAGATTCTTTAAGTGGCCACATGTCATGTTTTGAGTGGCTGTCTTGGGGAGCACGAAAAATGGGCACTATAAAAGCCATTTTTCTTTCATTTTCACCAACCCACTTGAGAGCAAATCAGCCATTTTTGGAGAGAGAAAGTCTCATCTCTTGTCCATCTCTTCTCTCTTTTGTGAACTTGATGTTCTTGATGATTTGAGCTTGTTCTTCTCATCTTTCTTCAATCTAGAGTCTTCGTCTTCATGGATCTACTCTAGGTTGATTTTAGTTTTCAAAAACTTTCATAAAAATCAAATCTTTTTCATACATCATGTTGTGTTGCCTTGTTTCTACGTGAGCCGGTTGGACCGGTGCCGAGTTGACTCAGAGATCAAGACGGGTGTGCTTGTGGAGTCCATGGAATCAAAGAGGAGTACGGGGTACTACATCAAGAATTGGAGCTAGGTGTCACAAGGGGCTTGTTGGGTAATTCCTAGTCTTGTTAATTCTTGTAAACCTTTTGATTTATGGAATGCATGAGTAGGACTAAGCCGTGGTTTTATGCTTAGGGTGTTTAGACCCTAAGTAGTTTCCACGTATATCGTGTGTTTTGTCTCATTAGTTTATTTACTTTGGATTGAAATTGTTGGTTTGATTATATAGCCATGGAATTGGGGTGAATGTAAATCACTTGGTAACATTGAATTTTTAAATTGATAGTCCTATTCACCCCCTCTAAAACTTGTTTCACCTTTGCATAATTTCACAGACTATTAAAATGGAATGAAGAGAGTACTAATTTTGAGCCTGTTAGATGTGCGATAACGAAAAAAAATGTGAATTTTTTCTTGAAAGAACAAAGGTTCTTGAAACTTTCGAGAACCTTTTCAAAGTTTGAAAGTACAATATAATCACACCTTACACACGTCACATTGTCACATAAACCTCACAAGTACTCAAATGCATGTGAATCTGTATCACTGTTTGTGAAGGACTTTTAATTAGGTACACCTCTCTCTAGCTAGTTATAACAAAAATCATAATAATCGTAACGGCAAATTTAATGTTCATGTTCTTATTGCCTAGTAATCAAGATTTGGGATTTAAGAATTTGTTCATTCTCGGGTTTGAATATATTTTAGGTGCACTAAACCATATGGGACCAGTCCAATCATAAGAGTTTTGTCTCGGTTTTACATGGGCCTCTTGAAAGTGACGGTAAGATTGATCCTTCAAAAATTAGTTGAGGTGGTGTAAGATGTAAATAAAATCTCATTTTCACGCATAGCCAAAGTCTATCACATCCATAATTAATTTTGTTAGTTTCGAAGCACTTATTAGTAAATTGAATTAGTGCTTTGGATACCTCTAGGGTATACACTAATTGCTCCATGTAAAGACAACCTCAATTTTTCTCAAAGAGTTGGCAAAATGGTATTGCCTTGAGACTTAAGAGTTTGCTCCTACTAAAGATTTCAGATTCGATTCTCCTTGCCAAAAAACTCATGCCACTATGGATAATACCCGATCGTTATCTCCAGGGCCCTGGAATTAATCGAGGTTCGCGTAAACTAACCCGGACGTCCGGTTATTAAAAAAAAGGCAACCTCAATTTCCAGAACAATATATACAAAATTCAGCTATGGTCCAAAACCATTACGCATGCTTGTTTGTCTTTCAATGATAGACCGATTTTGTCATTTATTACATGAATGACTCCTCTATGAAAATAACTTCTCAGCCTGCCGACGGTCCGCAAATAAGGAGTTTGCACACTGATTACATCTGTGCCGTCTATTCTGAAATCCAATAGCCCGGATAAACGCACGATATTTTTTTTTCTTTTTAATGAGGAGAGAGAGAGTGCATTGATCCGGACCGTTAGATCTTGAAATGAACAATGCAGATGCTCGGTGTGCAAACTCTTATTTGAGGATGGTCTGCAAAAAAGTTATTGTCCTCTACGTATAGCAACAACCTGTCATGGTTACAATATTAGGGCAACATCCCACCCCCAGCCGCGTTCAAACTTTGATGGAGAAACATGGGTCCGACCTGGTAAAGAAAAATAGGAGGGAGAAAAAGGAGAGAAAAAGAAAGGGGAGAGAAAAGTCGGTCAGTGGATCAATGGATTTGATTTAAGGTAAACCGTGGTATACAATATGTTCCTCAAATCTTTGGTGTATTTCTTTGTTCTTCTCATTTTAGGAAAAGGCTACAATACACACCCTTTATTTGGGTGCCCCCAGAAAAGTTACGATTTTTTATTATTATAAAAGTTAAGAATTTTTTTTTATAAAAGTTACGAGACACACCAAAATGTTATGAATTATAGTAAATGTTACGAATCATATTGTTGAAAAGTCACGAAAAACTAAAAAATGTTACGATTGCCAACAAGGTGACACAATCTGAACCATACAATAGGTGCATATGGTACAAATCTTTCATTTTATACTCCATTTGATGATGGTATGCTTTTTATGAGATTCCATGTTATGACCACGTTAAAAATGATATTGCTCTATGTGATGACGAAATGCTATGGAATTATATGGTACGTTGATTGAGTGGGCATACCAAAATCCTGACCTAGTAGCTGGGAATAAGCCAAAGGAGGCTTGGCTCAAAGGGGGTGAGGTCGTTCACTGGTCATGTACCAAAAAAGGCCTAGTATGTGGTCCAGTTATATAGATAGTTCATGTTGAATTTGTTGATTATGTTTATCGTTCCCTCTTTTGTTAAGCATTTGTATTCTGTCATATTTTATATTTCCCGGCTTGATCTATTTTTTAGGATGGCTTCGAAAGCGAGAAGTACAATGGAGTTGGCTATTGGGAAACACGGGACCAAATTCCTATTCAGAGAATTTGTAAAAAGACTTTAAATTTATACTCTTAGTTAAGGAAAAAGGTTGAATTTTAATGTATAAAACAACGGTTTTGTGACGGCTATGTAGTTGATTTATTTTTGATGGCTTTGAAAATCAGGGTTGTCACATACTCCCATCGTCTCAAATTTACGGTCAACTTTTACTATTTACAATACCTTAAAAAAATTAATATTTTCAAATGTATAATGTTGTACGTTCTTGATTATGTTGAATCTCGTTTGATAGTTCTTGATTATGTTTATTGCTCCCCTCGTTCCGCTCCGTTCCGCTTGGGCATCTGGCCTTTCATCAGAACTCCTTGGTACCTCTTCATATGAACCACAAGTTCCAATTAACATTATTATGAAAACATTAACATATATAAGTAATTAAAAAATGACACGCATGCACGTAAATTGATAAGAAATTGAGACGAAAGAAGTAGTAGCTAACATGGGTGTCACAATATCAATCGTATCCCACATTCATTCGAGCCAAATTTCAATTGGACCCTTCAGTGTTTGAGCCTTGTGCGGTTTGCCCCTCTAACCGTCAATTAAAACCACACAACCACCTTGTGGTTGATCCTACCAACATTGAGAACCACATGGTAATAATTCATAAGCATTTGTGGCCCTGTTCGTTTTCCAGTTTAGTTTTAGTTTTAGTTTTGATGACATCATCATTTCCCTCATTTCTCTCTCTATCTCTCTCCACTCATTATACCTGATGATATCATCAAAACTAAACTAAACATCTAACCAAACACAACCTGTAAATTTTTCAAATCTGTTGCTGATGCGAGTGGGACAACGGTACTTCCTAAATAAGAATTACATCTATCATCATAGGAGGCTGGTTTTTTTGGTGTTTTCTCGTAATTTCAAATTAGATTTGGATCAAATTTTGACATCGTATAACATTCAGTTAGCTTGGATAAATCGAAACACAAATATAAAAACATAGGCTAAAGATGAAGAAGCTTATTAAAGATGATGCAAAAGACTTTCTTTTAGGTGTCGTCTAAAATGAATTTTTTATGCTATGTTTTTATATTATTCAATGAAACATTTTAGAATCAGTCCATTGGGTTGTCGAAAGGTTTAAAAAATGTATTGAAATGTGTAAAAAAATATAAAAGTATGTGAAAATATATTAAAAAGTATACAAAATACATTCAATTGCGTTTTTTATTTTATTGTCAGCCCACTAGACCCTTTTCAATTACCTTTGTCCATTCGTGCAATGTAAAAATTTGACTAAAATATAAAAAAAATTATACAAAATAACAAAAAGATGGTTAGAAAAAGACAATAATAATTACTCTCTCCGTCCCAATTTATTGGTATTAGGGAACATAATAATTACATTTGTCATACTTTTTCTTTCTTTCTCTTATCCTTTAAAGCATTATCATTATATGTACTTATTCTAAAAAAGAAAAGATAAAAGTTTATCAGGTAATTACCCCTTAGTTTTGAATTTGAAAATAAAGACATTTAGGCTGTGTTTGGATGACCGAAATCTTGAGTAGGAATAGGAATCTAATTACTGGAAATTTTCTTGGATGAGAATAAGAATATGATTACTAGGAATCTAATTCATAAGAATTTGATACCTAGAATAATTTCATTTCGGCAATTGGATTAATTCGGTAATCTTATGCGGAAACAATTATTTTAGAAACTTATTAAAGGCAACATTTCATTTTCTTAATTAATGAGCCTAGAATCTAAGATTCTCATGGCCGGGTTAATAGAGGAATCAGATTCCCACTCAGTTTGGGAATGTGATTCTTGGTTGAATATGTCATCATGAATCACATTTCTATTCTTGACTGTTCCAAACGCCGGAATCAGAAAAGCATGAAATCATATTCCTGTTCCTATCTATTCCAAACTGTTCATTTGACTTCTGCATTCGTTGCCATTCGTGCAGCTCCACGTTCTTCTCTATTTCTATTTTATCAACCCAAGCCATAAATTTCAACTCCAACAGCCTCCTCAAAGAGGTTGGTAAAATGCAAACATCTCTATCTCTCTCACACACACACACACACACACATATATATATATATATATATATATATAAGCAAATTTTCTAGTAAGGACCTCCCGTAAATAAGAAAAAATGTAATTTTTTCACATTAAAAATTGTTTTTGGGAAATCCGAACCGTCCAATGTGTTCAAAAGATGTTTTCAAGGGTTCACGCGAAAAATCTTCAAAAAACAATACCGGGAAGGGCTTGATCCAAGCATTTTTTCGCAAAAACTGTATAAACACCTTCTGAACACATTGGACGGTTCAGATCGTCAAAAAAATGCTTGGATCACGGAGGTCTGGAAGTCCGGATAGGAAGTGGAACACACACACACACACACACACACACACACACACACATATAGCGCCATACCCGTCGTCGTCCCTTGTCGTCGTTCATCGCCGTCCCTCGTCATGGTTCGTCGCCGTCCCTCGCCGTTGTTCGTCACTTGGAAAGTCCCGTCGATACTGCAACTTCGTCGATCTAAAGTCCCTCGCCGCCATTCGTCGCTTGGAACCCCATCGCCGTCAATTGGAACCTCCCTCGCCGTCAATTGGAACCTCCCTCGCCGTCGATTGGAACTTCCATCGCTGCCGATTGTTCTTCACTGTTTGGACTACCTGTGTCGAGAGAGAGAGAGAGAGAGAGAGAGAGAGAGAATAAAAAAATGGATGATTGGTGAAGGAATAGCTAAGGGTTTAGCCAATCTGTTGCATGGGGTGATTTGCTCCTTTGGTAAGCCAAATGGGGCCAATTTGCTACACTTGCTCTAAGGCTGAGTTTTTCAAATGATTTTAGCAACCAGTTGCTAAAATCAACCATGATTTTAGCAAATAAAAATCATGGTTGATTTTAGCACTTGATGAACTCATTTAGGTAAAATCATAGTTGATTTTAGCCCTCAACCATGATTTTAGCAACTGAATTGCTAAAATCTTTTGAAAAACTTAGCCTAAGACAATAGGCAATGGGGAACCAAAAGACCCCTTTGTAGGTGGTGTTTTGAACCAAAAGACTGGGGCCGGAGGGAGGAAGTAGGCCCTATGACCTTTTTGAGTATGCAGGGGATCAATAGGCAAAGGGGAGATCAGAAGAAAGCACAATTGGCTGTCCCTGTCTTCCCCTCCTTCTGATGACGATGCGGATGCACTCCGACCCCGAGGTCTCTTCGTCGCTCGTCCGTCTCAACATCGGTAAGCAAACCCGTCTCTCCCTCGATCAATTTTTACGAGCCTCGTCTATCTGTGTAATTGGGTTGCCAAATGACTTTGTATTTGATACCTTTACGCAAAGTTTCAATTTTTTTTTTTGTGGATTTATAGTAGTATTCTTGATTTGGTACAACTTTTTGGTGATTCTCATTTCAGATTACCAGTCTTCTGTTTCAATTCCTACTACCTAATTTGAAAACCAGATTGTTGAGCAAACCATGAAGGGCCGGTCATGGGTTATTGGTTCAATCATATAGTTTAGTGGAATCGAATCGCGATCCGGAGACCAATTAAGTTTAGTTCAGTAGGCCGACATTGTACACTGTCTACTGGAAATTCAATGGTTGATTATTAGTTGTCGAAAACCAGACTTTTGAGCAAACCATAAAAGGCCGGTCTTGGTTTGTTGGTTCAATCGTCTAGTTAACTGGAATCGAATCACAAGCCGAAGACCAACTAAGTTTAGTTCAGTAGGCTGCCATTACTATCTGCTGAGAAGTCAATGGTTTATTTTTTGATAACCGGATGTACGGGCCAGCTTGCGGCACCTTGACTAATTCCGGGGCCCTGGAGGTAACAACTAGGTATAACCCCCAGTGGCCTCAAGAGTTTGATAGCAAAGGGGAATCGAACTTGAGACCGTAGGTTGGAGTCAACCCCTAAGTTCCAAGGCAAGATCACTTTGCCAATCCCTTGGGGTTTCAATGGTTGATTATTGGTTGTCTTTTGTAAAAGTCTTTCGTTGTTGGTTTATTTCTACCCCATATGAGGCTTGTTTCTTGGCTTCTTATATATAGAGCTTTGTTGTGGACCACACATGGTTGATGTGATGTCCTGATTTGTATTTCTTGAAATGCAATTCTCCTGCTGCTTGACATTAAAGAAAGTTTCGCAAAGCTGAATTGAATCAACATGTCATATTTACGTCTTTAACAAAATACTAAAGAGGATATGAATTCTAAATGTTTTATTAATATGAAAGGAATATATTGGAAATCTAAATTGAGCATTGATTTGGCCTTATCATGTTTAGATCAAAACCAGGACTGCAGATTGAACAGTCTTATGCGGTTTGTTTTTCCCGACTAAACTGTCCTCTACTCCTCTGGTGACTGGTGTTACCGAGACCCAAACATGGACCGATCGACAGATTGAACCTACCTGTCTAGTTTTTGAAACACAGCAGATTACACTCTTTCTCGCTTTTGAGGTACTCATACGCATTGTTGTCAAAGGCACACATCTAGGCACGAGGATCAATGAGGCTCGAGCTTTGTGCCTTAGAGAGAGTACTGCTAGGTAATGGGAACAAAACTCGCAATAAGTGCTTGAGATGCCTTTCATTAAGGCAAAAGGAGCAAGAGATGATTGCCTCCTTCAAGTCCTAGTGAACACTATAAGAATCGATTATAAAAAAAAATCAACAATGCAATGGGTATACCACTTGTGCACCCCAAATGCACACCACCCTGAGGTGACAGATGAAGAGAAGCTCATTTTTTGGGTAAGCCCCACATTGGACTTGTCCTCATTTGCCACCTTAGGATAGTGTGCATTGGAGGTGTACAAATGATGTACCCATATTGTTTTCCTAAAACAATATACTCCTCATTGCTACTTAAAAAATGCATGGACGTGGCTTCTCGGTGTATTGGATGGGGGGCTATCGTTTTGGTTTTAGTAACACGTACTAACACCGATGAGTCGGTAAAGTGATCTTGGCTTTGTTCGTTTCCCTGTTTAGTTTTAATTTTAGTTTTGATGACATCATCATTTTCCTCATTTCTCTCTCTTTCTCTCCACTCATTACACCTGCTGACATCATCAAAACTAAATTAAACTATCTAACCAAACACAACCCTTGCCTTTTAGAACTTAAAGATTTGCTCTCACCTAAGGTTTCAATTTCGATTTTTCATGCCCGCAAACTCTTGGAGCCACTAGGAGTTATGTCCGGTCGTAATCCCCAGGACTCCAAAATTAATTAACATTCGCGCAAACTGACCCAAACATCCAATTGTAAAGAAATATACCAAATAACACGTCCTAAACTTGCTATACTTAAAAATGCATGGACGTGGCTTCTCGGTGTATTGGAGGGGGACCGTCGTTTAAATTTTCATAGTCCTAGAGTACTGTCCCTGAAACCTTCCACATTTCTCCTAGGTTCATACAATTAGTATTGGCCCTCACAAAAATGTGTGTAGATAAGAGTATTACTGGCAGTGCTATGGAATACTCCCTTCGTTCCAAAATAATGTTCCACTACGAAAAGTCGTGCTATTTTTCAAATCAAAAGACGAAGTACTTCCGTAAATCATTTTTCGAATTTTTTCGCACCAAATTAAAGTACTTGACGAGTACTTTAATTCGGTGCGAAAAAATTCGAAAAATAATACACGAAAGTACTTCATTTTTTGATTTGAAAAATGGCAAGAGAAAGAAAGTGGGGCTCTTATTTAGGAACGGATGAAGTAATTTTTTTAATAGCGTAAACGCAATCCCACCTGGAGAAGTAATGCCCAGTTTGAATGAATTTTGATTTTAGGTGTGCCAAGTCACCATAGGAATAAATATTTTTGGAAAATAGGAGATAAACATCTCGGGTCAAAAGAACCGGTTTTGTTTGATATAAATGACTCGGTTCTCTGTTTGGTCTGCGATTTTAGAGAAGAAAAGGTTCGGTAATTCCCTGTTATGTGTAGGGAAGCTGGAGCACTCTACCCATCCCTTTTGACACTCGAAACAAACTTTTCCAAAATAAATAAATGATTGAAGACTTGTGAGGATTGTAAATAAAGACATATATACAATTAAAAGAAGAAAACTAATATTTTGTCTGAAAATGTATTTTATTGCATGTGACCTTTAAAATAAAAGGGGAAATATATACATAAGAAGAGCTCGGGTTCGGGGCTGCCTATGTATCTCCGGCCTCATGAGAATCAGGTCTCACGTAGTTCGAGACAAAAACTGAAGTTTCAGAGAAGTTAATCTTGCTGGGAATTTAGCCACGAGGCACAAAGGCATTTTACCATACACAGAGGACAATGTCTAAACTCTGGCGATGACAATTGCTGAGGATCAAAAGTATACAAGAAACTCCGGTACATCTACAGAAGTTTTTGAGACTGGAGACGGGTCTCAAAAGACTACACAACTCAGTGGAAAAATATCAAAAAATAGTCGTCCGGGGCTGCCGATAGTTGACAGGAGGTTCCGGGATGTTCATTGGGTGGCTACAAAGCTGAAAATGGTTCTAAAATTTTGTTTGTAAGTTCGAATAAAAAGTTGTAAAAATTCCGTCTAGAGATGAAACTAGATGTCGGCGGGCCCCGGAATATATTTGGTACAATTTTGAAGAGTACAAGTGAGTACAGAAAATATAGGAGATTTTATGGCAAAAAGTTGAAAATTCCGTCCGGTATTTTTTTTAGACAGTAAAATGTGTATAGTTGATTCAGTTGACTTTTTGGAAAAAGTTACTCCCTCCGTCCCAATTTAATTGCTCCTTATGGTTATGCGTGTTTTTTTTAAAACTCTTATAGTTTTCATTTTATAATGTATTTTATATGCAATATGGATCTTATTTGATAGATCTCAATTAGTTCTATTAGACAAAATTTTTAAAATGGGACGGAGGGAGTAAATTTTGTCACCCGGACCTGAAAAATGGTCTCTGGTGAGTCCCGGGTCATCCCCGGTAGGGTTTACAGGCTGAAAATAGATTTTTGAAGTTCGATGGGTATTTTGGTAAAAAGTTGTGAAATTTGGTTTCATGACCCGGATGATTGTTGGCGGGCCCTGGAAAGCTTTTAGATCAATTTTATAGGCTGAACTAGCTCTAAAAATGACATAGGGGTATTTTGGTAATTTTGACATGAAGCTGACTTTGGAACTAGGGGAAACTCGAAATTGAGCCTAGGACACTTCCTAACTGACTCTTCTGATGAAATTAGGTCAAAGAGACTAGAAAAGACATTTTGGTAATTTGGGGGAGAAGCTGATTTCAGGACCGGAACAATGTCAAGACGAACCCTACGACTCCTGGGTTTGCATGTCATAATCTGAAAATGTATACAAAATACAGTATAAATGATATTGTAAATATAATAGAAAAGACTGTCCGGATCCTACGTGGGAACTGGGACAGCATAACATGAGGCCCGAAGGCTGATATAAAAATTATCCGAATATTATTGTGATAATATGATATGATCAAGTTGGGAGAAAATATTTTGATTTTGTTGCAACCGAACCCTCATCGGGCTGCCTACGTATCCCCTGCATATAAGGGGAATCAGGTCACTCCGTAGTTTGGACCTCGGTCTGGTTTAATCTTGACATTTTTATTTTTGAGATTTTGTACAAGCTGTTCGAACGGCTAATCAAGTTAAGGTAATTGATCTTAAAAAGTACTAGAAAATACCTAGTGTGTAGGTAGCAGTGTAAAGAGACCCTTGCCAAGCCTTACTTCAGCACGCATGCTGTTTTGTCAGTATTTCCGATATTCCTCGCCTCAAACCTCGACGAGACTGACACAGTGCATTGAGACAATGTACATCTCTACAGTCATGAATTTTATTGACTCACAAACTGGTTGAATATGAATATGCAGTATTACAGCGTCCGAAACTAAACGCGGGCCCGACAAATACCAATAACTGCCTGCTTATTTTTAGCATGTAGTAGAAACATTTAGAATTGTGTCAGCCCGACTATTGCCCATTAACAATTTATTTACAGACTCCCGGCTTGAACCCCAGGTAGAGAATCGAGCTTTTGTTGGATATCGAATAAAATTGTCCGAAAAAATCTCTTATAGCTGTAGACACCCCAATCCGGGCCTTCGAAAATCCACGGCCTTCCCTAAGGATGAAAATGCCTAACATGAGCACACGAGACTTGATTGAGGACTTGAGGACCTACCAAAAACCCTCCATAAACCCACCAAAACCCCTCCAAAACCTCTTCAAAATAAACTCAAGCTTGCACCACCTTCTAGTACATTCAAAACCCTCTTTATTGATATATGATACGTCCCAATCCGTTTTGAAATGAGGGAGATATGCATGTTTTACCAAAACGACTTGTTTTCCCGGCCTTCTGAGGGTAAAATGGTCATAGATTTTGATGTACAAATCATCTTGGGTTCAAACCATTTGGGTTAGAAAGTAGACTTAACAAGCTTTTCAATGTTTCAAACCATGTGAAAAATGGAGTTTGGTAGCACCCGGAGCGGCCCCGCAAAGTTTAGAATCTTGTGTAGTCTCCAAGTCCATGCGCCTGGATTCCCAATTCCAGGCGCCCGAACTCACTCCAGCTACTTGCATCCCAAGGTCAAATGGGTGGGAAGGAGCGTCTTGGGGGATATTTTCTGCATAATTCTATTAGGGTGAGTGGGAGGGAGATGATGACCCTAGCTTGAGCCCCTAATTGACCTCTAAGCCATCTTAAGGGTTCATTTTTTACCCTTTCATGCCTATATAAAGTCCCTCACCTCTCTCATTTGGGGGAGGATCAGCTCCCCCTTACTCCCCTACTGTTATTTTGCAGAATTTTCCTCAGAAAACTTATCCCAAGCTATTTCCCATCTGTTCCATCTTGTTTAAGCCTTAAAACCCACTTTTATATTACCTTAACTCCACATATTCTCTTCCCCCCACTATCAAACCTCAACCAAACACTTGTAATATGATATTCACAGTCTTAGAAGCTAATTTCAGTATACCCAATCTCCAAAATTACCCAAACTCACAATCCTAGTTCATCAATCAAAATCTAAAAGGTAGATTTTCTACCAAAATGCTCAAAATAGGTCCTGATGGGATACCATCTAGGCTTTTACTAGTTCCTCATACTAGTTAAGAGTCTAGAGATGTTTCAAATTTCAGAAAAAATGAAAGTTATTCACTGGCACCCATATCAATTCCAGGCGCCAAGAATGGCATGATGCAGGTGCCTGGAATTCAATTTCATAACCAATGTTTTTCTCCCTTTTCTATACTCTTACATGTTTATTTAAGTTCATTTCATACTATTTTTAGGATTGATGTTCCATTGCATGGTTAAAAAGGTTCACTCAAATGACTTTTGAATGCATTTGGTGTTAAGATCATAGTTAAAGTAGTATGTGTAGATTAGAAATAAGTCGTGTGCATTGATAATTGATTTCTAGATTATGCAAAGGCACCGTAGCATACAAATGAACAGGTCTTGACTTCATGATTTGTTTATCATAATTCATCCATATTCAGTTTAGAGTAAGTTTATGATTTAGAGCAAGTTTAAAGTACATTTTCATTTTCATCAAATAAGAAGGGTTATTGCATAATAAGAGTATAAGAGCATCATCCATATAGAAAATCAGTTTAGGTTCATCACATGTTGTGCACAAAAAATTTCAAGTCATGGTGTTTTAACTAATAAGTCATCTACTAAGTTGATTTGAGATCCATTCAGCCCATAAAGTTGACATGCATCGTTCTGAGTATGCGAGAACAAGTCATAAAGTCTGCATTTATCATTTGTTGTGAAATCTTGATTGAGGAAATTTCTGCCTGATCAGTGGTCCAGGCGCCTGGATTCTAATTTCCCAGGAGGGCCCATCCTTAGTCCAGACATCTGGACCAGTTTGATCCAGGTGTCTAGTTAGTGATCCAGGTGTGATTTGTATTGAGCCCGTTGGTGTATGATGAGATCTTCCGGTGTGATTTGAGCATGTTTAAGTGTAGTTCAGTGTATCATACAAGATTATTAAACACACATGACACGAGTACAAAGCATCCATGCCCATTTCATTAATTTTATTCATGCATTTATGTGTTCTCGTATGAATTTGTGATTAAAGTCCATTTAAACAATATTTCCAAAATTCCTTTAAACATTTAGTAGAGATCGGCAATAGTACCGGGCGAGAGGGGTGCTTTGAATTCTTTCCCCTCTCGTAACCTAGCTCCCAGACCCGAGAAATCTCATTTTTGAAAGACCAGTAAAACATTTTCCATACCAAGGGCAAAAGAGTCATTTTTCAATTGGTGTCTTGTGTACGGTCCTCAAACCCGGGTGGCAACTCCATCCAATTAATCAAATCGTTTTCCAAACCACAATTGTTTTCGTGAACATTTTAGCTGGGTGTTCACAATAGCCTCCGACAGAAAGTGGTTGATTTTGACCCGACACTCGGTCAGAGTAATGGCAAGACTTGATGATTTTGACTCGGTACTCGGACAGAGTAATGACAAGATTTATGATCCGGATTTCTTTCCGGAGAAATCTGGTAGCTTTTCCATGTAGCCCTAACCACCAGTATTTCTTCTTGGAGAAATCCGATAGAGTTTCTGTGTAAATCTGGCTACCGGTGTTTCTTCTCTGAGAAACCCGATAGAACTACCGTGAAGGCTAGTAATCTAATTCCCCGCTATGGCAACGCTCGCATTGGGAGGAACTGAAACTGAGAGGTGGGTGAATGCGTGCGTGCATGTGTGTGTGTGTGTGTGTGTGTGTGTGGGGGGGGGCTTGTATTTATACGCAAAAGAGGGCAGCCTTAGGCGCCCATCCCATAGGTGCCTGCCATGTACATGGGTTGCCTAGGGAATCTCACTTTATGCACTAGTTTCATGTGATGCAGTCCAAGCTCGTGCAAGATTCTTTGATCCAGGAACGTCCAGGGAGATATCCCTAGGATTTTGAGGTGCTCAAAATGTTGTGGCAACGCCTATTTTTCCAAATTATGCAATGGAAACAGAGAAACGTGATCGTCCGATTCTCAATTGAATTAAAGTGCTGTAAGCGATCGGATGACCAAACGAAGTCCAATTGACCTAAAATTTTACAAGGTACTTTAGTATGATTAAAATAGATTATTCATGGTTTAGACTTCAAAAATTGGGTCTTGATATCCATGATTATGGAATCGGCCGTCTCGGTAAGTGTAGTGTCCCCGAAAATATCAACCAGGCTCGAAATTGCCAAAACTTAATGAGAGACTTAATTTCACCACGTGAAGCTTAAATATGAAATTTGGTAATATTATGACTTGTACAGAAAAAACCTGGATCTTCTCCTGTTTGCATGTTTTTACCAGGTAAAGGCAAAAGGCGGGTGATATCTCAATAGTTAAATGTTCTCCGATTTTGACGTGGCCTGAACCAATCACTTAGAAATGTTCTAGTGAGTGCATCCAATAGTTTTAATGTTTGACTGGATGTCTCAAAGATATAGTTGGGTTATTGGCCTAGAAACGAGTTTCTCCTAGAATTGAGCTTTTAGGACCTGATTTCTGTCAAAATAAAGGAGGGAGGGCTATGGCCTGCTAATAAATGGCATGCCTATCATTCAAGCTATGCACAAGTAGATGTTAGATATTTTTTGATAGTTTGAAATTGATAATTGACTTACTGCGGCATCAAAACTGTGCACCGTGCCAGTTTACCTTCACCGGAAATCACGTGTTCTACACAACAAGGTTGTTTTTGATGTCCGATGATCCGATGTCTCTTTCCTGCGAGCGTCGACATTATCAATTTGTTTTGATAAATAGGGATGGGGCAAAATCTGGTTCTAACATGTTGTACCGGTAAGTACAAAACCATGTAGACAAAATCATTTCCAGGGCTGTTTGGTATCCTATTTTGTTTTGCATTGTAAATTGTGAATTTTTAAATTATGGTCAAAATAGAATTTGTTGTTGGTTAGTATTTGAGAGATATATTCTGTATAAGTTCCGCAATAAACTACTGCTTAAGAGTACAATGTGAAAATGGATTACAAGTGATTATACCATTGATAATATTCAATAATAAGATATGATTATGAGTGTTTGCTCCTTTTTTTTTTGACACGGAAATGAGAAGATTATATTGATGAATGCCCAACGTCACTTATAAAAACGGAATTCATTACAAAGAATTTGGACAAAGCCAAACTAATGATCTTAATAGAGAATAAGAAACGCACAAAGCAATCGATGTGTTTCACCCTAACCCAGACATGGTCTGACGCAAACAACGACACTTACAAGATTCATACCTAGAATCAGCATCTCTGAAGAGACTTAGTGCTAGTTAAAGATAAAAGACAAAGAATACTCAGACGATCGGATGGACTCCAACCAAACATGCTCGCACCAATGAACTCCCAAAACTATAGATCTTCAAAGCCACCACGAGTTGCCCTGCCAGCGATATCATGTAGGGTAAGAACATTATTGGCACAGATACCATTGTAAAGCAACCACACCTGAAAGTACTCGATCTGTAGACGAAAATTCGTCCCAAGACGAAACTAACAATTCTCACAAAGTGAGAGACATAACCCTCTCAGATCAGATGAAAAATCGTCTGATTTGGAGAGACAAAAGAAAAAGAAGGAACGAACGAAGAAAATAAATAGTACCATGGCCCCTCCCCTCCCACCAACATGAGTATTGAAACCCTAGGGGGGAGGGGAAGAAGGAAGAGTAATATTAGTGGTGGCTAGGGTTTCGGAGAAGAGAGAGAGAAGAGAAATATCGAGTGTTTGCTCCTTGCATATCAAAATTCTGAAATCTATGTTGAATCGTTAATTACAGTGGTAGATTTCAAAACATTTTTTCTTTAAGATAGCAAAACTAAAATTTAGTTATTCATTTGCCAGAGAAAAGAAACTTACAGGAAAGTTTTTTCTGTTTTGATTTAGTAGCTATTTCAAATACTAGTAATTTTGAGAACTAAAAATCTAGGCAGAAAATTAATGCATACCAATTGCTACATTTGACTCATCAAGCACCTCGAAAATCAACCATAAAAAAAGAAAAAAATATAGTCTGGTTTGAATTAATAAGCCAGTTGACCTTTTTTTTTTCTTTTTTCTTTTTGTCTCTATTTGACTTTTTTTTTCTATTTGTTTCACGTCAAATTTTTGTTGATTATTTTGATTCGTTTCGACAGAGGAATCAGAAAAGTAAAAAGTTTGGACCGAAACTCGATTTTTTTTTGCTTAATTTTGTCTTTGTTCAAGGAATTTTGAGTTTCAACCATATTTTTTTATTTTTTCGATTTCTTTTGTCGAGACGAACGAATAGTTAACAAAATAACTAAAAATTTGAATATAAAAAATAAGCCACCTAGCCAACTTATTTGGATGCTTAAAAACTAGTAATAGATAATACAAATAAAACCAATGTTAACCAAGGGTGATTAATTAGTTAGTACAAACAAAACAAAAGCTTGATAACAAGATTAAAAAAGTACATTCGTAAAATGAACATATTGACTATGTTGCACATATTTATAAGCTTGATAACAAGATTAAAAGAGTACATAGTAGTTAAAAGAGAAGAATAAAAAAATAGAGAATTGTACAAAATAAGAGCAATAAAGGAGAGGAGAATGTTAGCATAAATATTTTGAAAATGGAGGGAGGATTGAACTTTCCTGCGATGCTAAATCTCACATATTTTGCAAGATCTGTCAAGGGAAAGTGAGTCTTGGTGGGAAAACTATTTTCCTCTCCAAAATATATTTACCAAAAAAAAAAAAAAGACTCCAAAATATGTTGGAAAGTTAACCTTTTCATCATTTCTCATCTTTTCTTGACAACCGAACGAGGGAAATAGATGGTTTTACGTAGGGCTGCTCAACCCTTATCTTGAAACGAGTTGAGGCAAAGCAAGCACAACCCCTCCTCAGTTCACCCATTCCACAACAAGAACACATCCTGACATCCTTTCCCAAAACAAAAACAGAAAAACATATTATAGTACAATGGAAAGCGCTCTGTTATCGTCCCCTCGATTTCTCCCTTCACAAAGTAAGCATTTCTTTCTCTCTAATTCCAAAAACTGTCCATTTGATGATAACCCTCGTAGATTTCCATTTTTTCCTAGCCTTTTTGTTGGTTTTTTTTATTGTTTCAATCTGAGGAGAAGTCCTAATAAGATAATGGGTATTTCAAGAAATGTTAGTATTTTGCATACAGATTTCGAACTTCTAAGAGGTCGAAGTCCAAAGTTTATGCCAACTCCAGGAGTAATCGATTTGCTATCCCCTTTCAGGACTCAAAATCCAAGGAAAAGAAACATAAAGAAAGGAAGAAAGATGGTTTTATGCTTACCGGCGTTAGCGCTCCCCCGTCAACTCCGTCGACTGCCGTTCTCTGCCTGGAAAAAAAGCCACATAACAGTGTGAAGATGTAAGTCACAATCGGAGAAGCCAGCAGCATCGCCAAACCCCAAACGATATCAAATTCCTTCGCATTCATCTTGCAGCTGGCCTGCCGAAATCCTTTGGGAATTCAAGCTATTTGCAATCTTTGAAGAATATTGGAAGAATATATGTGAGACTCTCCAACATTGGAAGAATATATGTGAGACTCTCCAACATCCAACATTGGAAGAATATATGTGAGACTGAAAAGAATATGAACCCCAATAAGAGGTTTCTCTGCATCCCCCTGCCTACTAATCACTAGAAACAAAACATTAGATTGGAACAATCCTAAGCTCATATTCAGAAAACTGTAATTATGGAAACAATGATACAGCTGGAATAATAGCACGAACATCACAAAGCAGAATATAATAGCATGAGCATTGATATCATTATAGAGCAAAGCAATTTCTTACAAAACTCCACAAGTAAGCACAAAATACACACTCCGCAAGGAGGGGGAGCAGCATTATCAACAGCCCACATTCTCGCATCTACTTCCCGTAAATGCACAAGAGGTTGCTTGGACGCAGTCAACAATGATTCTACACAAAGTCCCTTTTGAAAATGTTTCTTTCCTATCTATGCAAAATGGACATGAGCACGGGCACAAATGTGGGTATAGACATGGGAAATCTCAAAAATGGGGACACGAGAGAGAGTGGATATGTATGTTTCAACCTTCAATATATGCATATACATATATCAACCCTACTGATCTTAGTTGCACAAAACGAGTACTGGAGCAGGGGAATATAGAATCCCCCAAGGTGGAAGCGTGGAAGGAACATGTAAATATGAAAATAATGTAGTATAGAAATGGGTTAGTGTTTGAATGGATGGGTTTCTTTTCAGGATATCGTGACTTGGGCTACATGTATGAGTTGAATCGAATACCAATTTATAAGGCTAAGTAATAAATTCCTATTTTTCTATACAAGGGCTGTACAACAGCTCCCATCCTCGTAAGGAGCATGCTTCCATTGAGATGGGAGCAGGCTCCGGTTAGGTTCCTTAGTTTGGGAGCACAGAAGTGCTCTCCTATGGTCGGAGTGGCACCATTTAAGGAGCTCTCTGCTACTAAGATCTCCATTGGAGAATGTTCCCTAACATCACATGCTAGAATGCAGTACATTGAGTTTTCAACTTGGCTCTCTCCTTCTCTCTCACTTCTTACTCTTTCATTTTTAGTCTAGTTTATTGGCTCTCACCTCTGTCCTCCATTGTACGTTGTTCAAGTTTTAGCTCTAATTTCCTTAGGAACTCAAGTAAGTACTAAGTTTCCGTTAATTTGTCGTTTATTAATAGTTTTTGTAATCTTCGGATCTCCATATAAATCTAGTTTATTTGCGTTTTCGTCGGTTAAATCTTATCTCTCCTCATCTAGCATTTTCCTTTGAAAACTCAAGGTTAAGGTCATCATATAAAATTAGTTTTTAAGAATGTATGTCATGTTCTTTATTTCCTTCAAATTTCTAGTCAAATCTCCTAGTATGTTTTGTGAGTAGATTACTTAGGCTCGGTCATAAGATGATTAGCACTCCATGACTTAGGTTTAATTCGTTTTTCTCGCCAAATTACAAACATTTCTTGTTTAATAAAGTCACGGGTTCATCTTTATGTATCAAAATTTGGGTTTGTTAATCTCATTGATCTCTCATGGCCGAGGGTTCGAGTGATGCTTTGGGCGATGTCAATCTAAAAGTTTGTCTAATCGGCTCAAGAACCCTAAACTTTATCGAACATCATTTCTAATTCAAAGAGTTAGGATTGATTTTATGTACCAATCCTTCTGAGCGGAAAACCGGAGTGAATCATGCCTGCCTCCCTCACAGCTGCAGGACCAAGCAGCAAATAGACTCTCTCCCTCAGTAGTTTCTCCACTCCAATTCTGAAGCTTTTCTTAGAACTAAATCCCCTCAATCAAATCCATTCCTCAATAATCACACCATACCCTATTGTAGGCTCGAATATCATCGGTGACCACCAGTAGCAGGATCCAAGTAAGGAACAGGAGGAGCATGCTCAAGTTTTACAAATTTATAGTTTCAGCTGACCTAAATACGTTACACGCTTAAGGAGGGATGGAGCTAACGGAAGGTTTGTAGGCCCCAAATGTCATACTAAGGTAGCCAGCATCTGGGACCATCAGGAGAGCACTCCACGTAATATAGTGATGGACCAATGCTAGAGTTCCTTCCTCTCTTTTTTCGAGTGACCTTCCTATCTATACCCCTTTACATTTACTCCTTTTATTCCAAATCTTTAGTATGATATGTATGACGTGCAACATAGCTAAAAAAATTCTCTACATTTTTCTTCTATGATAATCCGAATTGGGTGTGGTTTTGGTTATTGGTCTATATCCAAGGGTTTGGGCACCTCAAGTCTAAAAATAGAGGATGCAAGGGTACATATCCAACCACATATATTTAACATTGGTCTTTTTTTAAATATTGTTAAAGCCTTTTATTGCTAGTAATTTTATCACTAATTGGATCACAATAGTAAATTATAGATTTTTTACTCTGTAAAATATGTGAAGAACTTTCTTAATGTAATTTGGAGGGTTCTTCACATATGAAGAATCAAAATTGAGAAGAAAGGAAATGTAGAATGGTAGGAGAGCACGCATTCTTCATTTTGAAGATTTGGGGAATGATTTGAAGGAATGAAGCTTGGAGATGCTCTTAATGCAATGAAAACATATTCATGACATTACTGTTTTGTTTCAGGACTTGATATTAGGCGTAATGTGAATCTGCTAATCTATTCATTTGCTCTCTACATGTGGTATTTCTGCTTTTTCAATTGCATTTGTTATGTTTACCGTCATTTTCCGCCCTTTTTAGCTTGTGATTCCAATTCCGGTGGCATCAAATCATGAAATTTGTATTCAGTTTCCTCTTCTACCACATAGTATGGTTTATTAATGAGTGTGTTTATCTCTGTGTTGATATTCAAAAGTGGTTTTTCCTCCACTAGCTATAAGCTATGTCCTGACACACTTAAAACAAAACATTTCAACTAAGCCAGTTGTATCAGGCTCAGATATGTCAGATTTTTTTGTTGCATTTTCTCACCATCCAATTTGAGATTGCTTTTAATGATGGTCATCCTATGGTTGCATTGACAGTTAGTTAATGTATATGCTTTCTATGGTAGGCACTTCATCAAATAGTCAGCTGTTGTAATCTTCAAATACAAATCAAACCCATTCTGTTGTGTTACCTTTGATATACCAGTAGAGAATCATTTTCTTTAGCTTTATTTGCTCATCTCATTAACATATGCTGCTTATTTTATATGAGACACATCTACACATCCTTGTATTGAAATAAATAGTTGCTTCAGTTCGTAGTTACTATTTGACCGACATTTGTCGGTCGACTTTGATTTTGAAGCTCCACAATATCATCCTGAATTAATGTTTGGTTGTTTTCTTGTAGTGATGATATATCACTTGAAGGACTAGAACAAGAGCTTGAAGAATGTAAGACTGATGATGTAAGTGGGTTATTTTCTTTTCCGGTCACTGTTGCACAGTTATGTTCTAGATGTTACTTCAGGTTGTGCTTACTTTTTACACTATACCCCATTCGTTTTGTTTCCCCCCATTCAGAATCCTACCAACTTTTTTTGTCCCTGTGAAATAATACGAAGCTCCTGTGATTAAACGTGAGAATTGAGCTCGTTTTAACATAAAAATTGCAAGTTCTTTTATCTTGTTCCTTTTACTATCGGTGAGACTGACCAACTACCAATCTGGAGTTACTTTCCTTAAAGGGCAGAGCTACCACAGGGGACAGGGTGGCACGTGTCACCCCCAGTTTCAAAAGTAAAATAAAATAAAATAATAAACTTTTACCCATATTTTCTAGGGGAGCCTAGTGTGATTTTCGAACTTCAACCCTACTTTAGATCATATGATCTAATTAGTGAAGAGGGTCTAGTGTGGGTTTTGCTTTGGGTCGTTGAAAATAGTACACACCATTCTTTGTTTACTATTTTCCTGCGTAATCTCTCCCTCTGTCCCACTTTTCTTCTCTCTCTAAATACCAAATACAAATCCACCTTGTTTTCAGAATCCAAAAGAATGTCGATTTCCATTTTTGCAGATTGTTAAACTGTTTTTGTTCTACGTTTATGGCTGTGTGTCGTGTGACCTTAAAAAATATCTACTTTTCTTTGGGTATTTAAATACAAGGACTTTAGTGGTTGATTTCTTTTAATTTTGCCAGCCCCCAATTTAGATTTTTGCTCCGCCCCTGCTTTTCTTATTCCAAGACACTCTGTTGAGTGCTTCATGACATCAGTATGGATGGGAAATGTGAGACTGCGCTAAATGAACCGGAAGAAAGAAAGAACATTAAAAAACAGGTAGGAGGAAGAAAAGTACCTATGTTTTGCTTGTCATCAGTATAATCGTTTAGTAATGGTGAAAGTCAAAGTGTAACCGGAATCCGTTTGCTCTTTTGGTTTGGGGTCGTGTGAAAGAAAACTTGTTTATGATGATTTGCATACTGTCTTTTGAACTAATTGATTTGTGCACAAACAAAAACAACTAAGGCATTGAAGCATGCAACTTATTAGGGGTAAAACGAGAATGGTAGCACTTATTTATCTGAAGTTAACTCTTTTTTTTTTTAATCCCTGATGAAGATCGTACTTGGTTCCTTATCTGTTCTCTTTATCCTTTCCTTCTGATAAAAGCAAACCAGATGCCCCATCTAATCATCCACTTTTCTTTTCTTTGTTGGCCTCCACAATATCCAAAATTCTTTTGCCTTTGTGGATGGATAAAAGAGCCAGACGAAACCAGGATTTTGGGGAACTGGGGGTGGTGCTGTGCATCCCATATATATATATATATATATATATATACACAGAAATCTTTTAATCCAAACCCTCTAAAGAATAAGAAAAATTAGCAGTAATATGTAACCAGTAAAAAGTTACCCGTGAAGGACTGGGGATATTGCCAACCCGAAATTTTTTTTTTTAAAGTGGGGGTCCAGAGCCAACTCCAACCCGTCAGGATTTTTCGAAGTTTGCAGAGGGAAATATGGATTGTGGAAGTTTGCAAGGAGGGAAATAACTGCTAGACTTGTTCATGTTCAGTTGTCTTTATTTATAAGCGGGGTAATGTGCTTGTGTCATGTTACTTTTTTTTGTCCTTACACTTATTATTTGTGCAAAGACCAAGTAAAATGTAAATTACTACTGTAATTTTTTGTATGGCAGTTTGGGAAGGAAAAAAGTGAGCGAGCATCAAAACTCCTCCACACCATAGTGATCAAAACTCCTCCACACCAAAGTGATGCTCCCTTTTATATATTAGAATAGTTAAATATTTCAAATTTCTAGTCAATGTCTGCATGATTACATCGATACATTCATTGTGTACAATCTATTGTACATTACAGCCTCATTAACCAGAGAGACTCAGTTTTGATACACCATCAGATAGACACTCCATCGCACCCAAATTAGCCTCTACCGGTTTCTAGTTAGAGTTTCCTTTCTTGCTTTGGCAATCAGTTGCTCGATGGCCTTGTTTGTCACACACAAAGCATCTCCCATCGAACCAAGCCTTTTTTGTCCACACCTCCTCGCGGACCAAGGTCAAAACCTTTGCCCGAATTCTTCCTCTTGTTGCTTTTTTTCCATTTGCTAGCCTTGTCTTTTAGCTCAACCATGTTGGCCTTAGCTGCAAATTGATTCACAATCCTCTTTTCCAAATTCAGAGTATTCTTTTCCATTCTCAGACTTAGAGTCAGATCTTCCATGGTCATCTCCTTACGCTTAAGTTTCATTTGCTTCTTAAAATCTTTCCAAAGAGGTGGCAGTTTCCAAATGATGGCTGCCACTTGGAATGATTCACTCAAAATCATCCCTTTAGTATGAATCTCATGAAGTAGAACCTGGAGTTCTTCGACCTGACCCAAAACGGACTTCGAGTCTACCATCTTGTAATCCAAGAACCTCCCCACAACAAACTTCTTTAGTCCAGCATCTTCAGCCACATACTTTTTCTCCAAGGTAAGCCAGAGTTCCTTGACAATTTTAGTCGTACAATACACGTTGTATAGCTGATAGGGGTGTAGTTTTTCATGACAATGTTGTGCTTATGGGAGGAGAATAATTCATAATTGCCATCTTCTTTTGGAATCATGCATTTAGTGGCCAGTTGCTTACTATAGTCACTTGAATCAATAGGATATTGGGGGTGGGTTTTGCTTGGGCCTTACTTCTTTCGTTTTCCACTAATAAAAGGGATTCCTATTTGATTTTGTGGGACCAGATAGATGTTACGTCTCGTGCATATTTTCACAAGCATCTGTGGTGGCTATGCTAGATCACGATTTCTCTCAAAAGCTGTTAGGAAATGGACCCCAAAAAGCATATCAAGCTCTCCAACAGGCTTCCTATTCAGAATTTTTGACACTGTCTTGACTATGCATGTAGGTAAAGTCAGAGAGCAAAATTTGTGGTTGAGAAAGAATGGATTAGTTTTTGGTTTTTAAATTTATTGGGAACTTCAGTGGTTGAAAATGTTTTGTTATTTTCGCAACTGGCTTGGAATGTTGAGCACAATTTTTGTAACTTATTTTGTCGAGGAAATCAGTTAGAAATTTCGCATAGAGACATTAGGTTTGGCTTCCAAAAGTACCCTTTCGTTTCTTTTCCTTTGGTCGGTAAGTACTTTCATTCGTAGGCTGGGAATTAGGATCATGCCACAGACCCATACCTGGACTTTTTAATTATTGTTATTTCCTGGGATAATGCCTGCAAGATTTTTGCAAGACTGCTAACACATTGTCTTCTTTGCTACATGATTTCTGCTCATAATCCATAGCATGGAGGTTACACAAATGCCTTCACATCTGATGAGAATACCAACTATAATTTTGATGTCAACACCGAGAATTTTGAAGAAGCATTGGACAGGTAAATGCTGTTTTGTTTTCTTTTATTTTTAGCTCCCTGTTCATGTCCTCTTAATGTCGGGGGGGCTGGATGATATCTAACATATTGTTCAGATTTGCACAGTTCTTTATCAAACCATTGATGTCACCAGATGCTACCATGAGGGAAATAAGAGCTGTCAATGCTGGTAAACTTCGTTTGAGTATCTTCACCAATATATTTCTTGGCTGATTGTTATAACCTCTCTCTCTCTCTCTCTCTCTCTCTCTCTCTCTCTCTCTCTCTCTCTCTCTCTCTCTCTCTCTCTCTCTCTCTCTCTCTCTCTCTCTCCAGAGAACCAGAAGAATTTATTATCTGATACTTGGAGAATGGACCAGGTATCAGTTTTTTCAACGCCATCTTTCCCTGCTAAGATTACTTAGGTTTCTTTATCGTATACAGAGTGGTTTGTAGTGGATTTTATTAAGATGCTATTAATACCTGCCAAAGCACATCCTGTTAATATCATAAAACTTTGGCATTTAATTTTCTGAACTGCCGGCACTACTGATATAACGTGTAATTCAAGACAACTGGAGCTGCACAAACGGTTGAAACTTTAGAGTGAGCCTCTACCTCTTCGAGTCTTATTACTTATGCACCCTGCAATGTGGGACTTTGCTTTTAATGCTCCCTCAACACCGGCCCAAGAGCAAGCCAGGGATTAGCACCGTACCCATCACCAGAGTTCCCATGGTCTGACATGTTCTACGATCTTGGGTAGAACTCATCTTATACAAAAGTTAGGTTCTAAGGGAGGATGCCATGACACTTACGTATGGCCTGTTACTAACCATCTGTGCGATGTTACAGTTACATCATCCATGCGCTTACATGCACAGAATCCTATTTTGAGAGTTTATAACAATTTAACAAACAAGTCATTCTTACTAGTATCGGTTAGCTCGTTTATGTAATCAAGTTGCAATTACCTAATAAAATAGGCAGTATTCCATAGTTACTTAAATCCATATAAAGCTTATTTTTATGCGAATTCATGATGCAGCTGACTGCAGTGAAGACTGCAACTGCATCAGGTGGTGGTAGCAGTCAGCCGCCGTCGGCCTCTGCTCCGGGTTATGGTCCAAACACCTGTTTTGCAAATCCCTAAGCAACTTGGGCACACCCACCAACCCACAACTCTTCACCAACTGGCCCACACCCCACACATCCACCTTCACCCCGTGCAACCCACGGCCCATCTCCGGCGCGTGCCTCCCACTCGCAGCCGCCGCGGCGTGCGGGTATATCTGCGGCGCTCCCACCGCCTCGTCGAACCCCACCAGAAACCACTCGCCGTCGTCACTCTCTACGCCCCTCATCACTTTTTCCCAACACAAGTCCCTATGCATGAATGATAAGTCGTGTAATGCGACTAGGGCTTTGGTCACGTGCTTGAGAGCCTCCACCAGTTGGTCGCAGTTTGCCGGCTTGAATTTGCAGCATCTGGGTTTGAATACTAGTGCTAGATCTTTTTCCGATGATCGGACGATGTGTTCGGCGTGTGGGACCCTTCCGTCGATGAAGTCGTAGATTTCTTTAACGGCGGCCCATTTTCTCTTGCTTGAGAAGTACCGGATAACGCTATTGAGTCTAGTTCCAATATTGTAATTTTTCTCCTGATAGCACATGCATGCCGTTGTGCTTCAGGTCCTGATGCAGGCAGGGAACTCCTTTCGCCTTTCGGACATCATGCCACTGCTTCATTATATTCTCTGACCCATGAGTCTGACGAAGATGCCATTTATCTGCAGAAACAGGAAACATATTCTACCTTTAGTGGAAAGGGAAGATAATATAGACATCGTAGCACGCCAAATCCTAAAGCAGACAGACAAGGGCATAATAAAAATGCAAGCAACAAATAGTATAGTTTTACAACTAAGTTAGGATTTTTGCTGACAAAAAATGTGGGTTTTGGGAATTTCTTTAGGAATCAGAGTTTGTAAATAGATTATAAAAATGAAGGTGACATGTTCAATTAAACCGGGATTCTAATATAATTTAGACACATAAAAACCACATTGAATTATGCAATTCAGTTTGCCTCTAGATGCTACAAAAAAAAATTGAGCACTAACCTGTGATGAAAATACCCCAGCAACGACGACCAAGCGGCGGCTTCTTGTATCAAGAAACCTAAGGCTGAGACAAAATAGCAGAGGCACTAGTATAAACGAATTGGCGAAAAACGATTAAGGTGAAAAAAAGAACAACAATATGGAATTAGGGCACGCTGCTTTGAGTGCTTGCTGGTGCACGCTAATTCATTGAGACATTTCGTCAAACACTGAATATACCAAAAGTTGGCAAAGGGAAAGGATAGACAACCTAACATGCATCAAAACCCAAAATCCCACAGATACTAAACCGCAGTACGTAAAACTTCAAATACATAAAATAATCATCTCACCTGGGTAGGTGTAAAACAGCCACAAAAAAAAAGAGGTTGTTGCAAAGTCATAAACCTAACACGAATTTCATCCAATCTCAAACAAAAACTTTAACCCCAGTAGCATAACCCCTAATCCATGAAATTAACATCTGCAAATTGCATAACCCCTAATCCATGAAGCTAATAATCGCTGGAAAGTCACAAACAATAAAAGGGAAAGAAATGTCGATCACAGTAATTCTTATGAAAAGAGGAACTCATCTGGATAGAAATAATTTCCTTCCATTCTCTAGATCACCGAGAGTTGCCGAGAGTCGATGGAAGGAATACTTCTTGTCCCTCCTTTCGTGGGCTTTCTACCTAGCGTTGAACGTCTCTCTTTCCTTCAGAAACTGCGCATGAAACTCTCTGATTAATAGGGATTCAGATTTTTTTTTGGCCCTTTTGGGGGGATTTGCTGTTTTGAGGATTTTGGTTTGGCGGGATTTTTTATTTGGGTTGGAGGGAAGTTTGATTTTTACCGTGAAAACTTTTGGGGAAAATTTTGGGGAGATTATTTTATTTTCATATGAAATTTGTTGGGATATAAAATCTCATTTATTCAATGAAATTGGGTCCGGATCAATGACCTTTCCGTACCTGATTCAGCCAAAATTTTACAGTATTGATTTACTTAATAGGCACAACAAAATTAACAGTCTCGATCATCTTAATTGTGTCGCGGCCACGTAGCAACTTTAGATTCAACTAGAGCACAAGATTTAGTTTGCATCCCGATCAAGGATATTTCCAAACCCGATTCAGCAAAAATTTTACGATATTGATTTAATTAATAGGCATAACAAAATTAACGGTCTTGATCATCTTGATTGTGTCGCGGTCAAGTGGCTATTGTACATTCAACTACAGTACAACATTTAGTTGCGATCGTGTGGCTAGCGTACATTATCCTATAGACTTCAATTTTGGCGAGAGTGATTAAAACAGCAAGACAAACAAAGTGAACAGTTTGGACCGTCATAATTGTGTTGCGATCGTGTGGCTAGCGTACATTATCCTATAGCATAATAGCTTGGTTTAGAACCAAGTAAGTTCGATGTATAGGATTGAAAGGCAGGTGCAGACTCGATTTCTTGAACGTTCGATCTAAACCGTTACGATTTCATATCTTATCAATTCTATCACTTTCCCCGAATACGGTGGCAATCAAATGTCGACAACCACCTGATCAGATCACATTCGGTGCATCTAAGAGCAATAATGTCCTATAATGCATGACTCAACGGCCACCAGAACAGTTTTTTTCGAATCAGAACCGTCTAGATTGTAGGTGGGAGTGATTATATCCTCCATGCAAAAAATGAAAGTGATTTAACTATCGTTACGTACTTGATCGAAGGAGACAAATTGTCGGTTGATAATGAATCAACGTCCCCGATAAAAGGGCTTTCAATACCCGATGGACTTCAAATTTGGTGAGAGTGAGTAAACTAGCAAGACAAACAAAGTGAAAGGTGTGGATCGTCATAATTGCGTTGCGATCGTGTGGCTGGCGCATAAATGCATAATATAATCAACATTTTATACATATTATCATATTATGTAATTACAAAAATTCAATTTTGACCTATTAATTCAAAAATACAAATTTTCATTTTTATTATTCAAAAATTCATTTTTTCCCTCATTTTTAAATAAAATTAAATTTATTTTATAAAAATGTATTTTTGACTTATTAAGTCAAAATTTCAAAATTTATATTTTTTGTTAACAAAATTTAATTTTTCTTTTCCCCCTAATTTTTTTCATTTTTGTTATTCCTAAATTCATTTTAAATTTCCATAATTTTTTTTCCTTATTATGGAATTTGGCAGCTCAATTTATTTAATAAAAATATTTTTTAATTATTTATTTATTTCTTTGTTCAAGGGAAGTCCATTTGTTTAATTAAAATTTATTGAAAATTTTATTTTTATTTTCCCTCATTTTTTTCATTATTATGTAAAGTCCATTTATTTAATTATAATTCTTATTAAAAAATTTATTTTTTATTTTCCGTCAATTTTTTCCCTTATTATGGCAAGCCAAAATTAAATATTTTTAATCAAAATTCAATATGTTTTAATCAAAATTTAATAAATTTTCAACGCCAATTGTTGCGCCAATTGTTACCCGGTTTAATTTATTGAGGTTGTGCCAACGCCTTATTGGACTGCTGGGAAATTGAGGTCTGGCCGCCGGGAAATTGAGGTCTGTGCCAGCGCCTTAAAGTGGGCCGCTGGGAAATTGAAGAATCTGCCCGCGGTTCATAATACTCGCTGGTAATGACCCGTTTCTAGAAACAGTTTTCCAAGGCGCTGCTATATACCTTCAATTTCAGCGTTTTTTGGAGGCCCTGGTAGGAAAAACACTGGGGTATCTTAGATTTCTTGTAGTGCTAGTCGGGAACTATTTTTCCACCCAAAAATAAAATGCTGACTAAACTTTACTCGGCAAAGAGTTTCCCGACTAAACTTTACTCGGCAAAGAGTTTCCCACCAAAAAAATCCTTGGCGCCACATTTTTCCCGAGTAAAATGTATTTTTAGTCTGTAAAAGCATACTTTCAGCGAATAAGAAAGTTTAGTCGGCAATGGTACACTAATTGTCGAGTAAATTGTTTAGTCGGCCTTTTTACTCAGCATTGGTGTAATCTCTTGGTGCCAAGCCATGCCGGGTTTTTTCGTGCCGTGCCGGCAAGGCCTATTTGACACCTCTAGTCACATGATCGCGATACAATTGTGACGATCAAGATCGTTGATTTCGTTGTGTTTTTTAATAAAATCATTCACGTAAATTTTTGGCTCGTCCCCTCGTGAAGACTCAAATTCATTAGGAAAATGACATTTCTTCCAAAAGTGGAGCTACATAAATATATTTAGTGACCACAGGATTTTGGTCATGTAGAGGGGAAAAATCCGGGCATTCATCTTCCACGCTCTATGAGATCAACAATATGTACCCATCGTCGGATCCCTAGCACTGCAAAACAATAAACGGTGAGAAGCACCCACGCCTCTCGTCGGCGGTGGGCCCTCCGATGCTTAAGTTAGTATCACGTACTAAGAGGAAACCCTAATTCACACAAAGCATGTAAATAACGAATTACAACGTACCTTTTATCATAGGTTGAATGTCTTATTTATAGACTCTAGTCATTATACTCCTCTAGGCCTCTCGTGCCAAAGATTTCCTTATTGCATTGGGAGACCTTTCCAATTAGGATTCGTCCCTAATTGGTTAGCAGAGTTTCCTTATACAAGACTTCGCATCGTCTTAGGACTTAATTCCATATTGGACTCTTCGTGCCATTATGGAATCTCCATCCCGATCCCTTTAAACTAGGGATTCGTCCTTTATTACGTAAAGGATCTCTCTAGAACCTTCCAGATAGCCATGCCGAGCTATCCTCTGGGGCGGTCTAACTGCCCGAGCTACAAACTGTGCGGCAAAGCCTTCATTTACTGGCACATGAGGGTGCCGAGCTACCAGTAGCTCGACACTTATTACAACTACATCCTTTCGTGATGTTACAGTTCGGCCCAGCTATACACATGGCCCTATTAGCTCGGCATTGCCTTAGGGACCCTTCCCGTGGTACCGCCGAAATACTATACCCTCACGTGGTATTAACGTCGTGCACGTGACGTTGTATTGCTTGGGAAAATACCCCTCACAATTGCTCCCCAGCTTTAGTTGTTATCTTATGCTCGGGGAATAATGACTAAAGCTCTATGTACTTCTCTTGCTACCCGTTGCATATTCCGAGACGAAGTTGATCGGTAGAGCAATTTTGACTTCCCTTATGTGTTTGGCTCCCCATTTTAGCAGTCTTTACTTATTGCGTGGCTTCTCGTAGTAGTACTTCAAGCCCATTTAGCATTTGTCCTTGTTCGTAAACAAAAACACTAACCAAGAGAGCTCTTCCATTCAATGTGATCCCTGAAATTCACGGTCTAGCATCAGGTAAAGCTATGCGTGGTTTGCTCACCACCCCTTTAACCCTTTCCATTGCGATCAAGCTCCCCAAGCGTTTTCATGCTCGGCAAAAGATCTTTCTTGTGTTACTCGTGATATATGCTCCCATTTGCAGTGTATTCCTAACTCCCTATATTCTTAAGGCAGTGTTGTGCTTCCACATAGCTCGGCATGACTCGTACAAAGCTTAGCTCATTCATTACAAACTTGCACCAGTCAATCTTGTATCCCGTATCGAATCGCCTAGCTATATTCATAGCTTATCTAGCTCGGCCTAGCTAAATTCATAGCTTATCTAGCTCGGCCTAGCTATATTCATAGCTTATCTAGCTCGGCCATGTCTTGAGACATCCTTTATGACTTCGCCGAGCTAATTCATATGTACTTGATTTACTATCTTGACCCTACTCGTGGTCAACGCAGATCGGCATAGGGTTAGGGAACCTCTACGTAGTAGTGCCGAGCTAGCTACCCTCACATGGTGATTTGCCTTTTCGAGGGTAAATGGATTTTAACCACCCCACGTTCATCAACAATCTAATCATTCTTTAGCAAATTTTAAGCATTGCTTGCTGCTTGCACATGAGTTTCTTCATACTCAACACAATTCATAAATATCCTCGTACTTAGTGAAGTACTCAAGTTTTCTTCGAACTTGGTAGATTTCGAGCATCACCCGTTGCTCATAACCTAAGCATTTTCGTGCTTAGGAAAATTGAAGCAATATTCATTGCTTACGGCATAAGTTTATTCATACTTAGTAGCCTCCAAGCAGTATTCGTTGCTTAAGCCGAATTTTTTTTGTAATTGGCTCATTTCTATGCAACATTCGTTGCCTAAGCCTAAGTTTTTTCGTACTTAGCTTTTCAAGCAATACTCATTGCTTACAGCCCAAGTTTTGTCATACTTTAGCAAACATCAAGCAATTTTTGTTGTTTATTGCCCAAGTATTTTCGTGCTTGGCAATTTTCAAGCAATATTCGTTGCTTAAGCCAAAGTTTCTTCGTACTTGGCTCCCTTTAAGCAATTTTCGTTGCTTAAGCAATCTTCAAGCAATATTCGTTGCTCAAGCCAAAGTTTCTTCGTACTTGGCTCCCTTCAAGCAATATTCGTTGCTCAAGCAATTTTCAAGCAATATTCGTTGCTTAAGCACTTTTCAAGCAATATTCGTTGCTTAAGCCACAGTTTCTTCGCACTCGGCTTCCCTCAAGCAATATTCGTTGCTTAGGCCAAAGTTTCTTCATACTTGGCTTCCCTCAAGCAATACTCGTTGCTTAAGCAATTTTCAAGCAATGTTCGTTGCTTAAGCCACAATTTCTTCGCACTTGGCTTCCCTTCAAGCAATATTCGTTGCTTAAGCCAAAGTTTCTTCATACTTGGCTCTGCTCTCTGCTCTCTAGATAGAGGCAAAAGGTCCATACTTAGCTTATTCATAATCAGACCAGGCTTAAAAAAATGATATAGTGAAAATAACTTTTTGCAAGCAAGATGGAATTTTATTCTTAACGCCATCACAAAGCAACTCGTAGCTGAATGAGAACAATACCCAATATTTTCTATGGAATTTTGTTCATAATTCCACTACAACAACTCGTATCTAAATATTCAAAATATAAACTGCAAAAAGTAATTCTATACTCATCTGTATATTCCATGGCATTGGCACTGGTTTCCATCCAATTCTTTTAGGCGATAAGCTTCAATCCGGGCTATCTCTGGAATTTTGCATGACCTTCCATGTTCGGGCCAAGCTTCCCATTTGTGGGATTTTCCTTGCTCCCCCGAGAGCTCATAGCTTGGTGAAAATCCTCCAACCGAGGCCTAAGGTGCCGACCTCGGCCATAAGGAAGCCGATGGTAGCAAGATTGGACCTATCACCAAAGTTGACCCCGTCCTCAGGCAACCCAATGAACAAATTGCTAACTCCCGTGGTGAGAACGGGATCATTGACATGACTAATGTGCAATACAACATTGGGGGTAACCCCACTCTTCCCACCGAAGTCTAACGGTTGGGTATATATGTTTTATACCTATTTTTCATAACGATATATATTTTGCATCTTTAGTCTCATCTGCAAGTAGTCTTTTTCTTTTTAAATCAGGTTTGAAGCCTGCGTGACACTAATACTTTGAATCGGTACTTTGATGTTTGGCCCTTCGTGGCTTATGTACTGGGCTTCTTAAGCCCTTGGTGGCTTCCCTAGCTTATCTAAATATCAAGGTTTCTGTCATACCTGATTTTGCTCACATTTGACTGATTTCATTCGGCCAAGCTTCAAAAAGCCTTAGCTCTCGTTTGGATGAGTCTATTCGTACTCAGCTACGCAAACCTGAATTTACGCTTACCCAAATACTTCTAAGTTTCTTCATACCTAGTCATAAGCATTTTCATACTCAAATTTGCAAGCCTAGGTACGTTCGTATTAGCCTTTTTCCAAGTTTAATCGTACTTAGAATTTTTCAAGTTCGAGCAATTCATAGCTCATGCCCAAGTACTCGTACTTGTCCTAAACTAAGTTTATTCGTACTTAAACTTGCTTGTCTAAGTATATTCTTACTTAGCCTGAATTAAGTTTATTCGTACTTAATTTATCTCCTAAGTTTATTCGTACTTAGGAATATTTCTGTTTAAGCAATTCGTTGCTCGGGCCCAAGTATTCGTACTTGTCCTAAAAAATTTCAATCACTTTGGGTACATATACTTACTCCCCCAATATGGAATCAAAATTCCTCGTTTTGGTTCTATATTCAAATCAATCAAGTGTTTCAAGCATGTAACATAAATTTTTCTTGTAATTTCCTTCAATCAAATCAAAAACTAAAATGCAAAATCATATAAAGCACGAACTTTATTCATAACAATTACTAGCACAAAACATGAAACTTTACACGTAGTTCATATTAAGACATACCACATGAGTTCTTCCATGCTCAAAAATTTGAACCTTTCACATGGTTCACAAAAGAAATCGGAGGACTATATTCGTAGTTCTTACGCAAAAATAAAATATGGGAATTTATTCGTAATTCCTAATAAGCATAATTACTTAGCTATATTCTTTTTGATCGGCAAAGAGGTTTTTTTATAACTTGACAAAGGGTAATTACTTAGATGTTTACTGACAGAACTTCATCAAATGATGAATGCTCCATGGCCACGGGACAGGAATGCCATCTAAGTTTGCAAGCCGCTAAGCTCCAATCCTTGTCATACCGACTACCGTATATGGTCCATCCCTTTCTTTGGCAATTTCTCAAAGACGATAAGTTTATTCATACTTTCGCAAAACGCCCAAGTTTTTTCATACTCAAAAATAGCTCAAGTTTGTTTGTGCTTGTCTAGCCTTCTAGCATTACTTATTGCTATAAGCCTTTTAGCATTATTCATTGCTATTCATCTAAATCTTTTTTGTTACTAAATTTCTTCATACCTAGCAGAGCATTTATTCGCACTTACACTTCGAGCCTACTCGTCCTCGGCAAATTACATAAGTTTATTCATACTTAGGTAACAGTGACCCAAGTGTACTTGTTCTTGTCTCTCCCCCTTTTTTTTAGCATGTTGCTATTGGCCTAAGTATATTCAAACTTAGCCCTCAAGTTTTTTTCGTACTTGGTAGGATTTTGGCATTACTCCTTGCCGTGGCCTAAGTATGTTCAGACTTAGCAAATTTTCAAGTTCATTCGTACTTTCGTCAATACTATTTGCTCCCCAGTATGGAGGCAAAGAGCTTTCGGCCCATATTTAGCTGGCTTTTGCCAAGACCGAACAAGTATAACAAACATTTACTAGAGATAATTTCATTCGAGTCAAAACAGAATTTTATTCTACTAGGCAAATACTAGCTTTATCAAAGTAACTTCCTCAATGCCGAACACCCATCGGTGCACCTCCCTGTTGTACCTTTTAACTGCTCCTGGTAAGGTGCAAGTTTTACCAGTATTTTTTCTATTTCCCGACCTTTCATGTCGAGCCATAGTTTCAGCTCTTGGATCTCGCGTTCACTCTTTCTCATGAGCAGAGCGAGTTCCTTCAAAGTCTCTTTCTTTGTCTCCGAGACTTATTTCGTAGCCCCGAACACTTCTTGCCATGTACTTTGATCCATCTCTAGAAGCAAAAAATAAAATAAACTGAAACAAAATAAATATTAAAGACAGTTCTAACCTTTTTTTTATTTAATCCGTTCCAATTGTGGCCTCCGATCTTGAAGCCGAACTCATGGTTTTCTGTTATACGATTATTTCTTCACCCGTTAAGATCACCTACTGTGCAGACTTTCTTCGTAGCCTCGGACTCCTATTTGCATCAGCCCCTTTTTTTTTTCTCTTGCATCGTGGTCGGTTAATTACTCCAGCATTCTCTCGTGATGCTTGCAGTCGTGGCACGTGTGTACTGCTTTATTCGTAGCATGCAGATTGCCAGTTTATCTTTATCATCACTTTCACATGGTGTTCTGCATTTAATGTTACCTCAAGACATTTTTTTTTTTTGTCATCCTGAGTTCTCGTCTTTTGACCTCGTGCCCAACTCATATCATTGGGAGTAAATTTTTCTGCCCCTTGTATGCATAATGCATTGCTACAGATTTTTTATTTCCGTATCATGCAGAGTGCAATGTTTCTCTGGGAGCCCTGCGATCTGTTTTTCTCAGAAAAAGACTAATAGTTATGTGATCCATAACTCATAAATAAACTAATGTCTTCAGAAGATAAATCGTTCGTGATTGCCGAAGAAAAAGCATGAGTAATTTTTGCGGCCAAAGTCAAAAGAGCTGCTTTAAAGTAGGCATGAAATCTCATATGTAATGGCCGTTAGACATCAGGAATTGGGCGACCTATCTTTAGAAATTCCGATTGCGATCGGTATATTCAATCAAGCTGTGGCACGTAAATGTAATCATATAATGTAATCATTCTAGTCAGGATTCGCTGAGGGCGAGCATCTTCGTTCTTTTAGGAGAAAAAATTATATTTGACCCTAGAATTACCGAAATTCATGGCTCGGGCATATAGGGCGCAACACTTGAAAAGCAAGTAAGCAAAAAAGTGTTCTTTACATCAACTGATCATCAGATACTTCAACGAAAGTGAGAAAGAATTAATCATCACTCTAATTTAATCATTATTCGTAGCCGTAGACAACTCTCCGAATTAAAGCCACATCTACTACAGCCACATGTGATCATTCATATGGCATGGTATACTAGTTGACCACAGCAATATGTGATCTGTTGTTCTCACGTGATCTATTGTTTTTCACAGAATCGTCATGTGCATGTGATGAGGGAGGATTTCATACACTGGCATAAGATTTAAAGTGTAAATAAGACTTATCTGATTGGTGACTGAATTCATGTTTGAACTTGCGATACAAGGATTGTTGAGCGTCAATATTTTTTTTCTCATCACCGCCCCTCGCAGGCATCGTTCCAAATCGTCTGATCTTTCTTTTGCGATCATTCGTTCGCCAAGCCAGATTTTTCATCTGACGTTTCATTCGCTCAAGACTGTTTTTCGTAATCTTGAGTTTGTACACTTTCTAATATAGATTTTCTCCTTGTCACACTCTTTCTTTGTGCGCATCTTACGTTGCTTTCTTCGTAGCGCTAAGCGCACTCGGTGTTTTATCACTATCGTCACCTTCACGTGGTGTTTTGTGCTTTGATCCAATATTGTTGATCTTCTTTAGATTTCGTTTCCCACAGACGGCGCCAATTGTAGAGGGGAAAAATCCGGGCATTCATCTTCCACGCTCTATGAGATCAACAATATGTACCCATCGTCGGATCCCTAGCACTGCAAAACAATAAACGGTGAGAAGCACCCACGCCTCTCGTCGGCGGTGGGCCCTCCGATGCTTAAGTTAGTATCACGTACTAAGAGGAAACCCTAATTCACACAAAGCATGTAAATAACGAATTACAACGTACCTTTTATCATAGGTTGAATGTCTTATTTATAGACTCTAGTCATTATACTCCTCTAGGCCTCTCGTGCCAAAGATTTCCTTATTGCATTGGGAGACCTTTCCAATTAGGATTCGTCCCTAATTGGTTAGCAGAGTTTCCTTATACAAGACTTCGCATCGTCTTAGGACTTAATTCCATATTGGACTCTTCGTGCCATTATGGAATCTCCATCCCGATCCCTTTAAACTAGGGATTCGTCCTTTATTACGTAAAGGATCTCTCTAGAACCTTCCAGATAGCCATGCCGAGCTATCCTCTGGGGCGGTCTAACTGCCCGAGCTACAAACTGTGCGGCAAAGCCTTCATTTACTGGCACATGAGGGTGCCGAGCTACCAGTAGCTCGACACTTATTACAACTACATCCTTTCGTGATGTTACAGTTCGGCCCAGCTATACACATGGCCCTATTAGCTCGGCATTGCCTTAGGGACCCTTCCCGTGGTACCGCCGAAATACTATACCCTCACGTGGTATTAACGTCGTGCACGTGACGTTGTATTGCTTGGGAAAATACCCCTCACAGGTCACAAAAAAAAATCTGCATTATTCAGTGACAAAATAAATTAGTGGTCACAAAATGTTCAACCTATAGTGAGTAGATTTTGGTTAGTCACTGAAAGTACTGTAATTAGTGACTAGATTATGGTTAGTCACAGAAAGTTTTGACAATTGGTGATCAAATATAGACCTAGTCACCAATTGTTCCTAATTTTGTGACCAACATATTTTTGGTCACAATTTGTCTGCTTTCTGTGACCAAAATACGATTGGTCACCAAAACTGGTCAAAACTAGTCACTAAAAGTGCAATTTCTTGTAGTGGGAGCTTCAAAAAACACTACAAGAAAATGGAGTATTGGCGACCTGAATGGCAATGGAACAAAAACACATCGCTGTTGGGTATGTATTTGGCAATGCACTTTTTCAAAGTGCATTGGCAATACCTTGTCTCTAACAATACAATTGGGTTGCCTGATGGGGCCACTTTTGGCGACCTCAAACTGTACTTTTGGCGATGAGAAATTTATTTCGGCAAAAATGTACACATTCGGCGACGCGATATGCATCGGCGAAGGCTAAATTTTTTTGGCGCAATTTTGGGCACGCCTAATTGGTACTTTCAGCGATGCGAAAGTGTTGTCGCCCAAAAACCTCACTTTTGGCGATGCAAATTTCATTGTTGAAAGGTAAATAAATTTGGCACCAATTTTTCGGCGCTACGTTACTGATTAGGCGCCGATTTCAAATTTTCAGCGAAACGACGGAGTTTTAATCAATTTGGTCTATTTTTTATTTTATTGCACACAAAAATAGGAATTTGAATACCCTGTACACACTCCTCACACACAAATACTCCTCAGTCTCACAGTCGACAGGAGGCGATGCTCTAGCGGCGGTCCAGCCGTCTTCCTCTCTCCCGTTACCAGGTTCGGCCTCTCTCTCTCTCTCTCTCTCTCTCTCTCTCTCTCTCTCTCTCTCTCTCTCTCTCTCACGCACACACACACTCACACATACAGACGCTCTGTCTAGATCTTCCTTTCCCTTTGGATTAAAACCCTTCCCCGTTCGTAACCTGGCTCCCGAATCCGAAACAAATCTCTGGTTTTCAATTGGTTTTATGAGTCATTCTCTCAATCAATCGCTTTCAAATTGGTTTCTCGGGTCCCAAACTATTTTCTCAAAACCCGGGTGGCGACTCTATCTATTTTTCGAATCATTTCGAAAACCCTCGAAACACCGGTGGAAATCGACCGTCCACAAAATGGCGACTCTGCTGGGGATTTTTAAATTAATTCTTATTTTGGTATTTTACATTTGTAAAACGACCCCCGAAAGCTTGACGAAAACGAACATGCCCCGCGTGATCGAGAAAGGAATGGTGCAGTAACAGGGCTACGCCCGACCAATTCGGACTGGAGCTTTCCCGATTGTTTACTTGTGTAAAATTTCAAAATAGAAATTAATTTAGCGAGCCAAGCTTGAAAAACATTTGTAGGATTTTTGAAAACAATCTTGTTGCTAAGCTTTTGCATCACTTGCATCGATGTTGGATAAACCCCGCTGCTGCGTCTTGGTTACCCTACCCAGTTCACTGGTGTTAAGACATCCCCGGACGCTCAGCAACCTTGGACCGTGATGAGTCAGCCTGCCGCTTGACCTTTGCCATGCAGTACACTTGGCACTGGGAGGCAAATATTGTCTCTAGTCTGGGGAACCCCCTAAACCAAAACCGGCCTTTGCATATAATTAACCTAGAACCTTCCAACCTAGGACAGGGACCCACAGGTTAGGGTTCTGTGATATATCCTGTTAACTATTTAATTGCTTACCGTTTGCCTACCTTGCATGCGCATACATAATAGTTTTTACCCTAGGTTTTCACCTCTCCTCCACAGCAATAAGAAGGATTATCCCGATAATCAAATGCTCTGTCAAATAAAACAAATCCTTTTAAAAAAAAAATCCTACGATTGGCTCTCTTTCTTTCGGTAATTAGAATGTTGTATTTCTTTTATCAGAGTCTGTAACCGAAGATGAGTAACCCATCCGGAAGCAAGAGGCTCAAGTCCACATTTGCCATCCACCATGGGGCGCCGGTGTGGATACTTGAAGAAACAGACAATGAGGAAATTGGGGATAAAGCGCCAAATAAAGACAAGCTTGAAGAGTTGCTTCACCAACTAGCCATGTCTGATCAACCAGGCTTAACTCTTCAATGGGATGACTTTGAAAATGTGAATGATCAAGGTTGGAAATTCCACCTCCCTATAGGTGATGAAGCCAAGGATATCCCCGACAAGATCACTGTTAGGGTAAAACAAGATAGTGATAATGAAGACGTAGACATCCTGCCACCGGTCAAGTACTTCCAACCAGACGGCACACCGGTCTACTACTTTCAAGACCCAGTGACAGGACACAAGTACTGGGATGAATGCAATTGCAAAGGTTGCTACGAAGATTGCCTCCTCCTGAATGATGATCTGCCTCCCAAGCAGCTCAAGAAGATGTATGCTTTGGAGAACCCACCAAAGCAGCCAGAGCCAAGCAAGGAAGCAAAGCAAGAAGAACCAAGACAAGGATGCTCCCCGAGCAAGCCCAACAACTAAGTCGGACCAAGAAGCAGCAGCAAACCAGTTATCAATGGATTCAGCCTGCAGGGCCTTTTTGAGACTACCAAGTCTATCTTTTGTAACTCAAGTCAGTTTGAGCATTATCGAGTCTGTATTTTGCTTATCGAGTCTGTACTTTGCTTAATTGAGTCAGTTTGTATTTCGCTTTATTGAGTCAGTTTGTACTCCCACTTTGATTAAAGGAGAGAACCGATCGTAGCCCCGAACTACGTCATGGCCTGATTCCTCCAAAATGGGGATACGTAGGCAACCTCTAAAGGTTCGGCCTTTATTTTGCAAAAATCAGAAATTCAGATATATTCAAACAGAGCACTGAAAATTGGGGCAATCCTTTCCAAAAACTGTGGTTGCATTGCACGTCATGCATCATTCTTTCATTTGTACATAAATTTCCGCACATAGCATTCTCTACACCAGTCACTAAATGCAGTTTATTTCCACTATCAGTTTCAATCATTGGTAAGGGCAAGAAGAGTACTGTACCTAGTTGGACCAGAACTCCCGAACAACGATTAGTTCGAACTGAATCAAAAGCGGTCCAGTCAGATTCAGCAGACCCTGCAGATATGGCAGGCAAGAACGAGATTGAAGCTCTCAAGATAGCCTTGGAAGAACAGCAGGAGCACAGTGATAGTCAGATGGCTGAATTGCTACTCTTGATACAAGGTTTAACTCTTCAGAATAATAGTAGGTATTCGTATGATTTATCATTCCCTGTGTATGTTTTGAAGTTGGTTCCAGTGTTCATGATATGGTGTTTGTGACAACCAAGGACAATTTTCTAGTAAAAGGACCACTAGTGCACACAAGGTGTTTGTGATAAGGTGTCAATGACTGTTTTTATGAAGAAATTGTTGACAAAATGCACTTAATTCATATGATATAGTTGTATTTTTGTCCCTGTTGTTGAAGTAAGGATGGATCAGCAAAATAGTCGAGAAAGACCCTTCGATGTCCTCCGAAGTGATCGCGCCGAATGAAATTGCGAGGATGGGTAGAACTCCGTTGCGATCTTGAAGAACTCTCGGCTTCAAATCGTTGTGCTTCCATAGAAGCTATTGTAATAATCTCCATTTCGTCATCGGAGTCAGAATCATAGATAATCAAATTATCTAGAGATTCAAGATCCATGGTAAGAAATGAATCTAGAATGAAAGAAAGATTGGAGTTGAGTTAAATGAAAATTGCACATCAAAATGGTCTGAGCAAAATGGTCTGATATATATTGAAGAAGAAGAATAGAGCCGTTCCGTTTAAAAACAAGAGGAATAGAGCCGTTGAATCCTGATGTACTGGGCAAAGGCAATGCTTTGGCTTTGCATCTAATTACTCTAGCACACTTTGTAACATTTCAATATTATATTAAAAAAATAAGGAGATATTTATAGGACAAAGTTAAAATAGAGAGTCTGATGCAGTAGGCATTATAAAAGTGACTAGCTAAAGTAATAAAGTGACTTTTTAAGGTGTAATTTGGTCCAAAATTTAGAGAGACTGATGCGGATGCTCTTAGAGCTTCCTCATTTGGCTCTCCACTTTAACCCAACCTCCAAAAACCCTCCAAAACCAGCCTCTCTATTTTTTCTCACCAAATTATTTTTGCTACAGTACCGCACCAAATTTAGTGCGGCACTGTTCACGCACCACTTAGGCCTTGTTTGGGTAAATTGAAAAAATTGGTTTTTTGGTTTTTTTGATTTTGTCCTTATTCAAATTTTTTTTGCATTTGTTAGTTTTTGGTCGATTTTTTGTGGTTTCTTGGCTTGTCTCGACGAGAGGAATCTAAAAAGTATAAAATTATTGGCCAAACTTAAAGTTTTGTGAATAAAGACGAAGGTGACATCCAAAAAACCAGTTTTTTGGATTATTTTTCGTCTTTATTCACAAAACTTTAAGTTTGGCCGATAATTTTATACTTTTTAGTGCGGCACTGTTCACGCACCACTTATAGTTTTTTATTGTTTTCGGTTTCCCGGGTTGTGTTCTTTTGCGTTGAAAAGTTGTAGGAAAAGAGAGAGAGAGAGAGAGAGAGAGAGAGAGAGAGAGAGAGAGGAGGAGAACAGTGCAAAAGCCGTCCTTTGCGTTGAAAAATTGTCCTCTTTACTGACAAAAGCTACTCCTCCCCCAGGCGGGAAGTTATTGTTAGGGGATATTTTTTTTTTTTTTTTATGAATTTGAGGGGAATAATTTAATATAAAAATTTAGATAGAAAGTCTAATTTTTTGAGTTTTTAATAAAATGACTTGCTAAATTGTAAAATGTGTTTTTTGGTTAAATTTAGTGTTTTTTTTTGTGCTTCTGATAAGAATGCTCTTATAGACCGGACCTTTACCGGAACCAAATTCATTAGGAAAATGATTGTACTGTTAAAGTTACAGAAAGTATACTTGTCACTAGCAAGACCCAATTCATTAATCCAACCCAAAAAGCCATTCACAATTTCACAGGGGTATTTCTCAAATGATAAAATCAAAATTTGATAAAATCAACACTTGACTTTAAAACAATTCCGAGATATGCCACACTTTTGAAACGTATTGTGAAAATAGCCTTTCATGTATGATCAAAATGCGTTATAAACGTTAACTGCCATGTGGCACGCCAGCTCAGCATATATGCTAACCATATGTATACCCTAGTCGCTTGTACGAAGAATGCGCAATAAGGTTTAATTATAACGCATATGCACAAGAAGTTTAAACCAAATAATTCCTTCCCCTGCGCTATGGTCTCCATTTCTCTCCTCCTCCTTACTACGTGATATGGGAGGTCATGCGCGATTAGAACTCGCGATCTCCACCCACGATCTCCACACACTCTCTCTCTCTCTCTCTCTCTCTCTCTCTCACCATCTCCACCGTACATTACCTACCTACCATGATTTGTAAGTCTCTCTCTCCATGCACTATTTGTATATATACATATAGGTTTGTAAAAGATAAGGTGTAAAAGAAAGGCTTTGATCACAAAAAATTGTCTTTCTCATTAAACATAAAGCTGAATTTATACAAGAAGAGGATCAGTTTAGATCCTAAATTATAGCTCTATACAAGGCTATTTCCTATTCTAATTATGTACCAGAAAGGTAACTAAAATAATACAGAATCAAAGTCAATTCCTAGAATCTCTCCTATGATCTCGAGAATCATCCTTAACACTCCCCCTCAAGTTGGAATAGATGTTGATTATTCCCAACTTGTTAAGTAGATTCGAAAATTGTGGGAAGCCTAAGGATTTGGTGAAGATGTCTGCTGGTTGCTTTGATGTAGAGATATGGAATGTGCGAATTATGCCGGCTTGAATCTTTTCCCTCACAAGATGGCAGTCAATCTCTATGTGTTTGGTTCGTTCATGAAATACCGGATTCGAGGCGATATGAAGAGCTGCTTGATTATCGCAGTACAACTTGACTGGTTGTGTATGTTTAATGCCCAGATCATGTAAGATGTACCGTAACCAAGTGACCTCACAACAAGTTAACGCCATAGAGCGATACTCTGCTTCTGCGCTTGACCGTGAAACCGTGTTCTGCTTCTTGGTTTTCCAAGATATCAATGAGTGCCCAAGGAATATGCAATATCCTGTGGTTGATCGTCGTGTGTCTCGGCATCTAGCCCAATCCGCGTCACAAAAAGCATTTAACTCAGTATTGAACTGCTTGCGGAAAGGAAAAGACCTTGTCCTGTGTGTGTGCTTGACATAACGCAATACTCGGTGAGCTGCCTCTAGGTGTGGAGTGCGAGGCTTGTCCATGTATTGGCTAAGAATATGTACAGCGATATACCAAGTCAGGCCGCGTGATGGTCAAGTAGATCAATCTCCCAACAAGCCTTCGATAAGAAGAAGGATCACTAATGCATTCACCTTCATTCTTGTCGAGAGACAAATTTTGCTCCATAGGCGAATTGGCAGGTTTGACCCCAAGGTAGCCCGCATCATCTAATATCTCAAGTGCATATTTGCGTTGTGAAAGGACAATCCCTTTGCTAGAACGAGCAATTTCTATGCCAAGAAAGTACTTCAATTTGCCGAGATCTTTCAACTTGAATTGCTTTGCATGAGGTGGGTTTTAGTCTCTTCAATCTCCTGTAGGTTGTTCCCTGCCAAAATAATGTCATCTACGTAAACAAGAAGAGCAGTGAAAGTACTAGCACGGGTTCGGACGAATAATGAGTAGTCAGATTCGGATTGATGGAAACCAGCATGTTTAAGTGCCGTGGATAGCTTGATAAACCATTGTCGGGAGGCTTGCTTAAGCCCATACAAGGATTTGTGTAACTTGCATACCCGCGTCTCCCCCTTTCGTCCGAAACCTGGAGGCAAGGACATGTAGACCTCCTCCTCAAGATCACCGTGAAGGAAGGCATTATTGACATCAAGTTGGTGAAGGTGCCAATGTTGGGTGGCGGCTACGGCAAGAAGAAGGCGAACAGTGACAAGCTTAGCCACCGGAGCAAAAGTTTCGTGATAGTCCAAACCTTCAATCTGGCTGTAGCCCTTGGCAACTAAGCGAGCTTTGTAACGCTCGACCGAGCCATCTGAATTAAACTTGATTTTGTAGACCCATTTACAGCCAATTGGTTTCTTGCCTGGAGGAAGTGGCTGGAGGGACCATGTGCCGTTGGCTTCAAGGGCCTGTAATTCTTGCTCCATGGCATGACGCCATTTGGGATCACAAACTGCTTGGGCAAATGTCTTTGGTTCTGTGGCAATGGAAATAGAGGTGGCAAAAGCTCTATGTGCAGGAGATAATCGAGCATATGTAAGGACATGAGATAAAGGATGAGAAGTACCTCCAGGAATAGACAACGCCGAGTTAGACGAAGGGAGGGCCCGAGAAGGCAATGAGGCGTCAACATGATATTGCTGAAGGTAGCTGGGTGCATGAGTGGGACGCCGCAGCCGAGGTTCAGGAGGTGGCAGAGATTGTTGGTTGGGTGGGGTAGGAGAAGATGGGATAATTTCGGATGGTGGGGTAGGTTCATCTGTCTCGGCGGGTGGAGAAGGAGGTGGAGGTGGTGTTGGTGAGGAAAGTTCGGGGGATGGGATGGAGTGAGATGGTGACGGATCATCATAAGTGGTGGGTTGGATTAGAGGTAGCACGGGTGTAGTAGTAGCACGGGCAGAGGAGTATGGAAACACATGCTCATGAAAGAGGACATCACGAGATATGAAAGTTTTTCCCGTGTCTAGGTTATAAACCCGATAACCTTTGGTGCCATATGGATACCCAAGGAATAAGCAGCGGGTAGATCGAGCATCAAACTTAGTGGGACGGTGGTGATGCGTGGAAGCAAAACATAAGCAACCAAACACACGTAAATGTTCATATGCAGGTGGTTTGTGAAAAAGGATATCATATGGCGTTTTACCATTAAGAACCGGTGTAGGGGTACGGTTGATGAGGTATGTGGCAGTGAGAATGGCATCCCCCCAGAAATGTTTTGGAAGTTTGGCTTGAAAAAGCAATGCACGCGCCACATTGAGGAGATGACGGTGTTTGCGTTCTGCGACTCCATTTTGTTGTGGAGTTGAGACACAGCTAGTTTGATGTAAAATGCCTTTGTCAGAAAACATTTGGGTCATATCAAATTCTAGCCCATTGTCACTACGAATGATTTTTATGCGAGACTCAAATTGTGTTTCAACAAGATTGATAAAAGTAGTGAGAAAGCTGCGTGCATCAGATTTATTGTGTAAGAGGTAAACCCATGTGCAACGCGAGAAATCATCAACAATTGTGAGAAAATATTGTGCCCCATCAAGTGTTGGTACATGATAGCCCCCCCAAATGTCAACATGGATCAATTCAAATGGTGCTTTTGTATTAATAGAACTCAAGGGAAAAGGATTACGGGTCTGTTTAGCAAGGGGACAAATAGAACAATCATCAATTGAACAAAAATGCATAATTTTAGTAGACAACGAAATGGCACGCAGGCTCTTATTGGATAGGTGTCCAAGGCGTTGATGCCAAAGACGAGAGGAGGTTGGATTGGTGGCTGAAACAGAGTAACACCCAGCTTTCTTTGCAACATCCAAGTAGTAGAGCCCTTCTCGTTCAGTTCCCATCCCAATCGTCTTCCCCGAACGTTGGTCCTGAAGAAAACAAACCTCATCAGTGAATACGGCATAGCAAAAAGAAGTCTTAGTAAGCTTGGCCACGGAGATTAAATTCAATTTGAATTAGGGAACACATAGCACATTATGGAGTACAAGTTCATCAGAAAACCGTATGGTGCCCGAATGTGTCACACGAGCAAGGGCATGATTAGGTAAATGCACATGTCGGTTAGTAACTGGTGTACTGGTGGTCATAAGGTTTGGAGAACAGACCATATGATCAGTTGCCCCTGTATCAAATATCCAACAAGTTTCGGAACTAAGGGCAGTTGCACAAATTGCATTACCTGAGAGATTGCTTAGTGTTGATGCTGTACTCACTTGATTGGCCATGGAGCTAGGTTTGTTGCGATCAAGGAGGGCAAGGACGTTATTGTACTGTTCGGCTGTAAGTTTGTAGGATGGTGGTGACGCATCGGAATTGCCCGGTTGGGAATCAACATGGTGAGCCTTGGAAAGAACACCGGGGCTTGCATTCTTTTTATCCTGATAATTGCCCTTGTTGCCATTAGAAGTAGCCCTCTTCAGTTTTCTACAAACGTCGATGGTGTGACCCTTCCAACCACAGTAATCACACTTGAGATGCGCTCGGCAAGTGTCAGAAGTGTGACCTATGGCATCACAACGGTCACATTTGAGGTGTGGATTCTTGGGCGGATAATTTGGGTTTGAATAACGCGACCCAACCTTGACAGCAAACGCAGCAGCTTCTGGTGCCTTTCCTATGGACTGTGATGATACAACTCGCTGTTTCTCATCTTGAATGATTAGAGAATACACCTTGTTCACTGTGGGTAGCGGCTCCATAAGCAAGATTTGCCCACGAGCTGCTGTGTAGACCCCATTAAGACCCATGAGAAATTTTATAGTTCGCTGTTTTTGCTGGTACTCGTGCAATCCTTTCGCAGTATCACCACTGCAAGACGGAAGGGGACATAGCGCATCACGCAAATCCCACAAACCTTTTAGTTTGGTGTAGTACTCACCGACGCCCATGTCTCCTTGTACACAATCATGGATTTCCTGCTCGATGTGGAAAAGATGCACGCTGTTGGTGTGGGAAAATCGCTCCTTCAATTCATTCCAAATCTCGTAAGCGCTGTCATTATACATGACACTTTGTGCAATATCAGGCGAGATGGAATTGAGGATCCATCCTTTGACAAGAGTGTTGCAACGGGTCCATTGCTTAGTTTCAGCTGCTGAATCTGTGAGTGGCTTCGTGACGGTGCCATCGATGAAGCCGTCCTTGTTTTTGGTAGTGAGAGCCATGAGCATTGCATGGCTCCAAATGGGATAATTTTCTTGGGTCAGCAATTGAGCCACAAGAACTAGACCTGGTTGGTCCGAATGATGGATGAAGAAGGGATCGCTTGGATCATCATATGTGCTTGCAGGAAGCTTGGATGCCCCGGATTTTTCGGAGCGCTGCTCGTCATCCTTTGCCATGGATTCTGGTGGGGAAAGGTGTGACGGATAGAATTTTGAATTGGTTTACAAGAGGAGCCCTAGAGCTCTGATACCATGTAAAAGATAAGGTGTAAAAGAAAGGCTTTGATCACAAAAAATTGTCTTTCTCATTAAACATAAAGCTGAATTTATACAAGAAGAGGATCAGTTTAGATCCTAAATTATAGCTCTATACAAGGCTATTTCCTATTCTAATTATGTACCAGAAAGGTAACTAAAATAATACAGAATCAAAGTCAATTCCTAGAATCTCTCCTATGATCTCGAGAATCATCCTTAACAAGGTTTGGGTGTATGTAGATGTATAGACTCCTCCAAAGCACTACCCCATCTCCCATGTGGCAAGCAAGTAGCCACTATATTTTCTAGCAAGCTCCTCCAAAAATGTCAAGTTTTGCCTTCGATTTCTGCATTTTGATACGAAAATAGTCAAACGAGCCTAGATTGCCTTGTGGCTTGGTCCATTAGGTCCGTGTGGCTGGGGTGACCTATCAGACCAACCCGCGACACAATCCGGGCTCGTTTGATCGTTTACGTACCGAAAACTAAAAATTGTCAAGTTTTACCTTCGATTTTTGTATTTTGGTACGGAAACAGTTGTTAGAAATAATTGATTTTGATTATATTTTATGACAAAATTGATTTCTTAAAATCTTTGATATTTTTAATTGATAAAATCTTCTACTTAGCAAAATTAGCTCTTAAAATGCTTTGGGATAACTATCCGTTAGCCCTCGTGTAAAACTCGCAATATTGTCTTTTAAAATACATGTGTCAAGTTATGTCAATTACATTGCTAGCTCTTGGAACATATGTACAATAGAGGTACTAGTTGTACCGAATCATTGTCATTACGATTGAAACTTCCCAGCCAAACTTTATTTCTACGTGGGTCTTTTAAAATCATTTTTCCAGTTGACAAAGTGTCCATCCTATATAAAGGTGTTGGCCCCTCAATGTCTTATAAGACCACGTGGTCTCTTCCAAATTTCCAGCAACAAATCTCTAGTGTATCTTGGGCGGATGTCATAGCTCCATATTGGCCAACTAGTCATCAAGTTCTTTAAATGCTCCGCCATTGTTGAATTTTGATAATTCTGAATTTATGACAGACGAACGTTGCAAACAGATTACAAGCGATATGCGGCTCAACGTTAATTTTTTTGAGGATCCAACTTACTGCCAGAAGATTTGCCTTCAACAAATTTATTCAAACGGTCGAAATTCGTCAAGCTATGAAAGAACTCTGCAGACGAAGAAAATTATTGAAGCCACACCAGAGCTATCATTTTCAAGAGCAACATACCAGAGCACTTCATTTTCACATATATCATTTGAGAGCAAAAATCTGTGTATCTACTCTTTGAGAGAGATTTATTCTTTTTTACACTACAAATTCATATCAGTGTTGTATTGAGAGTTAGAAAAATTCTCAGTAAGCTACAACAGAACTAAGTTTTGTTCTGTGAGTATTTTTAGAGTTTGGGAGATAAATTCTAGCAGTTCGACTAACTCCTCAGGAAAGTTAGCATTGCGGTTGTAAGGTTTAATCGGCACCAGAAGCTGGTTGTTGGATTAGTAAAACAGCGACTCCTTAGGCCAGTGGACTAGGCTGAGCAAGTGGACAAAGCTCAGACAGAAACACTATATATCTCTGTGTGATATCTCTCTCCCTGACTCCTTTATATTTTGGTTGTGCAAATTATTTATTTATTTGCTTTGCCTAATATTTTTTTATTTGGGCGTTATTGTTAGCAACCGTAGTCACCCCCCTCTAGGTTGCCTTTTGGGTAACAAGTCAAACGAGCCCGGATTGCCTCGTGGCTTGGTCCATTGGTCTGCGTGGCCGGGTGTGACCTATTGGACCAACCCGGGCTGTAATCCGGGCTCGTTTGCCCATTTTCGTACCAAAATCCAAATATGTATAGGACATGTGTCAGATAAGTCATACGTCTTATGGCGCATTTTGGATATGTGCAACCTGTTTTTTATAACCATATCACGTACCTCTTTTATGACAATTTTTGACCTATTTACATTATTTTTTAGGCTATAGTTGGTTAAAGAAAGTTATAGAAGGTATTGAGTACTTTAATTTTGATATAACAATCACTAAAAATGGAAAAAATTTGCTTGTGTTATCATTGTCCAAAGTTGAGTAAAAATCTCTCATGTTTCACCATAAGGCAGTAAGTTAGTAGCCTTAGCGCATTTACATAACATGCTAGGGTTTTATTAGCGTAGCGCATATAGGTGATGCGCCACTGGTCTTTTATAACCATGTCAAGTACCTTTTTTCATGACAATTTTGTTTTAATCTATTTACGTTACTTTTTAGGCTATGGTTTGTTAAACAAAGTTGTAGAAGGTATCAAGTACTATATTATTTATATAACAATCACCAAAAATGGGCAAAATTTGATTGCGTTATCCACATCCAAAGTTGAGTAAAAATCTTTTATTTTTCACCCCTAGCCAGTAAAGACGTAACCCTGGCACATTTACTTAATGCGCCAACGTTTTAATCGTATCGTGCATATAGGTAATGCGCCACTGGTCTTTTTATATCCATATCACATACCAAGCCCATGCCTTCCCCTGACTCGACAAATGGCAAAACCTCTCATCTGCCATGTGTCGTGCTTTGAAGTACAACGCATAACCCATATTCGTTAGTGTCATAAAACTAAAATTCTACTAACTGTTAAAAGCTGGAATATTGGGATTGGATGGAGTTACTTCATCGCATAACCCATGTGTGTTATTGTAAAAATGCAATTGATTTGACTGTTAACAAAAGGAATTGGCGTATGGATTTTGACTGTTAACAAAAGGAATTGGCATACGGATTGGACATATTAACGATACTTCATAATGGATATGCGTTAAAAATTGAATTTGATTCCTTCGTTAAAAGATGGAAAATTGGGCATGGGGCGGAGGGGATGGAGGTAACTAAAGCGCATAACCCATTTGCGTTATTGTAAAAGTGAAGACGGGTTTTAATTTAAACTGTTGCGCACCTTACAAATGCGTTATAATTTTAATTATTGCGCATTCTTCATACATGCGATTATTGTATAGATAGGGTTAACGTATACGTTGAGCTGGCGTCACATGGCAGTTAACGTTTATGACTCATTTTGATCATGCGGGAAGGACTATTTTTTGGATGGTATCATGCGCGAAGGACTATTTTTTGGATGCCTTCCAAAAGTGTGGTATATCTCGAAATTGTTTAAAAAATAGGGTCACTTCGGTACTTAACTCTGCCACTATCAGCGTTCAACAAGAGAGTGAAAAAGGGTCGCCAATTGTTCAATCAAATCCACCTAAAACCCTAGCTCGTCGCCTCACAGATTCATAGATCATCATCTCTCCAATCACTATAACACGTCGAAAAATAGAAATCTGAATATTGCACTTGGGAAATCACAGATCAAAATCTCTGCTTCGAAGCAAATCTAACCATGCCTCCGAAGCAAGCATCGAAAACCGATTTAGCTAAGAAGCAGAAAGTCGTAGAAGACAAGACCTTTGGGCTTAAGAACAAGAACAAGAGCAAAAATGTCCAGAAATACGTGCAGAGCCTCCAACAGTCCGTACAACCCAAGGCCGACCCATCTAAAACCGCCGCCAAGGTATGTGGATAACTGGATATTGTATTTGATTTTTGACTGCTGGGTTTTGTAGCTATTTCAATTTAATTGCTCGGTTTTGTGGATATTGTAATTTGGGTCGCTGGGTTTTGTGGATATTGCAATTTAATTACTGAGTTTTATGGATACTTAAATTTGATTCGTTGTGGGCAATTGGGTTTCTTGTGCAGAAGAAGAAGGATGAAGAGAAGGCCAGAGAAAAGGAATTGAATGACAACACTCCAAGCTAAAGATGGGTGGCTATACCAGACCATCAAAAGCTGTTCGAAAACGGCGAATACCGAAGTTGATTGAAATTAAAAGAAAAAGGACAAGCAAGACAAACTACATAAAGCTAAAAACACAATAAGTAGAGTAAGAAAACCAATCAAAACATGATTAACTTAACCACGTGCACATGTATCTCTATTCTACTATGAATAGCACCCACAACGCACAAACCACTCCACTCTAAGCTCTTTGTCAAGAACTGAACACGACCGTACCACAAGATAAGATACTTTGAGTGTAGTGATCGCCGTATTCGCTTTAGAAATTTGAGTTCCACCATGTAAATAATTTGAACTAGATTTATTTTCAAATTGTTGACAAGATCTACTAAACATGGATGGTAAACCCAATCAAAATTATCGACACCAAGAAAATCGACTAGTTCAACTCTTACAAGCTCTTGTGATGGTGGAGACTCAATAAAAGTGCTACCAACATTAACCTCAAAAGTTTTCTCATGAAAAGGCATATCAATTGTACAGCTAGAATCCTCTTGGGGAGCAAAATCGAAATCTGGCTCATCATCCCATTTAACCTCTAGTTCCGTTGGCAAATCAAGTGTACAATTAGAATCCTCTTGGGGAGCACAATCGAAATCCGGCTCATCATCCCATTTAACCTTTGAGGTTTCTTTCAAAGCTAAAATAACCCCTTCATTAATGAACAGTGGTTCTATTTCAATTTCAGTCAACTCGCAAAATTGGGGCTTTTGGGCTAATTCATCAAGGTAGTCCCAACCCTCTTTGGCATTTTTACTCAGGAATTCTTCATCGGACAACAAGTCAAATTGACATGTCGTAGAATTTAAACCTCGGCAGAAGATAGCCAAAAGATCCCCAAGCTCATAAATATAAATTGCCCAAGAGAATATGGAATATTTAAATCGCTCCCAATACTGTGGAAAAGACTCATCATCTAATTGATAGAAATTGGTGATGTCTAGAAAAAGCCCTTCATAGCAACTTTCAAAGTAAGGCATTTTTTTTTTTTTTTATAGGATTTTTAGGACTAGCAGAACGGAGGGGTTATGCAACCGCCTCACCACAAACAGTTCCGAGGGGCTAGTCCGCCGCCTCGTTAATAAAACAAGTAATGTACAGAAAAGAAGAAAAACTATACAAAAGAAAGTGGGATACTTACAGTGGAGCAAGGAAAAACTCACGCTAGATGGACCATTGGGTCCCCGGCAACGGCGCCAAAAATGCTTGCGACCTTGGATTGTATCGTAGATGGTGTCGCCCCAAGCGTAGGGCTAGGTCGGCGGTAGCATAATAACCGGTAAGACCGGGTCGAATCCACAGGGACCGAACGCACCCGGCGTGAGAGTTGTCTTGCAGGTGTAGGTTTTCGGCCTTGAAGCAGCCAACTTATGGTTGTGATTTGATGGTGGACTTCTCTCAACTTCGAGAATGACTTAGCAACTTAAAAAGACTAATTAAAACTAAGGCGTAGTCTAGGGGATCATAAATACCACAACTAAGGCTAAACCGTTCGACTCTTGATAACCGGCTCGGGACACCGTTAGATGCTCCCAAACGGAAGATTTAGCGATTAAAACCATTTGACTAGAAAATGTGTTTCACAAAGATTAGGATTCTTGTTCCATTTAGAAAAACATTGTGATTGACATCGCCCTAAGCATCACACGTGCCAAGTGGTCAAGCCCTTGGCTACGTGTGATCAAAGAGATTAACAAATCCAAATTTTGATACATAAAATTAATCCTAACTCTTTGATCAACAGGAAATGTTTGCTTTTGATATGAGAGGAACGGATTAACCCGAGTCATGGAGTGGTAATCACCCCATGACCAAGCCTACTTAACTACCCACACATTATGCTAGAAAACAAGTCTAGAATTTTGAAGAAAACTAATAACATGCTTAACAAACTTAAAAACCGATTTTAAGTGAAGATCCTAGATTAATATATGTTGGGACCTCTCCCTCATTGCCGATTGATTTTGAGATGGATAAAAAGTTTCCATAGAGCGTAGCGACGCATTTGGCCCATCACAGAGCCGATAGAGTAGGCTGGGCCGTAGGCTCATTGGGTTGAGGGGTGCGGTGTTATTAGGGTTGGGAATAGCTAGAGTAGGGATATAAATACTCTCTATTGTAAACTCTGTGACAAGTAAACAATAACAAAGAATTCGCTCTTGTTCCTGTAGAGATACCCGGTTTTGGAAACCACGTAAATTCTGTGTGGCGACTTCTTTACCATTTTCGTATTCCTATATTGTGCGTGTGCGTGGTGTTTACGCTTACACACGTCATAAATTAGGGGTGCAAATCGGTCGGTTCGGTTCGGTTTTTGGGGTGTTCGGGACCAAACCGATCAGTTCGGGGTGATTTTGCTAGGAACCTATCCCGATCGAAAAAAACAATGGACCGATAGGTTCGGGGTGGTTCGGTTTTTTGGTCCGGCTTTAAGATTTGTATGATATGCTTATTAAGTTATTATAATACAAGTTGTGTTGCTTTTTACAATTAAAGTATGCATTTTATTAGAGTTGCATAGAATTATTTATAAAATAGGATTCCATTATCTCATTTTATTAGAGTTGTATGGTTTTCGGTCTTAATAGGGGTGGTTTTTGGTTTTTTCGGTTTGATTTTTTCGATTTTTTCAGGTTTTTTTGGGGAAACTGAAACTGAACCGAGATGTATTTCGGTTTTTTCGGTTCGGTTTTTTCCGTTTTTTTGCTAGACTGGGTCGACCGAACACCGAACCGAATTTTTGATTTTTCAGTCGGTTCGGGTCCCATCAGTTTTTTTTCCATCCCTATCATAAATATTATAACCAAATAATAGATATTCAGTCATCGCCTCATCGGGATATAAAGTCCAATCCAATATGCTCATATCCCTCTGATATCCCTCCGAGTACATATAGTTGTCGCCAGGCATGTACGTAGCTAGTAAGAGATTATGATTGGTTATTAGTTCGCCTCGACGAGAGGAATCCAAAAAGGTCAGAGATTATGATTAGAACCCTCAATTTTTTTGAATAAGATCGAAAAAAGTGTAAAAAGCTGACTTTTTGACTTATTTTTGTCTTTATTCAAAAAAATTTAAGCTTCGGTCATAATTTTTTACTTTTTTAATTTCTCTCGCCGAGATGAACCAATAATATACAAAAAACTGATGCAAAACTAAAAAATGCGAAAAAAAAATCAAATAAAGACGAAAAAATAAGCCAATCAACTTTTTAGGCCAAACCTCACCTAATAATTGCCGACTCTAAATTGTAGCCCTTGAAGAACGAAATATTAACCATTGTCCGCCTCGTCCAAACCCATGTCAACCCCCACAGCTCTAGCCAATTGGAACATTTATAACTTCACAAACTTGAATTACGTTTTCTCTTCAAGTTTTCGAGATCTATTGCGGGTATGTAAATTTTCTTGTGACTTTCTCTGATTTGAGCATGCAAATGGACGGCCATGCTCATTAAATACAAAAGAACAAAAATTAAAGTCACAAAAGACTAAAAATTTGATTTACTCCCCTTTATGATTTTTTTTTTTCAATTTTGATTGATCTTTGAGGGACTCCTTAATTAATAGAACATCTTCCCTTATATATATATATATGGATCAACTTCTAATGAGGGATCCCTCATTTTAAATAAAATGAGGACCTCATGCTTCCCGACCAAATTTCGACGATCCGAACCGTTAGATGTGTTTAAAATGTGTTTTTAAGGTCCAATGCGAGGATTCGTCCAAAAAAAATACCCGTAAGGGCTTCATCCGATCATTTTTTGTTAAAAACGCTATATATAACGTTTTTAACAAAAACTGATCGGATGAAGCCCTTACGGGTATTTGTTTTGGACAAATCCTTGCGGTGGACCTTAAAAATATATTTTAAACACATCTAACGGTTCGGATCGTCAAAATTCAGTTCGGAAAGTGGAAAAATTGCTTGGTCCTCATTTTATTTAAAATGAGGGATCCCTCATTAGAAGTTGATCCATATATATATATATATATATATATATATATATATATATATATATTCTTAAGGAAGAAGCCGGGGCATCTCTCCTTGGCTTGATGAGCCTTTTGATTTCAAAGAGTTGATTTTTTACAAAAGATATTAAAGATATGATTTTAGCAAAGTGAACAGTCCCGATCATTTACGTGGAATCCCGAAAGAAGTCCAACACAATTTGATCTATATTTGATGTATATAAAATGGTGTACTTACAGTCTTTTGGATTTGAATATCATGTTGCGAAGGGTTCGTGGGGCTAGGATAAATCTTCCCTTCACTTGAACTCCTGGCCTGCACACTTAACACCCACAATCGCACCGTATTGGACCGTTGAGTCCAGAACAGCACTCTGACGGTCAAGTAAGTATGTGAGGAATAAGAAGAAGCAAGAACTTAGATATAGGGTTGAGAGAGTGGATTCTGTGTACCTTCATTTGGTTGAGCATTATCTTTTATAGGGAGTGTTTGACTTGCTCTCCAAGTATGCTCGTGCTTGCATGCAAGGTAACCGCTCGGTTGACGTTACTATGACGAATGTGAGTAAGTTGGTTTTGAGCACATGCCGCCACTAGAAAGACGACACGTGTAATAGGCTGTTCAACCGACGTCGTCGTTATGATTGGGAGCAGTTATGGGCACATGCCCCTGTATTCACATGCATTGCGTTTGACATTGGTACTTCTCTCAGTTCAAGTGTTACTGGATGGTCCTCGGCCTTATTCGTTGATCTTTGATGCTTGCGGGCGCTTGGCCGTTGATTGCGTGGACGAACACACGTTAAATCTTATTCTCTGAATACTGTATCCTACTTTGCATTTATAGACATAAGCTCCAAGCCTACATTTTTCATAATTTTTCCTTTCCTAATAAAGAAATTGATTCAGATCAAAAAATAAAAATAAAGAAATGGACGATAATAAATCCGGATCCTCTCCCGCAATTGTTTTTTATTGTCAATTTTTCTCACAATGCAAGAGACTCTAAATGGTACAATTTTCTGTATGAATCACACATATGAGATAGCTCCAGCAATTATTCGGAGGTGGTTATTCGAGAGGATTTTTAATAAAGTTATCTCAAAAAACAAAAATTATTCCGCAATAAAGCTTCATATAACTGGAATTAAACATATGGTACAATAGATTTTTATAGTATTATACACTGAAGCATAAAATCACATAATACAAGAAATTCTTAACTCAAAAGGAAAAATGGCCACCACTTTAAACGTTTTTTCAATCATCATTGAATCATATGACGTCAGTCTACATGTGCATGATGCTCCTACGTAAACAGGAATTGGATCATCTCCGGTTGTTAATTTAGACCGGACATGACAGTTTAAATGTGGATCGTTCAATGCTTGAATTTATTTTTCGGATTTGCTCAGAGACTCTTATCTTTAAGAATTTTTGAGCAAATCAAGACGAGTAATTATACACATTTGGATTGTCTCATCTAATGCAAAACTTAGACCGGAGAGAATCTGTACGGCGTGCTAGAATGAGATATGAGATATCTTTGACCCGTGATTAGCTTAGCATGCAGGAGTAATAATTAAGGGTACGTTTTACTTGCAATGATGGTTTTTTATTTGCAAATCCAAGATAAGAATGTGATTAGCGTGAAATCTCTTACGAATGCGATTCGTTGACTGTGGAATAAATTTACATCATTTTGTGACCACACTCTATATACACAACTTTTGACTTTTGCGTTTACGATAAGATCACTTCAATCACAATTCTGATGATCATCATCTTTAAAAAGTTGAAAGATGACTCATTTCTGTGGAAAAGGATGGACTAAACTAGCGGTTGTTCTCAAGAAATTCTTTTACTGTATTTGTATTGAGAAAAACTACTTTACGGATGTGCCGCAAGTGGGGAGTTTGCGCCTCGCGGAACTCGGCCGTCTATTTCGAGATCTAACGGTCCGGAGCGGTGCTTTGGCACCCTACAATTGAAAAAGATGAAAATAATTTTGTTTTTCTTGCTTGTGTTTCGCAAATATTGGAATTCCCTTCAAGTGTCCATATAAATAAAGTTTCTGTCAGGTGGTCCATTACACAAGTCCTGCACAAAAGTAAACAAGTCTTTACAAATTGTTTAGTAAAGGGGTGCCGCAGACTTTCATTGCGTGTTCTTTTCACTTTACGATACCGCGACCGATACCGAGATTTAAAACTATGCGGGAAAGGTAAAAAAAGGCTTATATATGAACTTGTTTTCGAAAAATTTATGAAATTGCCATATGCAAAATCTCGGCCGGTAATGCCGGTACCTGCGTACCGTCCGGAATGGCCGGAACTGCCTGGAATTGAGGACGGGACGGGTATTAGGGGGTTACGTTACCGATTTCATGCAAATCCGGTACAGTACGAGATTCACAGCCTTGCATAAAACACCAAAACTGGGCTAATCCCTATAGTGCCCAGTACTCAGGGCATCTTCAATCACAAAGTGGTGAACGGATTGTGGGAAATTCTCTGTGACAACGAGGTCCTCTTCTTGTTCAGCCTCCAATCTGGCGAGGTGATCAGCACTTTGGTTAGCTAGATATGGGCAAGAGTTGCCCAAGTTCAGTCCAGTAGGATTTTTGAGTCTGTGATCAAAGCTTGATGGGGGTGTCTTTCCACTGGTCCTTCATTAATCAACTTAACTGCCTCTAATGAATCAAATTCAATACAGACGTTTTGGATGCCCTTCTCTTGCATGATGGTTAGCCTTCTATAGATGCTCCAAATTTTAGTGAGCAAGCTGGAATCACAACTCAGCTTCTCGTAGTAGCCCAGAGCCCTTGATGATCACGGCTGAGGTCTCCAGACCTTGGTTTTCATACTGTAGCAAGATGTGATGGGTTGAGAATGAGGGAGAGGGAGAGGGAGAGGGAGAGAGAGAATATAAGGAGTCAAAACTAGATTGTGCATAGAAGTTTTTTGGGACCTACTTAAGAGTTCCACACAAATGATCTAAGCCGTTCAATAACGTAAAAATATAATTTTGAGTGGCTTTAGAAAAAATCAACTGAATCTGATAATTGTAAGTGTTTGATCTGATTGTCCAACTTTTTATTCAAAATTCAAGATCTTATATTCTATGAAAATTTAGAAGATTGAACGAAGCACTTATCGTTATCCAATTGAGCTAATTTTTTTCAATTGAACTTGAAACAATATTTTAAAATTAATGAACGACTTAGATCATTTTGTGGAAGTCTTGAGTAGGTCCCAAAAAACTTCTATGCACGATCTAGTTTTGACTCCTTATATTCTATCTCTCCCTCTCCCTCATTTTCAAACCATCACATCTTGCTACAGTATGAAAACCAAGGTCTAGAAACCTCGTCCGAACACGATCTTCGGCCATGTTCGGATTGGGATATAATAATTGGTTCACACTTTATTCCCATGGGGCCCGTGTCAAGTCCTCTTTTTTTTTTTTTCTATCATCTCAATTTCAAGAAGTACTACTATAAGGCATACTTTGTGCAAGATGGGGCCGTAGACCCACTTCGAAGACCCGCAAAAAGATCTAAGCCATTCATTAATTTCTAAACTAATTTTATGAGTCACTCCTACAAAAACAGGTCACTTGAAAAACTAAAAGTGGTTGATACATCTTGTAATTATTCGTTCACGATTTAGAATCCTGAATTCTGACAGAAGTTTGAAAGAAAGTTAGACAACTTGATCAAGTACTTAAAGTTATACGATTGACTTCATTTTCTTCTAGATGACTAAAAAAATAATTTTAGAAGTAATGGACGGCTTGAATAATTTGTGTGGGTCTTCGAAGTGGGCCCTATGAACCCATCTCACACAATGTATGCCCTATAGTAATATTTCTTGAAATTGAGATGAGAGAGAAAAAAAGAGGACTTGACATGGGGCCCCACGGGAATAAAGTGAGAACAAAAATGCTAGATACACAACAAAAATGTACAACAAAGTGGACAACACACTCACATGGGGTGTGGGCTCCACACATAGTTGAGTGTGAAGTGTGTGTGGAGTAGCATTGCTCAAGTGAGAACTGGTTTTCAGATCCTAAACCGACATGGCCAGAAAATTCCTCCAAAGTCTGCCTTGCCTGAACTCTCATATAAGCATTCATCTGTATTTAATTTCACCCCAGATTCGCATGAGTTTCTAAATTATCAAAACTTTTCCGATTTCGATCTGGGAACCACATGAAGTTAACTTTGGGCCGTTCATTATTGATGTTCATTCTTTAGCCAACATTATGTGGTGGGATGTGACAAAAGACAAGCTTAGCCAAAATTTTCTCACTAGAGAATTCCATGACACAGTAATGGAGATTTTTGTTTGGACCAAACTAGGGGTACAGAGAGATATATATGTACAGAAAATGCACTGACTGTGCTCGGGGACCCACTTGTGGGTCCCACACGAGTGATCCAAACCATTCATTCATCTCAAAACATTTTTCCGATTTTGAACGAAACTGGAGAATTTTCGATCAACCACTTACACATGTTGGATTGAGCTGATTTTTTACGGGGGCACTTGAAAAAATGTTTTGAGATGAATGAACGGTTCGGATCACTCGTGTGGGACCCACAAGTGGGTTCCCGAGCACAATCAGTGCATTTTCAGTACATATCTCTCTGTACCCCTTGAATTACCGTTTTTGTTTAAACTCCCTTTCAAAGATTTCGGTATTTTTCTACTCGTTGTGATAATTTTTTGTTTTATATATTCTCGTTTTGAGGTCTTGTATATGTTTACACCAGTCGATCGACATGAAAAATGATAATTTTTTTTTGATAAACCGAACAGAGCCATTGTTTTTTCTTTCTTAATTTGCTTCTAGAGATGGTTGGTGAGATTAGAAAAAGAGACAAATGTTCGAACTTCCAAGAAAATTCAAGTTCTTTGAAATAAGGTTCCTGTGGTGTGCCTAGTTGCTAACAATTTAACTGACTTATTTTTAGTATTACTCTTGGATAATTTAATGTTTTCAAGTCAGTTTACATTTGTCTTTCTTAAAAATCTACTATAATTTTTGTTTATGAATTATGGAATTAACACCTCTCTTTATCTCACCATAAAAATTCTGATTTCAATGGGAAAAACCCCCCACAATCTTAATTTTGATTGAATATAACTAATTGCCAAAAATCTTCCCTTTGCAAATCACAACCCAACTATGGTTGACGTTTCTGATATTCAAAATGCCTTCGAGAACTTGGTTCTTAAGGATCCAATCCCTGTTGATACTAGAAATGTTGTCACACCAGTCGTTGGTGAAATTCGAAGGAGTCGATCTTACACAGTGGCTCAAGTAGAAACTACTGAGCCTAGTGATCCGTGGAAACTTCCAACTTTTTCCACTCAAAAACCCTTTCTATGGGGTTTATCATCTGAAATAGTAGTGGTGAAGATGGATGACCCTGCTGGTTACAGAGGTTGGAGCCAATATCGCTAACTAGCTATGAGCAGACATTTATCTCCTTTCATTAGACGTGATCTCAACATAATATTGCTTGATAGTCTGATTGCCACTTGCCTTACTCCTGCTTTCTTTAGAGTCCATGAGGATGATAGGTCAGGCTTTAATGGCTATCATGAACTTAAGCAGAAAGCCAGTACTCAAATTACACACTGGTTGCATGAAGTTCGAAGGCCTCATTTTGAGGGAAATTTCATTGATTTGGCCAATCTTTCTCTTCGAACCCTTCCAGAAAATCCAGATTGGTTCCAAGAGTTAAAGAATATCAAGTTCGATCCTATTCTTTATCATGCTGACCTTTCTTATTCTCTTTACCCACAATCTGATTCTATTAAAGCCAAAGAACTATTAGCTGCTTTTGCCTTTTTGGGTGTAGAAATTCTTGAGGAGGATATACCTTACAAGAATTTCTTATGGGCTTGTGAGACGTTGCAATGTAACGTCCAGGCTAATGCTTTTCTACCTTCTTTCTTAAGTCAGATTCCTCTAATTCGAATATGGATGAAAAGCAATACTGCTGCCCTTGGGTTCAATAAAAATCTCCATGATTATGAAATACTTCATGGTCAAGTGATTAGACTTCACAACAAGATGGATGACTTGAAAGAAAAATGCTTCGAAAGATCCACTGATGTTTCTAAGAGACTTCGAAAGAAATTCAAAAACCATATGAAGAGAAATGCTCTTAAATTGGCCAAGCTCGAAGTCAAAGCCAAAACTCTGGTTTTAAGAATCAGACCTTTAATGGAGAAGAAGCTCAAAATAGATGAAGAAAACAAGGTTAGAATGATGGAGAAAGAGTTTTTTGATTTCACTTGGGCAAGGTTTCATGCCTTAGTGACTTGGAGTTTTCCTCACTATTTTCAAGTCATCCCTACTCCAACAACTGCTTCAACATCAGTGGATGCTTAATTTTCTCTGAATGTAATAGGGCTTTCTTGTAGCATGTAATCTTTTGAATTAATGCAATTTTTGTTCTTTTATGGTTTAATTTGCACTTTTTAATGCCTTTCGAAGCACTTAATCATGCCTTAAACCAATTCGAACTTATAACCAATAGAAATTAATGAAGTATATTTCATGAAAATAAGCCAGTAAGATGGTTAAAAGCATGAAATAAACTGGAATTCGAAAATAATTATCAATTTAAAATTGAATTCCAAACTTGGGCCTAAAAATAATTATAAGCCCAATTGCCTTTTAACGGATATTTGACCCGAATCGTTGCTTAGTTTCATAGCAACGTATAAATCTAGGGCTTGGAATGTTTTCACCACACTTTCAAACTTTCAGACACTTCGTAATTAAATTTATGCTTTGACAATATTTTTTTTTGGAGGTAATTAAATATTCATCCGCTTTTTGGATACCACTTAGATTTTCATCCCCCATATTTTATGGACTTATGTTTTCACCCTCTCAGAGTGTAAATTACTTATCTTACCCTTTTAATAAGATATCCATAATTCGACAGAATTCTTGTAACACCCGATGTTTTTAATTAAAAAAAAAAGCTATTTCCTATATGAGGTTTACTTTGATTTTATTACCTATAAGAATGGGATATTTTGGTTGTCTTGTAGTATTATTTTTGTATCCAATTTCTGATTGGTTGGAGGATATACATGCATGGCTGTCCCTGTCCTAGTGTCAAATTAGTGCACGTGGAATAACATTGGCAAGCTGGAGGGTGTACGTGTGTTTAGCATGTCTCCACATTTGGGGGTTTTATAACTTTCAACAGGAAAAGCAAGACAAGGTATGGGAGTCAGTGCACGAGATGGGTTCTTCGAGTTAGAGGGAACCATGAGTTAACGAGCGATGAGCCGACCGATTAACGGCGAGGTGGTGTCCGATACAAATTAGGTTTCAGTATGTTATACACGGTGGCGAGGTCTACATATTTAACGGTGACGATCGACAAGTAAAGAATGTATACGGAAAGTTATGTAAGTATAGAAGGAAGTGGGATTGGTTATTTGATTAATTTTATGTTATTTTTGTGGTGCTTGTGGATCCGGGTAGTTACAATTCTAGACTCAGTTTTTTTCTTCCGAGTCATTAAAATCTGACTACTAATCCTGCATATAGGCAGTGGTGGTGACCAGTAAATAAAAAGAGGTTGAAAAAGTCAATGTCCAATACTAGACAAGGAGGCGAATGCTAAATCAAAGCAATATGGCAACTCGGGGTTGCCACAAAAGAGCTCTATAACAGGTGCTTTCTCATTCCAAAAGCTTGTCCCGGATCAATGTGACAAGAGAGCCATCCAATCATCATCAAAATTACAACATATAGCTAGAAAAGCAAGCTGACATAACAGGCAGGTAGGACTCATAGCAACGCATTCTCAGGAGAAAGGGTTTCAATACCTAATTATCTTTCTGCCACATAATGTAAAAGTGAAGAGACAGCTATTCTGTCTGCCCAACTTCAGATCTTAACTGAATTCTACAACTGACCCAAAATAAGACATCAACTTTTGTCAGTCAACCCCCTTTCTCCAGCAATAGTAGGAGAACAGTACCCTACTTGTCCAGCACTACCCATACATTAGAACAGCAGTACAGCACTACACAAACATGAACACAATTTTCCAAAATGCAGGAATCTAAAAGTATCACACTTTCAGACTCTAGTCGGTTAGCCTTAAGACTGTCGAAATTGGCATATTGGAGAGTCTTAAAGACTTCGAAGAGATAGGTCTAATTCCAGTAATCGTCACAACCAGTGGTGGATCCGAGAATTAGCTACGGGGGTTCAATTCTTCAAAACCAATCTAATACATTTCAAGGCTCTATATGAACTCGTGTCAACTATTGTTATTGAACTTAAAAAAGAGTATATTAATTTTGAGCTTCTAGAAAAACTAAACAACATGAGAAACGAAGTACTTGTGTCATTTTACGTGAAACTTGTAACATATTATAATTGCCTTTGCGGTGCCAATGCAACATAAGTTAGTTTTGGGGTGGGTTTGAGACTCAAGACACTCGAAATTGTGTGGTGAGGATTTTTTAACCATTTAAACAGCAAATTTTTATAGTGTTTTTTAGAAAAATTATAAATTTCGAAAATAATTGAAAAAGTAAGAGCAATTTTCATTTCAAGAACTCTAAATTATGGTGAATAATACAGTGTAATAATGATACTGCATTTGTCGAGTGACATAATAACAACAATACTTGAGAATAATTTTTTAATTTTATCAAAACCATTCCATTGAAACCTGAAATATTGGATTTAGTCTTGAAAAAAAAAGTCACTTAGGGTAGATAAACGATGTGGAGGCTTCTTTTTATTTTGGGAAACAACTTTTGTTTAGTATATAGTATGGATATGCAAATCACCGATATTAACCTAAAAAGATAGCATTTTACTATCTATCCATAGTAGATAGTTTGCAGATTGAAATAAGAGTTTATTTTTCTGGTAGCTGCCATAAAGAAGGCCTACTTAAGGCCCTTGGTTGACGAATTGAAGGAACTTTGGACAAATGGTGTTAGAACTTATGATGCCTCAACTGGAGAAACCTTTCAATTGCATACAGCTATTTTAAGGACTATTCAAGTCACACACATTCCACCCTCTTTTGTTTTTTGTCCTTTGTATTTCATCAGTAAAATATTTCTTTGTGGGTATTCATAAAAGTCTACTTCTATGGTTCCCTCTTTCGCCATACATTATGAAAAAGGTACTTAGGGATTCATGTGTCAAAAAGAAAATAGATCCGGCTCACATGAGGCTTCCTCGGCTTCAATATATCCCTTTTTCATCTCCTGCTAGTATTTCAGACTTAAAAGAAAATAGATCCGGCTCACATGAGTTTTGAATCATGATTAATGGCAATTGGTATCACTATACTTGAACTAATGTGTAATAGACATCAGTCTCAAAGTACTTGAATCATGATTAGTTTGAATCATGAGTTTTGAATCTTGTCTTGGCTGTATGTTGCATTGCGACATACCTGTGGACCTTTTGACTTATTCTATAGCAAAAGTTTGTCTCATTTGGACACTTGAAGGTGAAACATTTGCGCTGAAGTTATCGAGGCAGCGGTAAATGAGGTTATAGTCACAAGTTTATGGATTCAGAGCCAGGTACAAGCAGGGTACTTATGGATACAGAGAACAACTTTTCTTCTTCTTCTTTTTTATTTTTTTGTTCCTTTCAGACCTGCATGCAATCCTATAGTGTATTCTTTGTAACTTTGTGAGATTCTTCTCCCTTCATGTGCTAACATAGTATTTTGCATTCTATTTCATCTTTTTTGTAGACTAAGTCTAATAGAGGGACACATGCACGGTCGTGCTTGAAATTCAATCATACTAGCGGCTCACAATCATTTCCTGCACGAGCATCCATGTTTGTAAGTATCGGTTTAAGGATTTCCATTTCATAAACATTTCCACTTCTAAAATTACCGACAATGGAATTTCAGAAAGCTGCAAACAACGGGAGGCCGCAGGAGTTCCCGGATAGCTTCAAAGAGACACACATACGCCATCGGCTGGGAAAGGATGTATGGATAAATGATGATGCAAAGAAATGTCATGTAAGTATGAACACATCAATCTCGATATATGTGTTCCACATGTGAGTTTCTTTCCTGAAGCTAAATTGGACTTGATAAGGGATTTATCTTTCCCCTTACTTTTGGTGCTTCTGTTTTTTTCTCCATCTTCTTGGGCCAAAACATTAGAAACAGCCACACATATATTAGTGTGTACAGCTTATTTTTGGTTGATTGTTGGTTCTGGACTTTGTACTCGTCCTTACTTTTTCCTTGCATATTTCACAGTTTGGTTTTCTTTAACAGTACTGTTTGTAAAATTTCATCAACAAACCAGTTGAAAAGCTTAATTTCTGCCTGTTTTCTCGTGTGCTAGTCCATCAATAAAGTTGTGCATGTACTTGGTAAAGTCAATTCTCCACTTTTGCTTAATGATATTCCACATGCTTACTTCGTAGTCTACTGATCCACTCTGCACGTTGTAGTGGCTTCCTTGGAGAAGCTAGTGTTTGTGACTAGTATCAAGTCATTGAAAATTTGTCGCGTCTTGCTTCTAGTGGAGTCTTGTTAATATACTCTATTCACCATTGTTGTTTAGTCTCTGTCAAGTCCCAAACGTCCTTATTGGAGAATAGTGAACGAATGAGTAAAATATAGAACAGATGCTAAGATCCTCGCCAGAAATTTTTGTGGAATTTTATTGTTAGCAGTTCGTAGTTGAACTGAAGCTATCTTGGCTTTTGGCTGTCACGAAATGGAATGACCTGGTACCACTCCCTAAGTTATTCTGTCAGAGAATGTAAGCAAAAAGCCTGTGAAAGGTTCTCCTTTTCAGCATCTCCTATCTCCTTTCCTTCATCTGCTATGTTTTTACTTGTTATTCCTTCCCTCCTTTCCTTCATCTGCTATGTTTTTACTTGACACAGGAAGAGCTTGTTAGAATCACTTCCGAGCAGTCGCAACCCGAAGTCACAAATCCTATGTCGGAACAACAGGTTTCCGTTAAGGTGCTTGGGAAGAGATCAGGCTACTTGAAAGGATATGGAATTCGAAAGAATGCCAAATCAAATGCAATGTCGTCCCAACCAATACCGAATCCAGATGTGGTTGCTCTTCAACAAAAAGTGGCTGATCAAGATAAAACCATCAAAAAAATTGTGGCTGATCAAGATGAAACCATAGGAAAAATCATGGCTAATCATGAAAAAGCCATGGCTGATCAAGCTCAAATGTTTGGAAACATGATGATGATGGTGGCAATGAAATCTGGGATAGATCTATCATGCATTCCAGGATTAGTTCCAGGTAGTGGAAATGAAGAGGACACATTAGTTGGAGAGGAAGATGATGAAGCTGATGATTAAGATGATGGTGCGTTGAATTCACAGATGCGAGTTTTTGGATTTTTTTAAAGACTATGCTGGTGGTAAATGTCAATGCATTAGCATATACTGAGACTTATTTTTGGATGCTTTAGGCATTGAGATTAGTTTTTGGATGTATGTTGGATATTTTGATTTTCAGTAACTTTAGTTGTTGCGACTTTGGCTTGATGCATTAAGGATTTGAAATGGATGAATGTGAAGTTTTATGGAATATTTGGAATATTTTTGGATAGGGTTTGGATGAGATGAACGTATGAAAAGGGAAAGGAAATAGAAATTCAATAGGAAAATCGATTTATAACAACAAAAAAAATTACTTTTGCCGATGCAAATAAATTGTTTCACCGACAAATGCCTTTCATAGGTGAAGAGTAATAATATAAAATTAGTCTTTACCGATGCAAGTTCTTGTCGGCAAAAGTAATGTACCATCTCGTTTACACTTGACTTTTGCCGATGAAGTATAATTGCCGACACACCTTGGCGACGCAAGATTGCATCGGCAAAACCCAATGCTTTCGCCGATGAGCTCTGTTTTGGGTTGGCAGTTCCCTTTCCCGATATACTAACGCCGACAGAGCGCCGACGCACTTATTTGCATCGGCAAAAACTTTCACCTACGAAATAATAGTTTTGCCAATGTACTTATTTACATCGCCAAATCCGAATTTTCTTGTAGTGTACGTATCATGAGTGACATTACCAATTACAGTAATTGGGAGCTAGATACCGGTTGGAGTGGTTTCACGTGGAAAAACAAACAAGAAAAAGTTCTTACCGAGCTATAACCATGTTCATATTTCAGTGCGTGTTTTTACATTGTTAATAGGTCAAGGGGGCGTTGCCAGTTCCAAAAAGTGGAAAATTTTTATGCCCTGCAAGAGTTCTATTTCTCATTGCAAACAATCATCAAAATTTTCTTATTTCAAATTTCTGCTTTTTCCCTCCAAAACACTATATAATACAGTACACATTTTCTTTATATACATATATATTTCAATCTATAATTATTTTTATGATTTCGACAACGATGTATTGTAGAACTAGTCGAAAACTATCAAATGAGATCCATATTGCATATTTTTAGAGATTCACATTGAAAGATATAAGCAATTGAAAACTAAAAAAACTTCTACTCCACTATTCTTTTTCACTATAACTTTTTCACATCCATGAACACTTCACTTATTCACAATAACTTACTCACAATAAAAAACACCCCCTTAAAAAAATTACACATCACAAATCTCTCCAAACTGAAAACACCCCCTAAGTCAAAGTTTCAAACATTTCTTAATTGACAGTAAAAAAATCTAGTTAGGTGCTCTAAGTACATAAATCCTTGGTCTTCAGTACTTTGTTACTTACTTTTGCTCCAATGTTGTAAAATCCCTACCCTCCTTTATATAATAAATATCTAAAGGCAGGAAGGGCAGAAATCTTGGTGTTAAAGGAGTTAAAAGTCATTTTTTGAATAACTTTATATTTTGGTATGGAAATCTCTTGGAATTATCTTTAACCTTGAATGTGGACTGATAGGCGCGAGATATCTTCGATATTTAGCGCCTAAGTAGGGCTTTTTAGCGCATTAGATGCGCGTTTTAATTTCATTTACCCCTTGATGTGTGTTTTCCTTGGTATTTTGTGTTTGTGTCTATTTCAGGTTAATAAGGTGTTTTTAACACCGAGTGTTGAAGTGCAAAGCCTAGAGGCCTTGGGATGCTCGAAGATGTGCAAAATTTGGCTAAGGCATGGAAGAAGATGAAGAGGAGCACAAGTCAACGAAGTCAACGCACGGAGAAGGGCTACGAAGAGTACACGCAGCGCTGCTGCAAAACCTTGCAGCGCTGCAGATGGGTATAAAATTGCCCCGGATTGGACCAGAGCGCAGTAGGGCGCTGCGATGTTTTTCCCGCAGCGCTGCGGACTTTTATGCGGTTTTGCAGCGCTGCTGCATTTTCTATGCAGCGCTGCGCGTGGCCTTAGCGGGCGCCGACGTCAGCAATCGCGAGGGGACATCGTTTTGAAGATTTTTAATACGGTTTTAATTAGTTAATCCGATTTTCATTAGGAAAAATATATAAAGAACCTTGTAAACCCTTTTTAGGGTTATACTTCATTATTTGCTTTCCTAGTTTTTGTTTACAGCAGCTTTTTTATGTTCTAACGTTGTTTTTCAGATCCAAGTTTATTCTTGCTTTCAAGTTCAGTTTTCTTGCACTTCAGTAACGTTTACGATATTTCGGTATTAATTAAAGTTGTTCGTTAGCCGTTAATCTTTCAGAATCCGTGTTTTGTTTTCCTTCTGCAATTATTTAGATGATCATGTTCCGATCTAGGATGTTATTTTTTGTTACTTTAAGCATGCGTGAGTAGTTTCCTAGAGTGCGGTCGCGGGACGAAAGCGCCCCGTGATTGGTTTAACCATTATTTTGCCTCGGTTCGAATCTCCCACTTTTTCCAGCAATTTTGGGGTCAAAAAGACACCCTTCTTAATAAACGAAACCCTACCGGGCAGGCTTTATTAGGAACCCCACTTTTTCTCATTCCAAAGTCAGCGAATCGGGTTATTGTGGGCCGAGCATAAATAGGTTAAATCAGTTGCGGGCGCTGGAATCCTTCGACTGTACTCACTTTTAATTATCAGTTTTTAATCAGTGTTTTAATTAGTCAGTAAACCAAACCAAAGTTTATGGGTGGCTACCGATAGCCAAGTTAAAACTAGCAACTCACAGTCTTGGTCCAAGCACAGTCCGTCCGTCTCTGTGGATCGATACCGGTACTTTCCGGATTTTATTATGCTACATCTGATCGAGAGTCTTCCGCTTGGGACGTTTTTAGAGTCTTAATATTAGTACACCCGGTTGGTCAAGCATGGACCAATGATGTAGACACATGAGCTGAAAAATGTAGATAGTTGCATCTGTCAAACACTTCAGAATATTCTAATCGATTGTTTCATGTGTATTTTGTCTTCTGTTGATCTTTTGAATATCTCCCTGACGGGTAAAGGAACTATCATCTATGGAAGAAAAGGGCTTGAGTTCTCCGTCGTTGAATTGCACTTCTCTGACCCTGGAGGCTTGCCTAGATGATGGAGTGTTCCCTTTGATAGCCACCATGTTTGGTCTTTCACCGAATTTGGAGACCTTAGTTATGACCAAGTCGTTTTCCAGTCATTATTCTGAGGTGTGTTTTTCAAAGCCCTTTCAATATCTTCATGAGATTATTTCATGAGATGTGCGAAAGTGGTCCTCATTATAAATTCCATGTTTTCTCTTTATCTTTCTTTCTGCTATCTGTTCCAGTCAATAATAGCTTGTTTCCAGTCAAACGAATCGCTTATAATCTCGAGAAATGGTTCGTTTGGCACTTCCAATACCCTTTTTATTGGAAGTGACAGCGTTGAATTTATTTAGTGAGCATAATACGCCCTCCATTGTGTAAGTTCATTTACACCCTTAAACCTTAAGGCATTACATTGTTGAACTTCAGCATAATGGATGATTGTAGGAGGATGATGAACTTGGTAGCAACAATGTACAGCACTTCTGGACATCCCAAAAGAGAATTTTCAAATGTTTGTTGCTGCATCTCAAAAAAGTTGTGTTTGATGATCCAAGTTGGTTTCAGTGTGAATCCAACTTCATCTCTTTTGTACAATTTCTTCTGAAGAATGCAAAGGTGCTGCGAAAGGTTATTGTCAATACGTCAATGCTAGATGACGCAATGCCGAAGGAAGTTTTCATTGCAGCTAACAAGTTGTTGACGACATTTCCAAGATCCTCTCCTAATGCAGTCGTTATGTTCTGCAAGTGGAATGGACAACTACAGTAATTCCACTTTCTTGCTGAACCATGCAGTCCTTTAATGATTACTAGTTTCACATTAAACTGTTTCTCTTTTGAAGAGTTTGCAGCCGCATGTAAAGACTAAATAAAAGTTGGATGTTCTTAGTGATGTGCGCCCCCATAAAAAGAAGCACGCCCTGATTTACTTTTATGAGGGTAAACTCTCACTTTTCCTGATTCACTTTTTGCTTAAAGTGCAATGATGCTGAGACTGTTTGATACAGTTGATACGAAGGGGCAGTTCTTAGTGACCACATGAGTTTCCTTTGATGGAATTCCATATATTTCAGTTTCTACTGTTGGAAGATGTGTAGCTTGGATGTTTCCCTTTGCAAATGAGTTGTATGCACGTTTATTTCATTTGTTTTCAGTTAATTGCTTATTTACTTCTCTGGCAATTCTTTTGTCAGTGCATTGCTTGCCCCCATGGTAAATATCCTCAGGCTAGAAGAATACAAGAACAAGTTTTGTTTCTGTTCCTTTTGTAAAGATAAAATTTCTTCAATATTCTCTCTCCCACAGGTAGAAAGAGAAGAGGTTATTTTAATGGCTCCTCTTCTGAAAATATCGTGTTGTCTCATATATTGAAATCGTTACAAAAAGAAATGCCCGATAGTATTTGATGGTAGAAGGGTTACTAAACTTGGGATCTAAGGAAATGATTGTTGTGTTACACTCCTTCAGTAAGAAACCATTATCAAAAATGTAAATTATAGCTCCCACCAAATCAAAACCATCTCTCAATTCTGTTGGTAGAGGGCCAAGTTGTTCATACCCATCTGGGTCTAGAGCTTTATCCCCGCCAATATCCAGGAGGGCTTTTTAATTTCCTCTTAAGGCCCGATCAACTGATGTCCTTAATTCCTCCCAAGTAACCCGTCTCATTAACCAATCTTTAATAGAGACAAAAACTTTGTTCCAAATAGCCGGAGCCGACTGAACCTTTGAATCAATCCTGCCCACGTATTTAGTTCCTAATTCCGTTGTATAGCATTCAGGTTGTCAACCATATTCCTTTTAGCATCCAGCAAATTTATTACCTCCTAAAAAATTTACAATAGTATTTTTCAGAATTATTAGTTCATCAGAGTCCTAAATTGATTTTTTTTTTTTTTTGGTGCAACGGAAATTCATAACAAAAATTAAAGAAGGTTCAGCTGCGACAAGGCAGTCATACAGACAACATCCCTCAGAGGACACAACATCAAAATAACCGACAGCACAAGTCTAGAAATCTTTCAAAGATTTAGACTATCCCTAATCAAAAACTCTCTTATCTCCCCAGGGGGCCCGTGAGAAACCACAAGAGCCTCCCCCTGATCCGCTCCTAATCTAGCGAGAAAATCTGCACATTGGTTGGCCTCCCTATGAACATGGTGTATCACGGTGCCTGTTCTCCTAAGAATTGGATTGGCATCGTTAATGAGATTTCCTCGTGTTCTGGAAGATATGGCTTTTTGATTTTAATCGTTAATTTCTACTCAAATCACTGGCACAAAATACTCATTATGAGTGAACTTATGGACAGGATTTGCATCAAATCTCATTTAAGAAGGCCAAAAAAACAAGAACACACTCTTTGCCAAATTCGATACCCACTTGTACTTTCATTCTTGGTGTCAAGTTTGGCTCTTACTAAACTTGTCATTTCCAGATTAAAAAAAGAAAGAAAAAAACTTGTCATCGCAGCTTCATAATGTAGAAAAACATAGTTGTAAAAGGAGAAATTGTTTGCGTAAAGATGGCATGGCATATTGAACGACCTTGATATTATGTAACAACCCAGTAGCTTGCCGAAAAATAAGTTGTACAATGTCATTTCAACACAAATGTACTGCTCCTAATAAATGGGAATCTAATTTTTTAAAGAATAGAATATTTTGTTTTTATATTTTCACGTTTTAAACCCTTGGTTACAGATCTATTCGAGCTTCTTTTTTTTTTTTTTTTGATCCTCGGAAAAAGTAGTTGCAAAAGGAGAAATTGTTTCTCTGTTTTCACGTTTTAAACCCTTGGTTTCAGATCTAGGTTTTTTTTTATCCTCGGAAAAAGATCTACTTATGAGTTTACTCAAGAAAGAAAGTACTAGTTGACCTGGCCATAGCTCTCCCACTCGAATCCAAAGCTACCACTCCTTAGATCCTGACCCACTCAAATTAGACTTCTTCGGATTTGTGAAGACGACAATGGCATGTTTCACTCTATGGAAAATACATACAAATTGCTAAAGTTATTTTGGTCGTACGCAATTTAAGTTTAGAAGTCAGATTTTAAGGCAAGAGTCCTTGTAACACACGTTAGGTCACGTTTTGGCCTTGGCACACCCATGTTTCTAGTTTTCAAGAGTGGAGAAGGTCTTAAGACACTTTTCAGGAAAACAACATCTCAAATGATAGAGTTACAATTGTATAATTATATGACCCAAAAGTGTAAAAATTGGGGTCTATTTATGTGTCATTATGGTGTATTGAGTTAATTTTTGTACTCATGCTCTAATGTTGTAGTTAGAGTATTGCTACATTCTAGTGTTTTTCTCTCTCATCGTCTCTTCCCCGCTCTTTCTCTCTCATCCGTTTCACTTTTTCCCGGAGTACTCTCCCTCTCTCCTCCCTTCTCACATTTTCTCCCTCCTCATATCTTCCCCACTCTTTTTCTCTTCGCCTTTTCTCTCCGCCGGTACTGTTAGTTTTTGCAATGGTTAGATTTTGAAATGGAAAAGGGTACTTTATCAATTTTTAAGAGGGTAGGTCCCACTTGGAAAATACTATGCTCAACACAGTTTACATACACAGTAGCTTGAGCTCCACCTCCATTTCTGAAACAAATTATAACATGCCACTAATTACACTATTGGGACACAAAAATTGAAAGTTTTTAGCTACTGCACTATTTATATCCTAATTCTTTTGTTTAACCACACCATTGGAGATGCTCTAATGTGTGCAAAACGGTTTTTTACTAGTAGGTACCAAAAAGTACGTAGAAAGTAAATCCTACCAAGGTACATATAGAAACTTATTTACCACTAAGCCACTTTTTGTAAAAATGAATTTATCATTAATGGAAGTGCCACCCTAAAGGATTTTAGGGTACCATAGGGTTCTAGAATATCCTAGATTTTAGGGTATTCTAAAATATAAGTTTAGGCACTTTCGTAGGATACTCTAGAATCCTAGGGTATCCCAAAGTATAAGTTTAGACACTTTTGTAAGGTACCCTAGAGATCCTAGGATATCCTGAATTTTAGGGTAACCTAAAGTATAGGTTTAGGCACCTTCGTAGGGTACCATAGGGTCTTAGGATATCCTAGGTTTTAGGGAACCTTGGAGTATAGGTTTAGACATTTTCATAGGGTACCGTAGGGTTTAGGTTTAGGGTGCACTTTCATATCATAAGGTTTTAACGGTTTATACACTTTTATAGGGTACCCTAGTTTTTAGGCACTTTCATAGGGTACCTAAGAGTTTAGGCACTTTCATGAGATTTAGGGTTTTTAGACACTTTTTTAGGGTACCCTAGAATTTACACACTGTCATTAGGTTTAGGATTTTAGGCATTTTCCTAGGATTTTAATGTTTTATTAATAGTAGATGACCTAGTGGGAAATTCTTTTTATTTTCTAGACTGAGTTACAAAATATTTACGAGCACTTAGATTAAAAGATTAAATTCTTTACACCGGCTGCGGAAACTATGGGTTTTCCACCGACGACCATTGTGGACCCCACCGTGAGTGTATTGTTATTATTCGAACCGTTCATCTTGTAGGGTCCGCAGTGTAGTACATTCACACAAAAAATTAACTTGATTGGATACCGATAGATCTATAAAAAGTTGAATTCTAATTGGTAAAATGGATGCGTTTGATCCTGTCAAGTTAAACTCTCCATGACCATCCGTTTTATAAACTAAAAATTCAATTTTCATGTATGTATCAATGTCTGGTAAAGCTAGTTTTTGAATAAAAATACCATTTTGTGGGTCCTATAAGATGAACGGTTCAGATCGTTAATTCATGCATTGTGGGGGCCAAAATGATGGTGGTGAAAAACCCATAGTTTTCGCCACCGGCGTAAGGAATTTACTTCTAAATGACCCATTTTCTCGTTAACAAGGAGGGCGCTTATTAAATTGGAGCAAATGCCTTGAATGGAAACGCTCAAAACAAGTTGAAAGCATGGCAATTGTGTTGTAAGTTATTAGCCATCAAATTTACACCAACATAGAAGCAAGGGAAAATGAAGAGAGAGGTGTTGGGATTTCTCCCATGTGAGGGAGGTGTGCGTGAAGCACGGAATAGCTCCCTCGCCCTTAATCATAGTTTGACCACACTAGATTATTTCTCCTTGGTACATATGTATTGTTGTGAAAGAGTAGGGTTGTGTGGTAGTGTGCTAGTGCAGGGCTGAAAGGTGAGAGCCGATGTCAGGCTCCTCCTTCGGGGAGAGCTGTACTCTTGGATGATTTCTATAGGAGCACATGGTGAACAGAGGGGTGAGATCTAAGCGGCGGGGTACCAGTTTGTGGTCGCCGGAGAGCTGGTAGTTGCTCTGGAAGAGGGTTTTTCATGTCTTTGTATGTGTGTGTGTGTGTAGATGGACTGAAATTTTCTTCGATTTCTCGGTGTATGTTACATGCGAGGGTGGCCCAAATCGATCCCAACGCGAGCGCATGAGAGAGAGCATGAGAGAGAGAGAGGGAGAGAGTATTGTACACTTATGACAAACATAAGCATGGGTACAAATGACAAAGCAACGCAAAGTAACAACAACAGAACCATGAAGACTCAATAACCAGTGTCGGCCTTGATGATTGGGTTGTCCAACCCAACCCCAAGTTGGTTGCCTGTTTGTTATTACTCCCTTCGTCCCATTTTATGTGTCCATTTTGGGGATTCAAAAAAAAATTAAGGAGACATCATCATTATCAAATTCAAACTTAACTTTTCACATAATACCCCTATCTTTTTGTTTTTCCAAGAAAATTTTCAATACTTTAATATAAAATAGGAGGACAAAAGAGAAAAATCAAAGAAATTTATTACCTTGACTTTTGAAATGAACAATTATTTTGGGACAACAAAAAGGAGAATATTAGACAAATAAAATGGGACAGAGGAAGTATTAAATAATAAAAAACAAAAAGACATATAAAAAGAAAAAATAAAATTAAGGTTGTAATGTGCTTTGAGATTAAATTACATCAAAAAATCCTAACTAAAATAGAATAATTGTTACAGTGCTTTATGATTAATACATTTTGATTCTAAAAAAAAATTGTCTTATAGCTTTTTTTAAAAAGTTCTTCAAAATCACATAAAATAACGTTAATCTATATTGACATGCAAAATTGTCACTAAAATATTACTGTTAAACAATTGGTGTCACAAAGTTGCCATTGAAAGATCAGTGCAGTTAAAAATAGGGTCCATGTGAAACCTGTGGAATGAAGTCAAAAAAGAAGACAATTTTAAAAAATGTCATTTCATTGTTGGGTTTAAAAAAAAAAGAAGAAGACAAAATTTCAAATCTCAATTTAATTTTCTTTCCAATTTCTCTTTAATTTTTTCTCTTCGTATTCAATCTTTCCTTGTGATCCAAACATAGTCTTATAATTAGTTTTGATTACAAGATTAAAGAAAAAAGACTTTCAATGTTGGGCACTGGAGTTTTTTTTTTTTTTTTTTTATCCGTTTGGGCACAGGAGTTGATTCACCAACAATTTAACAGTATCCCTCATACACTATATTCGTCAAACAATATTAACACACCCATATATATCATCAAACGAGAAAAACATACACTTGGCACAGGAACCGAATCCTCGCGCACGAGACTCAACCATGTGGAGTTGGCCAACATAGCCACCACATCCTTATTGAAAACTTAACATATCTAGACATATCATAACAGAGGCATAATTATTCTTGAAAAGCACGCCAATATTATTAGTACTAGCTTGAAGAAGCTCTCCTTCTCCATATCATGAACTAATTATCACGGCACGGTTTGGTGCAGACACAGCGGAAGTTAGTGCAGTGGCCACCTAGTGTAAAGCCTTCGCCATGGCAAGTATTACTGCAGTCAGGTGTCAAGGTTGAGCATGGTCCCTTGAAGTTTCCGCTCGGTTGATCGCACTTAGCGCCCTCGGCCAGCCTTCCTCCCATCTCTGCTTGTACATAATATACCACCACATGCATTAAATTAATCAAATTCGTTTAAAAGAAATCCTTACACTTCAAAATATCAGAGTGCTAAAAGTAAGCAGAGTAATAGGTACCATGTATTTAAAAGCCGTTGATGGGTTTCAAATCTTATTGACCACAACTAACACCAAACACCGTCACCGAACCTATTGGGAAACATTTGGGAAGCTTGTTTCTTCGCAACTCTGTGGTCTATTTGGCTTGCAAGGAATGATTGTGTTTTTAATGATGCTTCAGTAAGAGTGTGGGATGTGGGAGACTTAATTAAGACAAGGGTAGCTATGTGGATAAAAACCAAGTTCGACATCAAAATTTACACGGTGGAGGAGTTTAAGGAATTTCTAGGGGGGATACGAAAATTGAGAATTTAAGTGATGTATTGAGCTGTAATGAGGGGTGTTTCGTCCAACTATAGGTTGGATGATTTTGTTTTGTGGATGGGCAATTTCGCCTTTCTACTTTCATTTTCTCTCGATGTACCCATTTCGAGTTTTCTATAAAATTGTTTCGTTTGCCGAGCAAAAAAAAAAAAAACACCGTCACCGAACCAAAAAAATTAATTAGATAAACGTGTTTATCTCTCAATGGAGCTAGAATTTTATTGATGATCCATCTCTTTTTTAATTTCCACTTCGGTTATTTGTGCCATTTTTAATTGTCTATATCTTTCAATATATATGTTGTTAGTAATATGTAGTATGAATATTATTTGATGAATCTCAATTACTTCTATATTCGAAAAAATAAAATATAATATGTGTCGAGAGATATAAGTCATTAAAAAAAGCATGCAAAATCGTAGTGAATACTTAAAAAAGAACTGCCGGAGTAACATAGTGGTCACACAGGTGCTAGTGTAGTGTGAGGTAGAGGGGGGCTGGGGGTGATAACGGACTCATAGGGGTATCAGCTATTGCGGCAATGGCTATGCTGGTGGTGTTTGTGGTTATAGAGTTGGCCAGGTATCGATAGTGGAGGTCTGGTGAGGTACATGGGAGATTTTGGTGTTTGTAGTGGTCGTGGTAGGGTGGTGGTGGTGTTAGCTAGCTGATGTAGGTAGGGTTGTGATGGTGGACAAAAGGCTAATGAAAAAGCTTATGTTGGGTTACTTTGGTAAAAGCTAATGGAAAAATGTGATTAGCGATGCTGATGCTACATAATAACTTATTTAGTATTTTAGTTTTTTTGATCAATAAAAGTAAAAACAATCTAAACTAAAATTAGTCGATTCATGTTTTGCTTATTTTAAACTTAAGACGTCAACAAAAAAAAAAAAATACTTACTAGTAATTTAGACATGATAAGCTATGGCACAACTTGATTAGTCCATTTTAATTTCTACTAAAGTTACACCGAACATATCTACAACTGATATTAAGTCTTTACAAGTTATACGTGGTACCTTCCTTTTTCTTTTTTGTTGTTAAAAAGAAAACGTTACAGTAATACCAGATGATGCTGAAAGATTAACTTCTTTTTGAACGGTAAAAGCAAATTTTCAATTAGCATTTGAAATTCTTTGCAAAGACTAGAGGGAACCAAGAATTAGATACTGAAGCATTACTAAAATTACTAGCTAGCAAACTATTCTTTCTTCGAACTTCTTACTATGACTTCCATTATTACGAGACATAAGTAGAGAACGAACCAGTGGCCATCAGGAGCATGAGGACAAGGAAAACAGTAGAAACCAAAGGCACGGAGCGACCCATCTTGAGAGAGAAGTTTTCTACAAAATTAAACAAGGAGAGAGAGAGAGAGAGAGAGAGTGAAAATTCTAGGTGACCTATCTACCCCAATTTATAAGGCTTAGTGTGACTATCCCATGTACTAGGATAAAGGAAATCAGTCTAGAAAATGGGAAAGGCTACAATATACATATCTTAACACGTACACCTCATGCAAGTGGGGGTTAGCTCATACGGTAGAGTTTTTAGATGCCACATACTATACCAGAGATTAAGTCCCACACCTCCCCTCCCCCAATATAATAGAATAGGATTGACGAATGACAAAAAAAAGAACACCTTTTAAAAATGTGTATCATATACACTTACTGTATGATTTTATAATGCATCACATCATCAATATTCATAACATTTAGAACATCTCGTAACTTCTTCTTTTTTTAAATCTTAAACTTTTGAACAATGGAATTCATAACATTTTTATAAGATTTATAACTTTTATAAAAAAATTTTGTAACTTTTATAAAATTCGTAACATTTTTGTATATTTTGTATCTTTTATACTCAAAATTTGTAATTTTTTCATTATATGCATATGGTACACACCTAAATTAAGAGTGTGTATTGTAGCAATTCATCAAAGAAAATGAATAATCTAAATGATTCAGACTCAAACCCAATCATAAGGCTTATTGTGACTAGATATCCCATCAAAAGTGATAGGATAAAGGAAATCGGTCCAGAAAAAATTTAGAAAAAAAAATGAATGACCCTGATTCAAATACTATGAATTTGGGCAATTTATATTTTTCCGAACGCTTTCCTGACCAAATATACTGTACCATAACAGGACTCGATATCCCATTGTTATGTGGTGCATGGTGTTCGTGTCAGTAACAGCAGCGGGGTACAGAGCCATTTTGAGCCCGACTCAGGTCCCTCAAAGATGATCGGAGCCGCTCATTTTGTTCAAAATATGTTGTTTAAGGTCTCTGTAAAAAATGAGGTCCATCCGATATCATTAGAGGTGTTTACAATGCATCGAAAATCGCTACGGAATTCTGAAGCGATTTTGAATGCATTGTAAATGCCTCTAACGATATCGGATGGACCTTATTTTTTACAAAGACCTTAAAGAACATATTTTGAACAAAATGAGCGGCTCCGATCATCTTTGCGGGACCCGATGCATGCTCAAAATGGCTCTATACCCCGCTGCTGTACAAAGAATCTAGCACTGTTGTGTCGGTAAAGAGGTGGCGGCCAAGTACAACGTTTATCCGTTTCCTCATTCATCCGTTTATCGTGACTTTAAAATCCCTAGAAAGTCTACCGACACAAATGGGGTGTCACAAACAAATCCCCCGATGGCCGGCCATCAGTGCTTCGGCCACTAGACGGCTGATCCGAGCCATCCAAAATTTTTTTAAAAATATTCCGAGTAGGCTACGCGAGAATCAAGGGCATCCAATGTGTGTAGTTATTCAATCCAAACATCATGTTTTTTCACGTGTTTTGAATTTTTGAAAAAATATGATATTTTGATAGAGTACCTACACATATCAGATGCCCTTACTTTCCGCGATACCCACTAGAAATTTTGTTTTAAAATTTTTTGAAAGATCAGATATAAGAAGATAAGGACGACACTAGTGCGTTAGTCCTCCGAAAGTCGAGCACGTTGTGGAGCAATTCGGGGCTTCCACTATCTTCACTTTCCTCATAAACGGATGAATACCATATTGTATTAGATATAATAAATAATTAAATATCTGATCTAACGCATAACGTGCTCGACTTTCGGAAAGTGAAGATAGTCATTTTTATCCTAAAATCGTCTATTGTATTGGCCCTTCAATTGTTAATAACCACCAACTATGTTTTCAAGTCGCTAACTTTGGGTCCATGTGGAAAATTCAAAACCTACTTCCATATACTATGTTTTCAAGTCGCTAACTTTGGGTCCATGTGGAAAATTCAAAACCTACTTCCATATACGACGGCCTTTCCTTAAATTGACAACCAACGGGTATGACATCTCGTGCTGTGGATGAAAGCATCCATTTAGTCATAAGTTATATTTTGATTCCTGAATAGGTGTGACCAATCACTTTGTAATTTGATCAATTGCAATAATGCAACTATATTATATTTCAATTTGCCTTGTTTTAAAATAATTAGGAGTATATCCGCCCATTTAAGAAAAAAAAGCACTTCGGCAATTAAAACACTCATCACTTTAGGTTTGAAAATTTCAAATTGAGCCCTTCAATTGGAAGGCCTCTGCCTTTGTTACGGGGGTAATTTGGTCAATTTTGCCTACCACGCTTTCTTCGACACTCGCATAGCTTGGTCCTTACATATCTTTGAGTGCATTCTTGATTGTATGTGCATGTCTCCGCTTTTTCCACGCGTCTTTCTCCCCATCAATTGAAATGTGAGGTTCTATAACCGCACTGCCCCGTTACAAGTGCGCTTTTTACTTTCTTGGGATGAGATAGAGAGAATTGGGTCTTGACTCCCGACAATTTTTTTTTTTTGGTAAATAAAATGCAAGTGGTTGGGATCGAACTCAACACTAATGGATACAAAACCTCACCTTACCACTGGGCCACGAACCTCCCGACATTAACAAATTGGGACGGACATCACGGACGGAGTAGTATTCTCTTACCTTTTGGTAAAGAATATTTTGCTCAACAAAATTTCCACTTGTAGAAAGATTCTAGCTCAATGGTATTGCCCAAAGACTCCCTTAGAGGATCTCCAACCAAGTAGGTCAAATGTGCCATGATGTATCAGGTAGATCGATGAATTGGCATTTGAACCAACTTCAACCCATATGTCAATTGCTTAGGTGTAATTTGACATCTACTCCCATATGTCAAGTTTAACATATTACATGTCAATTCAAGACCATTACGATGAAATGTTTCGAAAATGCTAATGAATATATTCAATGCGATCCAAGTGGTAAGTTTCGTATACACCCGAACAGGGTTGTGTACTTTTCACTACTGTGGGAAGTTTTCCACCCGAAAAAAATCTATCAAAGAAAACTTATCACCAAGAGTGGGGGAGAAAAAACCAAATCTTTGAGAAAAGAAATATCAACAAGAATCATCATTATTTTGAGATGAAGTTCTCCAGTGAGAAGATTTTTCCTAAGCTAGCTTGTCCTTTGTCACATCGCACCACATATTGGCCAAAGAATGAAACATCAATCAATAATGAATGTTAAATATGAGAGAAAAAATATTGAATTCGATTATTGAAACCAAACCATATGTAGACACCCTATTCTGGACTGTCCGGATTAGTTTACTTACGGTCTTTTGATTCCCCAATGATGATTCAGGTCAAGAACACCTTGAGAATGTTAATGTGTTTGAGCTTTGAGTGTCCCGAACCTCATCCCGAACCTTCTCGAACCCTTTTCAAACCCTTCAAGCCAGAACCAAATGGCCTCAGCAAAACCCTACTGGAGTACGCTGGTGATGCCCTGGCGTGCGCTGGAAGTCTGCCACGTGTCAGTCATCAGGCATTGGACCAGCATCAAGTGGCGCACGCCACTAACTTGTGGCGCACGCCAGTCCAACAAAGTCAAATCAACTTTTTGCAGCCGTTCGCGCGGGACTTTTGTGGCTCCCTGACGTGGGCTACAGTGCCCTGATGATCACTTCGGCCAGAAGCTGTTCCCCTCTCTCTCCTACACACCCCATCACCTAGTCCCATGCATTTAATGCATGGGAGGCTCCCCCCTTGGCCAAGCAAAGCCAAACAAGCCCTTAGGCCACCTGATCTCAGTCATCACACCATCCATAAATACCCCCCTTGCATTCATTTGCAAGGGGTTACTCTCCATTAAAGCTCATTACACCCCAAGCTTTCTCTCTCTAGTTTTTCTTGCCCTCCTTGATCATCCATTGCAAGAGAAAGCTTAGAAATACTCTCATACACCTTACATCACCCAAATCATCCATCATCCATTCCCAAACTCAAAGCTCCAATCCATTTTCAACCTCAAACCAAAGGTATAAAACCTTTACTGTTTTCTATTCTGACCCCTGAGGGGGCCTGGCAGGGTCAAGGCTGGTAATCTATACCAGTCCTGGCCCAATGCTGGCAAGGTTTCAAGAACCGTGGTGGATGGAAGGTGGCGCACGCCAGTTACATGTACCGTGCGCCACTTGTGGCTGCATGGTGCAACTGGTGTGGGGATCACCGATCATCCACATTTTGCTTTCCTTACATTCTGATCACCCTGCAGCATGCTAAAACCAACCTTTTGCTTACTGTCTTTTATTATTGCTTAGCTATAGTGTTCCTTTCTTTATTTCTGCTGCTTTGGAATGCCTCTGGGGGCCTTCTGGTCATGTTCCAGAGCCCAGAAAATGCAAAGCCAAGCACTGGACCTAAGGTAACAGGCGCACGCCACATCTTATGTGGCGCACGCCACATCTTATGTGGCGCACGCCACTGAGCCTTGATCCAGTGGCTGGCCATTGCATGGCAACTGGCCTCAGGCCTCTGTTTATGTCCCCACACTGTTTATGGGGTGTTCTGTCCTTTCATTTGCTTTTAATCCTTATTTAAAGTCTGTAACTGTATATTTCATTAGTATATTACTGTGTGGTTTGTCCTAGGTGTGCACTGGTCCATTCCAGAGCCCAGAGGGTTGACAACAGTAGCTGTGGGCTTAGGCTTACCGGCGCACGCCAGTAGTGGTGTGGCGCACGCCAGACATGACTGCATGCAGTGGCTTGGCCAGTGCATGCAGGCTTGTTCTTGTGTGCGTCCCTTCACTTCCAGCGTGCTCCAGTTTGTCTAAAACGCTCACAGAAGCTTGTTCTCAATCTATTATTCATTGTTTCATATCTCATCCACGCCATTTACCATTTTTGTCATATAAAATGCAACTTGTTACCGTTTTAATCCCCATTAACTGTTCCCCCGCCCTAACTGGCTTAAAAATGATCAAAAGAGAGAAATGCAAACGTTTTTAAAATGCCTGAGTAGAGACCGATCTCCGGATTGGGCGAGAGGGGTGCCATAAAACCCTTCCCCTCTCGTAACCTGGCTCCCGAACCTCAGATATCGAAGGTGACGACGGACCGGTCTACAGCCTTTTCAAATCAAACAAACGTGACAAAAGCGTTTTTCCAAAAACGGTTTCTTGGGTGTTTTCCGCAAAACCCGAGTGGCGACTCTTTCAAAATCAGCATTTCGTCATGCTTTTCAAAACAAAAGAGGGCACCCCGTGTTTCCAAACTAAAATCTCGCAATTTTAGGGGCGCGTGCCCACAGTGGCGACTCTGCTGGGGACTTATCACATTATTCAAACATTTGGAAATTAATACATATTTGAACAATTTTCAAAAGTCTGTCAAAACAGTACGCTCCGCGCTGCTGAAGAATGGAATGGTAACGTAACAGGATTCTATATCCGACCAATCCAAACTGGGACTTTTACTATTGTTCGTTTGTGTAGTTTTCTCCAAATGTTCGATTAATGGAAGTGAGCCAAACTTAAAAAGGCATTTTCAAAATGTTTGCATTTCTCTCTCTCGATCATTCTTTGGCACGCGTTCATGTGCATCGATGTTGGTAAGCCCCGTTGAGGTGTTTTGGGTAACCGGCACAGTTTACTGGAGCCCGGGGTCCTCGAATGCCCAACAACCTTGGACGATGATGAGTCGTAATACCGTTCGACCACTGCTTTGCTAGACGCATTGCTATGGGAGGTATACCGCGGCTCTAGTCAGAGGAACCCCTCTAAGCCAAAACCAAGCCTCGCCACGCGTACAAAGCTCTAGAACTTTCCAACCTAAGACAGGAACCTACAGGGTAGGATTACTTGCATCTAACCCCCATAAACTGTCTATGTGTTACTGCTTTCCCCTATCGCATGCCTGTACATACATTCATACCGTTTTGCGTAGGAGCATGCTAGGGCGGCTTTTAGGTTGTCTCGCTTTCGAGACTGTCTTATGTCCATTGGGGCGCTGCTTGGCCCGATGAAGAGTCGTGCATCTCGACGTTGCACGTTGTCAAAACTTTTCAAAGTCCTTGAGTCAGCGAGACTTTGAGATATCAAGACCGTCTAAGCCTTTGTCTAAACCCGCTCGAGGTTTCGAACAGAAATTAGGAACAACAGAGGGCATGATATGATACTCACACCATCCAGGTTAAGGTGCCAAACACCTACACCGCTCAAGGCTCCGGCACAGTGCTGCTTACGCCATTTTGGTCACAGTATCATGCCACCTACGTCCTGTTGTTCTATTCAAGCGTTGAAACTTCGAGTAAGGGATAGCCAAAGACTTAGGTCGTTTTGACATCTCTAGGTACCAGTCGATTCAATCAAAGGATACACTGTCGAAAAGAAATCTGAGGATTTGAGCAGCATCCAAATGTCGTAAGACAGTCTTGTCTGCTAGTTGTAGAGTCTAGGGAGGACACCGACGACGTCGACATGCGCATTTTCCATGCTTTCAATTCTTTTCAAATAAAACTGCTGCAGGCTGTCACTGAGTTCTTGTACTTTCTGTCCAAAGCCGTCATATCAACAGGAAAGGTCCGACTCAAGAGCCAAACCTACTTGGGAACGTCCGCCGGGTCTGTCTGTGAGAAGATTTGGGGTTTGTTATCCGGGTTGTCACAACGGAACTTCCGGGTTGCACTCTGTCATAGGAGGACTCACTGCCGTCCACTTCCTCAGCTTCCACATCACCACCTCTTTCACCGAAATCAGTCAAAGTCGAAACTCTAGACATGGCTGAAATACCACCTCCAAACCTCGCTACTGTACTGGCTGACATTCAGCGCAATTTGGCCATCATGGAAGAGAGGGCTGACCAGGCCGATGCTTCCACGGCCAATCTCCGTGCTCTGATCGAAGAACGCCTCCCTCTCGTAATGGCAGCTGGAGGAGGCGGCGAGAGGCCAGGAGGCGGCGAGAGACCCGAACGCGAACAAGCTGAAGATGACCTGCAATCTGAACACCCTCCTCCCAATCCAGAAATGGTTGATCTCATTGCCAAGATGGCAAAGCTTGAGGAGACTGTCTCCAAAGCTGAAAGAGTGAAAGCTGGTGGCCTAGACATGGACCGTCTTTGCCCCTTCCCGAACGCCAGGTTGCCCGAAAGGTTCAAGATGCCTGACTTCGTGAAGTTCGACGGCACCGGTGACCCGAAAACTCATTTGTTGTCCTATCATAGCGCGATGAAACTGCACGGGATAGAGGAGGATGTCATGGCTCAACTGTTCCCTCAAACCCTCTCGGGTCCAGCTTTCCAATGGTTCTTGTCATTAGACCTCTCTAAGCGAAAAACATGGGTCGATATTGGGGCTGCCTTCAACGCCCAGTATAGCTATAATTCCCAACTCAAGATGACCACTCGGGAATTGGAATCAACAAAGATGAACGCGAAGGAGTCCTTCGCAGACTTTATCCAGAGGTGGAGGGCGAAGGGCCTTCTAACTCCAAG